>OX031064.1:43154360-43779360 GCA_943736015.1 Tridacna crocea | reverse complement strand
TAGAAAACATTGAGGGAAAAGGAGAAAATGCTGGTTTCCAGCATTTTCTCCCTTTTCCACAATGTTTTCAAAAGTCTCTTTTCCAAGGGTTGTCCAATGATAGTTATTAATGTAGAAATTAGGTAGACTGACCGACTTCTTTATTTTCTACAATGTTTCACAGAAACTGTTTAAGATTAATTACATCTTGTACGCTACAATGCTTTTAACCCAAAAGCTACTAAGCTTGACTTGAGGTTTTGCAGACAGTTTAGATCAAGATCACAGGGCACAGAACGTGCAGTCTGATCTTGGATCTGCAATGTCCAGTAAGGAGTTATTTCACCTGAAAAACAACCCCAAAAATTGCAATGGTTCAGCCATTGTGCCTCTAATTATGACTCGAGGCACTTCCATGCCATTGTAGATCAAGATCAGAGTGCATGGAACATGCAGACTGATCTTGGATCTACACTGTCCAATAAAGAGATATTTTTCCTGAAAAACAATGCAAAAATTGTAATATTCTAACTTTAAGCTGCCAAGCACTAATCAAGGCACTTCTGCAGCCATTGCAGATCAAAATCAGACTGCACAGAACAGGCAGTCTGATCTTGGATCTTCATTGTGAGATAGGGAGACACTTTTCCAGAATACAACTGCAAAATTGCAACATTTTTTTTATTTGCTGGACAGTTTCATTTAACCCTTTCCCAAACGACAAACTTTTGGACTAGACCAAATTGAAAGCATTTGCAGACGACAATTCAACTCTTGCTGAAAAGATGATTTCTGTCTATGATAGGGTAGAAAACATTGTGGGAAAAGGAGAAAATGCTGGTTACCAGCATTTTCTCCTTTTCCCATAATGTTTTCAAAAGGCTACTATTCCAGATCTGTAAAAACCAGGGATTGTTTGGGAAAGAGTTAACTAGTGTAGAAAGTTGAGGGTTAACGTGAAATGGTACAAAAACTCGAAGCCTTTGAGGAAAGAATGTCAATATTTTAGCACTTGCAACCCCTACATACACCCTTTTCCTCTCACCCCAATATTTCATTCTATAGCTGGAATTTAATATCATTGCTTGCAAAAATGTCAGATTGTAAATTATCATATTTTTCCTTATTTCCTCCTTGATATCATTACATTGGTTTATTTTTACCATTGCGTGAGGCATTTTAAATGCCCAAATAAAGATATGCTTCAAGAAAACTTGGCTGGTTTTTTTTGTATCTGTTACCTAGGCTTTTGCCACATTAATTCTTTATCAAACAGTCCTGTTTTTAACCCTTTACCGCACAATGACTACTTTTAACACCTCCTGACAGGGAATGCTTATAAAAGATTGCGGGAAAAGGAGAAAATGCTGGTTACCAGCATTTTCTCCTTTTCTCACAATTTTTTCTACCCTATCAAAACTGTTACATGTATCTACATGTGCTTTGAATTTTGACAGGTCTAAAATATTGAGTGGTAAGGTGTTTAAAACTTTTTCCCAAACAACAATATTGTAGATGATTACAAATGGAATGTACTTGCAGATAATAAATCTATATTGCACAGTTAATGAATTTTGAATCTGATACTAGTCTAGAAAACATTGTTGGAAAAGGAGAAGGTACTGGTTTCTAGAATTTTCTCCTTTTCCCACAATGTTTTCGAAAGACCTACTTCTGAGAGTCGTTAAAACTCAGGATTATGTGATAAAGAGGTAACCACTGTGAAGAATAAAGCTTTCGAAAACAGCATTGGAAAAGGACATGTATTTGGTTACAAGCGAGCTTTTGATAACATCGTGGGAAATGGAGAAAAAGCTTTTATCCATCAAAGGGCAAACCTCCAGCACCCTTTGGGCATATATGAGCTTTTCTGCAATTATTTGCCTTTTAACATATAGTTCCAAAGTTTATAGATACTAAAAAGCTTGGCTTTTGAGAACTTTGTGGGTAAAGGAGAAATTGTTATTGACTAACTTTTTCTCCTATTCCAACAATATTTGTTACCCTTTCTCAGACAGTTTTTCCCCCATTTCAAGTACTCTTGATTTGAAGTTTACAAGTGCTTTCTGTTTAGACAAGTTTTAAAATTTTGTCTCGGGTAGAGTTGCCTTTGTAAGGGAATTTTCATAACTTATTTGATGTGAATAATATTCAGTGAAAAGCGGGCTTAACTCTTTTAAGAAACGACAAAGTTTTAGACTGGTCTAAATTGAAAGCGCTTACAGATGACAAAATAAACGTAACTCAAAAATTGAAAATGGTTTCCAGCAGGGTAGAAAGCATTGTGGAAAAAAGGAGAAAAACTGGTTACCAGCATTTTCTCCTTTTCCCACAATGCTTTCAAAAGGCTTCTATCTCAGAGTCGTAAAACCCAGGGATTGTTTGGTAAAGGATTAACGCAACTGTAAAAAAGTATCGCCCCCTGGTATATACACGATTCTAGGCCGAGTCATCACATGATTTTGGATCTACAGAAGCCTCCCTTTTCAATAATTGACTTAATCATGAGGTAGACTGGTCCCTTGACAAACAGAATATTGGCCTATAGGGAAAAGTTCCGGCCCAGGTCAGCCTTTACGGCCTGCGCAGGCTGACCTGTCGATACTTTTCGCGGATTCATTAAGCCCCCTTTTTACAGGACATGGCTCTTTTGTAAATGCCTAAACCCTTTAATCCAGCTTACAAAATTTTACGGTTGTCCAGACTTAAAAGTTTCTGACACAACAAAATAACTGTAACTTAAAAAAAAAAAAAAAAAAACACTTCGGGAAGGGTCGAAAACATCACGAGAAAAGGACAAAATGCTGTTTACCAGCCTTTTCTTTTTCTTTTACCCACAATATTTTCAAAATGTCTTTTAAGAAAGACTGTGTGGAAAAGGGTTTAAACTTGAGAAAGTGTAAAATTTTCTCTGCATGGAAGTGAGTTAAGTGACTTCAATTAATATATTAATATTAGTTTTCATGATTCTAATAACTTGATGCTAATCACGCCACGAGCACGATTCTACGTACATTCACACCAAGGTACGAATCGGCATATCAATTTGCAAATGAATTTTCACAATTAATAATCTATAGTCATTGCCTGTAAACACCGAGGTAGATCCTCACGTCATGGACCCTTCACGATAAATGTAACTTTTTAACCCCTCCCCCCCCAATTCGCTTAAACCTTAGGCTGCTAAGCCCGACTATCTGACCTTTTGCAGACAGTGTAGATTCAAGATCAGATTGCACAGAACGTGCAGTCTGATCTTGAATCTACACTGTCCAATTAAGAGATATTTCTCTCCCAATACATAACTTTGAAATAGCGATATTTGTTGTTGTTGTTGTTGTTGTTGTTTTCTATCGAATTGAAAATTTCAGTTTTGATACTTAGCAGGATTAAGGTTAAGAAATAAATTATATATTCAGCCTATGATTGATTGATTGATTGATTGATTGATTTGTAAATTGGTAGATTGATTAGTTTAAACATATTTATTTTATATCGATTGAGAAACAAGTTCCGACAACTTATACTGATCTCTCTCGATTCTGCTTCCTGGGAACTACACCAGTACTCGCGCCGAATGTGTGGGCCGATGAAAAATCCCAAAGTTGACACCCGCTCCCGGGAATCGAACTCAGAACCTTTGGTTACGAAGCCGACGCTTTACCTCACGACCACGGTACCACAGTAGATTGATTGATTGATACATTGGTTGATTGATTGGTTGACTAATTGATTGTATGCACCATTTTTAAAAAAAACCAAATATTTCAGTTATATCGCGGGGGCCAGTGCACCTTTCCATGCTTTCCTGGAGTTTCTTTTACCGTCACACCGCACAATATTATTTCCAAACCACTGGCTACTTTCCCTCTTAAACATGGTCGAAATAATGGTCAGTGGTGTGAGAGAAATGAATCCTGTCGCAATGACTTTCATCAATCCTCGGAAAGAATTTTGCCTAGCCGGGATCAAACTGGGATCCCCCGGACTTGAGCCTTATGTGCTACAGGCTTCGACGTTGTCTGCGCGTGTCATATTATTCGAAGATTCGACCTGTCCTATATGACGCATCACTAGCCCCGAAAGCGGGCTGACTGTAATATTACGCTCTATAAAGTAGCAATGTAGAAAATAGCTTTTATCAATACGTTTGAGGAGAAATGAGACCTGCTGTAGCTCCAGATTTCTCTAAACTGCTATGATCATAGCTGAGTGAATTGCGCAAGATAGCGTTTTATTGAGTAAACGTTTATTTTATGTTGAAATTCAAAGTAACGGTTGTTGCATAGGAAAGTGGTTCGGTTCTGTACCCAGGATGCCCAAATTAGATGAGTACATGTATTTATAGAATGCCATCTAACGTGAGATAGTACAGGCTTCGATACCGGGGCTCGCCTTTAGCCATCGAGGTCATTAACCCTTAAAGTGCTGGAAACAAGTTAACTTAGTTTTGCGGACAGTGTAGATCAAGATCAGACTGCACGATTTACACTGTCCGCTACCTTATTACATGTTATGGCTGAAATAATCTTGAAATAACAACATTAGGCCTGTCTTTCCTACTTGAAAAGGTTTAACTCAATTATTCAACGCTTTAAGTGTTAAGTTAGCGACAAAGGAGTGAAATGAGAGACGGTCTGACAACAGGGGGTTTAATTCACCTCAGTAATACATTGTACCGAGCAATTTATTACATATCGGTGCCGACGATTAGAAATGCCGAAGCTGCAAAATCCCAACTTTTCAGGAGAAGGAAAAAAACTGTTCCATGCTTTTATACAAAGTGTATTAAACGCCATAGTGTCACTTTTCGTAAAAGAAACTGGTCTCTTTTTAATACAAAATACGAAAGACGCATATTCTAGTTGTATTTCTCTAGAAAATTGTATGTTCGGCTATTTCCAAATCATTTCTCGCAGGTACGGCTTTTCCAACGCGTGAACTTGAAATTGTAAGTACGGCATGTGACGTCACCAATAGTCCATGTCCAGTGTTTTGCCTTTACCTCTAGACATAAAATCTAGAGGGAATGTCGTTTGATTTCATATGATTGGTGTGCATGTTTTTACTTTTACCAAACAACTGTTGATTTTAACATGCCAGAGAGGGGTTTTTAACCCTTTGTTACGAGTCAGGCGTAACTAGAAAGTAGAAGCCAGCAACAAACGATAACAATGAACAGAATTTATTAACAAAAATATCAAATAATCAGTGACAATATTACAATAGTACAAAACAATACCCTAGACGTTAAATACAGAAGACAAATTATTCCAGTCTTAATTCCAATCTGATCCTGATCCAAACTGAATGTAATCCAAGCACTAATTATATGACACAAACACAAGATAATCCCCACTGTAGTCTGGCAATCATGTATTAACTAGTGAACACTGAGATGTAAAAAGCTTTTCCTTTTATAATAAGAGAGAAACTTCCAGAAAATTCATGTTAAAATCAGTTGCATAATTTCTAGTAATCAGATTGTAAAAAGGCCCGGAAACTTCCAGAACAATATTCCACAATAGAGAATCCAGTTCTAAAAATAGCAACAGGGGAAAACCATTCAAAAATAGATACACACATGAACAAACTAGGAATAACTTGGTATGTACATAACACCTTCACCAAACAATCCCCTATTTTTACGACCCTGAGACAGAGGCCTTTTGAAAACATTGTGGGAAAAGGAGAAAATGCTGGTAACCAGCATTTTCTCCATTTCCCACAATGTTTTCTACCCTGCTGGATTCAAGTTTAAAATTTTGGGTTATGTTTATTTTGTTGTCTGCAAGTGCTTTCAATATGGACCAGCCTAAAATATTGTCGTTTGGTAAAGAGTTAAACACCTTGGAAAAGTCTCCCGCTGAAAGATCGCAAATGCCGGAGCTTGACATTCTGTAAGTCCGGCCTTTTCATGTACACAGCTTTTGACCAAATCAACGTTCGGCATTTTGTCACATGTCATTTCTGAGAGATTTAATTGGATAAGAGGATGGGTATCAGACAGAAAGACGCGGGAATATATGCAGTTTCGGAGAATGCAAAAAAAGAAAATGCAAAATTGCAGCTTCGACATTTCTAATCGTCGGTATCGATATGTAACCCATCACGCAAAAGGGGACTTTCTGGGAACTGTGAAATGTCAAGCATGTAGGGGCTGTTTTAACTCATTACCACACGAGAAAATTTTAGACTGGTCCAGATTGAAAGCATTTGCAGACAACAAAATAAAGCTGACTGAAAAATAGAAATTTGTTCTGAGAAGGGTAGAAAACGCTGTGGGAAAAGGAGAAAATGCTGGTTCCCAGCATTTTCTCCTTTTCCCACAGTGTTTTCAAAAGCCTTCTTTCTCAGGGGCGTCAAAAGTAGGGATTGTGTGGAAATGGGTTAAATAAATGGACAGAGCATAGGTTATACATGTATATGCTAGCTGGTCGTAGCTGAATGAACCGCTGCAGGTAACGTTTTATTTAGTAAACATTTATTTCATCTTGAAATGCAAAGTAACGGTTGTTGTTTTGAAAAAGTTGTTCGGTTCTGTGCCCAAAATGCCCAAATTAGATAGATGTATATTTGTAGAATGCCATCTAGCGGAACAAGCAGGAGGTATGAGAGTATCGTTATACACTATATATACAATTACTAATTACTATTAATTAACTTAATCAAATGTTCGCGCCTTGACTTATGCCACTGTTCATGTTACATATATATAAAGTAATTTTTAAGCGGGCCTTATATTTCACAACCGTTTGGATCAGTGGGACGCAAGGTTCGTATGGGTTTCTTTTTTCTAAGCGTTTGTCGACTTTTCTCCCAAATCAGTCTGATCTTAATCTATCCTGTCTGCAAATAGTCATGGAGTCAACGGAGCAACTTAGGATTTCCTAAAGTTTTTGGATAATACATGCCAACCCAAGCTCCGTCAGGTTTGACTGCCCAACCGGACTGTATAGATTAAGCATCATACTTCACTCTCCATGCAGTCTGATCTTGATCAATGTACCTTTCGTGAAGGCCCCGTGTTTTCGCCAATAGCTCTCAAAGCTATCAGTCATCTGCGTTTGCGTTGAATGATATTTCTTTTGCGGTGAGAGGAACTCGTACTCCTAAGGCTCCCAAGAGCGACTCATATACCTTTTGCAGACAGTGTAGATCAAAGATCAGACTGCACAGAATGTGTTGTCTGATCTTTAATCCACATTGTCGGATAGGGAGATACATGTATTCCTACCCCAAAAAACTTTGAAATAGCAATTTTTGGGGTTTTAGTATCGCCCTTAAGCTTTAATATTATTTAGGCCTGCCCTCTACTATAACCCCGATTGCTTGTCGAAGGGTTGCAGATGAAAAATGGCTAATTTCGGGGAGCCTTCGGGATGAGAATGGGCGGAGCTCGGCAAACGGGGCTCGTTCGGCAGTGATACGCGGAACAGTATGCGAAAGGTTGCCGAAATCTTACCGAAGTATGCGGATCCAGTACAGAAAAATACCGATCGGTCCAGAATTGTTGACCGAGTTTTTCCCGATCATGCAGAATGGCTGAAGTTCACTTGCAGAACATACAGAAGCGTTTAAGAATCAATGCCGACATGTTGGCGATGTGAGTGCAAAGGTATATATAGCCGAGTCATCTTTCCTGAACCGCTCGGGGTGACACAGTGAATAAGAAACCTCGATTGCTGCCAGATTATGCGCGATGTGTTTCAGGACGTCCGGAATTATCGCTGAAGGTTCCCCGAAGGAATGCCGACGGTCCCGACGCTTCTCCGAACTCAACGATCGGCGTCCAAATTTTAAAATTTATAAAATTTGGATCCCGAAGCTTTTTCGATCCCGAATCGGCCCCGACACACTAAGAATGTTTCCAGATGGGTTTAAGAAACACCAAGAACGGTTCCCGATCATTGCGAAGATGTGCCGAAGCATCCAGTTCCTGTCATTTTTACGATCGGGAACCTTTCGGGGTCCTAGTGGAGGGCCGGTCTTATTCAACATGATTAGATTTCATCAATATTGTTTCTAACATAACTAGATCACTGCATGTACTTGTTTGTTTCATATTCCATTTTCTTTTATTTCAGAGGATCTACTCCCGATAATGGCTTTTGGATCATTATTCGTGCATCTTGCGCTTCTTTTTGCGTTTGGCTCTGTGCTCGGAAATGTGTACGCAATAGAATACATAGCTACATGTCCTTTCGTCGACTTATGTATCAAAAACGTGAGCAAGACCGCTGAAATTTCAACCGACGTCAGCCATTGTTGTCCACTTTGCTACTGTGACAGCATGTGTGTTGATTTCAGTGACTGCTGTCCTGACGTAAACGTGACGTTACTTCCAGTAACCAACATGACGCCTTCTGAGTGTTTAACCTCTGTTTTTCCTTCAGAATATTCATATGAAAATGAATCTTTTCCCGAATCCAGGAAGTATTTTCAGAAAAGAAACTGCTCAGAACTGTTCCTGTCAAACAACAGCATTTCAAACCGTCACGAGATCAAAGAAAAATGTGAAGGAAACGTAGCATTCGAAACTTTTGACGACATAGTTATGGTATCAAATCTGCACCGCCATGAGGAGGTATTTTCGAACAAATACTGCGCTGAGTGTAATGGCGTCTCGGAAACAGTCAGGTAAGATATCACACTGACTCCTATGCATGCTTTCACAGTCTCCCTTTCCTATGAATAGCAGACTATTTCATATATAAAACACTTAATCCCAGTCTCCCTTCCTTAATTACAAAGGTATTTGAGCTCTTTACTTTACGACAAAATTTTAAAGACATGTCTAGATTGAGAGCAGTTGCAGACGACAAAACGACAAATGAAGTGTGGCCTGAATGATGCAATTTTTCTCTCAAAGCGGAGAAGAAAACGTTGTCGGAACATGAAAAACAAAGTCTGGTTACCGGCCCATTAGATCAATCTTTTTCCAACAATGTTTTCCAAAGCATCCTTCCTCGCGGTCGTTGAAACTGGGCATTGTATGGTAGAGAATTGCGAACGGTCAGTAAAATCATGATCACGAAGCCATGATAAATGACTCGGGGATTCAAACCTTTGCCATCAAATGCGATTATTAACCCTTCGGCTACTTAGCGCGACTTGCTGACCTTTTGCGGACAGCGTAGATCAAGATCAGACTGCACAGAACGTGCAGTCTGATCTTAGATCTACACTGTCCGATAAAAAGATATTGCTCGCAAAAATATTAATTTGAAAAAACAATATTTAGATATTTTCTATCGAAATGAAAATTTCATTTCAGTTATTTAGCAGGACAACAGTGAACCCATTACCATACAATCCCAACTTTTGACGACCCTGAGAAAGAAGCCCTTAGAAAACATTGTGGGAAATGGAGAAAATGCTGGTAACCAGCATTTTCTCCTTTTCCCACAATGCTTTCTACCCTTCACAAAACAACTTGAATTTCAAATTTTCAGTAAATTTTATTATGTAGTCTGCAAATGCTTTTGAGTTGGACAAGCCTAAAATATTGTTGTTTGGTAATGAGTTAAAGGCTTATCGTGCTCAATCAGTTAACCCTCTACAAAACAATCCCTGATTTCTACGACCGTGAGATAGAAGCCTTTGAAAACATTACGGGAAGAAGAGAAAATGCTGGTATTCAGAATTTTCTCTTCTTCCCACAATGATTTCTACCCTGCTCGAAACAAATTTCAATTTTTGATAAACTTTTATTTTGTTGTCTGCAAGGGCTTTCAATTTGGAACGATCTAAAAAATTGTTGTTTGGTAAAGGATTAAATGAAACTTCGAAGCCAATAGATCTCCTGAAAAACCAAATGACGTTTTTCAAGAAGTACTTTTTGGAGAAATAAAACCTCCTTGACGGACAGTGTAGATCCAAGATCAGACTGCACAGAATGTGCAGTCTGATCTTAATCTACACTGCCCCGCAATCGGTCAGTGAGTCGCACTTAGCAGTTTCATAGTTAATTTTTGTTATTTGAGCCAGAAAAAAAAATCATTCTGCTCGCAAATCGGATCACTATTTATCTTATGTGTTTCTGATGAAGTCGGCGATGGTCCAGAGAGAAAAAAATATAGGAGCTATGTTCTGTGAAAATGGGGCTTGATGTACTTGCAAAAAAAGAAAATCGACCCATATCAGCCAACTCAGTCCGCGCAGGCTGACACGGATCAAAATCTTTTTTTCTTTTAGTAAAATTCTATGCATGTCAAAGGAAGCTTCTACATCATGTTAAATTTGGTTACAAGACAAAATAGAACAGGTATAACACCTCTTCTTAACCCATTACCAAACGGCAATATTTTAGACTGGTCCAAATTCAAAGCATTTGCAGACGACAAAATAAAAGTGACTGAAAATTTGAAATTTGTTTTGTGAAGAGTAGAAAACATTGCGGGAAAAGGAGAAAATGCTGGTTACCAGCATTTTCTCCTTTTCCCACAATGTTTTCTAAAGGCTCCTTTCTCAGGAGCGTCAAAAGTAGGGATTGTGTGGTAACGGGTTAAAGTCATCATTTATAGCGTAAAACACGTCATCGTATTTGGCACCATTATCTCCCGCTAGATGGCATTCAACAAATACACATCTATCCGCTGTCTGCGCATGTCATATTCTTCGAAGATGAGTATTTATAGAATGCCATCTAGCGGGAGATAATGCACATCTATCTAATTTGGGCATCCTGGGTACAGAACCGGACTACTTTCCTATGGGTCAACCGTTAATTTGAATTTCAAACTAAAATAAACGTTTACTCTATAAAACGCTACCTGGTGCGATTCACTCAGCTATGATCAGCAGTTAAGAGAAATCTGGAGCTAAAACAGGTCTGCTTTCTCCTAAAACGTATTGATAAAAGCCATTTTCTCTATTGCTACTTTATAGCGCGTATCACTACACCCCCCCCCCCCTCTAAATATTGGGGGAAGTGATGCGTCATATCAGACAGCTCGAATCTGCAAAGAATATGACATGCGCAGACAACGTATTTGGGCCCGTATTAGGCACTGCGTGAAAACGTTATTTTTCCCCCCTGTAATTGAAGGAGATGGAGAGATACATAGTGACTCCTAGCAAATTTTGACTAGTATAATATATCGTGCCTATTTTTTTTTTTGACCATATATTTTCTCTATAGGTGGGACATCAAGATTCACAGTTGTAGAGTCGACCTCTTATCAGACAAAGCGGATTTGGGGCCACTTCTAGAGGTTCTACTAAATGATTGTCACGTGGAATCCATTCCGCCCCCAGATCTGCAGTTCACAGACCGAATCCGATGCTCGGAGCCTGTAAACAACAAAACATGTAACCCGGTACACGTGTATAACATGGCCGGCTTAGAGGAGGATACTAATTCTACATGTGACAATGCTACACTAGGTATTGTTTTAAACCTTACATGATAATGTTTTTGCAGTCATCGGACATGTTAATATTTTTCAGTCATCAGACAAGTCGATGTTTTTGCAGTAATCGGACATGTTCATATTTTGCAGTTATCGGACATGTTAATTTTTTTTTGCAGTCATCGGACATGTTAGTATTTTTGCAGTCATCGGACATGTTAGTATTTTTGCAGTCATCGGACATGTTAATTTTTTTTGCAGTCATCGGACATGTTAGTATTTTTGCAGTCATCGGACATGTTAGTGTTTTTGCAGTTATCGGACATGTTAATTTTTTTTGCAGTCATCGGACATGTTAGTGTTTTTGCAGTCATCGGACATGTTAGTGTTTTTGCAGTCATCGGACATGTTAGTGTTTTTGCAGTCATCGGACATGTTAGTGTTTTTGCAGTCATCGGACATGTTAGTGTTTTTGCAGTTATAGGACATGTTCGTGTTTTTGCAGTCATCGGACATGTTAGTGTTTTTGCAGTTATCGGACATGTTCGCGTTTTTGCAGTCATCGGACATGTTAGTGTTTTTGCAGTTATCGGACATGTTCGCGTTTTTGCAGTCATCGGACATGTTAGTATTTTTGCAGTTATCGGACATGTTTGCGTTTTTGCAGTCATCGGACATGTTAGTATTTTTGCAGTCATCGGACATGTTAATGTTTTTTGCAGTTATCGGACATGTTCGTATTTTTGCAGTCATCGGACATGTTAATGTTTTTTGCAGTTATCGGACATGTTCGTATTTTTGCAGTCATCGGACATGTTAATGTTTTTTGCAGTTATCGGACATGTTCGTATTTTTGCAGTCATCGGACATGTAAATGTTTTTGCAGTTATCGGACATATATGTTTTTGCATTCATCGAACATGTAAGTGTTTTTGCAGTTATCGGACATGTTAGTATCTTTTCAGTCATCGGACATGTTAATGTTTTTGCAGTCATCGCACATGTTAATACTTCTCAGTCATCGGAAATGTTAATGTTTTTGAAGTCATTGATCACGTTAACGCTTTTGAAGTCATCGGACGCGTTTATGTTTTTGCAGTCATCAGACAAGTCGATGTTTTTGCAGTGACCGGACACGTTCATATTTTGCAGTCATCAGACATGTTAATGTTTTTGCAGTCATCGGACATGTAAATGTTTTTGCAGTCATCGGATATGTTAATATTTTTCACACGTTAATGTTTTTGCAATCATCGTACATGTAAATGTTTTTGAAGTCATCGGACATGTTCATATTCTGCAGTCATCGGACATGTTAATATTTTTACAGTGATCGGACATGTTTATGTTTTTGGAGTCAATGGACAAGTTAATGTTTTCGCAGTCATCGGACATATTCATGTTCTTTTGCAGTCAATGGACAAGTTAATGTTTTTGCAGTCATCGGACATGTTTGTGTTTTCGCAGTCAATGGACACGTTAATGTTTTTGCAGTCATCGGACATGTTTATGTTTTCGCAGTCAATGGACACGTTAATGCTTTTGCAGTCATCGGACATATTTATGCTTTTGCAGTCAATGAACAAGTTAATATTTTTGCAGTCATCGGACATATTTATCTTTTTGCAGTCATCGGACATGTTTATGTTTTTGCAGTCATCGAACATGTTTATGTTTTTGCAGTCAA
The DNA here is from genome assembly GCA_943736015.1 of Tridacna crocea. Taxonomy (NCBI): domain Eukaryota; kingdom Metazoa; phylum Mollusca; class Bivalvia; order Cardiida; family Cardiidae; genus Tridacna; species Tridacna crocea. Next base: position 43,766,340 of record OX031064.1, on the reverse strand, counting down.
TGGGCACGTTAATGTTTTTGAAGTCATCGGACACATTCATGTTTTTGAAGTCATCGGACACGTTAATGTTTTTGAAGTCATCGGGCACGTTAATGTTTTTGCAGTCATCGGGCACGTTAATGTTTTTGCAGTCATCGGGCACGTTAATGTTTTTGCAGTCATCGGACACGTTAATGTTTTTGCAGTTTCTACGAACAAAGTCCGTAACAAAGAAACAATACTGTAAATGCATAGCTTAAGCATAAACCGCATCTGGCGGGATTTGAACCCATTGAAATACAAATACCCTCCTTTTTCGAGGATTAAAATACCAATATTATAACCACTGAGCCCAAAAGATATCTCTCTGACGCAGTTGTCAGGTACTGTACATTGTATTTAAATCGAGACAAGGCTATGCATGAAGAAGTGGTCTCCCGTAACACAGTCATCGGACCTGTCATCGATGATATAGATGGTAACAGGACCATAGTAATGAACATTGGAGATCATAGTTTTTTAGGGGGAAAAATGAGATTAAGAGTGAGTGAGGTTACTTCTAGCCTTTTACGATCAGGTGGAGATGCCGCTCACAATCCAAGCAAGTTTTTTTTTCCCTAAAATGCATCTTTGTGATCCATGGTATCAGGAAAATAATCGCATAATTACGGATCCATACAATCGATTTGGGCAGAAAACCAAGCAGTATCACGAGGAACACTGGTCCTTTGACATACAGAAATTTGACCAATAGCAAAAGATGTTGATCATGGTCAGTTTGTATGGACTGTGTAGGCTGACCTGGGCCAGTATTCACTAACTATTCTTAAGAACGTTCTCTGTCTTATTCTCAACATTTTTTAACATTTGTAAGTAACACAACTTCTGATTGGCTAAACCATTCGGTTTAGCCAATCAGAAGTTGTGTTACTTACAAATCTAGAAAACCTTGGCGAATAAAACTAAGAATATTCTTAAGAATGGTTGGTGAATACGGTCCCTGGTCCATAGTTTTTGCAAATGCGTTAAGCCGACCTGTCAAAAGGCATGGTCCATATATTTCAATGCTTTTAGGGTATGAGTTCGTCAGTCATGATGCAGAAGATACGGACGAAGTGTATGAAAAGTATAAGTGCTACGTCTGCATCAACAGTGGGGACCAAATAGCCGAGGAAATTTGTATGGATAACACCGTCAAGGATGACCTAGACCTCACCATCATCTTGGGTGAAATTGATCTTATATCCGGTTGGATGCCACCATCAGTCCCAAACCAAAACAAGAACACGTCGAAACGTGAGACTCTTGTGGACAGTCCTGAAGTTTTAGCAACGCGGACTCCTATAACCTTTTCCCCAGGTTTAAATAGCTCTTTAGACTTGGGTCTTCGCTGTTCCTTTGACGAGCTGTACCTCATAGGAGTGGTAAGTTTACTTTTTCAATGCCAAATATCGTCGGTTTTCTTCAAAAACTTCGTAACTAGAGCTTGTTTCAATCTGTAGTTATGAGGTTTTTGAAGTAAACCGACGATATATAAAAACTCGACCTCTCTTAACGGCTAAAAATATATCATCCAATCAAAGTAACCGAAACGTGGCGTGCCGTAAGATTTTGTTCGTTTTTTTTTTCTCCATTTACCAAGTTAAGTAAGTCTCTTTACGGTAGCTGTGAAGGGAACCCTACGTTTACACCGTGCTCCCGACAGCCATGTTTCTGACAAGAGTGGACAAAACGGTACTGACGTAATACAACACAGAGGAACATGATAACCAAACATTTTTAAAAGACCTTGATTGCTGGGGTTGCCTTGCCAGATTCTTTTGACCGTCAAAATATTTCTCACGACAGTCCAGTTGCTGATGAAAAACCCTGCAGGGCCCCCTATCCATATTCACCAACCGTTCTTAGAATGTTCTTTGTCTTATTCTCCAGAAATTTCTACATTTGTAAGTAACACAACTTCTGATTGGCGAAACCATTCGGTTTAGCCAATCAGAAGTTGTGTTTCTTTCAAATTTGGAAAATGTTGGAGAATAAGTCAAAGACCATTCTTAAGAATGGCTGGTGATTACGGACCTAGGTTCAGAATGCAGGTGTAGCACAGTCTAATAGTGAATGTATAATTGGCTTTCAACACGTGAAACGGGACATTCGGACATTTGCGTAAAGTGTCGTCTCGGATCAGCCTGCGCAGTCCGCGCAGGCTAATCCGAGACGGCACTTTACGACTACATTAGATTTTATCCTTCAGTAGACTTTCGTGAAACAGAAAATTACATAAAAACGGAAAGTGTCGTTTCGGATCAGCCTGTGCGGATTGCGCTTGCGAATCCGAGACGACACTTTACGCAGATGTCCTAATGCCCCTTTTCGCGTGTTGCAAGCCAGTTATCGTCTACAGAAGCCCCAGTCATCCCCTACGGTTCTGAAAAAGTTACAAAGTATCGGAGAAAGAGCAGAAAAAAAAGGCCAAAAAGAGAAAATATTGGTTAACAGTATTTTCTCCTTTTTACGCGCCAGAAGTGTCGTATTATGTTATGGCTCTCGTCGTCCGTCCGTCTGTCTGACCATCTGTCTTTCTGTGTCTGCCTGTCTGTCCGTCCGTCCATTCGAAATTAGCAACTCCTCCTACAGTTTTCATTGGAATAAGTCCAAACTTACCGCAATGAATCACTGTGATGTGTAGTCTGTCTGTCTGTCTGTCTGTCCGTCTCTCACTCTTTGTCTCTGTATCTTTCTCTGTTTGTCACTTTCTCTCTTTCTAGAAACGTAAATGACCTATACTTTTACGAATATTTTTTTCCAGGACCTCTGTGTAAAAATAACGTGCCCAAGTTATACAGTCTTAGTAAACAAACAGTGCATCCCCATCGCCAACTCTATGATCGGGATGCCGATACAGATCCGTATACTTTACAGATATCCTACATTGTCAAGAGTTGACTTTCCTCATGGCACAGAATTTGAAAATTACATTAAAAGTCTAGCAGAAACAATCGGTGTGCGAGATATTAGTATGTATGTGATAGTTATCGAGAAGTATTACAAGAAAATCTCGCGGGATTTCGAGTGCATGATAGTTGGGTTCTTACCTGTCACATCTCTTGAGCATCCAGTTTCTACTATAATTGCAAAAGCTGCCGGGTTGCTTGAGAAAGACATTCACTTGAATATGACTATTAGAGGAAAGGAATATTTTCTCCATGGCAAGATGGATTTTAGAACTAGCTACGACTTTCGTAACGGCTCCTATAGTGTCTCGACAGCCAATTTCATTTTTCGGAAAACAACGAACACGCTAAGTCCGATACTTGACGGTCTCTACATCTGCCCCCATGTTATATTTAATGTGGATCAATATTGTTTTTATAGACAATTACTGCTCAAAACTGTTTGCCCGAATCAGATCACGGAATTCAACGTGATGTCAGAGGTGGAGAAAGGTTTTTATGTCTTGTCCCCGAACACTTTCGGTATCTGCACTGATACGCTGCAAAAACTGTTGGGTGGCATTGAGGCAAAGGAGACGGTGTTCAAAGATACATTTATAAATGAGGAATCACAAGCTGAACAGACCAACAGCCAAATGCAGTACTATAACACATGTGTCTCGAACATGTGTGACTCAAAAATAGTATTTGTTGTGCTCTTGTTTCTGTTTTATTTGCTTTGAACTGTGAAGTCAGAGCTGAACTTTTTTTCTGCTAAATAACCAACGCGGAACTTTCAAGTCGTTTGTAAATACCTAAATGTTGCTATTTCAGAGTTATATCATTGGGAAAACAACGATAACCCTTCACCAGACGACAAAATTTTAGCCTTGTTCAAATTGAAAGCATTTGCAGACGACAATTTCAGTATCGCTGAAATGGTGTAATTTTTCGTTGATAGAATAGAAAACGTTGTGGGGAAAGGAGAAAATGCTGGTTTCCAGCATTTTCTTCTTTTCCCACAATGTTTTCAAAAGGCTTCTTTTTCAGGAGCATCAAATATCGGCATTGTGTGGTAAAGGGTTAAAAAATTACCTCTTAAAGGTGGGTATTTAGAATTTTCACATCATACCAAATTAAAAGAAATGTATATGTCACTGAAATTTATATGAAAAAACAATACAAATCATCACTAATCAAGAATCATAAATTTACACAAAAAAAAAATGGTGGTATTCCCTTAAAAGGCTACGTAGCCTCTTAGACTATTTTTAGATTTCCCGCCAAAATAAAAAAAAAACATTGTGGGAATGTTAAGTAACTTGCACATGACTAATGACTATTAAATTCCATAACATAACAAACATGTATTATTTTCCATAATGTCTAGAACTTCAGATGCTATGTTTGAAGCTTCGTCTGTATATTTCCGGTATGTAAATGAGAGAGTTGCTCATGTAAAAATAGACTGTGTTTCCCTTCAGTGTCGACCTGGGCTGTAGTAAATCTCTAATTTATTTAGTTTTCGGATGGTTTTCGACTACTGGAATTTAATGAATGAAAATTATAAGGCTTTGGGATTATAAAGATTATTTTTTTTGTATTTTTGTAAAATTTTTGTCCCAAAGTCTGAAGGCCCACCTTTAAATTGCAACACTTGGGCTTTTTTACGATTGGCTGGAAAGATTCATTCAAGCTATTTATCAGGTCAACTCATTACCAAACGACAATATTTAAGGCTTGTCCAAATTGAAAGCATTTGCAGACGGCAAAATAAAAGTGACTGAAAATTTGAAAATTGTTTCATGAAGAGTAGAAAACATTGTGGGAAAAGGAGAAAATGCTGGTTACCAGCATTTTCTCCTTGTCCCACAATTTTTTCTAAAGGCTTCTTTCTCAGGTTCTCCAAAAGGAGGGATTGTGTGGTAACGGGTTGATTTTTAATCCAACGACATTGGGAATCTTTACGACTTGACGGTAGAAAGGTTTCCTTACCTGATGGGATTTGTTTATGAAAGAGTCGGGAACATTGTAAGAAAAAAAGATGAAAATGCTGGTTTCCAGCTGGAAGCTATTAGTAATTGTTTGACAAAGCTGCCAGTTCCTGGTTAAGTTTTTCAGTTTGTCACCTCTGAACCCATTTTTCTTTCCCATTTACGACATTTGACGACACTTTTGACATATTTTTCATGTTTATGTTGAGCACCAGAGAAGAGCGAGTAGTGGTATTCTAAATCCATTATTTCTCTTCCAATCTTTATGTTGTGGGTACTCATCTGTTTATGTACAATTATACGGAATCTGTTGTGAGTTTGTTTCTGTCATAAAAGTATTGTCACAAAAATTGTTCGTTCATACATGATTAACCATATTGAGTACTTTTAACTCTTTACCACACAATCCCGAATTTCAACGACCCTGAGAAAGAAGTCTTTTGAAAACATTGTGGGAAAAGGAGAAAATGCTGGTAACCAGCATTTTCTCCTTTTCCCACAATGTTTTCTATCCTCCCCAAACCAAATTTGAATTTTTCAGTCACATTTAACAGGAAATGGGTTAAACATTATCATAGCTAGGTCACATGGACAGCAGGTGCGCGTAAACGGTCTACCCCTCACCATCATCTCCTGTTTCCACTTTTTAGCATGTTGGAAGTCAAATATCGTCATTATACAAGTTTGAAAAACCTCGTAACTACAGCTTGTTTCAAACTGTAGTTACGAGGTTTTCGAAGTAAACCTACTTATATTTTTATTATTTTGTAAATTGCCCTTATTGTGTCTAGTGATAACTTGGGTGTAAATAAAGTTGTGTCCTGTTTCTGATCTGTTCTGATAATGAAGACATTGTTTTGACGATGGTTATGTGGGAAAAGCAGCCAGTGGTTTGGAAAGAAAATTTTGCAGAGTGCTGGTAAAAGAGACCCCAGGAGAACATGGAGAGGTGCACTGGTGGCCCCGATATAATTGAAATAATGTTGAAAACGGCGTTAAACACCATACAATCTATCAATCATAATTATGAATACCTTAATATATACGCCATTGGTCAGATTATAATAATCGCAACATCTCTAAGTAAAGCAAGGATAATCAAAGCGTTGAGAAAGCTTAAGTGGTATTTGTTGAGGAAGCCCTTGAGTGGAACTAATAATTTGAAAGAAAAAGAGAAATGTTATTCAAATATTGCCTTGAAAGTTAACAACTAAGCAAATGAATACCTTTTTGGTTCAAGAGACATGACAAAGTTAGAATTATTGTGTATTGGTGGTATGCCTTTGGTCATTAGGAAGAGTCAGGAGTAACGTCCCTTGACAGTACGATGCATGATGGATAGAGAGAAAAAACATTTGAAAATATCGAATAAAATTAAGTTTGTATCTGAAAACTATGATTCCGAAATATCTTTAGCCGTTAACATTTAATTCCCAACATTACAATTAATTATTTCGATCTATTAAAAGTCATGCCTAATCAAATGGAGTAGCGCGCGATCATCGGATGAAAAAGCCATGGGTCGAACTGGTTTGGGATGAAAAAGCCCTGGACCAAGCGATCGGTAGACAAATTTTGTATTTGTATCATTGCGCCAATAGAAGGCTATGAGCGAGTGAATCGACTTTCAATCAAAAACTAGTATTTCCACTTTTGATGACCTCACCCGGTGTATTTTAACATACCATTTCCAATTATATATCTACGTGCTACCGAAAAACTCATTTGTCTTAGAAGAAATAAGTATATTTGGGTTTATTTCCTTCGGCTTTGCGCAAAAAGCAATATATGGTCTTCAAAATTCAAGTGAAACTGTCTTCGACAAATATCACAAACAAGAGGACCATGATGGTCCTATATCGCTCACCTGCGTACCAAGCAGCAAAAGTCTACAATAAAGATAAATACCAAATATCAAGGTTCAAGGCTAAATGATAATGAAACAAGAGTTGCGATTTGTCGCAATTTGACTTGAGACTTTGAAGTTCCATGCCAGACAAGCAAGAAATACTATAAGAATGAAGATCATTGTACTCTGTAATACTGCAACAAACATGCATACCAAGTTTGAAGTCGTTCTGACCTGAGATGACAAAGTTATATTCCAGACAGGCACTAAATACTGTAAAAATGACATTAAAAGGGAAATAACTCGACAGCACAAATTAGAGTTACAATTCTTGTGCACTGCACTTCCAAATATTGTACAAAATAATCATACCCAATTTCAAGTCATTCCTACTTAAGATGACAAAGTTTTGCTCCAGACAAGCAAGAAATGCTTTGAAAATGAAGTTCAAAGGGGAAATAACTCAAAATTCAAACTAGGAAGAGTTATGGTTCTTGTGCACTGCACTCCATAAATATACAACGATCATGCACATCAAATTTGAAGATGTTCAGGCTATAGATGACAAAGTTATAGTCCAGACGAGCAGAAAATGCTGTAAAAATGACAATCAAAGGGAAATAACTTACAGACAGTATAAGGTAGAGTTATGGATCTTTCACATTGCACTCTGCCTTATTGCAACAAACACAAATGTCAAGTTTCAAGTCAATCAGACTGGAGATGACAAAGTTATGCTCTGGATTAAGAACTATTACAAAGAACTTTTCAATTCAAGGGCAAATAACTCCAGTTGTTTGCATCCGATTACACCCATAATTAAACTCATCCAAGATCTTATGGTTATATATATTTTGGCCAAGTTTACAGCTGATTGGTTAAAAATTGTAGATGCTAGAGAGTAAACAAAGTGCAGTATAGCAATTTTTCTAATTCAAGGGCATATAACTCCAAATGTTCTGGTCTGATTAGACCCATGATCGAACTCATCCGAGATCTTATGGTCATATATATTTTGGTCAAGTTTGGTGTTGATTGGCAGATATTTGTAGATGCTAGAGTGTAAACAAAGTGAAATACAGCAATTTTTCTAATTCAAGGGCAAATAACTCCAGATGTTCTGATCCGATTACACCCAAAATCGAACTCATCTGAGATCTTATGATCATATATACTTTGACCAAGTTTGGTGCTGTTTGGTTGATATTTGTAGATGCTAGAGTGTAAACAAAGTGAAATACAGCAATTTTTCTAATTCAAGGGCAAATAACTCGAGATATTCTGGTCCGATTAGACCCAAAATCGAACTCATCCGAGATCTTATGGTCATATATACTTTGACCAAGTTTGGTGCTGATTGGTTGATATTTGTAGATGCTAGAGTGTAAACAAAGTGAAATACAGCAATTTTTCTAATTCAAGGGCAAATAACTCCAGATGTTCTGGTCCGATAAGACCCAAAATCGAACTCATCCGAGATCTTATGGTCATATATACTTTGACCAAGTTTGGTCCTGATTGGTTGATATTTGTAGATGCTAGAGTGTAAACAAGAAAATGTGAACGGACGGACGGACGGACGGACAGACGGACTGACGGACGACGGACGGACGGACGGACGACGGACGCCGACGGACGGTGAGTGATCACAATAGCTCACTCTGAGCACTTCGTGCTCAGGTGAGCTAAAAATCGATCAAAAGGAACTTGCAACTTGGTTACCTTGGTTTTTATCTAACATGGAAGATAATTTGTATTTTTCTTTTTCCTCACATTGCTTTCTTACTTTTATTCTGGAGACAAAGTAACACGATTTCTGAATGGCTAAACCAATTGGTTTAGCCAATCAGAAATTGTGTTACTTTTAAATGCTAAAATTAGAATTATACTTACAATAATATTGAGAAAAGGTTGGCGAATACTGGCCCAGGCAAACGCTTTTGTGCACCGCTTCCTTCTCATTGATTTTTGTCCGATAGAGTTACCTCGCTTTGAGTACTTTTTCTTTCTACTCAGTAAGAAAATGTCCAAGCCTCGCAATGATAACAGCACAGTATATTCGGTATACCTCAGGTGACGGGAGCCATCATATCACTCGTCATAACTCGGTCGATTCCGTACATATATCTAACCTCGTCCGTATCAAAGAGATTTCCATTTGAATTGAGAATCACGTGATTCTTTATATAGCGCACCACTGACAGTTGTTTAGCAACGACATAAACAACCTCGATGAAGTTATTCACATTTGTCTATTTGTCGGTGAGAACTTTAATCGGAAATGATAAATTACGTTCAAAAATGAATGTAGGAACTGTTTGTCCACTGAAATATAGTTAGAAGATTTCGATAGAAAATTGAAACTCAAGTTTTCTTTTGTAAGGGGAGCCTTACAATTTTCAGAACGGTAAACCAGCGTATTTCTTGGCAAGGAAGGTATCGATCTGACACATATCAATCCACCAATTACAGCCGAGGGATATGATAGCTCCCCATCACCCGAGGTATGCCGAATGCCATCATATCCCTCGGCTGTAACTGGCTGTGATCAACTAGCAGGTAATCTATGCACCGGCCATTTATTAAAACTGTCGCTACAGGCTCGGGTTTAGCTTCGGTATAAGCCTTACTTTCCCTAGAATCGGGGAATGGGTGATGCGTCATATAAGACAAGTCGAATCTTGGAAGAATATGACATACCAGCCGATAAAGCTTAGTGGGTAGAGCGTAGGACTTGTGAACACAAGACCTACAGGTTGTGGGTTCGATTCCAGGGCTGGCCAACTAAAATTACTAATAGTCTTTCGGATGAGACATTAAACCGAGGTCCCGCGTGACGGTGCTATACACCGAGCACGTTAAAGAACCAGGCGAAGCTCTCAGTAGTTTCTACCTGTATCCTTGCACTATCCCCCGTAACAACTAACCGTCTTCTGGGGTCGTCGCTCAGATGGGCAACCGGTAGCGACGATAAATAAATGGAAATAACCAAACCAAACCAAGAATATGACATGCGCACACGACTGTATGAGGAATGTCTAACCTCGAGCTCCAGTCGATTGTTAGACTAAAAAAACTTCATGGTTCTATAGCTTTGTGATTACATGATTGGTAAAATACTTCCCTTTTTTTGTCAGAAATGGTTGTTTTTTTTAGGCACATTTGAACTGTCGTCTGCAAATGCTTTCAAATTGGACATGTCAAAATTTTACCATCTGCCAAAGAGTTAAGGAACGAAAACATTGCGGGAAAAGGAGAAAATGCTGGTTACCAGCATTTTCTCCTTTTCCCGCAATGTTTTCAAAAGGGACAGTGTGGTGAAGGGTAAATAGTGAGGGATCTGTTTTATTGAAACATGATCGGCTCATCATTTTCAGAACAAACACTGAATAGCGAAAATCGATGGTGGTTTGTTCTGAAGTTTATTGATGTTCGTTAACGCTTTATATCAACCTGCATGGGGGAGAAAGAGGTATGTGTGTGAAGAGAGAGAGAGAGAGAGAGAGACAGACAGACAGAGGCAGAGAGACGGACAGAGAGACGGACAGAGAGAGAGAGAGAAAGATAGACTTGCTGGGGAGGGAGGGAGCGAGGGGACTGAGAGAGAGAAACTCAGAAAAACAGAGAGAGAGAGAGAGAGAGAGAGAGAGTGAGAGACAGACAGACAGACAGACAGACAGACAGACAGACAGACAGATAGACAGACAGACAGAAGAAGAAGGAGAGAAACATAGAGAGGGTGAAAGAAAGACAGAGAAGGAGAGAGAAGCAGACAGTATAACAGATAGACAGACGCAGAGCCCCGTATTTAATACGTTAAGACAGTTTAACACTTTACCAAATAACCCCGAATTTTAGCGGTCCTGAGACATTTTGGAAAACATTGTTAGAAAACGAGAAGATGCTGGCAAACAGCATTTTCTCCTTTACGCACAATGTTTTCTTTGCTGTCCAAAATACATTTTATATTGAAGCCAATTTTATTTTGTCGTCTACAAATATTTTTTTTATTTAGACTGGTCTTAAATTTTTGTCGCTTGGTAAAGAATTAAAGTGTATTTCGCAAGGATAGTTGACTTAAAGGCAAGGGTAGATTCAGATCAGACGGCCTAGAACGTGTTCTTTGATCTATTCAGTCCGATTTGCTGTTCAAAACACCATACACAAAAATAACCATGAAATTGCAGTTACATGTGGATATTCGTTGTCTGCGCATGTCATATTCTTTGAAGATTCGACTGTCTTATATGACGCATCACTACTAGCCCCGAAAGCGGGCTGACTGTAATATTACGCTCTATAAAGTAGCAATGTTGAAAATAGCTTTTACGTATCAATACGTTTGAGGAGAAATGAGACCTGCTTTAGCAACAGATTTCTCTAATCTGGTGATCATAGTTGAGTGAATTGCACGAGGTAGCGTTTTATTGGGTAAACCTTTTTTGTGTTTTAAATTCAAAGTAATGGTTGTCGCGTAGGAAAGTGGTTCAGTTCTGTACCCAGGATGCCCATATCAGATAGATGAGTATTTCTAGAATGCCATCTAGCGGGAGATAATGTGTGGATATTGCCACAGTACATTCGGCATACCTCGGGTGACGGGAGCCATCATATCACTCGTCACAACTCGGTCGATTCCGTGCGTACATCTAACCTTTAACCACATTATCTCCCGCTAGATGGCATTCTATAATTACTCATCTATCTGATATGGGCATCCTGGGTACAGAACCGAACCACTTTCCTACGCGACAAACGTTACTTTGAATTTAAAACAAAAAAAAAAAGGTTTACCCAATAAAACGCTACCTCGTGCACTCAACTATAATCACCAGTTTAGAGAAATCTGTTGCTTAAGCAGGTCTCATTTTTTCTCAAACGTATTGATACGTAAAAGCTATTTTCAACATTGCTACTTTATAGAGCGTAATATTACAGTCAGCCCGCTTTCGGGGCTAGTAGTGATGCGTCATATAAGACAGTCGAATCTTCGAAGAATCTGACATGCGCAGACAACGACCTTTACCAAACATTCCGTTTTTTACGACCCTAAGATAGAAGCCTTTTGAAAACATTGTAGAAAAAAGGAGAAAATACTGGTAACCAGCATTTTCTCCTTTTCCCACAATGTTTTCTTTTGAAAATAAATTTCAATTTCTGAGTAATGTTTATTTTGTTGTCTGCAAGTGCTTTCTGTTTGGACCAGTCTACAATTTTCCAGTCTACAATTTTGTCGCAGTATGCGCAGGCTGACCTGAGTCGAAACTTTTTGCTATACGCCAACTTTCCGTATGTCACAGGACCAGTTTACCTCAAAATTCAGTCAACTATTATATAAAACGGATATTATGCGTCCATAACCATGTGACGACGTTTCTAGTATCACGTGACACGGAGATACATTAATTCCCCTTTCGCCACGGCACTGCTCAATTGTATGCTTCCTCATTCTAGACAGAAAGAGTCTAAAGCTCAAAGGCTTTAGCTATTATTAATCCTTTCCCAAACAACAAACTTTTGGACTAGACCAAACTGAAAGCATTTGCTGACAACAATTCCACTCTTGCTGAAAAGATGATTGCTGTCTATGATAGGGTAGAAAACAATCGTTTGGAAAAGGAGAAAATGCTGGTTACCAGCATTTTCTTCTTTTCCCACAACGTTTTCAAAAGGCTACTATTCCAGACCCGTAAAAACCAGGGATAGTTTGGGAAAGGGTTAAATACCATCAAACAAGGTGACTAGGTAAACAAAGCTTATTCTTTGTAGATGTCTCCAAAATAACTTTTTAACACTTTGTCAGACAACAAAATTTTAGACCAGTCCAAATTGAAAGCACTTGCAGATGACAAAAATAAACGTAACTTGAAAATTGAACCTTGTTAACAGCAGGGTATAGAAAACCTTGGGGGAAAAGGAGAAAATGCTGGTTACCAGCATTTTCTCCTTTTCCCACAATGTTTTCAAAAGGCTTCTGTCTTAAGGTCGTAAAAACCAGGGATTGTTTGGTAAAGGGTTAAACAAGGTAACTAGGTAAAAAAAGCTTATATACTCTGTAAGTGTCCTGAAAATAACCTCATAATATGTTGTAAAAATATCACTTCGTGTCGTACACGCCTACCCCGAGTCTTTTATTAGCAATTACTAGATACTTTTATCACATGCAACGACCATATTAAGCTTGAGATGAATTCGCATGTCCGTGAGGATATATTTTCTTTGATGATTTAAAGTTTCGGCACGCAGGTGCACACGTGTATGTTGTATGTGAAACACAGCTTCAACGTCGTCTGCGCATGTCATATTCTTCGAAGATTCGACCTGTCTTATATGACGAATGAATCCCCGATACTTGGGAAAAATAGGGCTAAAACCGAACCTAAACAGAAGCCTATAGGACTGTCTTAATAAATGGCCGGTGCATAGGTTACCTGCTAGCCGATCGTTGTCTGCGCATGTCATATTCTTCGAAGATTCGACTGTCTTATATGACGCATCACTAGCCCCAAAAGAGGGCTTACTGTAATATTACGCTCTATAAAGTAGCAGTGTCGAAAATAGCTTTTATCAATACGTTTGAGGAGAAATGAGACCTGCTCCAGTTCCAGATTTCTCTAAACTGATGATCACAGCTGAGTGAATTGCACGAGGTAGCGATTTATTGAGTAAACGTTTATTTTAGTCTTAAATTCAAAGTAACAGCTAGTTGTCGCGTAGGAAAGTGGTTCGGTTCTGTATCCAGGATGCCCATATTAGATAGATGAGTATTTATAGAATGCCCTCTAGCGGGAGATAATGGCTAGCTGATCATAACTGAACAAATTGCACCAGGTATCGTGTTATTGAGTATACGTTTGTTTTATTTTGAAATTCAAAGTATTGGTCGGCGTTTTGAATAATTAGTCCGCTTATTTACCAAAATTGCCCATATTAGATAGATATGTATTTGTAAAATGCCATCTACCTGGAGATAATGACAGCTTCAACTTTGTGAACCTATCTCTACTTTAAGATGGGTATTTAGAATTTTTACATCTCCCAAAATTAAAAAAATATATACTTATATCACCGATTCATATGAAAAAATAATACAAATCATCAATAATTAAGATTCATAAAATTACAAAAAAAAAAAAAAATCTTTTGATGGTGTTCCCTTAAAAGGCTACGTAGCCTCTTAAGGTATTTTTAAATTCCGCGCCAAAAATCAATAAAGCATTGTGGGAATGTCAAGTACCTGGCACGTGACTCATACACTTAAATTCCATTACATAACAAACATGTAATAATTATTTTCCATGATGTCTTCTTCGGACGCTATGTTTGAAACTTCCTCTGTGTATTCTTGTATGTAAATGAGCGAATTGGTCATCTAAAAATAGAACGTGTCTCCTGTTGGTGTCAACCTGGGCCGTACATGGGCTCTAATTTCTTGTGTTGTCGGATGGTTTTCGACTTGTCTACTGGGGTTTTATGAATGAAAACTAAAAGGCTTTTGAAGTATAAGGATGCTTTTTTTGTATTTTTGTAAATTTTTCGTCCCAAAATCTGAAGGGCCACCTTTAAAGCAACAATAGCGGCATAAAGTAAAAAGCACGGGTATTAAAACGCATTGAAATTTAAATCATACCATTTAAAAGTGAGGAAATTATGGTGGTCAAGGTTACAATTTGTTATTGCACGTTCGTTCAAACGTGTGTCGCTAGCAGAAAAACAATTTTTAAAAGAAGGTCAAAAGTTGCCACTCTACATTCTGTTTACTCTTTTCCCAATAATTTCAACTAACACTTGAACTGACCGCATAATAACCTTTTATCATCTTCAAGATAGTTTCTTTATACTTACTCAAGAACGTTCTTATTCTCCATAGTTATCTAAATTTGTAAGTAACACAACCTCTGATTGGCTAAACCTACTGGTTTAGCCAATCAGAGGTTGGGTTAGTTACAAATTTAGAAAATATTGGAGGATAAAATTAGGAAATTTCTTGAGCATAGTTGGTGAATATGAAACCGGATGTCTCATTTTTATCAATACGAATAATTAGCAGCCAAAACTGATGTATCGGTTAAAATTTTTTTAACCTGGCAGCAAGCTTCGACAAAAAATAGAAAATAGACAATTTGTTGATTTATTGATTGATTTTTCGTTCATCGTCGCCTACGTTTGTCCATATGGCGGACTTTCCAAGACGTTTAATTTTATTAACCCTTTACCAAACAATCCCAGGTTTTCGCAACCCTGGCAAAGAAGGCTCTTGAAAACATTGTGGAAAAAGGAGAAAATGCTGGTAATCAGTATTTTCTCCTTTTCCCACATTGTTTTCTACCCTGCTGGAAACAAATTTCAATTCTTGAGTTAAGCTTGTCACTTCTTCTGCAAATGCTTTCAATTTGGACAAGTTTAAAGTTTTGTCATTTGGTAAAGAGTTTAGGTATTACCATCCTACCGCTTCTTGAGAAACATGAGCTGAAATTTCTTATTAGTTGATAATTAAGGATTTGTATTGATATAATATTTTTGCACATTTCAAATAGACCAGAGATTCATAAAAGGGATGTAATTATTCTCTTTTTAATGATAATAGCGTGGACATAGATTTATAAATGATAATTCTAAGAAGGAAAAAGTGGAAAAAAGTGTCACTGTCAAAGTAGTACACTGATACTCATTTTCAACCAGAGCAACTTTTTTAGGATAATTTTATAGTGGAAATAGCAGTTTTGTATTAGAATGGTACTACCTTAAAGGTGGCCCTTCAGATTTTGAGTCAAAATTTTTACAAAAATGCAAAAAAATCATCTTTATACTACCAAAGCCTTTTAATTTTCATTCATAAACCCCAGTACTCGGAAACCGTCCGACAACACGAGAAATTAAAGATTTACTACGGCCCAGGTAGACACCAACGGGAGACACGTTCTATTTTTAGATGATCAATTTGCTCATTTATTTACAGGAATACACAGAAGAAGCTTCAAACATAGCGTCCGAAGAAGACATTATGGAAAATAATTATTACATGTTTGTCAGTGTTATTACATGTTAGTCAGTCACTTGACATTCCCACAATTCTTTATTGATTTTTGGCGCGAAATCTAAAAATGCCTTAAGAGGCTACGTAGCCTTTTAAGGGAATACCATCATTTTTTATTTTGTAATTTTATGAATCTTACCTGTTGATGATTTGTAATATTTTATCATATGAATTTACGTGATATATATATATTTTAATTTGGTGAGATGTAAAAATTCTAAATACCCACATTTAAGTAGGATAGTGCAAGATGTATGACGAGACCCACACAAAGATACGCCTTGTCTTTTGAAATGCTCAGTGTGTAGCACCGTCACACAGGACCTCGGTATAACGTCCCATTTGACGGACTTAAAATAGTAATTTTAGGTGGCCAGTCGTGTGGATCAACGCCCTCAAGTGGATCGAGATTTGACGTTCACAAGTATAATGCTCTACCGCCTGAGGTTGTTACGCTGCCAGAGATGGTGTTGCTATATTTAAAACAATGATTAGATTTCCAGGAAACTACTTTCGCACGGGTTATTTGTAAAACGTAAATTCATTGGCCAAATATTCCCCAAAATCTCACTACCGGGAACCAATTAAATACGTCATTACTTAATTACGAGTCTAAACTTTTTTAAGCTACGTAGATGATGTGTAGAGTTTAATTTTACAACATTGTAGACTAGTTTGAATTGAATGCATTTGTAAACGATAAATCAAATGCGGCTCGAAATGATTTGACTTGTTTCTGAAATGTTAGATAACATTGTGGAAAATTGAAGAAATTGCTGGTTACCAGCATTTTCAATCTAACATGCAGTGGACTGAGACACAGCTCTGCCATGCCAGGTCATTTTTTATGCCTATAATATTTTTAAGACTGAATGCGTTTTGGACACATATGGACGTATTCCCGTTACCATTATTTTAATGATACAGTCAGACCTCGTAAACCGACATCTGATTACATAAAAAAAAGTCATTAACCACACGTATTTATCTGAAATCAACTCGTTTTAGCTTCTTTAACCAGTTACCAGTGCACACAGCAAAATTTTAGACCTATCCAAATTGAAAGCATTTGCAGATGACAAATTTCAAAGCGGCTCAAATGGCGCGATTTTGCTTTGATACGGTTGAAAACATTATGGGAAAAGGAGAAAATGCATTTTCTCCTTTTCCCACAATGTTTTCCAAAGGTTTTTTTTCCTCAGGGATGTTAAAGGTCCTCATTGTCTGGTAAGGAGTTAAATGTTATCCAGACAACTAAATTGTATACTTCTTCAAACGGAAAGTACTTTACATGAGAAATATTAAAGGTGGGTATTTAGAATTTTCACATGACACCAAATTAAAAAAATATATACATCATTAAAATTTATATGAAAAAAAACAATACAAATCATCAATAATTAAGAATCATAAAATTACAAAAAACAAATTTTGATTTACTCGGCTTTGATTAGTAGTTTAGAGAAATGTGGAGCTTAAACAGGGCTGATTTTTCCTCAAAAGCATTGATAAAAGCCATTTTCTCCATTGCTACTCTATAGCGCGTATAAGTACAGTCTCCCCGATATCGGGGAGAGTGATGCGTCATATAAGACAGGTCGAATCTTCGAAGAATATGACATACACAGACAACGTACTGGTGAAGGAAACAGTCGCCAGCTCTAATATTGGTTCACCGGCCGCCGTGAAATAAATGAAAAAAACTCACAGGTAAAAAACTACGTAAAACATCAAACAAACAAATACGTGTAGACTACGCCTGCGTAGCCCTTTACTGCTGATTTAATTTATTGAAAATTTCAAGCCCGGAATAATGTTACTTCAAACACATTTTTGGTGTAAATATATCTCGTAATCGGACAGTGTAGATCCAAGATCAGACAGCAAAATTCAATTCTGTGCAGCCTGATCGTGATCTATACTGTCCGCATAAGGTCAGTGAGTCGCCCTTATCAGCTAAAGGGTAAAAAAATTAAGTATAGAAATGCAGTGTTAACCCATTAACATGTAAACACGTTTGTTTGCTACCCTGCTGTAAACAGTATTTGGAAACATTGTGATAAAAGGAGGAGCAAGGTTTTACAATCACTTTGCCCTATATCTCTAAATGTTTTTCATATATTGTCACATGACTTTTTCCCCCAATGTTACCTCTTTGTTTCTATATCACTTATTGTCAATAAATTAATATATATATAAGCTACCTGTCAAATGAATAATTGCATAAGGTCATCCTGCGATTAAATCATGTAAATTTCAAAACACCAGTAGAAATCAGAAACAGCAAGGGATTCAAAATGCAGTTTACATAAGCTATCCATCTTGCTGTGACCCATATATACTGTGGTACCCGGTGCCCCAACAACGGATCAAGTGCATTTACGATGAAAAACGGTAACCAGCACAGGATAAAACAAAGCGTCATCCGAATGATCATCTGTGCTGTCTTGGACCCATGATGGCGTCTGTAAACTGGAATTGGTTTTGTTGAAAAGATCACTTTGTAAAATATTTCTGTCCTTTTCTTGATGGCGTGTAATGTATTTTTGTTGCATATGATGATAAATGCTGACAAAATTGTAAAAATAATTGCTATTGACATTCCATATGGCACATTTGCGAAGAACAAGCAGGATTTAGTTTTCCACGTAAGGCACTTCCGCTTAATTTCCACGCCTTTGATCGATAATTTCAATGGGATAAACACAAAGGTAAGAATGGCCGGAAATCCCCATGCCAGTATTAACATGCAAACCGCATTACGTTTTCTGAACCAATAACCGACATGGAACGGTCTGCACGTAGCAATATAGCGATCAAATGCCAGCATTGTCATGCTCAACATCGAAACAAAGGAAAGAAAAACATCAAAACTGTTGCCAATGTTACAAATAGAATCATTTAGTGTTCTATACACCAACATGTCGTAAAGCCTAAACGGCATAACTATCGAGGCCACCAGGATATCTGAAGCTGCGTTTGAAAGCAGAATTAACCGTGTATGTAACTTCAGACGCCTTGCACGTATAATGTACAGTGATGCAATACAGTTCATGATTAAAACTAACACAGGAGCAAACGCTAAAACATAAGCCACAATTCTTACATCCGGTTTACTGTAACCCCACGTGACAGTTACATTACATTGTCCATAGATGGTTCCTCCGTTTCTGTTGCTGTTAAAGGCACTAAGTTCCGTCATAGATGAAAGTATCAAGTTTAATTCAACCAACGGTCGGCTCACAAGAGCGAATGTCAGCTTAGAGCGCAAGTGTTTCTCCAGAAAAAGCCATATTCCAACACTACCGTAACAAGAAACATCTTTAAAAAAGATGGACGTCGTAAATTTTCTGGCAAACAGGCAGTGGTGGCTCTTAGAATAAAAATGTCTGTTTGACCTATCACAAATCTCTATTTATTCATTTGTTATCAGTGTCAAAAATGTTCAAGAGCCAGCACATTCAGCTACTCCGGGAAAAAAACATACTTGTTACCACAACACATCAAAACAAGTTTGAATCTTTATAATCCAAAAATTAAAAAGAAAAATAGAGCAACACAAGTAAGAAACGTCGACTGTGTGACGTTGGACAAGGTGTGTAATATGATATGAACAGGTTGATGAAACTTACAAACAGTTATTGAGGTAACGAGCTTTCATCGATTTTACATCAATTCACAAATCCCTGATAGACCGATTGGAACCGCATTGGGGTTATAATAGATCACTCTTCGCCGGAAGCGCGTGCACTCGTTGACCTTTAGCACATTTTACCCCCATTGCTTTTGAATTCTGTACCAAACGACAAAAAATTAATTTTTCCAAACTTCAAAGCATTTTGCAGACGACAAGATAAACATGGATCAAAGTGTGGAAATTCTTCTTTGAAATTGTTTAAAAAACATTTTGGGAAAAGGAAAAAAATGCTGGGTTACCAGCATTTTCTCCTTTTCCCACAATGTTTTCAAAAAACCTTCCTACTCAGGGTCGATAAAACTCGGACTATTCTGTGATAAAAGGTCAAATTAAATCCTTTAAGAAACAAACTTATTGTCAGATAAAACAGTATTAAAAATTATCACTGATTAGGAAAAAACGTTAGTTCACCTGCGTCGTCTCACACGGATTTAAAAATTGCTTCTCTTTTTTTTTCACTGTCGTCTGCAATCTGGGTGCCATATTCATACCGAGCTGCTCTATAATTACGCTACAATTACCTGCGCGGATCGATACATCGTGATCTCCTATTTACAGGCGGCGGAAGAATACATGGGTTTTAGTCATGATTTATTATCGACGCGATTATTGAATGTTGACTTAGACGTTTTATGTTAGATTTCTCATGGGAGAGAAAAGTGTATTGAAATTTCAATAGTTCGAAATACTTGTTTGTTCGAATTTCAAACAATGCGAGGACATTGGGTTAAGATATTTTTTTTAATATGCATACCTTTTTTTAGATATTCACAAAATTTTAATAGATGACAAGAAAAGTAAAAATTGAATATAAGTGAGCAATGCACAGGAAAAAGGGGGTATAACTTTTTACTAAACGACAATTTTTTTAGACTGGTCCAAATTGAAAGCACTTGCAGACGACAAAATAAACGTAACTCAAAAATCGAAATTTGTTTCCAGTAGGGTAGAAAACATTGTGGGGAAAAAGCCAACCAGCCAAAGATGAACTTTTCAACCCGTTCATGACTACAGGATTTATCGTGTAATAAGATTTCGCCGGAATCCGAATGCAAATGTCTGTTATTTTAGATAGCCAATAGCCCGCTGATATGCTTACAACACTCTTTAATTAAATGCTTAGGCTGCTAATTGTGAAACCAGGGATTGTTTGGGAAAGGTTTAATATAACACCTAACGACTGCGTAAGGAAGAAGTTT
Organism: Tridacna crocea; assembly: GCA_943736015.1. NCBI lineage: Eukaryota > Metazoa > Mollusca > Bivalvia > Cardiida > Cardiidae > Tridacna > Tridacna crocea. The sequence continues at coordinate 43,745,655 of OX031064.1, read as the reverse complement.
CTTTAGCTCAGTGGTTATAATGGTAGCCTGTCTTCTGGGCCTTCTGGGCCTTCTGGGCTCGAATGCTGCCCGTTCTGTGTATCCTGCTATGCATTTAATGATTAGTTTCTTTTTTTACGGACTTCGTAAGAGTTTGTAAAATTTCAATATATAAAAAATAAATATTTATATGTCGGATGTTTGTTGTCATTTAAAGATGTGGGAATCACAGACGTGGAGGTAAAAAATGAAGATTTATAAATTATCGAGGCATATTAAAGCAAAATAGACTTTTATTCTACAGGGAGGTAATTCGTCTCGCCAATAACTCTTGATAAAACGATGTGTCCTTAAAAAATGGACGGATCGATGTACCTCTTGAATGTTTTATTTCTGATTTTTTATCAAGATATATAGATTCTGACATGAGTCGGATTTCGAGTTAAAATTTTGTTAAACGAGTCTACAAAAACGTTATTAAGCGAGCCTTTGACGAGCTTGATAACATTTCTTTTTGTGGACGAGTTTAATAACTTTTTACCTCAAAAGCCAACGCGTGTCAGATTCTTTTTATCACATTAGCGTATAACAAGAATATTAGTCCAAATTGTGTTAAACCAGACGCATGCATGTATAATGTGTAGTTAAATTTACACGAAGCTTAGTTTCTTTGACAGGTATATTACGCTCGGAAAATAGTTCCGAACTTGTATACATTTATTTTTATCTTTGTGTTGAATCTAAAAGATATTAAATCAAAAACTTATCATGATTAAAAGTTTTAACCATTAATTTCCATCAGGAACCTAGGTCAGCAATGTTTTAGAATGAAGCGTATAAGACCAAATACAGCACTATTTACTTATCTCACACGAGCGTGAGACAAGAAAATTCGTAATGGTTGTATTACATTACAAACAAGGGGGTTATGTGATAAAATAGAAGGTGTTACTGGTATTTCTGTGCATTCTTTGTATCTAATCTGGTTTTTACTTGCAGATTAATTAACAAAACAAAAAAAAACCGCTTTTGCAGGCATGATATTAGAACAATTGTAATTGCTACTATAATCTGTCACGTGACTGAATTCTTTGGATTAATCCTTTTGCTACTGGCAAGCATCACATGCCTGAGAATAATCATTAATTAGTATCTGTTACTTTAAGAACCTTTTTTAAAAAAGTTTGATATTTAAGCCTATTTTCTGTAATTTTTACAAGAGTTACTTCCCTTGAGGAACTTTTCTTTTCATTTTTTGCTCCATATACAATATATCGTCGGTTTACTTCAAAAACCTCGTAACTACAGCTTGCAACTTCTGAGCGGAGACAAAAAAAAAATCTGAAAAATCTGTCCGTAGAAAAAGCTGTGACATATGCCCTTTAGGATTAACTCCTAGTTACATGTTGTATTGGTATGGATGATATTAGTATAAAGCTGTGAAATGCAGTCTTACATCTTCAATTTGACATTTTAACGATACATTAACCCATCACACAAAACGGACCTTCTGGGAACTACGAAAAATGTCGATACTTTTCGCAGATTCATTAAGCTTCCCATTCACAGAGCACGGCTCATTTGGATTTTTTTTTTTTTTCTTTTCTAACTATCATCATGGCGGTCTCATCAAATTTATTTAGTAGCTTAATGATTAAATATGTCGATAGCGTTGTCTGCGCATGTCGCTCATGTCATATTCTTCGAAGATTCGAACTGTCTGCTATGACATCACCCCCTCCCCCATATTGGGGGGAATTGCAATAATGCGTGCTATAAAGTAGCAATGGAGAAAATGGCTTTAATCAATACGTTCGACGGGAGAAATCAGACCAGATTTCTCTAAACTGCTGATCATAGATGCATGAATAGCACTAGGTAGCGATTTATTGAGTAAACATTTATTTTAGTTTGAAATTTAAAGTAATGGTTGTCGCGTAGAAAAGTAGTCCGGTTCTGTACCCAGAATGCCCAAATTAGACAGATGTGTAGTTTTAGAATGCTATCTAGCGGGAGATAATGAAGTCGATATAGACATAAAAGCTGACCACTGCACTCACTGACACTAGTAGCTGACGAAATCATTACTCTGTAAACTATTCAAAATTAATTAAAGCTTATACCCAAGTGTTTTATCCAAGTGCTTGCGGGGGTGTGGGTTGGTGTTTAGTTATTTTCTTTTCATAGTAACATAGTTTTTCTTTTTTGGTTTTTGTCAACAGTTTATGACGTTCAGTTTGTGATGAGTAACGAAAATACGCCTGCACATTAAACATGGGATCGCTGCAGTGATATTTATCATCAGCCTACGGTGTTGTTTACTGTTTACTGGTATCCCTGTATCTATTTATCGATATTTTATGTTAGCGTTGCTCTGGCACAGGGGGCTTAATGTATCTCCGTGATGCGTTGCACCAATGACAGCCATAAAATAATAATGGACCCATACTAGCCATTATTTTTAACAACTGAATGAATCATAAGGTAGGTTGGTCCTTGTACATACAGAAAATTGACCAATAGTGAAAAGTTTCGGCTCAGGTCAGCCTGCGCGGACTGCGCAGGCTGACCTGAATCGATACTTTTCGCAGATGCATTAAGCCCCCTTTGAACAGAGCATGGATCATATTCAACTCTTACTTGATTTTGGGAATACATGTTCAAAAAAAAAACAAACTGTGACTACAGAAGTTTAAATGCCAATGTCAGATAATGATCAGGCCCATGGTATTTAACCAGCCTCTTTTGGCCTAATCCTTTTAATAACTATGAATTTTTGGATTGATCAGTTGCTATTGTACTTCCATTTTGAAGTCATTTCAGTTGTATCAAGCTGACAACTCCCCTCATATACTTATTTTCCTTGGTTTACAAGCAGTCAATGTTTGGGATATGGCTGTGGCTTTCCTTACCCATAGAAACTGCCATAGACATAAAACATTATTTTGCCATAGGATCAAACCCAGGACCTAACGATTATTGATTCAACACCTTAAGCACTAAGTTACCCAAGATAACTCAAAACTCTTTGGGGGCTGATCCTACATTTCCTTGAATATTCATTTAGATAGTGAGAAATTTCCCGAAAAAAAAAATTATGATAAGCTTTGGTATCAAGAAAATTTTACATTTATCAGGTCATATTTTTACACAAGAATTTCTCATTTCGAGATGAAATAATCATGAAGGTTCTACCTATTTCTCGACATGTACAAAACCTTAATTCACCATTTGAAAGAACTTTTTGACTTTCTAAATTCTGAAATGAAACCTGTCTGGCCAGGAAGCTAGGTGGTCCGTCATGTACCTGACTCATGACCTGGTGGTTATGGGTTTAATGCCCGGTTCAGGCATACTATATTTCCAGCAACTTTTAGCCTCTCACATCTAATGCACTTGAGAACTAGAAGGCCCTGAAAGGCCTGATATCGCTCTACTGGCAGAGATTTTGCTTTCATTCTAGCATACACTATGAATTCATGATGCAAAAAGAAAAAACATACAATGATTAAAACCAGAAATTCCGACTTCAACAGATTAAATAAGAAATCAAAATTTTCAACTTGAAATGGCTTCTTTTCTCATACTGATTGTCGGATTTTTTTAAAAATCGATAGGGTTGAAGCTATTGATAAGATAAACAAACTCTCCAAGTTTCACAAAAATTTGATAACAAATGCAGACATTATCACGTACACAAGAAATAAACAAGAAATGCATATTTTAATGCGCAAACAAGAATTGGTAATTTTAAACTTGAAATGGCTACTTTTCCCATACTGTTTGCTGGATTTATTTCAAAATCGATACTGTTGAAGCTTTTGGCGAGATAAACAAACCGTGCAAGTTTCACAAAAATCTAATAACAAATGCACACTTTATCCCGTAAACAAGAATTTGAAATTTTCAACTTGAGATGGCTACTTTTCCCATACTTTTGGTTGGATTTTTCTCAAAATAAATTAGGTTGAAGCTACTGATAAAATAAAAAAAAAAAACTGTGTGATTTTCATGAAAATCTAACAAGAAAGACCGACTTTATTGTGTAAACATTTATTAGAAATTTTCAATTTGAAAGGGCTACTTTTCCAATACCGTTTGTTGGATTTTTTTTTCAAAATCAATAGGGTTGAAGCTATTGATGAGATAAACAAACTGTGCAAGTTTCACAAAAATCTGGCAACAATTGCAGACTTTATCGCATAAACAAGAATTAGAAATTTTCAACTTGAAGTAGCTACTTTTCCCATACTGTTTGTTGGATTTTTCTCAAAACCAATAGAGTTGAAGCTATTGATGAGATAAATAAACTGTGCAAGTTTCACAGAAAACTGACCACAAATGCAGACTTTATCGCATAAACAAGAATTAGAAATTTTCAATTTGAAAGGGCTACTTTTCCAATACCGTTTGTTGGATTTTTTTTTCAAAATCAATAGGGTTGAAGCTATTGATAAGATAAACAAACTGTGCAAGTTTCACGAAAATCTGACCACAAATGCAGACTTTATCGCGTAAACAAGATTTTGAAATTTTTAACTTGAAATGGCTACTTTTCCCATACTGTTTGTTGGATTTTTCTCAAAATCAATAGGGTTGAAGCTATTGATGAGGTAAATAAACTGTGCAAGTTTCATGAAAATCGGGCAACAAATACAGACTTTATCGCGTAAACAAGGAAAAGACTAACGGACAGACGGACGTCCGGACAGACGGACGGACAGGACAGACAGACGGACGACGGAAACCACGCCATGACATAAGCTCTGTTGGCTGAAAGCCAGTAGAGCCAAAAAGTAGTCAATAGCATGAAAGAAAGTTGTGTCAGAAGGAGAGGGGGTGAGGGAGAGGAGATTCTTGAAGAAAGACAATTGAGTAGAATAGTAACCCATAGGCTGCCATTATTTATTAGTCTTTCTTTTTTTCTGGTGTTTCACCTGCAGTTGCTTTGCTTAACTCATTATCAAACAACAATATCTTAGGCTTGTCTAATCGAAAGCGCTTGCAGATGCCAAACTAAATGTGACTGTAAAGTTGAAATTTGTTTTGTGAAGGGTAGAAAACATTGTGGGAAAAGGAGAAAATGCTGGTCACCAGCATTTTCTCCATTTTCCACGGTGTTTTCTATAGGCTTCTTTTTCAGGGGCATCAAAAGTAGGGATTGTGTGGTAATGGGTTAATTATCAGATAATGAGATCATCTTGCTCATCAATGTCCGTAAAGGGTCCTTTATTTGCAATTAGAAGGGTAACAACCTACGTCACAGGAAGTGATATCGGACCCGGGCATTTTCATAACTTATGTCCGCCATATTGAAAATTAAGTACGATATGAAGATAGAATGAGGCTAGCTTTGCACTCTCTTGCACTCCGGATTATTACATTCACCTCTGTAGTGGGCTCAGAAAGCAGTCCATCATTACGTGATACTTTCGTCACATGACCAGAACTCAAAATGGCGAGAAAAACGCCGGTGGAAGAAAGATCAATATCGATTACTTAGTGTGCTGTTGAAACAGCATACGGCCAATCAGACTAAGTGGTAGGCAATGTGAAAAAGACGTATTTTCTTAAAAGCTTAAATGTCTTTTAAAGGACCATAACTTGTTTTTTTAATCTTATAACCTAAGATTTTCGGTATGTCAAAACTGTTGTCATTCATGGGCGCAGCCATTTTTGTTAAACTTGGCGTAAGATTCTGATCAGTAAAGAGGCTCGAAAAAAAATAGTTCCATTTTATAAAGGTAAATTCATCAGTTTGAACGCACCTATAATGTATCCAGAATCATATTTCCTTTGTCTACCTTATAATTTTACACATGAATCAGTTAAACAGTAACAAAACATCTTTTCCTCGGTTTGACAAGATTCTTGTCATTTAGCCCATCGCAGAGATGTATGTGAGAGTAACGAACGACAACTCTGCTAGGATATTGCTAGCTTAGGTGGATACAAACGGCCTACAAAGACTCTCATGTATTTGTCAAAGACATAAGATGAACACATTTAATATTCTGATGTTTTAGACAGGAAGCAGATGTCTATATGCACAAACACTTTGACCAAATATCAAAAAGTGATTGGATTTTAATCGTTGGTCGAAGTCTATTCCACTAAAAGCTTTGACAAAAAACAAAGTCCCTAGGCATTGTACGCTTTGGAGGTGTACAGACTTTTTACAATTACAAAAAATAAAAACAGTCTTACCAAACACGCACACTGACTTTATAACAAGGGTCCGATATCACTACCTGTGACGTCACACTGACGTACGTTGTGAGGGGTGAATTAACAGTCTAAAGATTTAGTCATGAATTACTGCGGCATTTCCTTTCATAAATTTTGCTCACGTCATAGTCACCTATAATTTACTGTTTTAATGACAAATTCACTTGAAATAAATTAGCTCTTATCCAAACATGAAAAATTTAGCTAAGCCCGCCAGTACTTTGCAGACGACCGCTTATGTCTGGTTTCCATGGAAACTTTGTACATGTACATGATTCCTTAATTCAAGATGTATGCCTATATGATTATTATCTTTAACAAACAACACTTAAGAATTCAAAGCAGTTGCAAATAAAACCAAGAGAGCAATGACAACCCTAAAGTCACTCACCTGAGCCTTTTGACTAACCATGACCAATTTTCACTCTCTTCCGATTTTTTGTGACAAAAGTGCTAACGAACCTTTATGAGTTTTGAACTGAAAAGTATAGCCCCTAGAGTTCTAGAGTGCAGGAAAGCTTTTGACGAGAACTCATCCCACTGACCTACTTTTTAGCCAAATATGACCTATTTTTAACTTTCTTGTAAACATTTTTACCCCAAAATTTCTAACTACCTTCTATGAGTACATGACAGGAAATTAACACTTTACCAGATAACAAACTTTCAGACTTGTACAAATTGAAAGCATTTGCAGACGATAATTTCAATGTGGCCCAAATGACAGAGTAGAAAACATTGTCGGAAAAGGAGAAAATGCTGGTTACCAGCATTTTCTCCTTTTCCCACAATGTTTTCAAAAGGCTTCTTTTTCGGGATTGTTAAAAAGCGGGATTGTGTAGTAAAGAGTTAAGCCTCTACAGTGAACACAATTTTTTTCCAGTTTTGAACAAGTGATCAAGTTTTTGACCCGAGAAGACCCATTTTCATAATTGTCCCAGATATCATTCAAACATTCTAACCATATTTCATGGATGTTGCACTGAAAATGCAACTTATGGAATATAAAAAAAGCTTTTCTATGATTTGACCGGGTAGCCAAACTTTTGATCTGGTGTGACCAATTTTCACGCATGCCCCAGATATCATCAAGATAAAGACTTGACCCAATTTTTATGTGTTGGACAGAAAATGTGACCTCTTAAACATACAAAAGATATTTCAAAACTTAACATGTGATTTAATTTGACATAATATGACCCATTTACAAACTCATCAAAAATATCATTAATGCTTTACCAAACGACAAAATTATAAACTGGTCCAGACTGGAAGTATTTGCAGACAACAAATCAAAGATGGTTACCAGCATTTTCTCCTTTTCCCATAATGTTTTTATAAGCTTCTTTCTCAGGGTCATAAAAAGTCCGGATTGTGTGTTAAAGAGTTAAGACAAACAATCAATTTCTATGACGTAAGTCTGGCGTCTAGTGTGTACACAAGGTTTTTTAAGATTTACGTGGAGGTCTAGTTTTTTTACCTCAAAAGTCCCATTTTAAAATCTGTTAAAAAATATTAAGACAAACATTTCGACTACTCTATAATTAGAGTCTATATAATGGACTGAAATGTTGCCTCTATAACATACACAGACCCAATGTAACCCATTTTCAAACTTATCAAGGATATCAAATTATAATCAAGACCACCAGTCTGACCTAGTTTCATAATTATTAGGCTGAAAATGTGGCCTCTAGCATGTAAAAATGCTTTTTCCAAACCCTGTTTTGGACCAAACATGACCCATTTTCAAATCATCCAAGATATCATCAGGACAAAGATTTTGATCAAATGTTATGTGGATTGGACATAAAATGTTGACTCAAGAGTGTTCACAAGGTTTTCTAAAATTTTCCCTGGTGGCCAAATTCTTTATCCGACATGACCCATTTTACATCTACAGCTAATACTCAGGATACATTAACTCTTCACCACACAACCCCAAGTTACTACAACCTTGAATATAAACCCTTTGGAAACATTGGGGAAGCAAGAGCTTAGCAAAGCGTTCTCTCCTTGTCCCACAATGTTTTCCAAAAATCATCTGCATAATGCTTTCAATCTGGTCTAGTACAAAAACTTGTTGTGTGGTAAAAAGTTTAAACAAGAGGACCATGATGGTCCAATATCGCTCACCTGAGTACCAAGCAGCACAAGTCTAAAATAAAGATATATACCAAATAACAAGATTCAAGGCTAAATGATAATGAAACAAGAGCAGCAAATTGTTGCAATTTAACTTGAGACTTTGAAGTTCCATTCCGTACAAGCAAGAAATAATGTAAAAATGAAGATCAAAGTGGAATTACTCAAAATTCGCGCTACGCAGAGTTATTGTTCTTGTGCACTGTACTCCGTAATATTGCAACAAACATGCATACCAAGTTTGAAGTCATTCTGACTTAAGATGACAGTTATATTCAGGGTATGCTCTAAATGCTGTAAAAATGACATTCAAAGGGAAATAACTTAAAGACAGCACAAGGTACAGTTACAATTCTTAGGCACTGCACTTCCAAATATTGCAACAAATAAGCATACCAAATTTCAAGTCATTCCTCCTTAAGATGACAAAGTTTTGCTCCAGACAAGCAAGAAATGCTATAAAAATGAAGGGGCAATGACTCAAAATTTGTGCTAGGAAGTTATGGTTCTTGTGCAATGCACTCCATAATTTTTTCCAACAATCATGCATATCAAATTTGAAGATGTCCAGGCTGTAGATGACAAAGTTACATTCCAGACAAGCAGGAAATGCTGTAAAAATTTCAATCAAAGGGAAATAACTTATAGACAGTATGAAGTAGAGCTATGATTCCTTCACACTGCACTCCATATTATTGCAACAAACACAAATGCCAAGTTTCAAGTAAATTGGACAGGAAATGACAAAGTTATGCTCCGGACTAAGACCTATTCTAAAAAACTTTCTAATTCAAGGGCAAATTACTCCAGTTGTTCTGGTCACCCATAATCGGAGATCTTAGAGTCATATATGGTTTGACCAAGTTTGGAACTAATTGGTTGATATTTGTACATGTTAGAGTGTAAACAAAGTGAAATAAAGCAATTTTTCGAATTCAAGGGCAAATAACTCCCGTTGTTCTGGTCCGATTACATCCATAATCAAATTCATCCGAGATCTCATAATTATGTATATTTTGTCCACGTTTGGTGTTGATTGGTTAATAATTGTAGATGCTAGAGTGAAAAAAAAAGTCAAATATAGCGATTTTTTCTAATTCAAGGGCAAATAACTCCTGTCGTTCTGGTCTGATGAGACCCATAATCTAACTCATTGGAGATCTTATGGTCAAATATATTTTGACCAAGTTTGGTGCTGATCGGTTGATATTTGTAGATGCTAGAGTGTAAACAAAGTGAAATATAGCACTTTTTTTAATTAAAGGGCAAATAACTCCATATGTTCTGGTCCGATTTGACCCAAAATCGAACTCATAAAAGATCTTATGGTCATATACAGTTTGACAAAGTTTGGTGATGATTGGTTAATACTTGTAGATGCTAGAATGTAAACAAGAAAATGTGAACGGACGACGGACAGACAGACAGATGGACAGACGGACGACGGATGCTGACAGATGGTGAGTTATCACAATTGCTCACTCTGAGCACTTCGTGCTCAGGTGAGCAAAAAAATAAGGTGGTAAAAGGATACACTGCTCATTATAAGTGACAATATTTTCAAATATGGCCTGCTGTAAGTCATCTACTAAAAGTCGTCTGACAATAGTAACTTAGCAGACAGAAGTGGAAAAAGCGAAAAACAGAGACAATTTAAGTGTTGATAAATAACTATACAAGCATGACTGATTTTTGTACAAATAACCATATATTACCATAAATTTGCCATGTTTATATTGTACAAATGTATAGGAAGGGACACAAGTTACCATTTGAGATAAATAGAATCTGATCACCAGAGAGAGAGAGAGAGAGAGAGAGAGAGAGAGAGAGAGAGAAACACAGAGAGAGAGAGAGAGAGAGAGAGAGAGAGAGAGAGAGAGAGAGAAACACAGAGAGAGAGAGAGAGAGAGAGAGAGAGAGAGAGAGAGAAAGAGACAGATGAGTCATGCTCTGGCAAAAAGAGGCTTAATGCATCTTTTAATACATTTAATTTTTGTCGAACAATCCACTGAATGATGAAGTGGACAGAAAGCTTTGACAAAGAAAAATAGAAAATCAAATTTTGTTGCTTGATTTGATTGATTGATTGATTTTTTGGTCATCGTCTCCGACGTTTGTTCATATGCGGGACTTTCCAAGTCCTTAAGTTTTATTACCCTTTTAGCAAACAATCCCTGGTTTTCACGATCCTGGCAAAGAAGGCTCTTGAAAACCCTCTGAGAAAAGGAGAAAATGCTGGTAACCAGCATTTTCTCCTTTTCCCACAATGTTTTCTAACCTTCCCAAATCAAATTTCAATTTTTCAGTCACAATGAATTTGTCGTTTGTACATGCTTTCAATTTGGACCAGTCTATAATTTTGTCGTTGGTACAGAGTTAAACAAAAGTTTATCTCCAGTGCTAAGAAATGGCAGATCCTTTTAATCAAATAACAATACTTCTTGAATTCTAGGCAGGAATATGCACCACACATTTAAACATGATAATCCCATGAATAAAACCCGACACACTTCCTGGAAAGAAGTATGGAATGATGTCACAAGTGATGTCACATATTCCTCATCTCCAACATTGTTTAAGATAAGAAAATTTTTAAACATTGAAAACAAGGGAGGTTATGTGATAGAAACAGATTTATCAGCATTTCCTACTTTTCTCAATCCATCTCCAATCCTTCAAAAGACAAAATCCAATCTCGTCAGCATTGGATTGGCTGTCTAGAGTTTTGCCATGTGGTCGGAGGTTAAAACATCACACCACAGTTCCGAGTTTTAACAACCCTGGGCATAGAAAAACCTTTTGAAAACATTGTGGGAAAAGGAGAAAATGCTGGTAACCAGCATTTTCTCCTTCTCCCACAATGTTTTCTTCTCTATCCAACACAAATTCCATCATTTGAGTCACATTAATTTTAATTTGTTGTCCAGAAAAAGCTTTTGAAAACTTTGTGGGAAACCAACATTTTCTCCTTTTCTCACAATGTTTTCATCTCTATCAAACACATATTCCATCATTTGAGACACATTTAATTTGTTGTCTACAAAAGTTTCTAATTTGGTCACACCAAGTTTTTGTCATTTGGTATAGTTAAACTCATGTTTAAGGTATTTATCCCCATTTATAAGGATAATTTTAAAGTTGTCTGCTGGAAACTTCTTTCACGACATGAGTGGTGCCAACGTAGTCAAGTTATTGTAATCTATAAGTAGTGGTCCACAGTTCACAAATACGTGTGTCAACCTCTTTCGCATATTAATTCGATGACCTGGAAAAAAATACAAACATGATACACTTTCAAATATCAGGCCTAAAAAAAAAAAAATCTGTGTTTAGGATTTTCCGACCCTACCTAGAATATGTTGCCTACCCTAAACATTTTTACCTAATGTAGAAGAAATTTTTGTTTTCGGGCGCAATTTCAGTACATGGTCTATGTAAAAAAAAAAGAAATATGGAAAAAAAAATCCCAACCTACCTACAGCATCTAGAACAGAAACCCTAAAAACTATTTTTTTTCTGTTAGGCCTTTTAATCCTTTACAGCATTACAGAGTTTTGGACTGGTTAGATTGAAAGTAGTATCAGACAATACTTTGTATCTTTCACAAATTATGAAATTTGTCTTTGAGAGGGTAGAAAATATTGTGGGAAAAGAAGAAAATGCTGGTAACCAGCATTTTTGTCTTTTGTCCACAATGTTTTCAAAAGTCATTTTTGTTAGGGGTTATTCAAACTTGGCATTTTTTTACACATTTTTTTCCAGAGGAAAATTTTATTCTTTCTCACAATGTTTTTTAACTGGCCACAAACAAAAGCCCATCAAATAGGGTATTTTTTAAAATGTCATCTACAAATGCTATCAATACTGACAAGTGTAACACTTTCTTGTGTAGTAAAAAGGTACATGGGGAATATCATGCTGCAGTAACTTTCCTAGTCTTTCTATCTGAGTTCAGCAGCGTAAGAAAACCTGTAAGTGCACAAGACCAGGGGTCAAGCAAAATGTCAATTTTCTTGTGGGGCAAGAAGCAAAATACTAATGCCAGGAAAGTTTCAACAGCATGATATTTTTCTTATCATGTACCTTCGTCTTTCAACAACAAAATATATGTATTGCAAATTTATGACATTTTATTCCAAAACCATAACAACATAAAACAAATTTATAATGAAGCAGTAGCAACTAAATTTGTCTTTATGAATGGCGGTTGAATATTATGGCATAAAGTTTCGACCAATAAAATTGCAAGGAAGCAATATTTAATTCTTTACCACACAAGAAAAAATTCAGACTTCCTATAATTGAAAGCACTGTAAATGAAAATTCAAATATGATTCAAACAATGGAATTTGTCTATGATAGGGTAGAAAACATTGTGGGAAAATGGGAAAATGCTGGTTACCAGCATTTTCTCCTTTTCCCATAATGTTTTCAAAAGTCTTCCTCAGGGTGTTAAGAGTCAGAATAGTGTGGTAAATGGTTAACAGTGGATACTGATTTTTTTCCCATCATGTGTGATATTCCAATCCGCTTGTGACAAAGTATTTTGAGAGGCAAGTGCAGGACTATTGTAAGTGCATATACATTTTATATCCACTTACAATAGTCTTGCACTAACCCCTGGATCTGATCCTGAAGATTTTCAAGTATATGACAATATAACTTACACTGGGTTCCATCAAGGTAGGATCCACACATCTATGTACAGTACTACATACAATCTCATCTAACAGCACCTGTACCAAACTGAAATATACAGCATTTTTACCTTTTCCCACAATGTTACGTCCCTTTCAGATTTCAGCCACAATTAATTTGTTGTCTACAAATTCTTTCAATATGGACTAATCTTTGATTTTGTACTGCAGTTTAGAGTTCAAGGCAGACACATATGAGATATTCCTTGCCTTGTTGAAAAAAAAAAAAAAAAAAAAAAAGAAAGAAAAAAAAGTGCAGAAGTAGCAGCAGGTTTGATTGCTTTCCACTTTATTCATCTCTAAATCTCTAAAAGTAAGAACTTATTCCATTCTCTGAGGAAAGGGGGGCTTAATGCATCTGCATATTGTATAATACCAATTAACTCATTACCAAACGACAAAATTTTAGACTGGTCATAATCAAAGGAATTTGTAGACGACAAAATAAAAGTGACTGAAAAATTGAAATTTGTTTTGTGCATTAATTTTTCTATCTCATGAAAAGTTAAATCTTGTAAAAATGTACAAATCTGAAATGTAAATATTTAAAGATTAAAAGACTTACTTTTCATCAGACACAAATCTCCACAAGTAAAGTTGAAGATAGTGGGTATCCACCTGTATTTGCTGTAAGCCATATCGACCAAAGGTTCTCAGTCTTACACACTCTAGGAATGTCTACAAAACACATTAACTCTTACCACACAATCCTGACTTTTAACGACCCTGAGGAAGAACCCCTTTGAAAACGTGGGAAAAGGAGAAAATGCTTTTCCCACATTGTTTTCTATGCTATCATAGACAAATTCCATACTTTGAGCCACAATGACATCATCATCTGTAAATGCTTTCAATTTGGACACACCCAAAATGTTGTCCTTTAGTAAACAGTTAAGATTTCTAATGATCCTTTACTTAACAACAAAACTTTAGACTGGTCCAAATTAAAAGCATTTGCAAACGACATAGTAGATACAAAAACCAAAAATTCTCTTTGGAAGTATAGAAAAGGGAATATTATTTTCTATTTTCTACCCTTTCAAAGACAGTTTTTACTGTTTGAGTCACATTTAATTTGTCACCTTCAAATATTATGTTTTTGGTTTGCTTGTATTCACTGCAGCCAATGCACCGACACACCTTTCCTGACTTTCTCACCCTAGGGGCTGTATTCATCAACTATTCTTGAAAATATTCTTAGTCTTATTCTCCAAGGTTTTCTAAATTTGTAAGTAACACAAATTCTGATTGGCTATTCGGTTTAGCCAATCAGAAGTTGTGTTACTTAAAAAGGTAGAAAATTCTAGAGACTAAGACAAAGAATGTTTGTAAAAATGGTTGAAGAATACAGGCCCTGTACTGAACAAAGCCTTTTCAAAGTCAGTGACTACATTGAATCAGAGGTGAGAGGTAAAACAATGCTGGAAAGAAAGATTGCCACTGGGTTCTGAGTATTGAACCTTCAACCACTAGAACATGAGTATAATACATCAACCAGTGAGCTATCTTGCTGGGAAATGTGTATTTGGACAAGTCCAATTTCTTTTTTTGAATCATGTTAATTGTTCATTCAAAATGGTTATACAAGATTATATGGAGTGCAGCACGCGAAAAGGGTCATTCGGACATTTGCGTAAAGTGTCGTCTCTGATCAGCGTGTGCACTCCGCACAGGCTAATCCGAAACGACACTTTCCGATTTTATGTGATTTTCCGTTTTACGCAACTCTACTGTAACACAAAATCTAATGTAGTCGTAAAGTGCCGTCTCGGATTAGCCTGCGCGGACTGCGCAGGCTAATCCGGGAGGACACTTTACGCAAATGTCCGAATGCACCTTTTCGCGTGTTGCACTCCATATAAGGATTCTTACCTTTAGACTAATTTTGATGATGCCAGTAAGGACAGACACTTTGGAGAATTCTACAGCACTAAACACTTCAATCTTCTCTGAAAACAGCTTCTGAATATTGCTAAGTAAACTGTTATCGATACTGAAAAATATAATTTAATACATAAAAATATATCATGTCTAAATCATGCTTTACCCTATTAACACAATTAGAACTAAACTGCCCCTCTGAACACAGGCTATTTAAAACAATGTTTTCTTCCCTTAGAAGGACAAATTTCACCTTTTGAGGTTCATATAATTTGTTATCTGCAAACGATTTCAACATTTTGAAAAAGGCTGATATTTTGTAATCCTGTAAGGAATTATAAGTCTCAAATGCCTTTTGAAATAATTCTACAACTGACAACTTGAAAAAACCCATGTAAAAATAGAATAATCACAATCAATTACAGTTTGAAAAAAAAAAATAAGTCAAAGTGTTTCTGAAAAAAAGAACTTATTACAAGTTAACTTAAGTTTCCTTTCACCACAATGTCTCCAGAAGAGGTCCATTGCAAGAGAGATATACAAAGTTATAGGCAGAAAGTAATAATTCAATAAAATCTTACTTCAAACATGACTGTCTTTAATGTGTTAACCCTTTACTCCATAGGTGCTCATTTCTACGGATTGCTTGTAGGAGCCTTTCAAAAATATTGTGGAAAAAGGTGAAATTGCTCATGATGAGCAATTTCACCTTTTGCCACAATGTTTTCTATGACATCAAAAGGTGTCATATACACATAAGAAACAGCTTCATCCTTGCTTTTGTTTAGTGTCAATTAGAGATACCACAGAAATGCCTTATAGGGTAAAGGGTTAAGACTGTTCCGAAACATATGTCATACAATATCTAAGGAATTGGGTTATGTATTTTTGGAAACCTTGTATGTAACATTGTTGATAAAATACAGCCATGCTCTGCAAAAAGGAGGTTTAATGCATCTGCAGAAAGTATCAACCCAGTTCAGCCGGTGTAAACCCCACAGGTTGACCTAGGCAGAAACATTTTGCTATCAATTTTCAGCATGTTAAAGGACCAGTTTAATGCATGATTCAGTCATTCGTTAGACAAATTCGATCTTATGGATCCCTAATTGTTATGTTTTGCCTGGAATAATTCATTACTGAGATGCATTAAGCCCCTTTTTCACGCAATGACAAATTTTAACACCCCTGAAAGAGAAAGCTTTTGAAAACATTGAGGGAAAAGGAGAAAATGCTGGTAACCAGCATTTTCTCCTTTTCCCACAATGTTTTCTACCCTGCTGGAAACAAATTTCAGTTTTTTGAGTTACTTATATTTTGCAATCTTCAAGTGCTTTCAATTTGGACCCGTCTAAAATTTTGTCATTTGCAAAAGCATGGCTCATATTTACAAGTATTATGTTTACCCACATCTACAATCAGCTGATATCAATTGAACAATTAAGTTACATCTTACCAGTCTTATTTCTTCTATGCATAAGCTACATGTAGATAATTAAAAATAAAACATATACATAGAAGGTCAACAGAGCAGGAAAGGATTTTTTTTTTCTTTTTGCAGCATCTAAAATATTATCGGAAAAGAATATTCAGAGCTTCGACGAGACAAACATAATCATTCCAACCTTGGTGTAAAATTCCAATGTCCTCTTTTCTGCTGTGAAGCTGCGTAACTATAACTGTGGGCCCTTCTGCTGGAATCACTGCTCCTCTCTTTTCTAACTCCTTCTTCATACAACTGACCAACCTGTTAGAAGTTTAAAATAAATTGATATCAAATTAAACCTTCATTTGTTTATAAGCCTTCATTTTATTATGAAAATACAATATCTCAAACAACCAAACAATTTGTTTGGCAAAAGACATGCCCCTGCAAAAGATATTAGAAATCAGAGCTGCTTCTGCTGCCATAATTTATAAAACATTCACTGAGTAAAAATACAAAGAGTTAATGCATATGTAAAACCCTGAATCTCCCAAGCTGAAATCATGTCTGAATAATGTCTGTAAGAGACACAACTGAGCTGAATTTTTTCTGGCACAGTGGAAAACATTCTAGAAAAAGTAGAAAATGCTGGTTACCAACATTTTCTACTTTTCCAACAATGTTCTGAAAAGCCTGTACCTCAGGGATGTTTTTAAGCTTTGGTAAAGACTTAGCATGTGCTGCTACACAAACACTTCAAAACTCAAATTGATCCAAAAATATCTTGAACATGAAAATTAAAGGTGAAATTTCAAAGAAACATTTTCGTGGTCCATCCAAAAAGCTGACAAGAAAGCAGAAATCAATGCTTACATGCAGGTTGAAAATGAATAAAAGCAATTTACCTGTGAATCAATAACAGTTGTATCTTCCACTACCCTCTTCATAACAGCCCGAACATTTCTAGGTTCTATAGTGTTGAGCCAGTCCCTTGTTTCCACACTCTTACGCAACATCTGAAAATGTGACAAATATTTATTTGCAGATAAAAGTTTCCTCCAGCAGCTATCCGCTTTTAAAAACATTGTGGCAAAAGGAGGAATTACTCATAACAGGAAATTCTTTAACTCTTTACCACACAAGAAAATTTTAGACTCCTCCAAAATCAAAGCATTTGCAGATGAAAAAATATAATTGACTGAAAAATTGAAATTTGGTTTGGGAAGGGCAGAAAACATTGTGGGAAAAGGAGAAAATGCTGGTTACCAGCATTTTCTCCTTTTCCCACAATGTTTTCAAAAGGCTTTTTTCTCAGGGTCGTTAAAAGTCGGGATTGTGTGGTAAAGAGTTAACCTTTAGGCTGCTAAGTATATGCAGGTATATGTATTATACTAAGCACATTGTTTTTCGATGTTCTAATTCCATGTTTTAATTACATCAGATAGTCTCCTCTTTTCAAGAAAGTTATCATATTTTCATCTCTTGTCGAACATTTTTGGGAATTCCATACATGTTGAATTATCACCTGATTTACGACTGTACACACCAAACAACACCTTACATTCTCAGCTAACCAATGTTTTTTTAACTGATTGACATTAATCAACAGGCAAGTAAATCAAGGTTGGTCATGAGTCGTAACACATTTGTAAATCTGTACGTGGATTAATTAATCAAAATTGCACTCAAATTGGTACTCATAAACTGTTGTACAATTATTTTCAGTTTTACAGGCCGCATTAAAGGTCATTTAAAACAATGAATTAATGTTTGAGCAGCTTCATCTTATCAGACACACTTTTGAAAATTTTGACTTTTTTGACTCTTTACCACACAATCCCAACTTTTAACCACCCTGAGAAAGAAGCCTTTTGAAAACATTGTGGGAAAAGGAGAAAATGCTGGTAACCAGCATTTTCTCCTTTTCCCACAATGTTTTCTACCCTTCCCAAATCAAGTTTCGTTTTTTCAGTCACATTTATTTTGTTGTCTGCAAATGCTTTCAATTTGGACCAGTCTATAAATTTGTTGTTTGGTAAAGAGTTAATGGATAGGCTGCGGCCTATTGTCTGGTAAATTCATTACATTGTTTGTACATTGTTTATCATGAACTAACCTGTGAAATAGCTAGTCCCTGCACTTTGACAAAATGGTTTAAAAGTCTCTGAGCTGTGTCTTTAGCTTCATTACATAAAGTGGAGACAGCTGTTACAGTACTGTTATGGTCCAAATCAAACTGTTCTTCTGTCAAAGTGATCTGTATCAGGATAAAGAACATTCATTTTAGTTACTGCGCAAGTGGAAATATTTGCCACATAACAATTTTTGCGATTTCGCAAACTCCTCTATTTCTGTTTTTAACAAGCAATTTCGTTGAAATGATATCCCCCGCCGAAAAAGACCTTTTTTGATACAAACGTATAGGAGGTATTCTGTTTTGCATGTACATGTGGCCTTTTTGTTATTGATCCATGATGAAATTATACATTAAGTTCCCTTTTTCCATGGCACAGGATTTCATTACATAAAAAAATATAAAAGAGGTCCATAACAGGATTATACATTAAGTACCCTTTTTGCAGAACTTGGCATTTCATAAAAGTTGGAGATACACTGATAAAAAATTAAATTTGACATGAAGTCCCCCTTTTCTATGATTCAGTGATAAATTGCAAAACCTGACAACATGTGCTAGGTCGCATGATCTGTGAAAATCTCGTCCAAATCTGTTGAGGTATGTCCAGTAATTAAAGAGATACAGGTGAAAAATGAAATTATAACATGAAGCCCCCTTATTCCATGATGCAGCTACAGATCCCAAAACCTTGACAATATGCTGTAGGTCACATGATCATGTGAAAATTCCATCCAAATCTGCCAAGATATGTGGGAGGCATTGTGTTAGGTCACAAGATAATGTAAAAATTGCATTCAAATTTGCCAAGAAATGTGGGAGGAGTTGCCTTCACAAGATATAGAATAAAATAAAACATGAAGCCCCCTATTTTCATGACGCAGCCACAAATTGCAAAACCTTGAGAATATGTGATAGCTCAGATGATAAGAAACATTCTGTGAAAATTCTATTCAATTCAGTAAAGAAATATGTGATGAGTTGCATTCACAAGAAATAAAATGAAATGAAACATGAAGCCCCCTTTTTTTCATGATACAGCTACAAATAGTAAAACCTTGAGAATATGCAATAGGTCAAAATAATGATGAGAAACAATCTGTGAAAATTAATTTAATTTCTGTCAAGAAATATGGGACAAGTTGCATTCACAAGAAATAAAATGAAATAAAACATGAAGCCACCTTTTATCATGACGCAGCTACAAATCGAAAAATGTTGACAATATGCAATAGGTGACATGACAAGAAATATTCTGTCAAAGTTCTATTCAATTCCATCAAGAAATGTGGAAGGAGTTGCCTTCACAAGAAATGGAATGAAATATAACTTGAAACCCCCTTTTTCCATAACACCTTATTACAAAAACAAGGGCAAATAACTGTGGTGTTGCATGGTCAATGTAGGTGAAACTTTTTTTCCTGCATTTCCTAATGGAGTTTGGCAGATGTGACAAGTTCAATGTAAAAACTTTATATAGTTTTGAAGAGAAGACTCCAAACATTAAAAGTGTACTTAAGTGTAACTTAAGTGAAACTTAAAATCACTCTCAGTCGGCCATTTTGCATCGAATCAAAAAAACAAAAAAAGAGTCTCGGGAGAATGGGTCATTGTACATGTGTATTAAGTTTCACGAAATTCCGTCCAATAGTATTGGAGATATTTGCCGGGATAGACACACGGAAGGACGGACGGACAGACAATGCTAAAACTATATCCCTCCGCCTACGGCGGGGGATAATAACAAGTATAACAACAAATAACAAGTGTGTTTAAATTCACAGATTTCCTCATGCAAAATGTCTGTCAAGGAGGTATAATAGTTGCAAAGGGCATGCAACACAAGAATCATGTTAACCAAGTCTCAAGTCAATTTGACATACCGAAGAATTCTAAAGTTTTGCTTCTTTATTTCTATGTTTCAAACTTGTGACCCCCAGGGCAGGGCGAGTTTTGACCCCAGGGACAACATATGAACAATCTTGGTAGAGGTCCACTGGGAGATGCTACATACCAAATATCAAAGCCCTGCACCTTCTAGTTTCAGCGTAGAAGAATTTTAAAGTTTTCGTTCTTTGTTCCTATGTTTCAAACTTGTGACCCCCGGGGCGGGGCCAGTTTTGACTCCAGGGGCATTATATGAAAAATCTTGGTAGAGGTCCACTAGGAGATGCTACATACTAAATATCAAAGCTCTAGGCCTTCTGGTTTTAGAGAAGAATATTTTCAAAGATTTTGCTATTTTTTTCCTTTTGGTTGCCATGGCAACCAGAATTATGGGTGGAATTCAATCTCTTGAAGAACTTTGGTAGAGCTTCACCCAAGGAACATCCCTGCCAAGTTTCATCAAGATTGGCCCAGTGGTTTAGGAGAAAAAGATGTTTAAAGAAATTGTGGACGACGGATAACGGACGCCAGACATTGGGCGATCACAAAAGCTCACCATGAGCACTTCAGGCTCGGGTGAGCTAAAAAATAGTCATCAGTGAGAGAGAAATAAATTATGTCATAATGATTAACATCAATCCTCAGAAAGAAATTGTCCGAGCTAGTGATTGAACCAGCCACCTCCTGTGCTCAAGTCCCATTCCTTACCAATTGAGCAATCAAGGCTCAGCAATAATAATATAAGGGAATTTTATTTCATGCTTTCTGCTAGGATATCAAGAAACAGCAGTGAACTGTTTTTCGATATTACATGGGTACGACCAGTGAAAATACCGATTTTCATGTCCTTGTTGCCTAGGTCAATTGCACGTGCCTCACAACCAGATGGAAATATGACGTCATTTACCTTACATTTCTCGTGCTTGACATAATATTTTAATGTGTTGCTTTGCTGGAGGGTTACGCAACAGGGAATAACAGAAAAGAACTCTACTGGATTTTGATAAAGCTGCTCCCAGAATGGCTTAAAAGCATGAAATAAAGAGAATATTTTTTTTTTCCCTGTGAAAGATCAAAATTTATTTCATTTAGTGAACACCATCGGTTATATTTTCACAAACAGTGCAACCTTGAGTGAAAACATTACCAATGGTGTTCACTGAATGAAATAAATTTCAATCCTTCACCGAAAAAAAACCAAATATCCTCTATATAAACATTTCAATGTATTATGTCATTTGGGACTGAAATTCTTACCAAATATGATATTGTAGAACTTTCAAAATCAGAGCAGAATCTTGACAAAATAAGTAACAGTGCAGGGGGAGCTGATCCCTTCTCTCCTGACCCCTCACAGAACTCCTGACAGAGACCAGTAATATGTCTCAGGAAGGCAACAACAAGCCCCTCTCTGACCCCTTGTGTACAAAATGTGCCCCGGAAATAGGGCTTCATGGCAAAAGTGATGTCGGATGCAATGAAAGCCTGCAAAAAAGAGAAATGTTTGATGAATGCTATAATAATGAATTGATTGGTACTTAACCCTTTACCACATAATGCAGATTTTTAAGAACCCTATGGACAAAGCCTTCTGAAAACATTGCAGGAAAAGGAGAAAATGCTGGTAACCAGTATTTTTTCCTTCATCTACAATATTTTCAAAAAGCTTCTTTCTCACGGTCATTAACAGTTGGGATTGTGTGGTAAAGGGTTAATATTTTGAATCATTTACCTCGATGATCTACTGCACATCAATATTTTAGATTTGCCCATTTTAAAATCATTTGGAGAGGACATATCAAATGTTATAAGAGCATGAAAAACATCCCTCAAAAGTTTGCAAACCCTGCAGGAAAAGGAGATACTGCTCATGACCAGCATGTTTCCTCCTTTCCCACAATGTTTTCATATGCTTTCTTCCACTGGATCAAAACATGGGATTATTTGTCAAGACTTACCTGTTAATTTCCAAGCACACTTTTGAACTGTCCAATCATACTGGTGATCTATTCTTCTCCTTTTTCCACAATGTTTTCAAATGTATCCTTCCTCAGAGTCCTTAACCCTTTTACCACAAAATGCCAACTTTTGACGCTCCTGGGAAAGGAGCCTTTTGAAAACATTGTGGGAAAAGGAGAAAATGCTGGTAACCAGCATTTTCTCCTTTCCCAAACAGTTTTCTTCCCTATCAAAGCAAAATTGCACCATTTGAACCACTTTGAAATTGTCATCAGCAAATGCTTTCAATTTGGATAGGTCTTAAATTTTGCTGTGTTGTAACGGGTTAAAATACAGAATTATCTGTTCAAGACTAACCTGTTAATTTCCAAGCACATATTTTATCTATTCTATAGTACTGGTGACAAGCATTTTTTCCTTTTCCAACAATATTTTTGGGATTAGAATTCAAGATTTTTTGGTCTAGACTTGCCTGTAAATTTCCAAGCACACTTTTTATCTGTTCTATAGTGCTAGCCTGTATACTACTCAACAGTTCAGACAGATTTATCACCGCATCTTGTTTGCCGGATACTCTTGGCGCAGCTAAGTTTTGTCGGATATCTGTCAAACAATCTGAAATTTGAATGAATAAACTCTCTGTTAAATAATCACACTAGCATGGGACCTTGACTATTTTGCATCTTATCATTGTTTATAAAGGTAGCCCTGATAGCTTAGTCAGTAGTGTACAGGTCTTGGGAAGAGGTAGTTTGTGGTTCTATCCCCACCTCCGCTAATTTCTTTCCAAGGATTGATGATAGTCACTGCATGGTATTCATTTCTCTATCACTGCTGGCCATTGTTTCGACAATAGTTTTGTGGAAAAGCAGCCAGTGGCTTGGAAATGATACATATGTATTGCAGAGCACTGAAAAAGGGAACTCGAGGAAACCATTGCTGTTGGATCAGCTGCAATGATTAAACTGAAAAATGGTGAAAACTGTGTTCTGTACATACAATAAAATCAATCAACTATCATTTAAAAACATTTTAGAAACTGAAGAAACTGCTTCTTACAAGCAAATCTCTTGCTTTGTTATATTTCGTTACTTATCTGTAATTCAATACTTGTAAATCATAAGAGTTAATAAGGGAGAGAATAGAATACCTGAAAAATGTTGTTTCAGCGAGTCTAAATAATGTCCAACTCTATCCCTGGCTGCTTTTGATACAATGTCTGTTCCAGCTCTGGTAGTAGAAAAAACAGCAATAAACAAAACATAATCTAACTTTGGCACTGATGGTAAATTTAGAACTGTCTAAACTAAAAGTTATTGCAAATGGCAAATTAAACCTTTACCAAACAATCCCTGGTTTTTACGACCCTGAAATGAAAACCTCTTGAAAACATTGTGGGAAAAGGAGAAAATGCTGGTAACCAGCATTTTCTTCTTTTTGCCACAATGTTTTCTATCATGCTAAAAAACAAATTTCAGTATTTGAATAACGTTTATTTTGTCCTCTGAATATGCTTCCAACATAGACCAGTCTAAAGTGTTGTCGTTTGGTAAAGGGTTACGTGTAGCAAGAAAATATTAGTATTTGCCCTGGGAAGGGTAGAAAACATAGTGGAAGAATCAGAAACATTTGTTAACCTGTACCAAACAATCCCTTATTTTGATGATCCTCATGTAGCAGGCTTTTGAAAACTGTGTGAAAAGGAAAAATTGCTTGTAACAGGCAATATCTCTTTTTTTCCACAATGTTTTCTAACCTATCAGAGAACTGCAACATGTAAGAAAAGGTTTTTTGAATTGCCGTCTGCAGGTGCTTTGAAAATTGGAGAGTCTAAAATTTGTCATTTGGTAAAGGGTTAAAGGGTTGTAAAAAGTCAGGATTGAGTGGTAAAGGTATTTGTTCGTGTTTTTGCTTTCCCTGTTCATTGTAAAATTTTTGTATCATACAGGTATTTCGACCGATTTAAATAAATTGAGTGACCAATTTTTTTTGTATCCTAGTAATCATCATCAAATATCTTTTCATCAGAAAAAAAGACTTTATGGTATGAACAGTTCAGCATATAGAAAAAAATGTTGGTTAGATTTAGAAAAAATGTTGGCACTATTTATTTATCACATTCTGCTGACAACAAATGGAATGAATCACAATTTCAAATGATGGAATTTTTTTTTTGAAATATGCTATGACCTCTACGCCATCTGTAGCCATCGAATAACGGGCTTATTTTGTTTATCTACGTATAGTTCATAAAGTTTGTCACACTGTCAAACTTGTTTGTCTGAAATACTGACATACAAAATAAAAAGATATTTAGGAACTTAAATAATTTGAGAAAATTTTGCTGCAGCCAATAAGCAGTGGTGAAAGTAACACTCTGAATGATTCTAATAGACACCAACCAGAAGACTAAGTATATGTCATTTTTTTTAAAATCACCTTGAAAAATCTGTGTCAGGCAGAAGCTTGTTCATAGCTTGCAAGCGTCTGTGAAATCGATCAAGTGCTCTCACAAGTATGGTGTTGTCTCCTGTCTCCTTCTGAAAATAAACATGAAAAAAGATACATCAATCTCAAACAGATAATTTAGTTAAACTGGTTTAACCCTTTCCCAAACAGTCCCTGGTTTTTACAGGTCTGGAACAGGAACCTTTTGAAAACATTGTGGGAAAAGGAGAAAATGCTGGTAACCAGCATTTTCTCCTTTTCTCACAATGTTTTCTACCCTATCATAGACAGAAATCATCTTTTCAGCAAGAGTTGAATTGTCGTCTGCAAATGCTTTCAATTTGGTCTAATCCAAAATTTTGTCGTTTGGGAGAGGGTTAACCCTTTTCCAAGCAACAAAATTTTACACTGGTTCAAAATGAAGGCACTTGCAGAGGACAAAATGAATATAACTCAAAAAGTGAAATTAGTTTCCAGCATGGTAGAAAACATTGAGGGAAAAGGAGAAAATGTTGGTTACCAGCATCTTCTCCTTTTCCCACTATGTTTTCTCTAGGCTTCTTCCTCAGGGTTGTTAAAGTCAGGATTGTGTAGTACAGAGTTATATTTCTGAAACAGAGACACTGACTTCTATTATCAAAAAATGTTTAGGGGTTCTTACGAACGAAGTCCGTAACAAAGAAACAAATGAATAAATGCATGGCAGAAATACGAATCGGAGCGGGATTCGAACTCCGAACTCCCGGACGCAAAGCCAATACCCTAACCACTGAGCCAAAGAGATATCTCCCTGACGCAGTAGCCAGGTATTGTATTTAAATCGGGAGTATGCCATGCAGGAAGGAGTGGTCTCCCGTAACACACCCCCTCTTAAAGTCATCATTTATTGATGACTCAAAGCCTTGTTAGGCAGGAAGTCCGATTTTGGACAACAAATGGGATTAATGGCTCAATGGCCAATCCCGGACGAGCCCCCATCTTACGAACAAAGTCCGTAACAAAGAAACAAATGAATAAATGCATGGCAGAAATACGAATCGGAGCGGGATTCGAACTCCGAACTCCCGGACGCAAAGCCAATACCCTAACCACTGAGCCAAAGAGATATCTCCCTGACGCAGTAGCCAGGTATTGTATTTAAATCGGGAGTATGCCATGCAGGAAGGAGTGGTCTCCCGTAACAGGGTGTCTCATGGAATCTCATTCCATGTATCTGTACAGAGAGAAACTGGGCAGAGAGTCAGTGAGACAACTGGAAGACGGGGTGGGGGAAGGAAAAGAAAGAGACACAAACACCATAACTGAATGATTGATTAATTGATTGATTGTATGGTGTTTAACACTGTTTTCCACATTTTTCAGCTATATCACAGCAGCCAGTGCACCTATCCATGCTTTCCTGGAGTTTTTTTCACCAGTACTCAGTACAGTATTCATTCCAGGCCACTGGCATCTTTCTCACAAAACCATTATCAAAACAAGGGTCAGCGGTAGGAGAGGAATGAATCCAGTTGCAGTGTCTGTCATTAATCCTCGAGAAGAAATTGGCAAAGCCAGGGATTGAACCAGCAAGCCCCTGTTCTCGAGTCCTACATGCTACTGACTAAGCTACCAGGCTTGGCACCTGAGAAAGAGAGAAAGATATACATAAGAGTTGGGGCACAGAGAATGATAATAAGGGGGTTAACCCTTTGCCAGATGACTAAATTTTAGCCCTGTCCAAATTGAAAGCATTTTGCAGACAACAAAATAAATGAGGATCAAAATTTGAAATTTGATTTGGAAAGGGTAAAAAACATTTTGGGAAAAGGAGAAAATGCTGGTTATTGGTATTTTCTCCTTTTGCCACAGTGTTTTCAAAAGGCTTCTTTCTAAGGGTCATCAAAAGTTGTCACTGTTTGGGAAAGGGTTAAACTTACCTCAAGTTGTACTCTCTGTTGTACAAAGTTGAAGTACTGTTCCATAAGGGTATTGACAAAGTTGACAAGTTTCTTCAATGCAATAGAATCCATGTCATCACTGGAAATAAAGATAAAATACTGTTTTTTAGTACTCATTTGAGGCACTAAATAAATGATACAATATAATATTGAGACACGCCCTCGCAAATACAAACAAACAAATTTTTTTTTTTTTGACAAAAACTTACATAGTTTTGTAGTCACAGAAACATGAAAATACACAATGTAATTATCATCATGTTGTAGCTGGAAGAAGAAAAAATAATATTTCTAAGGAAATAGCTTATAGGTTGCCAAACAAGACAAAATTATTTTTTTATTTTTAGAAAATTTGAATGATGAAGAAATCAAGTTAATGATCTGAAAAATTTTATACAGATACAGATACAGATATTTTATTTAGACTTGTACATGTACATCGTCTGCTTCACATACAATTACAAAACAGAGTAAATCACATGAATTAAAGTAAGGGAAAAAGGGTTATTTGAAATAAAATCAAACATACAGACATGCAAACAAAAAATCACAGTTGCTAATAGTAACACCTATGACTGTCTGACAGACTGTATGACGAAGTGTACTGACAATAAGAAAGGAATGTGGCATAATTGGGCAAGCAGAAATAAACATTTTAACTTTCTACATTTACAATAGTTTTACTAAATTGAAAAAGGCTTTTTGAAAGTAATTTAAAAAAAGAGGGGAAAAAAAAAGAAAATTTGTTGGAGGATAAGCCAAACATAGTGAAAAACTGTTGGCAGCCCTGAAAAACATTGCCGAGGGAAGCTGCTGCTTATTACAAAGAATTGCTCCTCCCCAACAATGCCCTTCATACTACCTTACAGGTTTAATTCTTTACCACACAATCCCAACTTTTAACAACCCTGAGAAGGAAAACTTTTGAAAACATTGTAGGAAAAGGAGAAAATGCTGGTAACCAGCATTTCTTCCTTTTCCCACAATTTTTTCCAGTCTGTCAAAATTAAATTTCGAATTTTGATACTCATTTATTCTGCTTTCTGCAAATGCTTTCAATTTGGACAAGTCCAAATTTTTTTCGTTTGGTAAAGAGTTAATGTGTCTCTGTACTGCTTACCTGAATGGAAATATTTTGCTTTTGTAAATTTTCTATATATCAAAGAACCATAAAAATCACTAGTATATCATAGATCATCTACTGCAAGCTTGTAACATAAGATAATAAATTTACCATTTAACCCTTTACCACACAATCTCGACTTTTAACGACCCTAAGAAAGAGGCCTTCTGGAAACATTGTTAGAAAATGAGAAAATGCTAAC
Organism: Tridacna crocea; assembly: GCA_943736015.1. Lineage (NCBI taxonomy): Eukaryota > Metazoa > Mollusca > Bivalvia > Cardiida > Cardiidae > Tridacna > Tridacna crocea. Next base: position 43,717,603 of record OX031064.1, on the reverse strand, counting down.
CAGCATTTTCACCTTTTCCCAAAATATTTTCTACCCTTCCAAAAACAAATTTCAATTTTTGAGCCACATTTATTTTGCTGTCTGCAAATGCTTTCAATTCGGACCAGTCTAAAGTTTTGTTGTTTGGTAAAGGGATAATTCAAGCTTTGACCCTTAACCATACAATTTGGAGTTTAACTCTTTACCAAATGACAAAATTTTAGACTGATGCAACTGAGAGCACTTGCAGATAACAAAATAAATGTAAATCAAAAACTGAAATTGGTTTCCCGCAAGATAGGAAACATTGTGAGAAAAGGAGAGAATGATTGTTACCAGCATTTTCTCCGTTTCCCACAATGTTTTCAAAAGGCTTCTATCTCAGGGTTGAAAAAACCAGGGGTTGTTTGGTAAAGGCTTAAGGCTTTAAATGTATTGAAAACATTGTGGAAAGAGGAGAAAATGCTGGTAAGCAGCATTTTTCTACTTTTCTCACATTTATATCAAAGACTAAATCCATTATTGGAGCAAAATTTAAAACATGTTTTGCAGATGCCTTTAATTTGGACAAGTCTAAATTCTTCTTATATGGTAAAGAGTAAAATCAAGCTGTAATGCTTACCTCCCTTGCTGTCTGTTCAAGAACATGTCATTATAGGATGCTATTACCAGACACATGTTACTGAGGAAGCCATTACATCCAGAGTCAACAAATTCTAAAACATCCTGGAAAATAACAAAATTTATCTAAACTACCAAATATGCTTAACCCTTTACCAAACAATCCCTTGTTTTCACAACCCTGGTAAAGAATACTTTTGAAAACATTGTGGGAAAAGGAGAAAATGCTGGTAACCAGCATTTTCTCCTTTTCCCACAATGTTTTCTACCCTATCAGAAAGGTCAAGTTCATTTGCAAAATTTTGAATCTCTTATATGTAAATGTGTCTGAAACAGGAAAAGTCCAAAATTTGATGTTTGGGAAAGAGTTAATCCAGGTTATTCATATTGTGGAATTATCAAGAAAAAGACAGCTTCTGTTGCACTGCATTTCATCAGTGCAAAGTTGGACCTTTGCAGAGCTTTATCTAAACACATTCCAAATGACCAGTGCTCCTGATGAGGATCAAACTTGGGATTTGCTAGAAACAAATAAGAGGCCTTGACCACTCTGCCCTGAGAGACATAATCTATAAACACAAATACTAAGATTCAAACATTAATGTAAATGTGGAAATGTGTTTTCATTAAGTTGGCATAAACCCTTTACCAAACAATCCCTGGTTTTCATGACCCTGAGGAAGATGTCTTTTGAAAACATTGTGGGAAAAGGAGAAAATGCTGGTAGCCAGCATTTTCTCCTTTTCCCACAATGTTTTTCTACCATTCCCAAATTAAATTTCAATTTTTGAGTCACATTAATTTTGTCGTCTGCAGAAGCTTTCAATTTGGACAAGTCTAAAATTGTGTTGTTTGGTAAAGAGTTAACTCTTTACCACACAAGAAAATTTTAGACTGGTCCAAATTGAAAGCATTTGCAGATGACAAAATAAAGGTGACTTAAAAATAGAAAATTGTTCAGGGAAGGGTAGAAAACACTGTGGGAAAAGGAGAAAATGCTGGTAACCAGCATTTTCTCCTTTTCCTACAGTGTTTTCAAAAGGCTTCTTTCTTAGGGGCGTCAAAAGTAAGGATTGTGTGGTAATGGGTTAAGAGACCTGAATTCATTAAATGGACTTTCGTAATTAGGAAAACAGACAAATTAATACCCTTCAAAGTTATTTTTGCCAAATTAAGAAACAATATGGCAATCAATGATGAAGATCCAAACTTAGACGGCACATTCTGTGATGCTGCATGAATAATATTTCGTAGCTCTAAAATGGGATTTTACAAGCATAGAGTGTCAATAGCTTACATCTAAATGCATTCGACTTTAGAAGAGAAAGCATTACACAGCTTTATCCATATTGTAAGGATGGAGGTTAGATTAAATATGATAATGATGATTATAACAATATTATAATAATACGATATAATAATATTACATAATGGTAATATATAATCATAATATCAACACAAAATTAGTATTAATTCTCTGGATATAGAATGGCTATTTGCTTTAACCCATTACCACACAATCCCTACTTTTGAAGCCTCTGAGAAAGAAGCCTTTAGAAAACGTTGTGGGAAATGGAAAAAATGCTGGTGAACAGTATTTTCTCCTTTTCCCAAAATGTTTTCTACCCTTCACAAAACTTATTTCAAATTTTCAGTCAAAAACTAATTTCAAATTTTCAGTCACTTTTATTTTGTTGTCTGCAAATGCATTTGATTTGGACCAGTCTAAAAAATTGTTGTTTGGTAATGAGTTATATAATTCATTAGGCTTGCAGCATGCGAAAAGGGGCATTTGGAAATAAACGAAGTGTCGTCACAGATCAACCTGTGTAGTCCGCGCAGGCTAATCTGAGACTGCACTTTACATCAACATTAGATTTTGTCCATAGTATACTTGCCTGAAACAGTGAATAACACAAAATCAGAAAGAGTTGTCTCAGATCAGCCTGCGCAGTCCACACAGGCTGATCTGAGACCACTCTTTACACAAATGTCCCAAGACCCCTTTTTCACAGGTAGCAGGTCATATATAATTATGAGCCTAAATCTGGCAAAAAGGTTTAACCCTTTCCCAAATGACAATCTTTGGGCCAGACCAAATTGAAAACATGTGCAGATGACAAATTAACTGTTGCAAAAAAGACGATTTTTCTATATGAAAGGGTAGAAAACATTATGGAGAGAAAATGCTGTTTACCAGCATTTTCCCCTTTTCCCATAATGTTTTCAAAAGGCTTCTATTCTAGACCCGTAAAAACCAGGGATTGTGTGGGAAACGGTTAATATATCTCCATAAAAGTAAGTCGACACAATCATGATTATGGATCCTTAAATGTCATTCTGTTGGACAGTAAAATGGTCCTTGTACATACATAAAATTTACTTATAGCAAAAACTTTCAATCCATGTCAGCCAGCACTGGCTGACACGAGTTCATACTTTTTGTAGGCTGACATAGGTTTATATTTTATGCTATTAGGTAGTCAATTTTCTGCATGTCAAGGACCAGTCAACCTCGTGATTCAGCTGGTTGTTAAAGAAAGTGGATTTTATAGAGTTGAAATACAGGTTACCAGTATTTTATCCTTTACCCACAATGTTTTTTACCCTATAACAGAAAAAAATCCACAATTTGAACACATATTTTATCTGTCATATGCAAATGGCTAAAAAAGGACTTGTCTAAAGTTTTGTTGTCTGGGACAGAACTAAAGATGATTTTCTATAAGATGTCAACTGCAGAAGGTAAAACATTTATCGTTCTTATTTCTTTCTCTTTTTAGGTTAAGCTCTATATACAGAAAGCTGACACACAAAGCCCTTCTGTTAATATATAAAAGCAAAAAAGCCATTGCGAAAAATGAATAATATACCTTGGTGTTTGCAATCTGAAAATTGGTATCGAAATCATGAATGTGTTAATGAACATAAAATCTTGCTTGCCTATTTTGCTATTTTCATTCTTATACCAAATTTATATTTACCCTTTATCATGCAATACTGACTCTTAACGACCCTGAGAAAGAAGCCTTTACAAAACACTGAGAAAAAAGAAGAAAATGCTGGTTACCAGCTTTTCTCCTTTTTCCACAATGTTTTTACCCTATCAGGAAAAATCATATTATTGGGAAACATTGATCAGCTTATGCTGCCAATTTGCACAAGTGAAAAATTTTGTTGCTAGGTTAAAGAATAAGTGCAGTTACTGGCTGCTTTTCCAAATCAACAGTCACAATAATTTTATCAAAGCTAAACAGAGAAATGAATCCCTCAACAGTTATTATCTGTATTATCCAGTCCAACTTGGATCAGGCTCTTAACCCCTGCATTATTAGCAGGTTAGAAACCCTCAACCCCTGCATCCATAGCTGGTTTTAACTCTTTATCACACAATCATGAGAAAGAAGCCTATAGAAAACATTGTGGAAAAAGAAGAACATGCTGGTAACCAGCATTTCCTCCCTTACCCACAATATGTTCTACCCTATCAAAGACAAGTATCATCATATTACCAAGGTTTAATTTGTTGTCGGCAGATGCTATGAATTTGGTCCTGTCAAAAAATTTGTCGTTTGGTAGAGTTAAAGCATTATCTAGTAATATTGTCAAAGCTGTTCATTCAATGTAAAAGATCAGATTGTTGGTAAAGCTTTAACAATAGGAATAAACCTACCATTGGAGTATCTAAGTAAGCTTGGGCAGGTCGTTCAAACTCTTTGGATACCTTCTGTCCTTGTTGTAGTTTTATCTGTCTATCAAGTTCTGACAGGTCAAGGTCAAGCTTCTGTCTGGCACTAAAAATAGACATTTTTATGTAAATGGCTCTCACTAAAGTCCCATATGTCATTCTTTGGAAAACTATGAAAAAGGAATTGTAATAACCAGTCTTTTGCCTCTTGCTGGAATATATTTCCTTTTTACAGATCTACTAAAAGTAGATATTCTCTATTTCCAATTACTTTTTCATAGGTAAAAGTTATAATATTTCTCGTGTTTGAATTAAGTCAAAATGGATCAATCAGTTATTACATTTGTGAGCAAACGGAAATACCATACTTGTCACTATAAGACAAAATAAGCATCAGGTCCTTTACTTTACAATCCAGAGTTTTAATGTCCCTAATGCAATCAAACTATCATCTGCAAAAAGCTTTCAATTTGTTAACCCTTCACCAAACAATTCATGGTTTTTTTTTGTTTTTTTTTTATAACCCTGAGATAAAATCCTTATCAAAACATTGTGGGAAAAGGAGAAAATGCTGGTAACCAGCATTTTCTCCTTTTCCCACGGTGTTTTCTACCCATATCTAAGACAGAAATTACCAATTTTAGCAACATTTATATTGTTGTCAGCACATGCTTTTAATTTGGTCAAATAAGAAATGACACAATTTTGGACTCAATCAAATTGAGAACATTTGCACACAACAAATTTAAAGTAGCTTACGAGCATATTCTCTTTTATCCTTAATGTTTTCAAAAGCCCTCTTCTTTGGGGTCATTAAAACTTTTGAATGCATGGTAAATGGTCACAGTCCAAAACCAAAAAAATTCTGAATTGGAAATTAAATAAAGCCAATTGTCAAAAAAAATAGTAGTTAACTCTTTACCACACAATACCGACTTTTAACGACCTTGAGAACGAAAACTTATGAAAAAATTGTGGGAAAAGGAGAAAATGCTGGTAACCAGCATTTTCTCCTTTTTCCACAATGTTTTCTACCCTTCAAAAATCAAAATTCAGTTTTTGAGTAATACTTATTGGGTCATCTGCAAGTGCTTTCAATTTGGACTAGTCCAAAATTTTGTCGTTTGGTAAAGGGTCAAAGGCTGAAAAGGGAATCTATCAGAGCACTCACTGTGAAAGGAACTCTTCACATAACTGCTCAGCAGGTTCATTCAGTTGTAACAACAGGTCCACACATTCTGCTAGTTGTTTAGGGCTGGACTGTGTGAGAGAAACAAGCAAGAATACACAAACAAAAGGGCTATAGTATATATTGGTGTGTGGGGGGGGGGGGAGGGGGAACGAAAGAGTAAGAAGGAGGGAGACTGGGATGAGGAAAAGACAGACAGGAGACACAGAGACAGAAACAGAGAATAATTTTTCCATTTCTCTGCATATTTATAGAAAGTTCCAACGTAAAATGTAATGAAAACAAAAATCCAAATATAGCTTCCAACACACAATAAGGAGCATTTGGACATTTGTGTAAAATGTCGTTTTGGATCAGCATGCGCAATCTGTGCAGGCTAATCCATGCCGGCACTTTACAACCTACTTAGATTTTCTGCTACAATGGACTAGTACAAAACAGAAAATTGCATGAAAACAGAAAATGTTATTTCAGATTACCGGTAGCCTATGTAGACTGCGCAGGCTGATCCAAGACAACACTTTACGCAAAAGTCTGAATCCCCTTTTTGTGTCTTAAGCCATAAAAAGTTACCCATTTCTGTAAAATAAAAACCTTTTTTATGCCCCTACCATTTATGGCAATTTAAAAACAAAATTGGCAAAGAGGTAAGTGCTTATGACAAGCGGATCATTTACCATAAACTGAAAAAAAGTTTCATTGTGTAACATTTTGATTTTTGGTCAATCTGTATAATTTTTTTTCAACAATTGTGTATACATGTATACACAATTACCAGTCACTTTTATTTCGCCGTCTACCAATGCTCTCAATTTGGACGAGTTAAAGTTTTGTTGTTGTGTAAAGAGTTAAACCTACTTTTCAAAGAGAATGGCTCATATCAATCCACAATTGAACTCTTTACCAAAAGACAAATTTTTAGACCGGCCCAAACTGAAAGCATTTAATGTGACTGAAAAGTTAAAATTTGCTACGGGAAGGGTAGAAAACATTGTGGAAAAAGGAGAAAATGCTGGTAACCAGCATTTCCTCCTTTTCCCACAATGTCTTCTACTCTTTCTGTGGCAAATTTCAACTTTTCAGCTACATTCAACATTGTGGGAAATGGAGAAGATGCTGGTAACCAGCATTTTCTCCTTTTCCCACAATGTCTTCTACTCTTTTTATGGCAAATTTCAACTTTTCAGTCACATTCAACATTGTGGGAAATGGAGAAGTGGTAACCAGCATTTTCTGCTTTTCCAATAATGTTTCTCAAAGGCCTCTTTCTCAGGGTCGTTAAAAGTCGGGATTTTGTGGTTAAGAGTTAAATGAACAAACTACCTCTCTATCCCTGAATTGTTCCCGCAGTATTTCACAAAGTTCCGCAATAATGTTATCACAGTCCTTGTTGATCCCTTGAAAACTTGGCATATGTTGATATTGATGTAAAACACGCTGAGCTTTAGAGTAGTATCTGTAATGATAATATGTTGTAACTCTTCACCACACAATGTCGACTTGTGATGACCCTGAGGCAGAAACCTTTTAAAAGCATTGTAGGAAAAGGAGAAAATGCTGGTAACCAGCATTTTCTCCCTTTCCCACAATGTTTTCTTTCCTTCCCAAAACAAATTTCGATTCTTTAATCACATTTATTTTGTTGTCTGCAAATGCTTTTTCATTTTGGATCAGTCTAAAATTCTGTGGTTTGATAAAGAGTTAAGCTTACCATTTTACCAAACAATAAAATTTTAGACTTGACCCAATTTAGATAACTTGCAGACGACAAATTAAATGTGACTTAAGTGGTGATTTCTGCATTTGACAGGATAGAAAACATTGTGGGAAAAGTAGGCTTCTTCAGGGTTCCTCAGGGTTGTTTAAGCATAGTATTGTTTGGTATAGGTTAAATTTCAACTTAGAAAAAAAAAGCCAGATACATAAATAAGACATTATAAATGAATCCAAATGGAACTTTACCAAAGAAGTCAACTATTACAAGTATTAACTCTTTACCAAACAACAAAATTCTAGACCAGTCCAAATTGAAAGCATTTGCAGATGTCAAAAAAGAATTGATTGAAAGTCAGAAATTGGTATTGGAGGGGGTAGAAAACATTGTGGGAAAAGCAGAAAATGCTGGTAACCAGCATTTTCTGCTTTTCCCACGATGTTTTCTAAAGGCTCCTTTCTCAGGTTTGGTTAAAGTCAGGATTGTGCTGTAAAGAGTTAAATTATCATAGAAACTTACCTGACAGCCTGTGTGTATGCTTTCATTTCAATACATTTCTTCAGTCTGGCAGGAAGTTCAAACAGAAATTGTAACTGAAAAATAAAAATCAAAGAAAATTAATTGATCATGTAAAATACATCTACAGTCTTATTACACAAGAGATTTTTATCAACACTGTCCCTTTCTTCCCAGACAATCTGAACTAAAGCAGCAATAAAATAACTTGGGTAAAAATGGACCTTAGAGCTTATGCAGCTTATGCAGTGCCCTAGGAGATAAATTATAACTCCAAGTATCTGACTAATTTAACCCTTTCCCAAATAACAAATTTAAGCAGATTCTCACTTACTAACAATGTTTTAACCAAAAGTTAAAGAGACTACTCTTCTTTTCTGCAAATGCTTAGAACTCCACTGTGTAACATTATGTTACACACTGGACCTCTAAGTATTTGAAAAAAAAACAAGAATAGTTTCTTTAGTTATATATAATGGTTAGTGGAAAGCCTAATATGTGCCTGTTTAGTAAAGGATTACATGAAAAATATTACCTTTTTCAGCAGTGAATGGACGCCTGCCAGTTTTGTGATGTGTTGTCGTCTGTCCTGCAGCGTACCCGAGATGTTGGCACTAAACTCTGTGATGCTGGCCATGTTTGTAGCCAGATGGTCCATTTCATCCTCCATCTTACGAAAATCGTTTTTCATCTGAAGGAAAAACTCTGAGATTTGTTGCAGGAGAAAAGTAATCCTCATTACCTCCTAGGCTGAATGTGCAACATACAACTTTTGAAAAAAGAAATGATTGCAAAACTGGGATAAAAAGCAGAAAGTAAACACTTTAGCTTTGGTAATATGAGGAAGCATTGTGACAAAACTCTCACAAAAGAAGAAATTACCCCATAATTTCTCCTTGTATCACTATGAGCTTACAGTATGTCTGTCACAACATGAAATAAGATGTCCACAGAAAGTAATGTGAACCTGTACTGTAAAATGACAATGAAGTTTTGGCCATAGTTCATTACCAAATGACAGGATTTTAGACTGGTCCAAGCATGCAATAGAGATCAAAGATCAAACTACTGTACATATTTTTTGCAGTCCGATTTTAATCTTTGCCATCTGCGTAAGTTTCTACTTGTGCCTATGGTGCTTCCAGAAAAGCTTGCACCTGAAACCTTTGCTATTCAAGCCCTGCACTGTACTAAGCCACACATAACCATGTGCACTCACACACACTACAGCATAAAATATGGATGATAGTCAATATATTTGCTTGAATTGTAGAATCATGTTTTGTAGATGCAACATAATTAGGAGATTTATTATAACAAATTAAAATATTATACATCTAGTCTCCTTTATAGAAGACCTGTAAATAGTTTAACTGCTTGATATCACGACAGTAGGACAACCTTACAGTCTATATGCATAAACGAATGGATCAAGGTAAACAACATAGACTTTTGTGCAACATGGATCAAAGGAACCATAAGCATTTCTGAAAACAGTATAGATCAATATAAGTCTTCACAACATAAATGATTGTTTTTTAAGGTATTTTAAACTGTTCTCAACATTTCTTTTTTCTGTCATATTGAGGCAACAGTCACATATTCATGTATTTCCTTGGTTTTCCTAGGCTAAGGCTCTGAAGTATCTTGCCTAATGGCACTACAAAGAAATACCTAGTGGATCCAGTGAGGGGTATCAGGAGAACTTGTACCCTGGAGAACTCGCACCCCAATCTCAAGGGTACGAGTTCTCCAGAGAAGTCGTACCCTGGGTACAAGTTCTCTGGAGAACTCGTACCCCCTCTAATAAATATAATGATAGTTTACCAGCATGTTATCAACTTTAATTTTTATGCCATTACTGTGATGTAGATTTGATGATTTTTTTTTCTTGCGCATGTGTTGAAAAGACAAGTAAAGAAACCTGTGTGTTTTTTCATACAGTGTATGTTTTATTTGATGTAAAAATCGCGAGGAAAACATTTAAAAAACATGAATAAATTGTATTCAACTCAAAAATCATTAGTAGAATTATTTTAATTTCGGGTAGCCTTCACTTGCATTCAAGTTTTGAATTGATGTTTGATGTTGTTTTTTGTAAGAATGGTCTAGGAATCAGTACTTAATTGGATTAGAAATTTGTTAAATGGAAGGAGTTGATAAAATGAACATAGAATTAATCAAATTTTCACACCTGGTGAAAAGGCAAATTTCCTGTGCAAAGAGAGCAAGAAAGGTATGATTTTCACGATGATAAATTTACTGTAACATAATTGCAACATTCAATATTGAACCCTTAATTCATTTAACGCTAGAATCGAAACGGGTAGTAAAGAACAAGATAATATACAAAACCTGCAATCTGAGCTTGGATTTACATCACCAAGATTCTCAGCCAAACCTTTCAGAAAAAAAAAATCTTTCCTGAATTTTAATGGGTCGTCAATGAAGTCCCCTGTATGCTTTTGGCGCCAAAAGAGTAAAGCACGTAGCTAGGGTAAGAATTGGAAAAGTCAGTGACATCATTTGTCCACAATGTTTCAGCAATATGAAAATGCCTCCGTAGAATCGCTTGTAAGTCAAAAATTTCATATAAGCCGTCTGAAGAAGCTTTTAAAATTGTTTGAAAAGGTAAGAAAACACATGGAAAAAGGAAACCATATCGGTTATTTGATTTTGCACCTTTTCCTGAAATAGTTACTTCTTCAGTGTTGTTGAAACTTGAGATCGTGAAGTAAATGTCTCAGAAAACATAGAAAAAGACTGTGCAATGAAAATGAGAGAGAGTGAGAGCAAGAGAAAATGCAAATATTGCTATATGTGAACTCATAGGCTCTTCAAAATTGTATATGATCTATATACAACAAATTCATATTTGGTAGAGACATATTTATTAATCGGACTCAAAGGGTGGAAAAAATTATGGGAAACTGAGAAAATACTGGTTATATAAGCATCCTCCACCATTTTTCCAGCAACATTTTCAAAAGCTATCTCCCACAGGGTGGTATTTAGCAACTCGGCACTATTTGGATCCATCAAGATTCAAAGAGTTGGATTTCTTCTTTTAATGTTACATAATAAAGAACCAGTTTTAATCATTTAATCCTTTTCCAACAATGTTTATGAAAGTCTTATTCCTTGTAAAACCATGCAATTGATTGGTAAAGGGTTAAGAGTCCTTTTTGAAGAACTATACAGGTTTAAACGCTGGTACATGTAATTGGCAAGTGTGCACAATCATGTTTATCACCTAATATGTGACTTCATTGTACCTGACACCATTGACTCCTTTTAAAAAAAAAAATGGGCATACTCCATTAACGAACCTAAAAATATCCAAACCAGCTTTAAAAAAAAACCATTAGATGAATCTAGACTATGTAGATCTTACTGATAATTTCATAATTCTTGAATTTACCTGCCCTATTACCTTACTTCCTTTTACATTTTAATCCATGAAACATTCGGTTACAAAACTGATATTTCAATACAAATATCCGTTACCAATGCATGATTATTGTATAACTTACTCATTTCACAAAAAATAAAATGAAAATCATCAATTAACCAAAATCTGAATGATATACAAATTTATCCCAAAAGACAATCAGTAGGGTACGAGTTCTCTGGAGAAATCGTACCCAGGGTACAAGTTCTCCAGAGAACTCGTACCCTTCAGATTGTTATATGAGTTCTCCAGAGTACGAGTTCTCCAGGGTACGAGTTCTCTAGCAACCCAGTGAGGTTGTCCAACACTTTACTACTGAGCCATGTAAGACCCCTTTTACATTATTGTGAAGTCTGACTTAATACCTTATAGATCAAAAGTATTTGAAAATTCTATTGGAATACAAAGAAACATAAACAAAGCCAAGAAATATTATAAGATTTTAACACAAACTTTTCTAATGGTATCAGTGGCACTTATGAATTTGTTGTAATTTTCATAAACCAGTGTCTGCATATCACTGTCAAGAGATCGAATCTGTCGCAGCATGTCTGACTCTTTATCCATTAACTCTGTCAGTGATTTCTCCCTGATCAGTTTACTAAGGTACATGTCTGGCTTAAAGTGGGCCCCATCAATATCACATGGGTCAAGTGACCCTCCTCCAGGCTTGTCCTCATTCAATCCGTAGTACATCTTCAACATTCCTCGTCGTCTTCTATTCTGTTCCGGATCTTCATCTGTGAAATATAGATAAATATATAAACAACAAACTGGTACAGACAAAGATTTCATATAAAAAAAGAATCAGAATTGTCCGGAAATAGATATGATCCAGCAGATAGGGCCTAAATGCAATCATTGTCTCATAGATTATCTAGCGGTCTGACAGTTATTTTATTAATCTGTTATTAAGAATAAATTAAAATATGAATATACAATTTTGAAGAGCCTATGAGTTCACATATAGCAATATTTGCATTTTCTCTGTGAAATATAGATAAATATATAAACAACAAACTGGTACTGACAAAGATTTCATATACAAAAAGAATCGGAATTGTCCGGAAATAGGTATGATCCGGCAGATAGGGCCTAAATGCAATCATTGTCTCACAGATTATCTAGCGGTCTGACAGTTATTTTATTAATCTGTTATTTAGAATACATTAAAATATGAATCATTTTTGTGTCTTTTTTTTCAACAATCCCATAACACATAACAATTTTAGGCCAGACCTTTTCCAACCTCTGCAACATCACCATTCTCAGCCATTTTTAAAACCGCTGATATCAATGTCAAAAGCAGTATCTTCTTTTGGCAGCCATTTTCTACTAAAAATGGTTTAAATGATTCTATTTCTCTAGAAAAAACGTTTCCAATATTTAATTTTTTTTATGGAAATTACATTTAGATCTACTGTTTACAGCTGAATTCTCACAAAGTAAATTATATTTGATATTGGAGGAAAGAAGTACCACACCTACAAATCTTAGAAATCTTGGGGGGGGGGGGGGGGGTAAACTTTTTTTTTCTCATTAAAAAAAAAGCAAAACATTCTTTGTATATTCAAATTATTAAAAAAGCTCATTAATATAACGAAAACAAATAAAGAATATCATGAAAAGTAACAGTTACTCAAGATCTAAATTTTTTCCGTTTCACCACATTAAAATTTTATAGGTGCTCTACCTTAAATTATCATAATTTCCGGAGCTGATCGTCTGACATGCCTCTGACATTGGTAATCTAATGGTTGACGCATCGTCCAAACAGTTGTAGTTGAAAGGTTCGATCATAAGCACTCCCTACTTTTAATTTGAAGTGAAAATCATTGTTTTCCAGCGGTTTCATTCTGAATGCCAAAGTTCGGAAAACTGTAACTGTATTCGGATAAAGTCAATTCGGACAAGTTTTTACTGTGTTCTTTTTGCTGCTTTCTTGAGAGATGCTATAGGTTTAATCTAGTTATACAAGTTTTAGTTGACTATTTTGTAGGCTTACTTTTTTGCTTAACATCGTGCAACATTTTTATTAGGTTTTAGATTTGTCTGAAGTTAGCCAGTTCTGAATGCATAGGCTCACACTACCTTCAGTCTGAAGGTGTCTGCTCCGATGCTATTTTTGTGACTGGTCTTCGCTAACACCTTCAATCCAGCCATTCATTCAAGGCTTCTGGAAAAAATACGATTTTACCCGCATCTTTTCGAACGGCTCTATGCGACAGAATTTCAAATGACAACTACTAAAATGGTAACTGGTCAACTCGTACCTACGTCAACACGTACCTAAGTCAACTCGTACCTATTTTGGTCAACTCGTACCCGAGTCAACTCGTACCGAAGTCAACTCGTACCTAAGGATTTCTTATATCTTATTTTGCGACTTTTATCAGTATCAGCATGTTTATTAATGATGTGTTTATATGTTTGTATTTTTCTTATATATTGACATCATCAAAACGTCAATGCCGTATCATTGCCACCCATTCTAAAACCTGACCAATTTCATTCATATCACACAAGATCATGTCAAAAACTTTTATACATTTTTTGTGGATTCATACTACACAAAATGATGTCAAAAACCAAATAAAAATTGTTTTTGGGGGGATTTGGGGTGCTTCAATAGAATGGACGTCATATGTTCAGACCCGTCATATGACAACACCTAAATGACTGAACATTCTAGCATAGGAAAGAAACGAATGCAAGCCACATAATTATGTAATACTTTTTTTCAAAAAAAAAATCTTTTTCTTGCAAAATATAGAACGGCCATTAGATGTAAAATACACATATGAGCAGCGTTTATCATGATAAAACATGTTATATGCAAAAACATAGAAGCAGACCAGCTGATCTGCACCTTTGATTTCGATTCATGCATAGCATGCATACTATTTATACTATTAAGTCGGGCAAATATTTATCGAATCTATTTCAATTTTCAAAGCATCAATTAGTACAAACTTGCTTGGAGATAATTAATCTTATCAACACTTGTAAAGTGTCTATTACCTTTTGCACCTGTTGATTCAATTAACGAAAAACATATGGGATTATCTTTAAATACTGTGACAATATTGTCTACATGGTTTTAAGAGTATAAAGAGGTTGTGTTCTGCACTTTCATTAATAACCCATCACCACACAAGGGCTACTTTTCACGCTTCTGGAATAGAAGCCTTCAGAAAACATTTTGGGAAAAGGATAAAAAATAAAATGCTGGTAAATGGCATTTTCTCCTTTTCCCACAATGTTTTCTACCCTTCACAAAACAAATTTCGTCGTCTGCAAACACTTTTCGATTTGGACAAGCCTGAAATATTGTCGTTTGGTAATTAAGTCAATGGAAATACATTAAAATTTTCTGCTGTATTCATTTTGTTCCTTATATTTTAATTTCCAAACGAGTTAAAAAGAATCAGACATATTTCAAGCATTTGCAGACGACCTACGCACCCCACCCCACTTCTGCTATAGATCTATATTTTCATTTCATAAAACAACATTTTGTTTTTCACTCATGAACAGAATTTCAGTTTCCACTGATTTCTTTATTCAGAGATTTGTGTAAATTCATTCTTTAAATTCAGTATTAAAAATGAGAAGATAGTTGTGTAAATTCATTGTTTAAATTCAATATTAAAGATGGGAAGATGGTTTAAAGACCCTCTGATCGGAAGATGCCACACTGCTCATTGTAGTGTCATTGGTTTTCACGTTTTTTACGCGATCTATTTTTTCGTGATAATTAATTTTTGGAGAAGTATTACTAAATGTTTTGACACCAATTAGTCAGTTTCAATGACAGGTAACTTAAAAAGCTGTCACTTTACACTGGATAAGAGGATTAACACCTTTGATACTTTCACGGTCATAAATGACTCGCCGACTTCATTAACGTCCGCGTGTCCTTCGCAATTTATACTGATAGACAGGCTATGTTAAATGAAGTTCTAGACGATTATTTCATGCGTCGGATTGACATTTAAGCAGATATTTTTCATTGCCAAAGACAGGCATTTCAAATTTCAAATTGTCAAAACCCGGGCTCAGGGATCAACTTAAAAGCTTGCCGAGTTGTCAAGTTTTGTCAAGACATCCATGGACAAAGTTTTCTTTCTCATTTTCCGGCCAAATCCACTATGTTTAATCCACAAAACGGGATTCCTCAATCGACTTTCGGAATCGGAAACAGAAACCAACTGACTTAAATTGACTATAGTCGATCATCAACCCACCACTATGTTTTCATCTACCTTCAGTCTGAAAGTTTGCTCCGAAGCTATTTTTGTTATATGTCTCCTCAAATAAATACTTAAAACAAAAATAGCTTGGAAGCAAACTTTCAGACTGAAGCTATATATATATCTATCTTTTTTACAAAGGTTACGAGTTAACCAAAACAGGTACGAGTTGACCAAAATAGGTACGAGTTGACTTGGGTAGGTACGAGTTGACCAAAAAACAGGTACGAGTTGACCAAAACAGGTACGAGTTGACTAAGGTACGAGTTGACTTAGGTACGAGTTGACTAGAAACCACTAAAATGGGCATGGATTGTTAGATAAATGATTAATCTTTACAAAAAAACTGATGTTAGTTAATATCCAACTCTTACCTTTGTGCAAATCTGTACTTTTCAACGTAAATAATCGTTGACCTACTTCACCAGAAATCAAAACATGGTTATCTTTTCAATGCGCATGTCTCGGCAGAAATCGCAGTATCTCTGACACGCTACAGGATGGTTTAGTTGCGAATTTTGCTGTAAATAAACGCACCTTGATCGAACTTGGCTGTATAGGGTTAGGGAACCAGACTATACAAATTTCAAATTCCGTTGAGTGCGTATGCCTGACTAACGGAAGTCGCCGTGTTAGTTGTTTACAAATTATGCTGGATTTATTTACGTTGGGAAAAAGGTAAATTCCCATTGATTTAATTAGTATTTTGCAGCATATTTTGTGTGCTCTTAAAGATTAATAATTTATCTAACGATCCATACCCATTTTATTAGCTGTCATTGGAAATTTTGTCGCATTGAGACGTTCGAAAAGATGCGGGTAAAATCGTATTTTTTCCATACGGGTTTAATGAATGGCTGGACTGAAGGTGTTAGCGAAGACCAGTCACAAAAATAGCATCGGAGCAGACACCTTCAGACTAAAGGTAAGGCTCACACACACTCACACACAAAAAACAACTGAAGTTCAGAATTTTTACAGATAACTGTTCAAAAGGCAATGTTACTTTTTGACTGGTTGCCTCTTGGTAACCTTTCATTTGAAATACAAATATTTTCAAAGAAAATGCCAAACATAAGAGAAAACCTAGCATTTCATCTGTTACTAGTCTCATTAATGAGACTACCTGAAGAAGATAGAATCTTGAGAAAGAGGTCTTTTTCAATCTCTCATAGAACAAGGAGGCAATGTTTGTCACCAGCATATTACATCAGACCAGTTGAATATTTTGAGGCACTTTCCTTGTCAACAAATGCAGCAAGGTCAGGGTTTCTGTTTAGACCTACATGGTAAAAGTACTTAACGAAAATGCATAATAATCTATTTAGACTCAAAACTATGGTGGCATATTTCTGCTACTAGATATGAAATAGCTATTGCAATAATTTAACTCTTTACCACACAAACATAACTTTAAATGATCCTGCAAAAGAAGCATATATAGAAAACAATGTAGAAAAAGGAGAAAATGATAGTAACCAGAATTTTCTCTTTTCCCACATTGTTTTCTACCCTATCAAAGTCAGAAATCATCATATTACCAAGATTTCATTTATTGTCTGCAGATGCTTTGAACTTGCTCAGGTCCCAAAAATTTGTTGTTTTGTAAAGAATTAACTCATTACCAAACAACAAAATTTTAGGTTTGTCCAAATTGAAAGCATATGCAGACGACAAATAGAAGTGACTGAAAATTTAAAATTTGTTTTGTGAAAGGCAGAAAACATTGTGGGAAAAGGAGAAAATGCTTGTAACCAGCATTTCTGCTTTTCCCACAATGTTTTCTGAAGGCTTCTTCCTCAGGGTCGTCAAATTAGGGATTGTGTGGTAATGAGTGAAGAGAACTATTGTGATTAGTTTCCTTGTTCTTTGACATTTTATAAAAAATGACCAAGAGCAAAAAGTTTTGGCTCAGGTCAGCCTGGACAGATTGCGCAGGCCGACCTTGGTCGATACTCTTTGCAGATTCATTAAACCCCCTTTTCACAGAGCATTTACCAGAACTGTCAGGATGGTTCTGTATGTTACAAACCAAATCGTCGGTTTACTTCAAAAACTTTGTAACTACAGCTTGAAACAAGTAAACCAACAATTTTTAGATATTGGTTCTTGTTTGTAGGAAACTGCTGTCTGAACAGAAGTAAGAGAAATGGCAGACCAAAAGCCTATCAAGCAGGGGACCAGAGTGGAGGTGATTGGCAAAGGGGTTACAGGAACTGTTGCTTACATAGGATCAACTATGTTCTCTGCAGGTAACAACATTTATAGACTGACTTTTTACTAAGGCCAAGACAAAATATATATGTGGTTCTGGTTACTAGACCTTGTTACTCTTTTTATAAAGAATAAAGTTTTTTCCATATACCTCCCTTGATTATCAAACTGCAGTTATACATGATTGGTCCTAGATATTTAAGTTTTTTGATAGAAAATATTATGTTTTCAGGGAGAGTGATTCATTTTGATGCTAAAAGTTATGCCCACATGAGTGGAATATCAGACTCAAAGTAATGTTTCTATCATTTAGGGTTTTTTTTTTTTTGCAGAACTTTACCTTTCATGCCAAAAAATAAACCTGCATGTATTGCACGACAGTGTTCATTGTTTTCGAAAGCCCTCTTTTTTAGGGTCATGACGTGGGAAAGGGTTAAAAAGCCAGTGGAGGGATGCAGGGCTATCATGGCCCTCTAGTTTTTGTCATATCAACATATTTTTATATATAATGCTGATATACATTATATTATTGCCATCTGTCTTTACAGTGAACTACCCAACTTGTTGCTATAGGCAAGTAGATAGACTTTCCAACCTTGTCATCTAAAAATGTGCATAAATTTTTCTTTCTGGTCCACATGGCAATTAATGATTAGTAAACTATGCAAGTTTTTTGATAAGTATTTGAAACTTTACCAAGATACTCGGTGATTTTATTACCTTGGGGAAAGAAGGACTCCAAAAACATCATGGCAGAAATGAGGAAATGCTATGTAATTGTACAGGTATTTTTTCCATTTTCCACAATAGTTTGTAACTTTTCAGAAATAAATATAATTTTAGGAGCAATAATTAATTCTTTACCACACAATCCCTACTTTTAATGACCCTGAGAAAGAAGCTTTTTAAAACATAGTAGGAAAAGGAGAAAATGCTGGTAACCAGCATTTTCTCCTTTTCCCACAATGTTTTCTAGCCTTTCCATGACAAATTTCAATTTTTGAGCTATACTTAGGTTGTCGTCTGCAAATGCATTCAATTTGGACTGGTCTACAACTTTGTCATTTGGTAAAAAGTTAATTTATTGTCAATGAGTGCTTTGAATATTGACAAGAATGAAATTTTGCCGTCTGAGATGATGAGTAAAATAAACTTGTATATCATTATAACAGGTCACAGGCCTACTTTTTCTGCACTGTAATATTTTTTTTTTAGGTAAATGGATTGGTGTAGTTCTAGATGAAGCCAAGGGAAAAAATGATGGCACTGTTCAAGGCAAAACATATTTCACTTGTCCAAAAGATCATGGAATTTTTGTACGACAGTCACAGATAACAGCCATAGATGATGGTGGACCGCAGCAGAGCGTACCATCTACACCTGCACAGAAACCACCTGTGTCAGCGCTGCCGACTCCAACTCCTTCATCAGGACTGCCAACGCCTTCAAATCAACAACAGAGATCTTCGAAGAAATCTGGGCTGAGACCTCCAAGTTATGCTGGAAAAAGTAAGTTGGTCTTTGTTGCTGTTTTATTGTAAATAATAGTATGAATGTTGTGCAAATAGTATGAATGTTGTGCAGTTTCTGATTTAATCCTTTGCCTGCTGAAAAAAACGAAATGCAACTTTAAAAGCTGATAGTTAATATCAATATTTTGCTATTTTAACCGATTTCCACACAATCCCTACTTTTGACAATCCAGAGAAAGGAGCCTTTAGAAAACATTGTGGGAAAAGGAGATAATGCTGGTAACCAGCATTTTCTCCTTTTCTCACAATGTTTTCTAGTCATCACAGAATGAATTTAAAATTTTTAGTGACTTTTACTTTGTTGTCTGCAAATGCTTTCGATTTTGACTAGCCAAAAATTTTGTTGTTTGGTAATGAGTTAAAGTTTTTTTGTTTTTTTGTTTTTTTTTTGGAAAAGTGGGGGGGGGGGGATATTTCCTTATTGGACTGTGTAGATCCAAGATCAGACTGCATGTTCTGTACAGTCTGATCTTGACCTACACAGTCTGCAAAAGGCTCAAAAGTTAGCAGTCTACGGGTTAAATGTTTTGTAGTTCAAGTATACATTTTTATTTCAGACTTGCACCATTCTGTACTTTCAGTGTATGAGATTCCTAGGTAAAAATGACCATTTATTTAACTCTTTACGCAATGCCAAAATTTTAGAATGGTCCAAATTGAAAGCATTTGCAGACAACAAAAGAAACGAAACTCAAAACGTGAAAATGGTTTCCAGCAGGTTAGAAAACATCATGGGATATAGTCCCACAATGTTTTCTCAGGGTCGTTAAAAGCTGTTTCAGTGTGAAAGCATTTGTATTTATTATTGTTCTGATAATGGGATTTATCTTTAAAAGGGTAGAAAACATGGTATTAAAAGGAAAAGGAGAAAATACTGGTAGCCAGGATTTTCTCCTTTTCTCACTAAGTTTCCTACGCCATCAGAAACAAATTCCATCATATGAACCACTTTAACCCTTTGCCACACAATTCCGACTTTTAACGGCACTAAGAACAAAGCCTTGTGAAAACATTATCGGAAAAGGAGAAAATACTGGTTATCAGAATTTCTCCTTTTCCCACAATTCTTCAGTCACATTCACTTTGTCGTCTGCAACTGCTTGCAATTTGGACAAGTCTAAAATTTTGTCGTTTGGTTAAGAGATAAATTGTCATCTGCAAATGCTTTGAATGTGGACCAGTTTACAATTTTGTTGTTTGGTAAAGGCATAAAGATGCCTAATCAACATGACCCAAGAAGTATGGAAAGTATTTGGAGATGACAGTCTATTATTGTGTAGTCAGACATCTGTTAGTCGCTGGCAGAAAAAATAAGACCTGAAGTAAATAAACAACACATTTGGCCTTTATTGGTATTTTAATTGTTGTGTGGCATGTAGAATTTTACTTTATATTTGTTTTGAGTTTGTTTTTATTGTCTGTTTTTTTCCTTGCAATGGATAAATGCATGCTTGAATGACTGATCTATACAGTTTACTTGTAAAATAATGTGTAGATTCTGGATGCATTGAGTATATTCTAAGAAATTTTAACAAACGTGTTTAGCGTTAACATTGCCATAAAAATCATAAAAAAGATGTTGAAGCAAACATTGAAGCATATGAGCAATTATTCTTTAACTCTTTACCAAACAAACGACAAAATTTTAAACCTATCCAAATTGAAAGCATTTGCAGACGTCAATTTCATATTGGCTCAAATGATACAGTTTATCTTCGATATGGTAGAAAACCTTGTGGAAAAAGGAGAAAATGCTGGTCACCAGGGTTTTCTCCTTTTCCCACAATGTTTTCAAAAGGTTTCTATCTCAGGGTCATTAAAAGTCGTCATTGTGTGGGAAAATGTTAATTGTCCGTATTTGCATTTATAAACCTTTGATGTTTTCATGGGAGAAAGATAGTATTAGCTAAACACAAATATGAGAGAGATATAACGGTATATTATATATAACCGGCCTTCAGTTAAAAGGAGGTAAAATTTTTACCAAAGGCTGAAATTCTAGCATTATCTATTTGAAAGCATTTGCACCCAGGTCAGCGTGTACAGACTGCACGTGCTGACGAGGATCAATAACTTTTTAAGATGCATTAGGCTCCCATTTTACAAAGCATAGCTTATAGATATCATTTTCATTCTAATTTATATTATGGCTTAACCTTGATAGCTTTTCAGAATCCCTTTTTCAAGAAAAGTGAGTAAAACAAATCGGTCAACATATGCCTTCTTATTACTTCTTAACAAGTTGAACTTGAAGTCTCAACCTTTTCATATAATAAATTACTTAAATAATCTTAGAGTGCTACATAAAAGAAATGTCTGAGCCATGCACTGGCAAAAGGGGGTTTGAGTTAATGCAGCCAAGTTATCAGTAGACCAGGGAGGCCATCATATTATTATAGATTCAAAGAAGCCACTTTTTTTAACCCTTTACTCCATAGATACTAATTTCTACGCATTGCTTGTAGGAGCCTTTGGAAAACATTGTGGCAAAAGGCGAAATTGCTTGTGACAAGCAATATCACCTTTTGTCACAATGTCTTCTATGCTATCAAAAGGTGTCATATACACATAAGAAATGGCTTCATCCATGCTGTTATTTACAATCAATTAGAGAAACCATAGAAATGCCTTATGGGGTAAAGGGTTAAGAGACAACTTGATCATGCAGTAGATTATTCTTTAATAATTCTTTGGATACATGTACAGAAAAAATTTATTAAAAGCAAAAAAGTTTCGTCCCAGGTCAGCCTGCGCGGAATGTGCAGGCTGACCTGAGTCTATACTTTTTGCTGAAGCATCTAGCTCCCCTTTATACACTACATGGCTCCTATGTAATGTTCTCTGACAGGCAAAAATCTTTTTGCATGTAAACCCCTTTTCACGGAGCATGGTTCATATACATGGACATTTAACCCTTTACCAAATAATCCTTGGTTTTTACGAATCCCAAGACAGAAGCCTTTTGAAAACATTGTGGGAAAAGGAGAAAATGCTGGAAACCAGCATTTTCTCCTTTTCCCACAATGTTTTCTACCCTTCACAAAACAAATTTCAAGTTTTCGGTCACATTTATTTTGTTGTCTGCAAATGCTTTTGATTTGGACAAACCTAAAATCTTATCGTTTGGTAATGAGTTAAACATGTGACAGGTACTCTAAGCTTTATTCATATACTCATTATATGACATAATAATCTTCATACATCATACATAGATATTCTATATGATTGTTGTAATATATTACAGTCAAACTTTTTTAGCAAGACAGAAGTAGTAAGTAGCTGTGCCTATTCACTCTATGTACCGGTATCTCTGATTGTTCTTGTGATGAATACTTGGAGTGATGACATGATACCAAAACAAGTACAAAAAATTAGATATGTGTGGTTTATTTGGACACTATGTGCATGCTTATCTGAGAAGGTCTTTACAGCTACATCAGAATTTCTGCTATAGTAATATTTAGTAATAGACTTGCTCAAAACAGAAAATCACATTAAAATGGAAGTTGTTGTTTCAGATTAGCCTGCATGGACTGTGCAAGCTGATCCCAGATGACACTTTATGCAAATGTCCGAATGTCCCTTTTCTTGTGTTGTAGACCAATTACTATGTATCAAGTCTTGGTCTAAAATAGTCTGACTGTTGCTAAATTTACAACATATCGTCTCTGTAAAACTCTTATCCTGCTAAATAACTAAAATTCAGTTTTCAGTTTGATACTAAAAACGTAAATATTGCTATTTCAAGGTTATGTTTTGGGGAATGATATCTCCATATCGGACAGTGTAGATCAAGATCAGACTGCACGTTCTGTGCAGTCTGATCTTTGATCTACACTGTCCGCAAAAGGTCAGCAAGTCACACTTAGCAGCCTAAGGGTTAACTTCTCACACCTGGGCAGGTAGATAACCTGTTTTCTCCAGTCTGTTCTTGTTGCATTTGCAGTTGTGGTGTTGTTGTATTGGGTTTTTAGCTCGGCTGTTTTCGAAGAAAATGTGGAGGTATTGTCATAGTTCAAGTGTCTTCTGCATTGTCATCTTTCGTGTTATTTATGACATGCATAGACTTTGAAATGATAAAATTGCTCTTTCATTACTGAAGGTGTTTACTTCAAACTTAAGACAAGTTAACTATAAATACAATAGAGAGCCCATACTTCCAAGGCAGGTAACCATCATGATATTTTGACAGAATGATTCCCCTTCATCAACCTAACATTTTCATTGAAAATATAGCAACTGCAGCCAAGCGTAGGCACCGGCATGCAGTGCTTTTTTTGAAACTTTGTATGACATGTATGTCATGAACCAGAGATTGTTTTGCTAGAAAAGAGGGACAGATATCTGCTGTGAAGTGTTGAAGAGGTGTTGAAGAATTATCTGCCCTTGAACTTAAGATTTTTTAGCATAATGCATGTAATCTGGTATGCCATTAACAATTATCTCTCCTTGAACCTTGATATTTTTATAGGCAATACATGTTATCTGTGTATCTATCTTTCATATCAAGGCACATGGCAGAGCTCCAGTTAGAGGGAGTGATTTTGATTTAACTCATTACCACACAATCCCTACTTTTGATGCCCCTGAGAAAGAAGCCTTTTCAAAACACTGTGGGAAATGGAGAAAATGCTGGTAACCAGCATTTTCTCCTTTTCCCACAGTGTTTTCTACCCTTCTCAGAACAAATTTAATTTTTCAGTCACCTTTATTTTGACGTCTGCAAATGCTTTCAATTTGAACCAGTCCAAAATTTTGTCATGTGGTAAAGAGTTAAAAATTGAAATTACTAATTTTTGTCCGCTAAACCATATGTTATGGGCACTCATTAGAATCGTCTCATTGAGACAATTCTAATGAGTACCCATAACATAAGGTTTGGAAGAGAAGTAATGGGTTTAGAATGCCATCACTCCCTCTTATTTCAAGCTCTGATTTGGGTCTGTTGGATCTATTGGGTATTTAACTCTTTACCACACAAGAAAATTTGAGACTAGTTCAAATTGAAAGCATTTGCAGACGCCAACATCAATGTGAATAAAAAGATGAAATATCCCTAGGGAAGGGTAGAAAACATTGCAGGAAAAGGAGAAAATGCTGGTTACCAGCATTTTCTCTTTTTCCCACAATGTTTTCAGAAGGCTTCATTCACAGGGTCATTAAAATTTGGGATTGTATGGTAAAGGGTTAATCATTTTTAGTAATTATAGGAGTTGATACTGTTATAAAGATATAATACTCAAGAATTTTGGCATGGGGGAAGTTATTACTAACCTACTAGTGGAATGAAGAGTTTGTTGTTTAACTCATAACCAAACGACAATATTTTAGGCTCTTTCAAATCGAAAGCATTTGCAGACGAGAAAATAAAAGTGACCCAAAATTTGAAATTTGTTTTGTGAAGAGTAGAAAACATTGTGGAGAAAAGGAGAAAATGCTGGTGGTTACCAGCATTTTCTCTTTTTCCCACAATGTTTTCCATAGGCTTCTTTTTCGGGGGTCTTGAAAAGTAGGGATTGTGTGGTAATTGGTTAAAAAGATTTTCTCTCTTCTAGAATTGACTCTTTGACTTATGAAAAGTATTTAGTGACTTAGATAGAAAGTTCTGTGAGCACTTGTGTTAGAAAACTAGGAAACACATGCATAGGTGCATTGATTGCCTTGATATCCCCTAAGCTGTTGAAATAGTATTATATCTTAATACAAACAGATCATCCACTTGTTTTCACTCATTTAACCCTTTCCCAAACAGTCCCTGGTTTTTACGACCCTGTGATAGAAGCCTTATGAAAACATTGTGTGAAAAGGAGGAAATGCTGGAAACCAGCATTTTCTCCTTTTCCCACAATGTTTTCTACCCTTCTGGAAACAAATTTCAATTTTTAAGTTGTGTTTATTTTGTCGTCTGCAAGTGCTTTCAATTTGGACCAGTCTAAAAATTTGTCGTTTAGTAAAGAGTTAATACTTGCAGTTTCTGTCCATATTTTAATTAATGCTTTCCTGGACTGTGGTGAACATGTATCAACCCTAGAAATGTAGAATATAATTTAATGAAATGTATGATTTACTTCAATTAGAAAGGTTTGGATTATGTAATTTTAAAGCTGTGCAGTCTGATCTTGATCTGCACTGTCCACATTGGCAATCAATTCTTTACCACACAACAAAAATGCAGATGTGTCCAAATTGAAAGCATAGGGAGATGACAATTTAACTCTTTACCCAACAACAAAATATTGGACTGGTCCAATATTAGACTGGTCCATATTGAAAACACTTGCAGATGACAATATAAATGTAACTCAAAAGTTGAAATTTGTTTCCAGCAAGGAAGAAAACATTGTGGGAAAAAGAGAAAATGCTGGTAACCAGCATTTTCTCCTTTTCCCACAATGTTTTCAAAAGGCTTCTATCTCAGGGTTGTACAAACCAGATATTGTTTGTGAAGGGGTTAAATGTGGCTGAAATGATGGAAGTTGTCTTTGATAGAGATGGAACAGGATTGTGCAGTAAATGGTTAAATGCAAGCAAGTAAATCAGAGTGCAGAGCTAGAGTTTTATAATGTATATATTTGCCTTATGATTCTGCCTTACTAATGCCGTACAATGCCATTATATTCGAATTATTGTCAATTTTCTTTAGGACCTTTATATGACTTCCTATTTATGCCACAATATTTTCAAAAAGATATGAAAGGCTGTAATATGACTTTGTTTTTATGCCACAATATTTTTTTAAAAGATATGAAAGACCGTAGAGCTTCATTTGCTAAAAGAAAGATTGCTGAACTGATAATAAGAAAATCTTTTTTTTTTGCAAGTATTTTTTTTTTTGTCTGTAATTAAAAATTTCCAGTTATGTTGGGCATGCTTTTATAATTAGAAATAAAATCTATATAAAAACAAGAATAACTGTTCGAAAAATAGGATAAGTTGCCATAGCAATAACTGAAGAAAACTGATTTCTCTCTTGGATTTCTTTGCCATAGAATATTTTGCTACAATATTGCTTATCTGAAATATTGAAAAAAAGAATGGATATGTTTTAAAGTAGGTCTGACTCCATGGATACATTTTCTTCCCCCCTCCCCCACTGCAGTTTTTAAATTTGATTTTTGCCTCATTTCAGGATTTTAGAATTTTGTATTCTGTTGTCATGAGAATCATTGTTTTTTCACATTTAGGTTCAGAAAACATTGCAGAACAAACACCAAGAAGGGCAACCAGTATTCCAAAAGATCTGTCAACAGCTGGTTCCACTCCGGCAGGAGCAGGTGATACAGAGGCTCCCCCATCACGTCTGCGGAAACCAACCAGCAAGGAAACTTTGACTAGTGCAAATTCAAGCACACCATCACCAGAGCCAAGAAAATCTCCTGGGAAAGAGGCGGACAAAAGACTGTCCTTGTCCAAGGTAAATTTCAAAAATCATTCTTACATTTTTTTTTCTATTCAGTTTCACATATCTTGCTTCGCTTCCTGTTTTAGGCGCACAGATAATTTGTGGGTAGAAGAACATCTCTACTTTTCCTCCAGTGTTTTCTGTCTTGTCAATGCCACAATTTTGCCAGAATTATGAGATTTGTAATATATAGGATAGAACACAGTATTTGAGGAGATGTGAAATGAAAGCATTTTTTTTCAATGTTTTCAGAAAACTTCTTACTCAGGGTATTTAAAAGTCTGGATTGTGTTGTTCAGGTTTAACTCATTACCAAATGACAAAATTTTGGACTGGCTCAAATTGAAAGAATTTGCAGACCACAAAATAAATGAGAGTCAGAAATTGAAATTTGATTTGGAAAGGGTAGAAAACATTGTGGGAAAAGGAGAAAATGCTGGTTCCCAGCATTTTTGCCTTTTCCCACAATATTTTCAAAAGCTGTCGTTCCCAGGGTCGTCAAAAGCAGGGATTGTGTGGTAATGGGTTAAATATGTTCAGTAACTGGTATTTTTTGTAACTATTTTGCTTAACTCTTTACCATACAATAAATTTATAGACTGGTCCAAATTGAAAGCATTTGCAGACAACAAAATAAATGCGACTGAAAAATCAAAATTTGATTTCAGAAGTTTAGAAAACTATATGGGAAAAGAAGAAATGCTAGTTAACAGCATTTTCTCCTTTTCTCACATTGTTTTCAGAGGCTTCTTCCTAAGGGGCATTAAAGGTCAGTATTGTGTGGTAAAGAGTTAGATGGGCTTAAACTTATCTAGGGCAATACTAATTGTTGTGGCTTATTTTATATTAACTTATATACAGTCTGTATACTATAGGGATGGGATCCTTTACTAAAATTTATATCTAAATCAATGAGTCAGTCATTCTTTCAATGGAGTACTCGAAGGGGTACATCAACTTTTGTCAAAATTTTTTATTTCTTAAGTTTAAGTCTTCATAGAGAAGTATGAGCCAAATATTATCAACATTCATCAGTAGGCTAGATACCATTATAGAGAGTGGGGCAATATACAAGTGAATATTAACCTTTCCGAAACAATCTCTGGTTTTTATGACCCTAAGATAGAATCCTTTTGAAAACATTGTGGGAAAAGGAGAAAATGCTGGTAACCAGCATTTTCTCCTTTTCCCTCAATGTTTTCTTTCCTTCCCAAAACAAATGTCACTTTTTTAGTCGCATTAATTTTGTTGTCTGCAAATGCTTCCAATTTGGACTAGTCTAAAATTATGTTGTTTGACATAGAGTTTCCTAAGGACAAAGTCTGTAACAAAGAAACAAAAGAACAAATGCAAGGCTGAAATACAAACTGCGCCTGGCAGGATTTGAACTAATGGCAGACAAAATCCTCAATTTTCGAGGTTTCAAAGACCAATACCATAACCAGTGAGCTAAAGAGACATCTATCAAACACACTTGTTAGGTATTGTATTTCGAATTAGGATGAAACAATACATGAAGGAGTGGTCCCCCGTAACAAGTTAACCCACTACCACACAATCCCTATTTTTAACGACCCTGAGAAAGAATGCCTTTGAAAACATTGTGGAAAAAGGAGAAAATGCTGGTAACCAGCATTTGCTCCTTTTCCCACAATGTTTTCTACCCTTCACAAAACAAATTTAAAATTTTCAGTCACTTTTATTTTGTCGTCTGCAAATGCTTTCAATTTGGACCAGTCTAAAATATTGTGGTTTGGTCATGAGTTAACCCATTACCACTCAATCCCTACTTTTGACGCCCCCAAGATAGAAGCCTTTTGAAAACACTGTGGGAAAAGGAGAAAATGCTGGTAACCAGCATTTTCTCCTTTTCCCACAGTGCTTTCTACCCTTCCCAGAACTAATTTCTTTTTTTAGTCACTTTAATTTTGTCGTCTGCAAATGCTTTCAATTTGGACCAGTCTAAAATTTTCTCATGTGGTAAAGAGTTAAAACAGCAGTGGTGAATTAGAGAATTGGCCTTGTTTCCATAAGGTTTCCTCTGTTACCTTGATGAACCCATAAGATCTAAATGTAAAATCATTTAAATAGGGAAACTTGAATTATCAGAAATAAATCTCACAGTCAGGTTGTCATTTTTATGGGGGAGTACTTTATTACAGATATTCCAAAAAAAAAGTCGGACCTTAGATTAAATGGTCGATTACTCTGCTTATTATTCCCAGCCCTAGTTATACTTCAATTAAGAATACGTTGTTTTGTAATGATAGAGTACTGTGAAGTATTTTTACTTTCCTTCTATAAAATGTTTCTATCATTTTTTTTTTGGTGATACAGTATATACTGAAGTACATGTGTTGTGACTTTTCTGTTATAAAATGTTTCTCTCAATGTTGTGACAGGATGACCTTTTTCAAACAGAGAAGGAAGATGTAAACACATTTTCTATAGAATCGAGTGAATCAGTGTGCGATACTAACACAAGTCCACAAACTAACAGCACTGATTTAACAACAGATTATAAAACTATGCCGCATGCCTCTGTAGAGCATGATCCTGATATAGACAGACTGAAGAATGAAACCGTTGTAAAATGATTTGAATTAATTTCCTGCGACCTTGACATTCACCCTGTCCCCCACCCACCTCTCTCCACCCACCTCCTTCCACTTGGCAAGTAGTGATACCTACCTTTTGTCTATATTTACTAACCATTCTTTGTCTAATTCTGAAGAGTTTTCTGAATTTAAAAGTACATGTCACAAAACTTTTGATTTGCTAAACTACATGTAACAAAACTTCTGATCGGCTAAACCTTTTTTTTCGGCTACACCAAGATGGGTAACTGTTTACCCAATAACAAAGTGTTAGACTGGTCCAAATCGAGAGCATTTGCAGACAGCATATTAGATTTATCTGAAATGATTATAATTGTCAGTGAAAGTTCAGGAAAGCTTTTGGGAAAAGGAGAAAATGCTGAGCTTTTTCTTCAAGGTTGTTAAAACCAAGAATTTTGTGGTGAAGGTTTTAGCCAATCAGAAGTCGTGTTAAACTGGTTTAGCCAATCAGAAATTGTGTTACTGACTAAATGTAAAATTAGACCATGCACTTAAGAATGGTTGGTGATTGCAGACTATGGTTTGTTTTACCCTGGATGTCCCTTTACCAAGGAATCCCATATTTTCTGCAATCCTTGGTAGTAACAAGCACAGTTTTTTTTTTCACATTTTTTTTTTCTGAAAAAAATGTGGTGACGCCATAGCCTTATCATTTGTATCTGCATTGATGTCATGCAAAAACTTGACATTTTGTAATATTTCTATTATCACTTCTAAAACTTCACATTTTGTAATATGTTTATTATCACAGAAGTTATTTGCTTCAAACTAGGACAAGCTTGTAACTCTTTACCACCTGACAGAATTTTGGACTTTCCCAAATCGAAAGTATAGTTATGCAGATGACAAAATAAAAGTGACTCAAAAAATAAATTTGATTAACCCATTACCACACAATCCCTACTTTTGACGCCCTATTTTAGAAAACATTGTGGGAAAAGGAGAAAATGCTGGTTACCAGCATTTTCTGCTTTTCCAACAATGTTTTCTACCCTTCACAAAACAAATTTCAAATTTTCAATCACTTTTATTTGGTCGTCTGCAAATGCTTTCAATGTGGACTACTCTAAAATATTGTCGTTTGGTAATGGGTTAAGGAAGGGAAGAAAACGTTTTGGGAAAAGGAGAAAATGCTGGTTACCAGCATTTTCTCCTTTTCTCAAAATGTTTTCAAAAAGCCCCTGGCCTCAGGGTCATTTAAACTCGGGATTGTGTGGTAAAGGATTAACCACTGAAAAGGAAACCCATACAGCAAGGCTAGGTAACAATGAAAGTATTTTTGATACAGTTAGATCCATTTTCCCACTTAAAATTTTCACTGAAAAATGAAATTTCTGCTGAGCTTTAGTGCCCGCATGCGGTGCTCCTACTTTACAACCTTTAGTGGTTAGAAGCGTTTTGTTCTGTGCTGCACAAGGTTTTACACCCAGTCTACTCAGATACAATTCCCTGCATTTAAACCACCTTCATTTGTTTTCCAAAAGCACTTTCAATGGCATAGATTTTGTCCCCTGGTAAGGCCTATCAAAAAATATTTGTGCTTAGAATTTCCCGACCCTGAACTTTTTACACTAGAAATGGAGAAAGAAATCTGTCAGGTATGATTTTAGAACATGACTCATGTAAAAAGTTTCTGGGGAAAAAAGTCCCTACCTACCCTATCTACAGCATCTTGGACCAAAACCCTAAACAGAGATACTTTTTTTGAGGCCTTAACCCATTACGACACAATCCCTACTTTTGACGACCCTGAGAAAGAAGCCTGTAAAAAACATTATGGGAAAAGGAGAAAATGCTGGTAACCAGCACTTTCTCCTTTTCCCTGAATGTTTTCTACCCTTCACAAAACAAATTTCAATTTTTCAGTCACCTTTATTTTGTCGTCTGCAAATGCTTTCAATTTGGACTAGCCTAAAATTTTGTCATTTGGTAACAAGGATTAAAGTACTGAATGTTTGAAACAGACATGTACAGTCAGAGATGAGGATTACTTTAGACAATTTTTGGGCTGCTTGATGGAACATCTAACAAAATGCAAAATAGTGTAGGTCCAAGATCAGACTGCACTATTAGGGCTGTGCAGTGCAGGAATATGAAAGAGTGTAGTTTAAAGACTAAACTGACTAAACTGATTAACCCATTACACACAATTCCTACTTTTGACAACCCTGAGAAAGAAGCCTATAGAAAACAATGTGAGAAAGGGAGAAAATGCATTTTCTCCTTTTCCCACAATGTTTTCTCCCCGTCACAAAACAAATTTCAAATTTTCAGTCATTTTTATTTTGTCATCTGCATACACTTTCGATTTGGACAAACCTAAAATTTTGTCATTTGGTAATGAGTTAAAATTTGCTCATGCAGAACAAGGGTTCAGTAGAGTCACGTTTAGAGGTAAAATTTGTATACATAGAATAATTTCATTTAGTATTAAGTATAGTTCTGGGCCCAAATCAGTGCATGCTCCTGGTTTTGTTCTTACAACCTATTTTCATGTATATGTACCTAACCCTTTACCCAACAGTGAAATGGACTAGACTAATTTGAAATCATTTGCATATGACATAGTTATTTCTGTTGGGAAAGGAGAAATGCTGGTTACCAGCATTTTCTTCTTTTTCCGCAATGTTTTCTAAAGGCTTCTTATCCAGGAGTGTCAAAAGTTGGCATTGTGTAGTTAGGGGTTAGAAACAGTTTGGGAAAAGGAGAAAGTGCTGATAGCAAGCTAATCTTATTTTTCCAAAATATTTTTTTTTTATTTGATGCACTGACATGGGAAAAAGGGGGCTTGGTTTATATTCCTATTATGAATCAATATCTCATTAACTATTGGGACAAAATTTTATGAAACTGCACTGCATATTTATATTGTTCATCATAAGCTACAGACATTCATTATTTTAATATAATGAAAAGCCATGTCAAGGAAAAAAGGGGCTTAACCCATTACCACATAATCCCTACTTTTGATGACCCTAGACAGAAGCCTTTAGAAAACATTGTGGAAAAAGGAGAAAATGCTGGTAACCAGCATTTTCTCCTTTTCCCACAATGTTTTCTACCCTTCACAGAACAAATTTCAAATTTTCAGTTACTCTTATTTTGTCGACTGCAAATGCTATCAATTTGGACAAACCTAAAATTTTGTTGTTCTGTAATGAGTTAATGTATAATTTCATAATGGACTAATAACAAAAAGGTCCCGTGTAGATGGAAGACACAATACCTCTTCTACGTCTGTATCAACATAAGGGATATCATTTCAATGAAATAACTTGTTTTTGATGTGCCAATATTGTTAATATAAGTCTAAAATTTTGCCCTGGTGAATGGTTATTGTAAGCTGTCCACAGACTTGGACAGGAGGCCATTTTGTAAGTTATTATCCTTACAGAAGACTCTTTTACTCTTGCAGCCAACCAGTTATAAAGAAAAATTGTGTGTGTGGGTGTAAAAACAAACTATTCTCCTTTTGCTACAGTTCTCTC
This sequence comes from Tridacna crocea, assembly GCA_943736015.1. NCBI lineage: Eukaryota > Metazoa > Mollusca > Bivalvia > Cardiida > Cardiidae > Tridacna > Tridacna crocea. The sequence goes on along the minus strand of OX031064.1, from coordinate 43,684,938 downwards.
ATTGTTATAGTACTTTGATCCATGTAACCAACCATATTTTTTATTTACTTTAAAGTTGTGAGCTGCAATTCAGCTAGTATTGTATAAATCATTTGCTTGTCACATTTTAGGCTGCGGCTGCAGATATCAATGCCTTGTCTTCAGCCATTGATAACCAAATGACCAATCTACAACAACAACAGGAAATAGATGGACTGAAAGCGGAGATCAAGGATTTGAATGAAAAGTTGGAAACGTTGAAAATAAAGAGAGCAGAGGACAAAGCCAAGTTGAAGGAGTTTGAGAAAGCTAAAATACAGTTACAACAGGTTTGTTAGACAAGATAATTCTGAGATGTTTATCTTGAATGATGATTTATTTCTGATTTCTAATTCTACGACTAGCCCTCTGATTGGCTTAGACAATTTGTCTCAGCCATTTAGATTGCTCATCTTGGAATTAAGTATAAGAATGTAAATGAACATGGTTTGCTAAGCCTATAGCTTAGAATGTCTCCTCTTGTAAGTCTGGTCAGAGTTACTGTCACTAAATACAAATTTTTGGCGTGTCCAAATCGAAAGCATTTGCAAACAACAAAATAGAAGTGACTGAAAATTTGAAATTTGTTTCGTGAAGTGTAGAAAACATTGTGGGAAAAGGAGAAAATGCTGGTTACCAGCATTTTGTCCTTTTCCCACAATGTTTTCTAAAGACTTGATCATGGCAAAATTATATGTGTATACATGCAAATGTAACTCTATACATAGTTCCATTTCCCTGTTATTTGTAATGCTTGACTTAATTGCAGTGAAAAAACAAAGGTACCCATAATGCTTTGTTTTGTGTTTGACAATTTACAGTAACCATTCATTTGTTGGATGGATTGTATGAGAAAGTATGTCAGTAGTCAAGAGTCTTTAGTACAGTTCCTGAGAAAGCTGTTTCTGTTTTATTTAGGCCAACTGGATAGCTCAGCAGTTTGCATATCTGACTAGTGACCTTGTGTTTGCAGGTTTGATACCCAGTTGTGGCAAACTGTCTTTGTTGCTTATCACCTCTGACGTGAGAAAGCAGTCAGTGCATTTGAAAGAAATTCGTGTGAGAAAACCAGGAAAGATGTGTAGGTGCTGTGACATGACTTTAGCTATAAAAATATTATTTAATTCCAATACAAACTGTTTTGTTTTGTAGCTTCAAGAGTACAAGTCCAAGATGCAGGAAAGTAATGCAGATCTGCAAAGGCAACTACAGACTGCTAAAAAGGTAATCACTTGTACATGTATCTGTCAAGATGTCTCGATCTAATTTCAATGTAAACCAATTTTTTTGTTATGATATACAAGGGGTTTTTATACTCCACAACAACGAAGTGGAGGGGGGTATACTGGAATCGCCATGACTGTCTGTCCGTAGACACAAATTTGTCCTCAACAATACTACAGTTTTTCACGCACTGAACTCAAATTTACACACATAGTTCTTATATGTCTGAAGTTGTGCATGTGCGATTTTTATGACCCTGCTGCAATTGGTTACGGAATTATCTTCCCTTGAACTTTTTTCAACTCGTAATTTTGTACTTAGTTTAAACATATTTATTTTACATCAATTGAGAAACAAGTTCTGACAACTTATACTAATCTCTCTCGATTCTGCTTCCTGGGAACTGCACCAGTACTCGCGCCGAAAGTGTGGGCCAATGAAAAATCCCAAAGTTGACACCCGCTCCCGGGTATCGAACTAAGGACCTTTTGGTTGCGAGGCCGACGCTCTACCTCACGACCACGGACATCATGCTTTCAGTAATTTTGTACTAAACCATTCTGCATTTTGTAACAAAGGCCAGTTTCTGTGACAAGAAGCTGGTGGGAGGTATAATCATGTTTAGTGATAGCTCTAGTTAGGAGGAACATTCCTAATTAATAAACTAATTACCTTCTGCTGGTAGTTGATTGAATCTAATAGTAATTTGTGATTTTTCTTTGTGATACTTTTCCCAAACAATCCCTAGTTTTCATGACTCTGAATAAAAGTACTTTTGAAAATATTGTGAGAAAAGGAGAAAATACTGGTAAGCAGCATTTTCTTCTTTTCCCACAATGTTTTCAACCCATCGAGCCCAAAAAAAATTTCAACTTTTGTGTCACATAACTTTTGTCATCTGCAAATGCTTCCCATTAGAACTAATCTAAAATTTAGTTGTTTGGTAAAGACTTAAATGTATTCGTTTTTTGAAGTCCTAATCATGCTGATTTCCTATATTTCACCAGATACTTTTATTGTTTTGATGCTTATTTGATTAACCCTATACCACACAATCCCCACTTTAAACACCCCTATGAAATAGCCTTTTGAGAATATTGTGGGAAAAGGAGAAACTGCTGGTAACCAGCATTTTCTCCTTTTCTCACAATGTTTTCTTCCCTTCCTAAAACAAACTTCAATTCTATAGTCGCATTTATTTTGTTGTCTGCAAATGCTTTCAGTTTGGACCAGTCCATATTTTGTTGTTTGGTAAAGAGTTAAAGAGAATCCATTTTCATACATTGGGCTTTTCTCGTTACCACACAATCCCTACTTTTGACAGCCCTGAGAAAGAAGCATTTAAAGTAACCAGCATTTTCTCCTTTTCCCACAATGTTTTCTACCCGTCATAAAACAAATTTCAAATTTTCGGTCACTTTTATGTTTTCGTCTGCAAATGCTTTCGATTTGGAAAAGCCTAAAATATTGTCGTTTGATAAAAAAATAAGTTAATATACATGTGCGAATGATCATCTGTATATTTCTACAGGATGCACGAGACGCCCAGGAAGCGTACGATCAATACAAGGAGGAGATGTCAGACTTGTCAGAGACTGTCGAGATAGCAACACTTGACAAGGAAATGGCAGAAGAAAGGGTACAGATTATATTTTCATTATGTTTGCACTGAAACATTGGATAATAAATTAACGCTTTTGTACATGTTACTGACTTTAACACTTTTCCAAACAATTCCAGGTTTTACGATGCTGGGAAAGAAGGCTTTTGAAAACACTATAGGAGAAGGAGAAAATGCTGGTAACCAGCATTTTCTCCTTTTCCCACAATGTTTCCTACCCTTTCATATACAAAAAAGAAATATCATTTGCATTACATTTGGTTTGTGTTGTCTGCAAATACTTTCTGTTTGGTCAAGTCCAAATTTTTGTTGTTTGGGAAAGGGTTAAAGGATCATTAGAAAAAGAAACTATTGAAAAGATAGTTGGTCAAGGATTGATAGTGGTAATCTGCAATTTTCTCCTATTTCATATTTTCTACATTTCCTAGGGTCATTTGCAATATATAGAAGACTTATTTGTAACATGCAACTCTCAAAAGACCCTTTTGAAGTAAGTATCTAAAAATATAAATCACACAAATACAAGAGGATACATGGTTTGTATGTAAACAACTTTCAGCTTGGCTGTTTTTGAAGAATACATCAAGGTGTTGCCATAGCATTGACATTGTCTATGATTGTTTCGTCAATCCGAAATGTTGACATTTTGTAATACCTTTCTTAATACTGAAGATATTCACTTCAGACTTTCACTGGTTGTTTACTTTTAAAAGGGGAACTTATAAAACAGGCGGTTTACCGTCAAAACATTTTTGATATAGTATTATCCCTTTTTCAATAATTTTCTTTGAAAGTCAAGCACTTGGAGCCGAGAAGTGTTATGCCTAACTGAAAAAGTAATTTACCGAAGATAAGTGTTCAACATTATGAAATAAGTAATATGCTGGAGATGTTAACCCATTACCACACAATCCCTACTTTTGACGCCCCTGAGAAAGAAGCCTTTTGAAAACACTGTGGGAAAAGGAGAAAATGCTGGTAACCAGCATTTTCTCCTTTTCCCACAGTGTTTTCTACCCTTCCCAGAACAAATTTCAATTTTTCAGTCACCTTTATTCTGTGGTCTGCAAATGCTTTCAATTCGGACCAGTCTAAAATTTTCTCGTGTGGTGAAGAGTTAAGTAAATAATTTTTAACCCTTTACCAAACAATCCCTGGTTTTTACCACCTTAAGATAGACCCCTTTAGAAAATATTGTGGGAAAGGGAGAAAATGCTGTTTACCAGCACTTTCTCCTTTTCCCACAATGTTTTGTACCCTGCTTTGAATAATTTTCAAATTCTGAGTTAGTTTTATTTTGTCATCTGCAAGTGCCTTTATTTTTGACCTGTCTAAAATTTAGTTGTTTGGTATAGAGTTAACATTCTGAAATTAGTCATTTACTGGAAATGATAAGTAAATCAATTTGTGTTGTTTTATATAGTGTGAGGGACTGCAGACAGAGTTGGAATCATACAAAGAGAAAGTAGAAGAGCTTACAGTGGATCTAGAAATACTGCGGAATGAGATCAGTTCTAAGGGTAAGTTTTTGGGTTATCCCTTTACCAAAGGGCAGTATTTTAGACTGGTCCAAATTGAAAGCACGTGCAGATAACAAAATAAACTTTACTCAAAAAGTCAAATTTTTTTCCTGCAGGGTAGAAAACATTGAGAAAAAAGGAGAAAATGCTGGTGACCAGCAGTTTCTCCTTTTTCAACAATGCTTTCAAAAGGCTTCTAACTCGGGGTCATAAAAACTAGGGATTGTTTGGTAAAGGGTTACATAGAAAGTCTAAGATTAAACATATTCATTTCACACGGATTGAGAAATAATTTCTTAGAACTTATTCCAATCTCTTGTGATTCTGCTTCCTGGAACAACAGTAGTACTCGTGCCAAATATGTGGGCCAACAAAAAATCCCAAAGTTGACACTGGTTCCCCAGTATCGAACTCAAAACCCAGTGGTTATGAGATGAACCATGCTTTCAAAAAACTAACATGGTAAATACTAAAAAAAAAAGAACAAATTCATATGTTTCCCTCACCAAAACGTCTGGTGCATGTGTCCATAATTCCAAACGCCCATGAAAGACATAACTAAATTAGTTGTTGCAGTGTTAAGAGCCAAGCAAAGAACTGGCTGTTATAGGAGACCACTCATTCATGCATAAGCTTTGTCCAATACCTGACTACACTGTTAGGGAGATGTCATTTTAGCACAGTGCTTATGGTATTGGTCTTTTTAACTTCCAAAAAAGAGGATATTTGTCTGCATGGATTTGAATCCTACCAGATATAGTTTGTATTTCAGCTATGCATTTGTTGCAAATTTTCATGTTGATAACACTCGCAAAATCAGAAACACAATAAGTGATGTGATGCCTTGACAAAAAACGAAATTGTTAACCCTTTACTACACAATTCCAGGTTTCCCAAGGTTAACAATTTTAGTTTTATCAAGGCATTAAGTCTTCCTTCGGGTCGTTGAAAGTCAGGTGCATAGTTAAGAGTCCAGACAATTTTACAGGTACAGAAGGTGTGGCAACAGATTACCAGGTCAAACAACTTGAACAACAAGTGGAGAGGCTGAAGGATGCACTTGTAAAGTAAGTTAACTTTATTTTCATAAGACAGTCTCTAATAGGTTACTTCCCTTTCATAGCCTCCCCTCTTGTTTTTAGTCTGGATCCAGTAAAAAGTAAGGAAATTGAGATCTAAATGATGTTAATTTTATACTTTAGTGTCAGTTTCTATATAAATATGATAGTAGTCAGTTATGATTGATTAATCTGCAAAGCAGTTTGGTACCTGCACATGCTGTGATATCTTTCAAAATTTAGCTCAGCTGTATTCTAAGAAAACACCAAGATGTTGCTGTTAGCCTTTCATGCAAAAACTGAGACTTTTTACAATAACCCTATTATAAATGAAGATATTTACATCAAACTTGATAAAGATGATAACTGTCTCAAAGGGAACCCATACAACAAGGGACTATCAGAGTTTTTTTTAACAGAGTTACGCCCCTTTTTTGACATTCAAGTAATTAATTCTGAATGTTAAAACCTGAAAGAGGTGCTTTTGTTTCCCAAATTGTTGTAGTTTTTCGAATTCCAATACCTCATAATTAGTTTATGAGGTGTGACTGAAAGAATGTTTGAAAACCTTTCCATGAACCATGAAGAGATACAAGCATCAAGTTAGATATTGTCTTTGAAATATTAGAGTAATAGAGGATATTTGGTGGTTTTTTTTTTAGTAAAAATCAAAATTTATTTCATCGAGTGAACATCATTGGTGATATTTTCACAAGTGGTGCAGCCACAAGTGAAAATATTACCGATGGTGTTCACGAGATGAAATAAATTTCAATTATTCACCGAAAAAAATCAATATTCTATTTATTTTATGCTTTTGACCCGTTCTTAGAGGAACTTTATCAAAATCCAGTACAATTCTTCCCTTTCATAGCCTCCCCTCTTGTTTTTAGTCTGGATCCAGTAAAAAGTAAGGAAATTGAGATCTAAATGATGTTAATTTTATACTTTAGTGTCAGTTTCTATATAAATATGATAGTAGTCAGTTATGATTGATTAATCTGCAAAGCAGTTTGGTACCTGCACATGCTGTGATATCTTTCAAAATTTAGCTCAGCTGTATTCTAAGAAAACACCAAGATGTTGCTGTTAGCCTTTCATGCAAAAACTGAGACTTTTTACAATAACCCTATTATAAATGAAGATATTTACATCAAACTTGATAAAGATGATAACTGTCTCAAAGGGAACCCATACAACAAGGGACTATCAGAGTTTTTTTTAACAGAGTTACGCCCCTTTTTTGACATTCAAGTAATTAATTCTGAATGTTAAAACCTGAAAGAGGTGCTTTTGTTTCCCAAATTGTTGTAGTTTTTCGAATTCCAATACCTCATAATTAGTTTATGAGGTGTGACTGAAAGAATGTTTGAAAACCTTTCCATGAACCATGAAGAGATACAAGCATCAAGTTAGATATTGTCTTTGAAATATTAGAGTAATAGAGGATATTTGGTGGTTTTTTTTTTAGTAAAAATCAAAATTTATTTCATCGAGTGAACATCATTGGTGATATTTTCACAAGTGGTGCAGCCACAAGTGAAAATATTACCGATGGTGTTCACGAGATGAAATAAATTTCAATTATTCACCGAAAAAAATCAATATTCTATTTATTTTATGCTTTTGACCCGTTCTTAGAGGAACTTTATCAAAATCCAGTACAATTCTTTTCTGTTACTCCCAGTGTCATGCCCCTTCCGCATAGCTACGCATTACAATATCAAGTGCAAAAATGTAAGGTAAATGATGTCATACTTCCATCTGGTTATGAGGCACGCGCAATATATCTATAGGCAACAAGAACATGAAAATCGGTATTTTCACTGACCATACCCATGTAATACCGAAAAATATTTTCACTGCTATTTCTTGATATCCTACTGGAGAGCATGGAATAAAGTAAAATAATTCTTTCACCACTAGAATGAGAGACCTCTCAAACCAAGAGAAACATGAAAATCAGAAACTGACAAAACAGAATGAGAAAATGATCTTGGATATGAACCAACTAAAGAAGGACAAGGAAAGGTTAACAACTGAGGTCTCAGAACTACAGGAGCAGATGATTGAGCTGAAAGAACAGGTAATTCCATATAATAATTGAAATTTAACACTTTACCAAAGGACAAAATAATAGACTGGTCCAAATTGAAAGCATTCGCAGACAAAAAAATAAATGTGACTGATAAATCAAAATTTGTGTTAGGAAAGGTAGAAAACATTGTGGGAAAAGGAGAAAATGCTGGTAACCAGCATTTGCTTCTTTTCCCACAATGTTGTCAAAAGCCGGGATTGTGTGGTAAAGAGTTAACGCTTTATCAGATGACAAAATTGGCCAAATTGAAATCATTTAGAGATAACAAGTGTATTTCAAGACATAATTTCTGTCTTCGATAGGGTAGAAAGCATTGTTGGAAAAGGAGAAAATGTTGGTTACCAGCATTTTCTCCTTTTCCCACACGTTTTTTTAAAGCTCTTTTTGTCAGGGTTGTTAAAAATCTGGATTGTGTGGTAAAGAGTTGATGGGATTTTTAGATTAACTTACACAAAATTGCAGAGATAGTCGATGTAAAAATGCTGTGTATCGGTATTTCTTATTGCCCAGATTACTTTTTTAATACCTTATAGGGTGATTTCTGTCAGTTAGATCAAAGATAAATGTTTTGGAAGCCTAGTTTTCCTAATACGTTGCCAAGAGGCAGTCATTTATTCTCCGGGTAAAATTCTTGACCAAACTGACAGAAATTGAAGGCGTAAAAGGCTTCAAACAGCATAAATGCTGTTGGGGAGAAAACCAGATAAATTCTCTTTGGAACCTTTGTAATGGAGCTACAGAAGTAAAGTTAAATGTGGCACAAATTGTTGGAGAAAAAGTAATGTCTGTCATTTTTATTGTTAGAGTGCCAGTGACTACTAGTCTAGCATTAGTTTAAACCATATATTCCTATGCAGTGCTCCAGCCAGGATGAAAAAAGGGCAGGGTGCTGTGGCTGAGAAGGGCACTTTGAGGCGTAAAGCGCAGGGGGAGTGGGCATAACAGTGAGAGTGGTTGTCTCTCTCTCATGGCTGAAGGGGGATAAGAATTATTTTATAACCCTTTTGACAGTTTCTTCTGCAATTTCTAATGTAAAATCAAGAATCTTCACAATAGAAATAAATCTATTATATTGGCTTATCTTCCAGCTGCTTCTAAACAAAAAAAAAACTATTTTTCAGTATGAGTAGTTTAGCTAAGTCCAGGAGCAATACAAGTACACGTAGTTCATAAAAAGTCCTCATTAACTCTTTACCAGATAAAAGACTTGGCAACTTAAAAAGCCTTGGTTGGACAGAAGGAGTTACTAGCATCTTCTCCTTTACACACAATGTTTTCTAAAGCCTCATGTCATTCAACTACAGTCCTGATACCAAACAATTCATACTCATATTTTTAACAGTGCTTTGCAAGACAAGCAAGGCGCAAAATACTAACACATTCAAACCCTCAACCCCTTCTTTCTTTTACTGCAATGTAACTGTCTTAATTTTTCTGATACTTATTCAATGTAAAGGGTTTCAAATCAGTACAGTGTGGTGAAATGAGGAAAAACATGTCCTCATAGATTGAATTCTTACTTTATGCCACTTCCCGACATCGTTGGTAAAGGTTATATGTTACATAAATGTTGCATTACTCCTATCATTGCAATTGATCCTACATGCCCATGTGGTAAGACAGTTGATTCTACAGGCCCATGTGGTAAGGCAAAAGACTCCCTACGCAAGATTTTTGAGGAAATACATGTCCTCGTACAGTGCATTCTTACTTTACATGCCATTCAACATCATGGGTAAATGTTATATGTTACATAAATGTTGCATTACTCCTATCATTGCAATTGATTCTACATGCCTATGTGTAAGGCAGTTGATTCTACATGCCCATGTGGTAAGGCAAAAGACTCCCGACGCAAGATTTTTTTCATTATAAATAGAAAAAGAGGAGATTGTAGCTTCTTCTATATGTTTAATGGCAGTGAAGAAGCAAATTTCTTTTTGAAATTCATCGTTAAAACAGTTTAAAAAGTCTGTGACTGGGTTGATGTGAATTTGACATTTGTTCTGTCATGGGTTTCCGTGTTTTTCCATGCATTTTAATAATTTGGAAAGTATTTATGGACATTTTGACATATATTCTACAAATTGAAAGTCAACAGCATGCTGTGGTGTTATTCTCGGTCCACTTTAGGAATGCGCCACTTCCCGACTCACGATAAATTAATTTGCTGACTCATCGATTTTACCGGAGTGTTAACATCACTTTATCAATTAATCAGGAGTAAATCTAAGAAAAAAATTGTTTATGAACAGAAAACACTACATAAAAAGTAATTTTACCATTCATGCACCTTAAACTCAGAACATGTAACTTGATACAGGAAATTTAGCAAGATCTTCGACATTAACGATAAATCGCGATGGATAGCAAACTTTAAAAGAAAAACTAGTCCTTGGAGACAGCCTCCAATATTGTTGAATAAAAACATCTAACTTCAAGATATGGTTAACCGTTCAAACAGAACATAAAACTGATAAAAGACAAGGATGGATAATTGTCTCTATTGTTCTCAGCACTTGTGTACTCTGACGGTCTTGTAATATACAGTCAGGGTCGATCTTTTCACACTTCACTGCCTGTAGGGGATTAGTGACACGCTGTTAATTGGATTGTATATATTCGAAGGCGGATATTCATGATGTCTTTAACGGACTTGTGGCAAAGTTTAGATTAGAGGTTACAATACTGAACGTAAGGCAATCCTGGGCGCCATTATGCAGCAGGGTTTCCAGAAAAAGGGCAGGGCGTCCAGAGAAAGGGCAGGGCGTCTGAAAGGAGGGGCAGGGCGCCGCGCCCTTCTATTCCCCGCTAGCTGGAACACTGCTATGTATTCAAGTATTTGATGCCATTGAAGTCCAGAAATGTGGTTGATGTTTCATGGTTGAACAAAATGTTTTGTAGGTGGATGCTTCCCTTGGAGCAGAAGAAATGGTGGAGAAACTGACAGAGAAAAATTTACAAATGGAAGAACAATTTCAGGAAATGGTGGATGAGAAAGCAGATTTGGTAAGATATATATTTTAATGAGAATTTTACATGCAAACAAGCTTAAACTGTGTCTATTATTCTTATAGTTGTATAATACTAATGAGACATAATTATTGCATGAGGTTTCCTTCACAGAAAGTAATTACCGGTATGTCATTTTTATGAGCATAGGGTTTCACATACAGATTTTTTTTTTATTCCAAACTAAACAGTTATTGACAGGATAAATAGAACAAATGGCTGCTGTTTTGGATGCATTATGTATATCAGGCTTGACTCTGAAATTTATTTGTTTCGCTTTTCATCCATCAGTTTTATTCCTCCACCTTGCCAGATAAACATAAACCATCCAAGACACAAACCATCTATTCTCTATTTAGACTGGTTGAAACACAGGATTCTGTGATTATAAGTTAACTCTTTACCACACAATTTCGACTTTAAACGACTCTGAGAAAGAAATCTTTAAATCATAGTGGGAAAAGGAGAAAATGCTGGTAACCAGCATTTTCTCCTTTTCTCACTATGTTTTCTACCCTTTCCAATTAAATATTAATTTTTGATTCACATTTATTTGGTTGTCTGCAAATGCTTTCAATTTGGACCTCTCTGAAATTTTCTCATGTGGTAAAGAGTTAACGGTCAGTACAAGTAGTGTGATGTATAAATTGTATTTTTCTCTTTTTTTTCATGTTTTAGGAAGCAATGAATGAGATGAATGAGGAACTCCAGGAAAACGCCAGAATTACAGAGCTTGAGTTGAGGGAGGAGGTAGATCTAGCAAATGCAAAAACTCTGGAGGTAAATTATATGTGAATAGGTGTTGTGTGTCATGCAAGTTTGTTCTCTGTTAACTGTTCATTTGGCATGATCAAGCCAAAAGTGACAAGTAGCCATGTTGACATGTGTGTTTAATATTGTTCCTTGTTTATAAGTAGAAATTGAGATAACATAATTATTTTGATGGTTTGTTGATCAATATGCACCCATCAGATCGGCTTTTCTTGTCTGACCAAAAGCTTTGGAAAACCTGAAAAATAAATATGTTTTGTAGACCTATATAAGAACTAAAAAAATAACTTTTTATGGTTAGAAAACTTAAACACTTTACAGTATTGCATGATGTATGTCTAAATCTGTTTATTTTAAACGTTCTTTTACTCTATATGTAGCTGCAATAATGACATCATAAATGAGGTTTGATTGTGTCATGAACATGATGTTTAACATGGAAAAACCTTGTGTCAAATGAAGAGAAAAAATAATCTGTTTTTGAGCTTGTTTCCAGTTGATCTGGTGATGGTCATGTTAGAATCTAAATAATTTTTTTCTATCATGGTTGGTCGGTTGGTCATCCATTCACCGTGGTTGTGACTGACGACGTGCAATGAATAATTCACTATTGTTCTTGAAGTTTATGTATTCTGCTTCAGAACACACTACCATGGTATATTATATTTCATGTGTCTATTTTTAGAAATGTTGTGGGTAAAAAAATGTCGTAATTTAAACTGGAGGAGGGGGGATGGACTATTACCCAGTCACAGGGAATATTTTCCTCCTGCTGAAAATTCTGGAATTATTTTTTTATTTTGATGCAATGACTAGTTTTAAAACTGGCATTCATTGACAAAATAATCAAAGGAAATATGATATAATTTATTTCATCAGCTTGTGGTTAATTTGTGGTTAATATGGGGAAATATATGCCCCAAAAGGGAAAGGTCTGCGAAAATAACTTTTGCCTTACGGCACTTGTTATTTTCACATACCTTTCCTTTTTCTGCAAATATTTCTCCATATTAACCACAAGCTGATGAAATAAACTCTATTTATTGAATGGCAACCATGATAGAAAGAATATTATCTTTTAAATGACTAATGACTGGTTTCAGGCTGTCAGGAAGCTAGAAGGTGCCCAAGAAACGATGTCTGACTATGAGAAAACTATTGGAAAGTTCAGAGAACTTGTTTCCAGTTTACAGGTTTGTATCACCGTTTTCATACTTCTTCAATGTATTTTACTTATGTCCACAGCCCTCCTTAATCCATTTCAATACATGTGTATTTACATTAAAAAAGTCGACATGAAAATCTGCTGTTTTTCAAAAGAAATGTCAAGTTATCTTTATCTTCATATGTGTTGTGATGCAAAAACTTTGACACCATGTGATATTTTTATACTTACTGAAGATATTTAATTTATACTCGGACAAGTTGTTAACCAATTACCACACAGTCCCTACTTTTGACGACCCTGAGAAAGAAGCATTTAGAAAACATAGTGGGAAAAGGACAAAATGCTGGTAACCAGCATTTTCTCCTTTTCCCACAATGTTTTCTACAGTTCACAAAACAAATTTTAAATTTTCAGTTTCTTTTATTTTGTCGTCGGCAAATGCTTTTGATTAGGAACAGCCTAAAATATTTTTGTTTTGTAATAAGTTAAGTATCACAAGGGAAACTGATACAACAGGGGCAGGCAACCCACAACATACTTTTGACAGAAATGTGCCTTCTTTTCTACTTGAAATTTTCAATGAAAATCAAGCAGTTACAGCCTAGCATTGGTACCAGCACACAGTGCCCTTGTTTAACCCTTTACCAAACAACAAAATTTTAGGTTTGCCCAAATCAAAAGCATTTGCAGACAACAAAATAAAAGTGACTGAAAATCTGAAATTTGTTTAGGGAAGGGTAGAAAACATTGTGGTAAAAGGAGAAAATGCTGGTAACCAGCATTTTCTCCTTTTACCACAATGTTTTCTAAAGGCTTCTTTTATCAGGGTAGTCAAAAATAGGGATTGTGTGGTAATGGGATAAATATCACATTGAAAAGAGCAGTTTTTGGTCACAAGTAGAAACAAGCAGCCCTTGTTTTCATTATCTTTTTCTCAAGCTTTTTTATTTTACAATTGTAGGAAACCATTAAAGATCTAAGAAGCAAGGAAGTAGAGTCCGATCAGAAGCCAGAAACCCCACAAATGGAAATGTTTGACTTTAAGACCAAATTTGCGGAGTCAAAGGCTTTCGCAAAGACAATTGATATGGAAATGCGTAAATTGGATGTAACACAAGCTAATACACATGTGCAGATGTTACAAACATTTATGCCTGATTCTTTCTTAAAAAGGGGAGGTAAGTAGGACTGTTTGATTTTTCATGTTTCTGCTGCCAAGATGAAAAAATGTATATATAGGAAAATAATATAAATGCTCCAGCTAGAAATTTGAAATAATCTGCCAGACAAGTTTGACTCTTTACAAAATGACAAATTTTTAGACTGGTCCAAATTGAAAGCATTTGCAGACAACAAAATTAAAGTGACTGAAAAGGTGAAATTTGTTTTGGTGAAGGATAGAAAACATTGTGGGAAAAGGAGAAAATTCTAGTTATCAGCATTTTCTTCTTTTCCTGCAATGTTTTCAAAAGGCTTCATACATAGAGATGTTAAAAGTTGGGATTGACTAGTAAAGGGTTAGCCTATGACTCTTTTTCAATAGGCAGTACTTTGGCATCTGGACAGCACTTGTAGATGGCTAGTTGAATTTGCTGGGTAACAATCTTCAAACACTGAGGAAAAGGCCTTCTGAAAACATCGTGGGAAAAGAAGAAAATGCTGGTAACCAGCATTTTCTTCTTTTCCCACAATGTTTTCCATCCTGTCTAAGAAAATCTGGCAGATTTTACTCTTTCCTGCACTGTTTTTGACCCAATGAAAGAAGAATCCTGTCATATTGGCTAAATTTTTCATCTGAAAATGTCATAATTTTGTGGTCTTGTTCTTTTGCAGACAAATAATGTATTTTTTATCACATTTGTTTTACAGGGGATCATGATGCAATACTGGTGTTATTGATGATTCCAAGAATCATAAGTAAAGCTGAACTACTCTCTACACAAGTCAGAGATAAGGTACAGCTCTGTCTAGTTAATCTTTCGAATAGGAAATGGTATCATGAAGTAAAAGGATATTTGAAGATATAATTTAGTTTATGCAATGCCACGGATCAAGGGTTGTGTTCTTGAAGCTTTTACTGCATGTAAATTGATCTATACTGCTTGATAGATAAACAGTGTGACTGATGTTTATGGCATTGATACTTTATAGCTCACAGATTCAAGTTATCCAGGAGGGGGTCTTCAACTTTTGGGACTGGCCCACACATTCAGCACAAGTTCTGAAGTGGTTTTTAGGTAACAGAATCAAGACAGATTTGTGGAAGTTGCAATAACTTATTTCTGAGCAAAATGTAATAGATAGGGTTAAATTAATTAAATCAAATTTCACAATATCTGTAATGACTAATGTGATAAATCATACTTGTAGCTGTAGTGCATGTTACATACGATTTTTTTTCAGTTTTCGCTCTTTACCACACAACAAAATTTCTGAATTGAAAGTATTTGCAGATGACAGTTTAATATAGCTCATATGAAATGACTTTTCTTTGATAGGGTAGAAAACATTGTGGGAAAAGGAGAAAATGCTGGTAACCAGCATTTTTTCCTTTTCCCAAACTGTTTCAAAAGCCTTCTCTTTCAGGGGGTATTAAAAGTCGTCATTATTTGGTAAAGAGTTAAGCAACAACATAACTCTAGTGCATATTGCACTTATTATTTTTTTTTTTTAATAAAAGCATAACTAACATGTATTCCTGGTGAAAGGTTTTTCTGAATTAGCAGTTTGGCTCCTTTTTCTTTCAGTATGAGGTTGTAACAAATTTTGATCGAAGCAATGTACTGAAGTCTCATGCCGCAGAGCAAAGCAGTTTTGCAAATCACATGATCATGATGTTAAACCTTCTACAGAGTGTAATGAGGCAATATGACAGGTAAGATATTGGTTTAGTAAGAGCTTCTGTTTATCTATGTGTGAGGTAATCTGAATTATGTGAGAATCAAGCTGATGTCTTAGTACAAAGAGAGTGCCTTAAGGAGAAAATGCTGGTTACCAGCATTTTCGCCCTAACCCACCATGTTTTCAAAAGCCTTTTATCTTAGTGTCATAAAAACCAGGGATTGTTTGGTAAAGGCTTAATTCTTTCTTAAATCTTTACTAAACGAGAGATGCGGTTTGTTTTTCAGTAATTCTGTGTTGTGAACTTCCTTGTTTATAAGATGGGGGCATGTCTGGGATTGTCCATAGAGCAATTGATCCCATTTGTTGTCCAAAAAGGGACTTTCTGCCTAACTTAGGCTTTGAGTCTTCAATAAATGTTAACTTTAATAGGGGATGTGTTACGAGAGACCTCTTTAACATGATGTAAAATACAATACCTAACAATACCTAATTCTCTTTAGTTCAGTGGGTATGCTGTTGGTCTTTTAAACTTCGAAAAAACGAAAAACTCGTCTGCACAGGTTCAAACCCTGCCAGGTCGGACTCGTATTTCAGCTAAGCATTTGTTACGAATTTTCATGTTCGTAAGACTGATGGGTCTTTTTCAGAACGATTTTTTTTGTACTGTCTTTTTCAAAATATCAAGATACTGTATTTCTTTAGTATTTTTGTTATTGCATAATACGCAGTAAAGTTTATAAACAGATCTATATATTTTGTACACCTTTTTATGATATGTTATTATAAATATTTTTGACAGTGCACTGAAGACTTGTGGAATGGAACTGTTTTTGAAGGTTGGCACTCTGTTACCAGAAATGGCGGCACATGAGAAGTCTTTGGATTATTTCATTGATTTACTTAGAAAAGACCAGGTTTGTGCAGTCCTTTTCCAAGGGATATAACTTTAAGGCTGCTAAGCGCAGCTCACTGACCCTTTGCGGACAGTGTAGATCAAGATCAGACTGCACAGAACGTGCAGTCTGATCTTGATCTACACTGTCCAAGAAGGAGATATTATTCCCCAAAACATAACTTTAAAAATAGCAATAACTGTTGTAGGTATTTGATCATTCGTGCCTGCCCCTGCATTGTGAGATTGCTGTACTGTAATACCTATGGATTTGAACATTTCATTTTAGTTTTATAGCAAGATAAGGGTTAATTAAGTTTACTCTTGTAAGGAAGATAGGAAATGGGAAAAGTAACTGAAAAAAGTTTATATTCACTGATGAATTATGAAATACACTGATGATTTTATTAGACTATAAATTTCGGTGATTTTATTAGATTATAAATTTCGTTGTTAGATTTCTATCTTTTCCGTGGAAAAAGATATTAGATATTCTAGTATGCTGTAGTTTGCATTGTGTGGCAAGCATGCTATTACATGGAATTTCATTACTAAAGTTGGATATTTACTCTCGAAAAAATATGAAAGCAGGGTTTGTTTCAAGTGAATAATGTATTATGAAATTCGTCAATAACATATTCATGGGAATGTGGAATGTCTTGTTTACAATTGTTGATGTTTTTACTTTATCATTTCAGCTGGATGAGACTCATTCTGTAGAGCTGCTTGAGAAGTCCATCAACTTCTTCCAGGTATGTCATCTTATTATACTGCAAAGAAATTTCTTGTGATCTGATTGGTGAACATGCTGGAAGCAAATATATCATGTACCCTGGCAAAAACCACATAAAGCCAGTTTCCAGTTAGAGTGTCCCCTAAATATCACTACACATGCAACACAACATCTAAAATGGCGGCGTTGATCAATCATCAGACTCCACATTTATGCACCAAACTGCATGTGTTAGTGATGTCATTTTCCAGTGACGTCTTTTTTCATTGAATTGAGGCACTCAGAAGGAAATTTCTATTTTGTCAGCATACTTGATTTGTGATGTGAGATTATGCAACAGGAAAATTTGGCTTAAAGCGCTTTGAAAGGGTAAAACTTGTTTGGCTCGGGATGTCATGATGCACCACAGCCATGAACAATGTTCAAGTCCTCTGTCACCTGACCATGCAACTAATATTATCTGGGTTTTTCTTTTAATATTAAGATTTAAAATTGCATTATTCCTGTAATTATTGCATCTTTTTGGATTCTGTTTGTGTTAAATATACTAAAGCTATGGATACATTTCATATATATATGTACATGTATATTTATTTTTTTATGCCAAAGTCGTTACCATTTTTGGCATCGCTTTCTTTGAAGTCATGTGACGTTGATGTCATCAGACTTTAATGACGAACAATATGCCCCTTAATAAAGGTTTGAAATAACCGAAACTAGTCGGGATTAAAAAAAAAAATTTTTTTTTTTTTCAAAAAGACACTTTGACTTTGATCTTTTTTATTCGTCTTCTTTTTGTATGTTCTTTCATCAGAAGGGTATTTTGCACAACTTTTTAACCTTTTATCAAACAATCCCTAGTTTTTACAACCCAGGGGAAAGAGCCTTTTGAAAACATTGTGGGAAAAGGAGGAAATGCAGGGTCTCTAAAGTAGGGATTGTGTGGTAATGGGTTAAGCCCCTTTTTCCCAAAGTGTGACACATATTATGTAATTCATTGTTTTTCAGCAATTGTACTCTGTGCATCTAGCTGGTGAGGAGGTGAACTGTACAACTTTCATGGGAGATCAGACCAGGCTGGTTCTCAGTGCTTGTGATTGTATAACCACTGATATTGGACGACTCAAAGTGCTTATACAGGTAGGTTTGTTATAACTCATGACTGTCAGAAAGTGCTTTTAAAACAAGTTTGTTATGTTTATCGTATAACTCACTATCAGGGAGATTATGGGGCGTATCACCAAGTTTGAACAGATCAAAGTTGAGGAATCGAATATGAAAACTCAATTGAAAGTATGAAATCTTTAGCTCTTTACCAAATGGCAAATTATGTCAAAGCATTTGTAGGCAACAAATTTAACCTTTTACCAAACGACAGAATTTTGGGCTGGTCCAAATTGAAAGCATATGCAGATGACAAAAGTGACTGAACGTTTGAAATTTGTATCAAAGAGAAGAGCAAAAGCATTGTGGGAAAAGGAGAAAATGCTGGTTATCAGCATTTTCCCTTTTTCCCACAATGTTTTCAAAAGACTTCTTTCTCAGTGTCATCAAAGTCAGCATTGTGTGGTTAAAGGTTAAAAAATCATCCAAAAGGATTATTGGATGTATTGGATGTTTTACTAAGTTGGCAGAATTAAAGTTATTTGAAAAATTAGATGTGATCCATGACGGGTGGACAGGGACAATCTTGAAATTCTGTTCATTAATTAGATGAAAACAGATCAAAGATAGAGCCAGTCAGTTTAAGTTGATAACTCAAAAATGATGGTATAGTAAGGTAGAATAACCACATTTCATACAGAAAATATAAAAGCAAAGTGTTCACCCTGGTCAGCCCTGCATGATCTGTGCAGGCTAACCAGGGTTGACCCTGTTTGCAGTTCCCAGATGGTCCCTTTTTGCGTGATGGGTCACAAATGAAAACGTGATTGGAAATTGGAAACCTCATACTCTTTACCAAATGACAAAATTTGAGACTTATTCAATTTAAAATCAGTTGCAGACAACAAATAAAACGTGGCTGAAAATGATAAGAACTGTCTCAGGGAGATTAGAGAATATTTCTTGAAAAGGAGATAAAGCTGGTTACCAGAAAGTAGAGAGTTAATAAAAACTTTTTACAACAAATATTGGTTAGTTAGATGAAGTTCATTTTATTGGCCTGGCCGGGTAGCTCAGTGAGTAGCATATCTGATTCATGACCTGTTGGTTGAAGGTTTGGTACCTGTTTGAGGCAAACTTCTCTTTTTGACTTTTGCTTTTGATATATTCATTAGTGAAAAAAGCAGCCAGTGGCTTGGAAAGAAAGTTATGTCAGCACTGATGTGAAAAAGCCAGTAAATATATGCAAAGGTGCAGGTGGCTATTGTAATGTGACCCAAGCTGTTAAAAGGGCAGTAAACTCCAATATGAACAAAAATGCAAATTTATATTGTTGACTTTGTATCTTTGTAGCCTGGCCAGGAGAAAACAGAGATTTCTATTTTACTGAGGGATTTGGAGAACTACAACAATGACACCCGAATGTGTGCCAGAAAGGTATTTATTGTATACGAGTCACACTATGGCAAATAGGGGGCTTACTGCATCTCCATAATACATGCTAACCAAGCTAGTCATCATACAATCATTGATCCATTTTTGTCCAACAACCAATTAATTATGAGGTAATCTGGTCCTTGGAGTTGCATATGATTGACCATGAGCAAAAAGTTTTGGTTTAGTTTAGCCTGCATCAGGAGTGCTGGCTGACCTGGGTCAAAACTTTGTTCAGATGCATGAACTCTTCACCAGCAAAAAATTTTTCGACTGGACCAAATTCAATGCATCTGCATCTACCTATGAAATCTTGTTAATACAATGATTTCTTACTTTGATAGAATAGAACATGTTGTTGGAAAAGGAGAAAATGCTGGATACTAGTATTTGCTCCTTTCCCAACAATATTTTCTATAGGCGTCTTTGTCAGGGTTGTTAAAAGTAGAGATTGTGTGGTAAAGAGTTAACCCTTTACCACACAATGACGACTTTTAACGACCCTAAGAAAGAAACATTGTCAAAAAAGGAGAAAATGCTGGTGACCAGCACTTTCTCCTTTTCCCACTGTGTTTTCCACCCTTCTCAAACCAAATCTTAATTTTTCAGTCACCTTTATTTTGTCGTCTGCAAATGCTTTGAATTTGGTCCAGTCTAAAATTTTCTCGTGTGGTAAAGAGTTAATATAACATGTATGGTGTAGGTCCTAATGATAACTATATGAATGAGAAAATAATCACATGAGCGCACACATCATAAACATTTTCGGTGGAGATTATGTAAAAAAAAATCCAATGTTTTAACCACTTGGTGAAAGAAGCCAAAGAAGACATTGTGGGAAAAGGAGAAAATGTTGGAAACCAGCATTTTGTCTTTTTCCCACAATGTTCTCTCTACAATTAAGTCGAATTCCACCATTTGAACAAGAGATGATTAGTCATCTGCATATCGAATGTAGGTAAAAAAGCCAGAGGTAAAAAAGCCATAGGTAAAAAGGCCATAGGTAAAAAAACCATAGGTAAAAAAGCCAGAAGTAAAACGGTAAAAAAGCCATAGGTAATAAGGCCATAGGTAAAAAAGCCAGAGCTAATTTAGTACATGTACATTTATATATGATTTATTAAGAAAATACCAAATATTTTGAATATAATATTAATAGATATAAATATTTATTAAAAATGATTTATGATGATTTGTGCATTAATTTTAACATTTGTATTTGTGCATAAATTTTTACATTTATTGTGTAAATTAAAAGAATTCACCATACTCTATGTAAAGCATAATGTGGTATCTAAATAAAGATTGAATTTATATTATCAAAAAGGATGGGTAACAAGATAATTTGTATTTAATACAAATTATATTTCTTTATTTTTCTACAAGTACTTGTTGATAAATTAATTGAAACCAATAATAGGTGCAGGAAATGCCCTATTACATAATTTAACGGTATTATTTCAAACTGTTATTGACCAATCATGTGATTATGATTAAAACTTGGCCTTGTGAAATGATGGTTTGCACATGTTTGTAATAGTTTGTTTTTTGTATTGAAAGTTTGTTCCATGGAAACTTTGAAGTATAGGATAATGGTATGCAATGATTGCAAACATTGTGGGAAATTGCTTCCTTTGAGCAGTTTCTCCTTTTTCCCGAAATGTTTTCTAAAGTCATCACCTGCAACTGCAAAAGTGTTAAGTATGACCAGTTTCACTTATCAAACAACTAATTTTAGACTCTATCATATTGAAGGAGCATGCATAAAACACATCAAGATAGGATATAAAACATTGTTGGAAAAGGAGAAATTGTCTGCTATGAGCAAGAAAAGTAAAAGGGGGCCCGTCTTAAATTGCGTTTTTTGGGAATTTGGAAAAGGGTTAAATATTGAAGCATACCTGCATAAAACACACATCAATATACAGGGAAATGTGTGAAAAGGAAAATTTGTTTGTTATTGGCAGTTTCTCCTTTTCCTCAAAGGTTTTCAAAAATCAGTAGCTGAAGACTGGAGAAGTTCCCCTTATCAAACAACTAATCTCATATTGAAATAATCTGCATACAACACATCAAGATAGGATATAAAACATTGTGTGAAAAGGAAAAATTGGCTTCTCCTTTTCCCAAAATACTTCTAAAGATTTTCTGAAACAAAAAGCTTTCTCTACATCATATACTAAATTAGCTCTTTTTTTCTTAATAAACCATATATACTAAATTAGCTCTGGCTTTTTTACCTATGGCCTTATTACATATGGCCTTTTTACCGTTTTACTTCTGGCTTTTTTACCTATGGCCTTTTTACCTATTGCCTTTTTACCTATGGCTTTTTTACCTCTGGCTTTTTTACCTCACACCCTGCATATCCTTTCACTTTAGACCAGTCTCAAATTCTGTTTTTGGTAAAGACCTGAATTACAATGTACTATATAATAAAAAAATACTCCTCCTTCCTAGATTGAGTAAAAACTAAAATAGATATGAACCATGCACTGTAGAAATGGGGATTAAAAGATTGAAATGTTAATGCCTGATAAGTATTTAAATGCGCAGTAAATAATAGCAGAGTTCTTGGTTTATGTACAAAAAATAGATGAATCCCACAAATTTAATGTTATCATCCTAATTAGTGCATGTCTTTGTGATTTTTGTTCTTTTCCACTAAGATTCTTTTGCTAAATATTCTACTGATACAAGATAAGATTTCATTCTATGCAGTGTTTGTTTGACAACTTCAGTTATTAAGACACTTTAACTCTTCACCAAACAACAAAATATTAGATTGGTCTAAATTAAAAGTACTTGCAGACGACAAAAAAAAAAAACTAACTCAAAAATTGAAATTTGTTTCCAGCAGAGTAGAAAACAATGTGAGAAAAGGTGAAAATGCTGGTTACCAGCATTTTCTCCTTTTCGCACAATGTTTTCTTTAGGCTTCTTTCTGAGGGTCGTTAAAAGTCTGGATTGTATGGTAAAGGGTTAAGTTGCCTGTGGAGTGTTAAGCTACATATCATAATACTCCTTTTATCTGAAGCCATGCATGTTTCATGCAATTTGTGTGACATAGTGATCCCCACATCCCCATAGTTTTCTTGAAAAGAGTTATATCTATATATTTTATGTAGTTTTTTCTCTTTGACAGTGTCTTCTTGCCTATTGTGAAACCTCTTTTCATCTAACTTGATATTTTAACTTGTCTTTTACATTCAAATGACTTAATGATCCTATAGTTTAATGTAATATCTATGATACAGCAGTGCAAGTCAGTATTTTGCAGGCTAAACAGAGTGGTAATCCTTGAAGCTTTAAATAATTGAATAAAAAAAAGGTGCTTTGTTAACTTTTTACCACACAAACCTGACTTTTAATGACCCTGGGAAAGAAGGCTAGAGAAAACATTGTGGAAAAAGAAATAATGCTGGTAACCAGCATTTTGTTGTAACCAGCTTTTTGTCCTTTTCCCACAATGTTTTCTACCCTTTACAAATTAAATTTCAATTTTTGATTCACATTTTTTTTTGTCGTCTGCAAAGCTTTCAATTTGGACAAGTCCAAAATTTTGGCATTTGATAAAGAGTTAAGAGATTCAGATTAATGATCTACCTAAAAACAAACTGAGAGGTGCTATAGGAAAAGGCAGTTTTTATATGTCTCCAAAATGCATTCAGCACATAATTAAGGATCTATGAAATTGATTTCGACTCATAGCAAACTAAAGCATGAGGTAGACTGGTCCTTTGACATGCAGAAAATTGAACAATTGCATTGCTGGATTTACTCTTTACCAAAGGACAAAATTTTAGACTAGTCCAAATTGAAAGCATTTGCAGACAAAAAAAAAAATATGATATATGGAATGGAATTTGTTTAGGAAGGGAAGAAATTATTCTGGGAAAAGGAGAAAATGCTGGTTACCAGCATTTTCTCCTTTTCCCGCAATGTTTTCAAAAGGCTTCTATCTCAGGGTCATAAAAACCAGGGATTGTTTGGTAAAGAATTAAAATAAGATTATTATTGAAGGCTATAGAAACAGCTGGTTGAATTTTTCTGTAATATACAATCAGATTCACTGTGATGTTGTTTATAAACTAGATTCAGGCCAAACAAGAGGTAATCCTGTGAGGGATCCCATATCTGAATAAACACCTCTTTGATTTATAGGTCCAAATACAAGTACCATCCATAGATAGATATTTTGGTTTTATAAATTACTTTTATTCAGGTTCTTTTTCAGCTTACCTAGCATTTCATGTATTCTGAAGTTTTTATCCATTAAAAAGGAATTTAACCTTATGAGAAGAAAAGAGAGCATAAATAAATGAATAATATACAGTAAATTAAAGAAGTTGCTAATTTTTCATATAATCATAACTTCTTACATACATGTTCAAAAATGTCAGTCACAGTTGCACATTTTAAATGGATGAAAAATGTCAGATACAAATTAAAGTTATGCGTGGGTAGCTGGAAGAAACATTGTTCCAAATGGGAATGCTTCTAATTAGTAGCAACTTATACATAATTATGTTACTTTGAATTTAAAACCCTTTTAAAAGTCTTTACCCCACAAATAGAAGTTGTAACAACTCTGAGAAAACAGGCTTTAAACTCTTCACCACAAAACAAGCAAAATTTTATACAGTTCCATTTTGAAAGTATTTGCAAACAACAATGTAAAGGCAGTTCAAGTGGTGCAATTTTTTTTTATAGGATAAAAAATATTGTGGGAAAGGGAGAAAATACTTGTTACCAGCATTTTCTCCTTTTCCCACGAAAGTTTTTCCAAAGGCTTCTTTCTTAGGGCCGTTAAAACTCGGGTTTATGTAGTAAAGAGTCAAAGGAAAGAGCTATGTGGAGAAAATGTTGTTTAACTCTTTACCACACAATCCCGACTTTTAACGACCCTGAGAAAGAAGCCTTTTGAAAACATTGTGGGAAAAGGAGAAAATGCTGGTAACCAGCATTTTCTCCTTTTCCCACAATGTTTTCTACCCTTCACAAAACAAACTTCAAATTTTCAGTCACTTTTATTTTGTCATCTGCAGCAAATGCTTTCAACTTAGACCAGTCTAAAATTTTCTTGTGTGGTAAAGAGTTACTTGGGGGATTTTTCTCCTTTTCCCCACAAGTTTTTCTATTCTTTCTCATGCCCTTTTGCTCTTGCGTCACATTGGTCAAAGGTCAAGGTCACTGGTAATTTTTGTTGAAAAACTGTTTCCATGCTATAACCTTTACCAGGCAATGACAACTTTTAACACCTTGAAAGAGGCGGCTTTGGAAAACATTGTGGGAAAAGGAGAAAATGCTGGTTTCTCTCCTTTTCCCTCAATGTTTTCTACCTGATCAAAGAAAACTCATTTTATATGAGTCACATTGAAACTGTAATTAGTAAATGCTTTCAATTCGGACAGGTCTAAAATTAGTAAAGGTAAAATGAAAAGTTGTTTGACCTAGAACCTTGAAACTTTATACAAGTATCCCACATTTCCCAAGGAGGTGCTCTTTTGTTTTTTAGGTCAAGGTCATTGCGGATCTTTGTTTTGAAAATTATGTCTGTTCTCTGATTGTAGTGTTGCATCAGTTACAAGATGCTGGTAGGGGGTATTTGTCGGTTATGTGACAGTTCAAGTTTCAGTTTCGTTTTCATTCTGATTTTGTTTTGCATTTTTGTTTAGTTTTTGTTGTCCTTTTTGCATTTTACTGGCATTATTTCTTTCAGATTTTAACTGTTGGTCGTTTGGTAGGTACAGAGTGCTGTGATAAAAATGGTTGCTAGGCTTTATTTAATTGTAACCATTTGTCAGATAACCCTTTACCACACAGTGACGACATTTGATGCTCCTGGAAAAGAAGCCTTTCGGAAACATTGTGGGAAAAGAAGAAAATGCTGGTAACCAGCATTTTCTCCTTTTCCCACAATGTTTTTTACTCTATCAAAGAAGAAGTTACACCATTTGAGCCACACTGAAATCATTGGCTGCAAATGCTTTCAATTTGGACAAGGCTAAAATTTTGTCGTCTGGTAAAGGGTTCATCGAATTATGATCTTGTTAAGGAAGGCTTTTGAAAGTATTAGAGTGAGGGAAAAGTGGTGGTAGACATCATTTTCTCACAATGTTTTCTACCCTTTCAAATTACCAAATCTCACTTGTCTTCTAGAATGAGCAATGCTCTTGCAAAGGGACGTTCAATGCATCTGTGTAACACATTAACTCTTTACCACACAAGAAAATTTTATCCAGTCCAAATTTAAAACATTTGCAGACGACAAAATAAATGTGACTGAAAAATTGAAATTTGGTTGTAGAAGTCATTAAAAGTTGGGATTGTGTGGTAATGGGTTAAACCAAGGAAGTCATCTGATAATTATGGATCCATAAAACCCATTCATTTTGTCTGACAACACAACTGAATCATGAAGTAGAATGGTGCTTTGACATGCAGATAATTGACCAGTAACCAAAAAAAAATTTGCTTTACCCATTACCACACAATCCCTACTTGTGACGACCCTGAGAAAGAACCCATTAGAAAACATTGTGGGAAAAGGAGAAAGTGCTGGTAACCAGCATTTTCTCCTTTTCCCACCATGTTTTCTACCCTTCACAATACAAATTTCAAATTTTCAGTCACTTGTATTTTTTTGTCAGCAAATGCTTTTGATTTGGACAAAAGAGTTAAATAAGCAAGTCAAGGACTGGGTAGGCTAAACTTTGTCTATATTTTTTTGCAGATGCATTAAGCTCCCTTTTCATGGATTATTGCTAAAATATTTTCAATGTGTGACCCATCACACAAAAAGGGACCTTCTTGGAACTTCAAAAAGTGTTGGCCCTGATCAGACTGTGCGAATTGCGCAGGCTGACCTGGGTTGACACTTTTTGATTTTATTGCATTTTCTTTATGAAATGTGATCATTGTATGTCATTATATAATCATTTTTGAATTATCAACTTAAACTGACCTGCACTATTATTGATCAATTTTTTATCTAATAGATGTACAGAATTCCCTGATGGGCTTTTTTTGCGTAATGGGTCACATATGATCAAGTCTCAAATTTTTTCATATGGTAAAAAATTACAACTTAGGAGGCTAGTACTGTTCTAGAATATTAGACTAAAATAATCTTCTTTCTGTCGTGGTTTATCCTTCAATAATCTACCATTGTGAGTCATGAGGCACAGTAAATAATCCACGAGGGCTTTAGCTTGAGTGTTTTATTCATTGCGTCTCATAACTCACAACGTGTTTCTAACATGACCAACTCCTAATGAAAGGAGAACATGTTCATACTTAGAGTAAAAACAAGGACACAAGTTATATTTCAATGAATAACTTACTTACTTTATATAGAATGATGTCACTCTATATAGAATGACATCACTCTATATAGAATACATGTAATAGAATAACATAGATCTTACCAGGCTTTCATTGCCCTGTTTATAGTGCTGAATTTAGGTGTCATGTTAGAGTACAACATAAACTTTGTGTGTGCACTTGCTTTAGACAACACAAACAAACTTCTAGTATGCACTTTACTTAAAAATACTAAAATTTTTTATAGAATAGTTTGTCTTTTTTACAATGATTTTGCTAGCGTTGTATTTGACTTACAAAGCTTAAACATCTACTATTCAATATTAGGAAACAGTCTCGGAAAGAGCAGCAATTACTTGTAATTTGCAATTGCTGCATTGCCCAACATTATTTACATGTCTCTAAAAATAGATGTTTGCCAACATGATTGCCAATATTTCTGTCAAAAAAGGATGTTATCCTATTCATCACATATTTCTGTTTGGAACTTTTTAACAGTTTGCAACAAGTTGAAGATGGTCTGTACAATAATGGTTTGGTAAAGATTAACAGTTTCTCTTTTCACAATAATCCCTAGTTTTTACAACCCTTGGAGCCTTTTGAAAACATTGTCGGAAAAGAAGAAAATGCTGGTAACACACATTTTTTCCTTTTCCCACAATGTTTTCTACCTTGCTGGAAACAAATTTCACTTTTGAGCTACATTTATTTTGTCGTTTGTAAGTGCTTTCAAGTTGGAACAGTCTTAAATTTTTACTCCTGACCATACAACAAAAAATATAGATTCATTCAAATTGAAACCAATTGCAGACAGCAAAAGTAACGTGACTCAAAAATTGAAGTTTTTTTTGGGAAGGGTAGGAAATATTGTGGAAAAAGGCAGTACAGGTGTCCCCCTATACAAACACCAGCTATACATTCAAATTTATCAGTGGGATAGACCAGAATACAACAATTGCATAATGTTTTTCCAAAGACATATCTCACTTTCATTCATGTAGAATTTATGGTATGCAAACACTTTGGATTTGGACAAGTTCAAAATCATGTACATGTAGTTTAGTAAGGAGTCCATGGGTCGAAATAGTGCTAGACACTTTCACTGTTTACTAGAGAAATATATTGCTAGGTTGTCTCCAACTTTTTTGTTAAGAATTATTGCCCCTACCTTTTTTCTAATGACTAAAGGGTAGTCATAGTTTCCAGTCTTCTGAAAATCTTTCAATTTGAATGATATGCATCTGTGTTAACCCTTTACGCCTTAGATACTCATTTCTACGCATTACTTGTAGGAGCCTTTGGAAAACATTGTGTCAAAAGGTGAAATTGCTCGTGACGAGCAATTTCACCTTTTGTCACAATGTTTTCTATGCTATCAAAAGGTGTCATATACACATGAAAAAATGGCTTGATCCTTGCTGTTATTTATGGTCAATTAGATATACCATAGAAATGCAATATGGGGTAAAGGGTTAATACTTCAACAGTCTTGTGGTGTCAGTGGTTGTAATTAAAGCATCGGCCTCTTAACCATAGGGTCTTGGTTTTGAAACCAGGAAGAGTATGCCAGCTTTGGGATTTTTCATTGGCCAACACATTTGGTGTGAATACTGGTGTAGCTCCCAGGAAGCAACATCGGGAGAGATTGGTATAAGTTGTCTGAACATGGTTCTCAATAGATGTAAAATACATATATTTAACTCTATACCAAACAATCCCTGGTTTTTACGGCCCTGAGAGAGAAGCCTTTTGAAAACATTGTGGGAAAAGGAGAAAATGCTGATAACCAGCATTTTCACCTTTTCCCACAATGTTTTCTTCCCTGCTGGAACCAAGTTTTCCTTTTTGAGTAACATTAATTTTGTCGTCTGCGAGTGCTTTCAATTTGGACCTGTCTAAAATTTTGTCGTTTGGGAAAGGGTTAAACTTAACCCTTTACCAAACAATTGCTGGGTTTTACTATTCTGAGATGGAAGCATTTTGAAAACATTGTGGGAAAAGGAGAAAATGCTGGTAACTAGCAGTTTCGCCTTTTCCCACAATGTTTTTCTACCCTCCGTTAAACAAATTTCGCTCACTTTTCTTTTGTCGTCTGCAAAGGCTTCCAATTTGGAGGAATCTACAATTTTGTCGTTTGGTAAAGAGTTAAATAGTATTATGATATGAGAGACTAATTCTGCAAATTTCCCTTCCCAAGCCCATGTTAGTCCCCAACCGGTTTCACTGAGGTGAACTAATGCAATGGTTCCTATTTAATTACATGTCTATTCACTGTTTTTGTTCTATATACTGTACCAGCATGAGTTTCAACATCCCAAGAAAGAAGGGTTTTGATAACATTTTGGAAAAAGGAGAAAATGTTTCTTCCCTCAATGAGACAAGTTGCATCATTCTGGCTGCATCATCAACTTACCATCTGCAAATGCTAAATGTAAAACAGTTCTAGGATTTTTCCTTGTGGTAAGGAGTTGACTTATATTACCGTAGGTAAGATGGGTTTAGGAAAGTAGTTTGGCCATTTCAACTAGAATATTTTAGCTTTAAACCAAAAAAATTTTTGGAAAAAGAAAATTCAAGCCAGCACAATGCAAACTGATGATTAAAAGTCAGAAAAACATTTATAACAGAACAAATGCATGCTATTTCACCTTTTGTTACAATATCTTGTAGACTGAAAAATTTCACTTTCTTTGTATAGCTGAATTGGACAGGGAAATTTTAATGTTTTCTATATTGAAAACATTTGCAGACAACATTTTAAATATATCACACATAATTGAATTTGTCTTTAACCCTTTAACACACAGTCCCAACTTTTAAGGTCCTAAAAAAGGGAAGGCTTTTGAAAACATGTAACATGGTAACCAGCATTTTCTCCTTTACCCACAATGTTTTCTACCCTTCCCAAAAAGAATTTCAGTTTCTGGATCTGGTCTAGTTTTTCCCATGTAAATGCTATGAATTTGGACTAGTCTGAAACTTTATTGTTCTGTAAAGAATTAACCCTTTACTAGAAGACAAAATTTCAAGATTGTCCAAATTGAAAGCATGAAAATTTTGCAGACGACAATTTCAGTGTGGCTCAAATGGTGTAATTTTCTTTGATAAAGTAGAAAACATTGTGGGAAAAGGAGAAAATGCTGGTTACCAGGATTTCCTTCTTTTCCCACAATGTTTTCATTTTCTGTTCCAGGAGCATCAAAGGTCGGCATTTCGTTGTAAAGGGTTAAAAGGATAGAAATTATGCGTGAAAAGGTGGAAATGCTTGTTTCAAGCATTTTCTTCTTTTTCCTCATTGGTTTCAAAAGCCACAAGTATTTTTTTCAGAAACATACAAAATGATAAAGGTTGCAACAGAAGGAAATGGTGACTTTATAAAATGTTTGGTTTGTTTTACTTCAGGTGAAGCGTAGGATTCCCCAAGGTGACTATGCCAATGTTGCCACCCCATTGAACTTTAGCAAGGAGGTAAGAGGTTCATGTTTATCATCATGTAAAGATGCAAAACTCTTATACTATAATGTTATTAATGAAGTGATTTTGTATTGGCCCAGTTACAGGTCGGAGGTCAGCCGTATTGGCCTTCGGCCTCGGGCCAATACGGCTGACCGAGAACCTGTAACTGGGCCAATACGAAATCACTTGATTAATGACAATTTTATTAATTAACTCTTTACCAAACAATCTCTGGTTTTTACGACCCTGAAAAAGAAGCCTTCTGAAAACATTGTGAGAAAAGGAGAAAATGCTGGAAACCAGCATTTTCTCCTGTTTCCCCACAATGTTTTCTACCCTGCTGGAAACAAATATCAATTTTTTGGTTACGTTTACTTTGCCGCCTCTTTGAACGTGATTGGCTAAAAGTAAGCGCAGACGCTCACGCAACTGAACTTTTGACCAATCACGTTCAATGATTTCTGTGTTGGTCGCGGGTCATCAATATTGATACGAGGTAACTGTATTGATCGGAGGTCAAGTCGTATTAAGCCAGGGTCACGACCTGTGTACTGCAAGAAATCAGAAATGTGACTGGTATCGCGTGGACCATTTTCCATGTATAGTTTCTATATGTCCAATAGTTAATTAATAATGATTGTTATTTAGTCAAGCATTACATGTGACTTCATTTCTACAAACACCATGCAGCGAATATGTGGTAAAACGGACGTCATTCTATCTATATGGCATCTGACATGAGTTGGCTTTTGAGATAAGATTTTACTAAATATGTCTAGGGAAATGTTATTAAGCCATCCTTTAGCAAGCTTAATGACATTTTCCTTGACAGTTTTAATAAAATTTCATCACAAATGTCCACAAATGTCAGATTCTTTATATCACATAACGATATTTCACAAATTATAGATTGAATGATGCAAAAACATTCATAAATGCACCAACAGTATTTTCCATGAGACCCATTTGCTTGTATGAAGTGCATACAAAATGATGTCAAAAATGGCGTCACACAAATATTAAACATGTTTAATCCATTACCACTCAATCCCTCCTTTTGACAACCCTGAGAAAGAAGCCTTAAGAAAACATTGTGGAAAAAGGAGAAAATGCTGGTAACCAGCATTTTCTCCTTTTCCCACAATGTTTTCTTCTCTTCACAAAACAAATTTTTAATTTTCAATTACTTTTATTTTGTCGTCTGCAAATGCTTTCGATTTGGACAAGACTAAAATATTGTCGTTTAGTAATGAGTTAAGATCAGAAAATTCATAATGGGTATATTACACTGAAAACAAGGCAGATTATGTGAAAAAAAGTGATGCCATTCTGTGTATAGCTGCCATATTTATGCCCTCGGATATTTTATCAGTGAACGTCACTTAACACAAACAAGTAAGTGTTTTCCACTTCTCAACGAAGGAGGATGGAAAGCTCAATTATTTACCCATATTTGCTGTTTTTGATAAAAATTGACAAAAATGGCAGTATTCTAAATGTTACCAGTAAACAATATGTATTCAAGTGTCTTTCTATGCTGAAGATTAATATTAACCCTTTACCAAACAATCCCTGGTTTTCACAACCTTGAGAAAGAAGCCTTCTGAAAACATTTTGGGAAAAGGAGAAAATGCTGGTGACCAGCATTTTCTTCTTTTCCCACAATGTTTTCAGATGCTTCCCAAATTGATTATCATTTTTTGAGTTACCTTAATTTTGTTGTCTACAAATGCTTCCAGTTTGGACCAGTCTAAAGTTTTAGTCATCTGGTAAATAGTTCCAATTGGTTGGTGTTGCATTGAAAATTGGATTATGAATGGGTGGGATAGAATTCAGAGCATTTGAAAGGATTCAAGCACTTGCAGCCGGGTTGTGGCACCTGCATGCGGTGCTATTGTTTAACCCTTTACCAAACGGGAAAAATTTAGACTGGTCCAAATTGCAAGCTTTTGCAGATGACAAAATAAAGGTGAATGAAAAATTGAAATTTGTTCTGGGAAGGGAAGAAAACACTGTGGGAAAAAGAGAAAAATGCTGGTTACCAGCATTTTCTCCTTTTCCCACAGTGTTTTCAAAAGGCTTCTTTCTCAAGGTCGTCAAAAGTAGGGATTGTGTTGTAATGGGTAAATAAAGATTTAATCGTTTACCAAACAGTCTCTGGTTTTTATGACTGAGATTAAAGGCTTCTATTAACCAGCATTTTCTTCTTTTACGACAATGTTTTCTACCTAGCTGGAAACAAGTTTGAATTTTTGAGTTATGTTTATTTGTCGTCTGCAAGTGTTTTCAATTTGGACCAGTCTAACATTTTGTCGTTTGGTAGAGTTAATTTAGAGTTAATATGTTTATTTCATATGCCTGGTAGATACAAGACCTGATTGTTGTGACAGCAGGACACATCATAAAGGTTGCCAAGACTTTACAACTGTTGGCTTATGGATCCATGCAACAGGCTGCATTGCTTACAGGTAGGTTTAAAACAATTGGGAAACAACTTGTGTAAATGTGCCATGCTCTGGTAAAAAGGTGTTTAATGCATCTGTGTTACGCGTAACAAACAAGTCATCACATAATTATGGATCAACAAAATCTTTTTTTGTCGTACAGCCAACAGTTTACTGAAGCATGATGTAAACTGGTCCTAAGATGTGCAAAAAAATTAAAAAGACTGCAAAAATATTTTGACCCATGTAAGCCTTTACCTACTTATTATTGTTGTTATTATAATTATTATTATACCCCAGCAAAACGAATGTTTTTGGGAGTATACTGGAATCAGCCTGTTCTTGTGCTGATCTGTCCTTCCATCTGTGTGTCTGTCTGTGTACAAAATACTAGTAATTTTGTGTCGCGAAATCCTCCTAAAGTTTTCTTTAAATTGTATTTAAACTTTGCACATATATTGATCATATATTGAAGATTTGCAAGATGCAATTTTCAAGTGTCAAATCTACCTGGTTGCGGAATTATCTCCCCTTGAACTTGACACTTTTTTCTGTCAATGTGATGCAATTTTCAAGTGTCAAATCTACCTGGTTGCGGAATTATCTCCCCTTGAACTTGACACTTTTTTCTGTCAATGTGCTGGCTGGGGTATTAAGTCACATTTAGTGACAGCTCTAGTTATCATTATTATTATAATTATTATTATATTTATTTATTTATTTATTTTTGAAATGCATTAAGCCTCTTTTTTACAGAGTACTGCTCAAATATGTTTGCATGCTGTGGGAAATATATTTACCTGGAATATTTATAAATCTATTCATATTTAACCCTTTACCCCATAGATACTCATTTCTACGCATTGCTTGTAGGAGCCTTTGGAAATCATTGTGGCAAAAGGTGAAATTGCTAGTGATGAGCAATTTCATCTTTTGTCACAATGTTTTCTATGCTATTAAAAGGTGCCATATACACATAAAAAACGGTTTCATCCCTGCTGTTATTAAGGGTCATTTAAAGATAACATAGAAATGCCTTATGGGGTAAAGGGTTAACTCATTTTACTGTTTTACTACCATGTTTGTCAGAGTCTGATTTAGAACACTTTTGAAAATATTAAGGAAAAGAGAGAAAATTCCGGTATCTCGCATTTGAGTTTAGTATTAGAAGTATGATTACAGAGCTGCAGATAGAGGGAGTGATACTTTGTACAATAAACTAGTCTGCCGATATACTTTTTTTTTATTCAATGCAAAATGGCCAACTGGGACGGATTTTAAGTTATGCAGTGGTGTAAATTATTTTTGAAAAGGGGATATTCCTTCAACAAAATTGCCCGTTTACCCTTAATTTCTCACGCTTTACATAATATTGCAGTGTGTTCTTTCGAGACATGGGTATGCCATGGGGAATAACAAAAACCAATTGCACTTGATTTTGATAAACAGAAGCATGAAATAATTAAATTTTCTTTTTTTTTTATTCAGTGAAAGATTGGAATTTATTTCATCAAGTGAACATCATTAATAATATTTTCACAAGTTCCATAGCCACATGTGAAAATATTCCCAGTGATGTTCACTCAGTGAAATAGATTTCAATATTTTGTGGGAAAAAACAAACATTCTGTGTATATTAACTCTTTACCACACGAGAAAATTTTAGACTGGTCCAAATTGAAAGCATTTGCAGACGACAAAATAAAGGTGACTGAAAAATTGAAATTTGTTCTGGGAAGGGTAGAAAACACTGTGGGAAAAGGAGAAAATGCTGGTTACCAGCATTTTCTCCTTTTCCCACAGTGTTTTCAAAAGGCTTCTTTCACGGGGCGTCAAAAGTAGGGATTGTGTGGTAATGGGTGAAGATCTCTCTGTAGTACAAAAGGCTTCTGTAATGTAAAGTCTACTTAATTATCTGTTGATTTTGGATTTATTAGGGAGACCTGGTAGGTATTACTTTTTATACAGCTTTTAATGGCATGGTTTGATGATTCACTGCAAAACTTAGAAAAATTGAATGATAGAGAAATGGAAGTGTCTTTTGCATTTTTTTTTGCTTCTTTTTGCCACAAATGGTCCTTGAAATATTGTGACAGATAACATACTAGTTAACATTCAAGTCAAATAAAATCCTTAATTGCCACAATATTGAAAATACACTAATTTGTCTCTAATCCTTTACCATACAGAAAAATTTTAGACTGGTCCAAATTGAAGGCATATGCAGAAGACAGATTAATTTTGGCTCAAGTGATTTAATTTTTCTCGATAGGTAGAAAAACTTGTGAGAATGGAGAAAATGCTGGTTATCAGCATTTTTCCTTTTCCCACATTTTCAAAAGACTACTTCATAAGGATTGTTGGCAGTCAACATTGTGTGGTAAAGGGTTAAAATGCACATTTTTTTGCTGTAGATCTGAAAAAGGCCTTTTTCTGTGTATTTTCTGAAAAATCAGGTTTTTATCTTTGTCTTAAGATATAATTGTTTCAGAAGTTGTTGGATTCATCGTAAAACAGTTGGCGAACATTATGTGTTAAGATAATGTTTTATCCATACTCCAATTTGTACTTCCAAGAATTTAAAAGCAGGATTTTGACTGGCTGAAAGTTAGGTCAACAAATGATGATGCTCTGTAAGCCAATTTGATCAGCTGATATGAAGCTCAACAAAAAAATTACTAATTGGGCCATTTTTATTGGCTGCTACATTAATAAAATCAACAGAAGATAGCCCTATAATTGGGCTGCTTTGATTGGCTGCCAGTTAGGACAACAGAAGATGAGCCTTTATGGGGCTGCTTTGATTTGCTGTCTGTCAATTCAAGAAAAGTTGACCCTATATTTGGCTGTTTTCATTGGTTGCTAATAAAATCAGCAGAAGTTGACCCTATATAGGGATTTAATGTTTGGCTGCCAGTTATGTCAACAGAAGATGATCCTTTATAGGGCTGTTTTGATTGGTTGGCTGTCAAGTCAGCAGAAGGTGACCCTTTTATAGGGCTGTTTTGATTGGCTACCTATCAAATCAACAGAAGTTGACCCTATATAGGGTTGTTTTGAAAGGGCTGCCAGTTATGACAACAGAAGACAACCCTTTAGAGGGCTGTTTTGACTGGCTGCCAGTAAGGAAAACAGAAGATGACACTGTGTAGGCCATTTTCAGATCTAAAAGCACTGATGAGATGTTACTGAGATTGTTATATGCTGAAAAATCTCCATAATTGGAGTTTAAAAAGCACAAAGGAGTCTTAAGTTAAGGCTTTGCAACAGCTCTAGTTTTCAAAACATTTTCTAATGCAATTTTCTTGATAAGGGCTTTTTTAATACCCATTTGAAGCTTGGAGAATGAGATAGCTAAAGCTTTTAGTTACAGTTATGTCACTTAACCCTTTACTGTATTGATAGTCATTTCTACACATTGCTTGTAAGAACCCTTGGAAAACATTGTGGCAAAAGGTGAAATTGCTTTTGATGAGCAATTTCAGCTTTTGCCACAATGTTTTCTATGCTATCAAGAGGTGTCATTTACACATAAGAAACAGCTTCGTCCTTGCTGTTATTTAGAGTCAATTAGAGATACCTTAGAAATGTCTTATGGGATAAAGGGTTAACTCTGTACCAAACTTGAAAATCTTACTTTTTAAAAGTAAAAACCTTTGCAGATAACGTTTGAAATATTACTCACTTGATGGTATTTGACTTTAAATGGGTAGGAAACATTATTGTACAAGGAGTAAAACTAATGCTGGTTACCAGCATTTTCTTCTTTTCCAATAATGTTTTTTAAAACTTTCTGTTTTAAAGGTCCTGAAAATTTGAGATTGTTTGGTAAAGGGTATTTTACTGATATTTAACCCTGCTTTCATCATAGAATGATGATAAATTTCAAAATACCTAGTTCATTAGTTCTTTTGGCTGTCCCTACCCAAGTCATTCCATTACACTGAATTTTTAACCCTTTACCCCATAAGGCATTTCTGTGGTATCTCTAATTGACCCCATTGGCAGGAAGGATGAAGCCATTTCTTATGTGTATATTATACCTTTTGATAGCATGGAAAACATTGTGACAAAAGGTGAAATTGCTCGTGACGAGCAATTTCACCTTTTGCCACATTGTTTCCCAAAGGCTTCAACAATGAATTCGTAGAAATGAGTATCTATGGAGTAAAGGGTTAAACTGGTTACCACAAAGTCCTTTGTTTGAAAGACCCTGATAAAAGAAAGTTTGGAAAACATTGTGGGAAAAAGTCCAAATGCTGATGACAAGCATTTTCTTTTTTTCCACACTGTTTTCTATCTTACCAAGGACATCTTGCACAACTTTAGCTACATTTAATTTGGCATCTGATACTAGTGTACTTTGGGTTTTTCGATGGGTCAAGAATTTTTGTTGTGTGGTAAAGAGTTAAGTTTCATGACCCCTGTTTTAGGACCCCTTACCCATTGGTAAATATCTGTATTATCGATGTTTTCGTAAAGGCTTTTTTCCCCCAATGTCAGCAGCTTCCTTCCTCTAATAAGAAAGTTAGAGGTGTAGACTCACTTTCTCATCGGTAGATATTGGATAATGTTTACGTTTTGGTAAAGGCTACTTGGTCAAACTCGGAAGCTTCCATCTATAGATACGAGTGCCTGGTCAGTGGACCTTACGTAGAGGGTAGTGTAAGAATGCGAGAAAATGCTAGCACGAAGCATTTTCTCCTCTCCCCACAATGTTTGTGAAAGTCTTCTTTCTCAGCGCCATAAAGAAATGGGCTGTTTTTTGTAGCGTTAAAGGAGAGAAAGTTTGAAGATCACTCTAATATTGACATTTGCAATTACCGTTATATTTGGTTTTGCATTTTGGTCAGATTGCTGTGATGAATACTAACCAGTGAATTTAGAAACATGTATTTATTTAACTGTGTACAATGCAGCCCCAAAGAAAAGGGCTTTTTAAAAACATTGTGGGAAAAGGAGAAAATGCTGGTAACCAAATGCTGGTAACCAGCATTTTCTCCTTTTCCCGCATTGTTTTCTTCCCTCTCAAAGATAAACCATTTTAATCACATTTGATTTGTTTGCAGCAGATGCTTTGAATTTTGACCAGTCTAAAAAGATATATAAAAAGTTTTGTCCGTATTTTCGCCCTTCACCTCTGCTGAAACATGTGAGAAAAGTAGTCGGAGGCTTTGGAAAGAAAGTTGTGTTAGTACTGGTGTGAGAAAGCCAGGAAACACATGTGTGTCACCGACCGCCATGATATGATCGTAGCTGTTAAAGTGGCGTTAAACCCCAATTAAACCAACCAACCAACTAAAATTTTGTCATTTAGTTTAGAAGTAACTAACATCAGGAATTATTTTATCGTGCACATGCATTTTTCTTATTCTTATTTTTAAACCATAATGGTATAATGGAAAATGCTTTGATTGCTTATCTTGAATTTGTACATTTTTATTGCATAAAATGGAACAGTATTTAGTTTTAACGGGCAGTATATATAGCTTTTATTATGGTAGAAATTGATAAATGATTGTGCATATAGTGCTTTTGGATAGAAATTTTAAAGGTAACATTTTCTGCATAGATTTATGTTTATAACCCCGCAAAACGAATGTTTTCGGGGGTATACTGGAATCATTATACCCCTGCAAAACAAATGTTTTTGGGGTGTATACTGGAATCAGCCTGTCTGTCCATGTGTCTGTGTGTCCGTCTGTCTGTGTGTTCGTCTGTGTACAATATACTAATAATTTTGTGTTACAAACTCCTCCTACAGTTTTCCTTCAATTGAATTGAAACTTTGCACATAATTATACTGATTATATATTGAAGATTTGCAAGATGCAATTTTTAAGTGTCAACTCTTCTTTCTTGTGGAATTATCTCGCCTTGAACTTGACAGGTTTTTTTTTTTCTGTCAAAGTGCTGGCAGGGGGTATTTAGTCACATTCAGTGACAGCTCTAGTTTTCAGTGTAAATTTGCTGCTTGAGCTATTTGCATATAAAATATGTATAAACTTGTACAAATGACCATATTTTTATTTTGGATAAGGTTTTTAAAGATATTGTGGAAATATGAAAGTACGCCAGTACATGTACTTAGTTTATTCCCATTTGCAGACAATATTTTCAAGTTTTTGAACAGCCATGATGATATGTGTGTTTATTTATTTATAACCCTATACAACACTATCACGAGTTGTAATAAGGTTCAAGGAAGAAGGCTTTTGATAACATTGTGGGAAAAGAAGACAATACTGGTAACCAGCCAAAGGGATAAGGTTTTGTCAGCAAAAACCTTTAAGTTGGATCTGTCTAGAATTTTACAGTGTGGCAAATAGTTAACCCTTTACCCAGGGTTCCCACGCAGTCGGGAAAACGGGAAAAAGTCGGGAATTTCGTAAAACCCGTTCCCAGTCTTGAAAAAGTCTTGATTTTTGTTATATCTTTGAAAAATCGGGAAAAACCCGGGTAAAGTACGAAACGTTTTGGGTATGAAACAAAAATTTAGGACGATAATAAACTCCGGTCTGCGTCCTCCATTTTTCGGATAAAGGTCCAATATTTTCTGCAATATATATCCTAGACCGTCATTGGTCGAAGAGGGTGAATACATGGATCCGTGGAAATCGATATTTAACCAATCAGGACGTCGCATTTATTCTACCCGATGTCCTACCTTGGTTTCTGCTATTTCGGCTCACAAATAAACGACTGTTAACGTTAGAAGAATGCAATTCTCTTTATTTATGTTGTGTTTTTGACGTTTGAATTTTAAAAAAAACCTCCCAAAATGTGCTTTGCGAACGTGTACCGATGACGTGAGATCACGCAGAGGCTATAGATAAGTTTAAATTGTGATGATTAATGAAAATTTGAACTTGTGCAAAGAGCTAATCAGCGCTGGATAATAGATTACTTTAAAGTATTCTGTAATTTTTCCTCTCTGAAAGAGAAAACTGGAAAACAAAGGTAAAAACAGACCTATATGAAGTATTAATAAAAAGAAAATACTTTTACTTGAATATTAACCTTGTTCAATAACCTATGCACATCCAAAAACTGGCCACGTTACTTGTCACAAATGTTTCAATTTGACATTAATTTTAACCCATGGTGCATGAAGAATATGCTGAATGTGTACTGGGATCGTTTATACGATCTCTGATGTGTAGATATAGATCAGATTGCAAATTACATGATGTTTATTCTTGGATTTAAAGTACCTGCTGATTACAATAAGCACTTTGACGTGTAGTTCTTCGTCACTAGGAATATATTTCAATTTTAAAAAAAGTCTAACTTCTGATCTGGTGGAACATGGACATTTTTCTCTTGACTTATCTGTTTTAACCGTTTACCACATAACGGGTTTTAACGACCCGTAGAAAGCTTTTAAAAGCATTGCGGAGAAAGGAGAAAATGCTTGTAACATTCATTTTATCCTTTTCTCACTGTGTTTTGCGCTCTTTCAAAAACAAATTTCAATTTTTGAATAATTTATTTTGTTGTCTGCAAATATTTGAATTTGGATTGCTCTAAAAATTTTGTCATTTGGTGACGAGTTTAAATGGATTAGCACATCTGCACATTAGCACAAAGGGTGTGTTGGTAAACTGTTAATTTGATAAGAAGTGTGTTTCATTGCAACACAATTTGCCGCTCCAATCAATTTGACCACCCGTTGTCATCAGTATATCATATACGAGGGGTGTTCGAAAAGTTTCGGGACGGTTGGCGTCATTCTTTTATTTGTTAAGATTTTTTAATGATTTTTTCGGTAGTAATAGCTACAAACATATTCTATAGGTTAATCGAAACAAATAAGCAAAGATATACGCCACATGTGATGAATGGTCACTATAGCAACGTCAAGTCGACGTGAGCGGGGCACCTTGACGTCACTTCACAAACTAACTTCTTTTTAATGGCAAGTATCGATCACAATAGGCACTCCAGTATGTTTTTGAATTGTGTATGACAAAATTATTTGACCGCAGGGTGCCCCATCTACTACCTGCAATCAAAAGCTACAGTGAATCGCCGTCAGTAAAGCTTTCCTGAAACAGAACAGAGAACGTAGTGATAGGTTCTTGGTTTTCATTATTACGGCCGATGTAACTGGGATTGGTTTGTATGATCCAGAGACCAAGCAAGACATTTCAGTGTGGAAAAAACCCTAATTCACCGTCGCCTACAAAAGCAATGGTGAAACGCTTTATTTTATTGAAATGAACGGAGTTATTCTCTGCCACACAGTACCGATTGGGAAGACAGTCACAGCACAGTATTACTCGAACGTACGGTCTTTTGATTTTTTAACTACATTTTACATAAAATGATATTCTTATTTTATATAATGACAGAATTGGTTCGTGAAACCATTGATTCATAAACATAATTTCGATCCCACATGTTTTTAGATGCATTCAGGTGCATCGTAATGGGTTGACCAGGGTTGTATTGGAGAAACGACCAAAAGAACCCGGCAATTCTACTTACATCACAACAATGCCACGACGTATACTTCATCAACTACCAAGAAAGTACCTGCTGATTGATAGAGTAACACTATTGAGCACCCACCATACTCCCCTGACTCGCAACGTGTAAGTTTGGGGTATTCCCCACCATCAGGCGTTACTGACGCAGTCACTCTTTTGACGTCGTCGATGACCTTCCCATCATGGTCAGGGAATGTATAAGCAACATTCCATCATCAGACTTCAAAAAATGTTTTAATTAGTGGGGACATAGGCATAAGAGGTGCATTGAGCATATCGTGGGATAATTTGAATAACCATAACTATTTCAGACGTTTGTAAAGACAAGCTTCTTATTCAGCACATCAAGGTGCCCCGCTCACGTCGACCTGACGTTGCTATGGTGACAACACATCACGCGTTTCGTGTACCTGCGTTTATTTGTTTCAACCAACCTATAGAATATGGTTGTAGCTATCATTACCGAAAATCTCATTTAAAAATGTTAAAATATAAAAGAATAGCAGCACTTGTCCCGAAACTTTTCGAACACCCCTCGTACTACCGTCATTGATATTAACAATTTTCTTAATTGACAACATACTAAACGCATTTTATAATCCATCAGACAACCCTTTTCCCCTTAACCTGATTTGAAAATTTTTCATTCACTTAAACCTCTCTGTACATTCAGACATTCTATAAACTTTTCTAAAGGTTTGTAATTCAGTGTTATTTAATTTGATTTGATGCTGAGATGACTTTACTAGCCCAAAGAAAGCAATAAGTATCGTTAATTCTATTATTCTGTGGCAAAACGGAGATTTGTTGATGTTTTTTATATGTTCAAATTTTTGTTTAAACATGTAAATTTGTTACATTGTACGTCGCCCGCGTAATTCGCCCTTTTAATACATCTCCGTATGTAAATTAGTAAAGCATCTTTAAATTTCTTACTGAGAATTTATCATCGATAGTAATATATGATTAAAATACTTTTTCCGGAATTTTATTGAGAGAAACAGTCATGAAAGCACGATTTAAGTAGCCTATCTGCTATACTGTATATGTATTGACTACGTTTGTTTGTGAGACCTTGGCAACAGTAACTAAGGTAGTCGGTTTATCTTTTCGCCACGGATCCATGTATTTCCCAAATACATTACGGTCTTTTTTTAGGTTCACTGGTCCCGGAATAGTTCTTGTAATATTTAAAAAACCGGGATCCAGTGTATTAATTTCGGAGAACTCGGTACTTATCCTAAAATACAATGCAGCTGCGCTTTGTATTTTCCCGGGGACGAGCTAAGTGAATTAACGTGAAAATGAGCTACAACAGTAAATATTACTGAAAATTTAAATCCATAGGGGTCTGAAAGGTTAACAGACTCTAACTTTATGAAGCCAAGTTATGATTCTCGTCGGGATGAGGTTGTCGAGTCAGAAGAAACTGAAAGTAAGCGCTTGTCTGCAATCATGGATCAAAACACTTTAAGTATTAAATCTAACAAAGTTACGATTATTCGTATTTTCAGAAACATTAAAAGCAAGGATATTGCCCTTTGAAAAGACCGGTTTGTTTATTCATGTATTTCAGGTCATGAAAACTGAACAATTTAAGTGAAAGTGTAACATGGTACTTTTGGATTAGGCTTTAGTTTCAATGACTGAAGAGGGAAAAGAACCTCTATTTGAAGGCTTACAGCAAAACTGTTGTGCATTATGATAGTAAATGATATGCAAGGACTTGATTCTGTGTCTCAAATCATAGAGAAAATAATTCCCAACGTTAGAAAAAAACAACACATTTTTAGCTCACCAGAGCACAAAGTGCTCAAGGTGAGCTTTTGTGATCGCCCCGTGTCTGTCGTGCATCATCAACAATTTCTTAACATCTTCTCCTCCTAAACCACTGGGCCAATCTTGATGAAACTTGGCAGGGATGTCCCTTATTTAAATCTCTACCAAAGTTGTTCAAGATATTAAATTCCACCCATAACTCTGGTTGCCATGGCAACCAAAGAAAAAAAGGAAAAAAAGAGCAAAATGTTTGAAAATCTTCTTCACTGAAACTAGAAAGCATAGAGCTTTGATAATTGGTATGTAGCATCTCCTAGTATACTTCTACAAAAATTGTCCATATAATGCCCCTGGGGTCAAAACTGACCACACCTCA
The DNA here is from genome assembly GCA_943736015.1 of Tridacna crocea. Lineage (NCBI taxonomy): Eukaryota > Metazoa > Mollusca > Bivalvia > Cardiida > Cardiidae > Tridacna > Tridacna crocea. The sequence goes on along the minus strand of OX031064.1, from coordinate 43,641,568 downwards.
GGGGTCACAAGTTTGAACATGGGAATAATAAAAGAAAACTTTGAAAAATCTTTTTCATTAAAACAAGAAGGGATAGAGCTTTGATATTTGGTATGCAGCATCTGCTATTGGACATCTACCAAGATTGCTCATATGATTCCCCCGGGGTTTAAACACCCCCCCCCCCTCCCAGTGTTACAAACTTCCATATTTTGTATGTACTATCTTCTAGAGGACCTTTACCAAGTTTGTTCATATGATGCCCCTGCGGTTCAAACTGGCCCTGCCCTGGTGGTCACAAGTTTGAACATGAGAACAAATAGGAAAATTTTAAAATTCTTCTGTTCTGAAACAAGATTGAATTTATGTACATGTATTCCTTATGATGGTCTGCCAGTAACAATATTTTACCTTTTTTCATTAAATGTCACATCATGGAAAAAGGGGGGCTTGGTGTATATTTTCACTGTGGACCAATGTCTCTTTCATTACAGGACAAAATGTAATTGATGTTCATCTTGTTAAGCCACAGACAATAGTTATTTGATTTTATTTCATGAAACATGTTATCCAAATTGGGGACTAAATGTATAATTTCATTCTCGACCAATTACAGTCAGTTGGCCCATCCATCCGCGTTGACGGTTACCTTCTAAAGTCCTTGGCACTTATGAAACTTCATACATGTCTTCCTTAGGATAGCCTTGTGATACAATTTTCTTCTGTAAGATAGGTCATGGACAAAGGGGTTACCTTTCACATACTGGACTTATCGAGCTCCAATAAATTAGTCAGTAATGTTGTGAGCTGTTAGTCTAGGGTTCCCAGTTTGGCTTGATTACTGTCTCAGTCAACAGCCTTTGAAATTTGATAAAAAGTTATTGAGACAAGTCTCATTTGTGTCTTAACAATGAGCGAATGATATTTTCTAATCTGTCTTTCGACCACCATTTTGACCAGGAAATGCCTCTTAAAGTTAATTCAGTCCCTTACAATACAATCCTGACTTTCAATGACCCTGAAGAAGAAGGGTTGTGAAAGCATTTTGGGAAAAGAAGAAAATGCTTTTTGCACAGTTACATACCCTGTCAGAATTATTTGGCCTTGAACTTCCATATTTGGTATTTATCTTCACTGTAGACCTTTACTACTTAGTACTCGGGTGAATGATATAGGACCATCATGGTCCTATTATTCCCAATTTGCCTGGTTATGTAGTCTTATAAGGATCTATACTATTTGCCTTCAAATTCTTCATTACTTGTAGGAATTTAGGAACTGTAAGAGAACAGCATGGATCCTTATTAAACTGCCTGTATGGATAGGCTGATCTGAATCTATATTCGGTCATTTGAAGTTTTGTAACTGGCCAAGTAAAGAAATGAAATTACTATCATGCAGTTAGAATGTTCTTTAAATCTTAATTTTTCATTAAAACAAGGAATGTATGAAAGAAAGTAGCTTTCAAAAGGTTTTGCATTTCCAGTTTTTCTATTGCAAAAAACCTTGAATTTTGAAAAAAATCCTGGAAAAAGTCTGGAAAAAGTCTGGAATTTTGCAAGCAGAAACTTGTGGGAACCCTGCTTTACCATACAGTACTGACTTTTAACCACCCTGAAGAAAAGCCTTTTGAAAACAATGTGACAAAAGGAGAAAATGCTGTTAACCAGCATTTTCCCCTTTTCCAACACTGTTTTCTGCTCTATAAAGAAAAAAATGTGTCATTTTTGCCACCTTTAACTTGGTGTCTGCAACTGCTTTGAATTTGAACAAGTTCAAAATTTTGTTGCTTGTTAACAATTTAAATGATCAGTATATACAAACTATAAAAGCTAAAATAGTATGTATCTCACATAGATGGCAGTATGGATTTAGACAAATACCCTGGTAATGCTGTTTATATTATGTCTTGATTTTTGGTGGATTCTGTGCATCTTCTGCATTTTGGGCATTTATAGTTTTCAGCAAGGCATGATCTTCTGGGCTAGACAATAGCCTTCAAACTTAAAATAAATCCTTGAATATAAGTTAACTCCTTAACCCATTACCACTCAATCCCTACTTTTGACGCCCCTGAGAAAGAAGCCTTTTGAAAACACTGTGGGAAAAGGAGAAAATGCTGGTAACCAGCATTTTCTCCTTTTCCCACAGTGTTTTCTACCCTTCCCAGAAAAAAATTCTTTTTTCAGTTACCTTTATTTTGTCGTCTGCAAATGCTTTCAATTTGGACCAGTCCAAAATTTTCTTGTGTGGTAATGAGTTAAATATGTTTTGTTTTGATCTTCCTGCATAAGACTGTTACTTCTTTATATCCTCTGATTATACTGACCAATGTGCAACAAAGAATAAATCTAATATCGTTGGTTTTCTTTCAAAACTTCGTAAATACAGCTTGTTACAAGGTATGAGATTTCGGAAGTAAACCGACGATACGGGTCTTAAAAAGAAATTTGAGTCAGATAGGGTAGTAAAAGACTTTATTTGGAAAAGAAGGAACTGATAGTATCTGGCACTTTCTTCTTTCTTCTACAATGTTTTTGTAAGTCTTTTTCCACAGAGTCTGGGGATTGTGTAGTAGGGTTAAAGTTGGACAATCTGGCTTGAAATTAGTCCTCAAACTTAAAACAACTTCTTGAATATTTTTTGTATTTATCTTCCTGAATAAGACCATTACTTCCTTAACTCTTTACCACACAAGAAAATTTTAGACTGGTCCAAATTGAAAGCATTTGCAGATGACAAAATAAAGGTGACTGAAAAATTGAAATTTGTTCTGGGAAGGGTAGAAAACACTGTGGGAAAAGGAAAAAATGCTGGTTACCAGCATTTTTTCCTTTTCCCACAGTGTTTTCAAATGACTTCTTTCTCAGGGGCGTCAAAAGTAGGGATTGTGTGGTAATGGGTTAACAAGCAGATCACACTTTCTGTTACTTTTCTTCTTTATACCCCTGACTACAAAGAGCCAATGTGCAGTAAAGGATAAATCTGATATGGGTCATAAAAAGAATTTTGAGTCAGATAGGGTAAAAGACTTCTATTTGAAAAAGAAGAAAATGGTTGTATCCAGCACTTTCTTCTTTTTCCACAATGTTTTTATATGTCTTATTTTACAGCCTTGGGATTGTGTTGTAAAGGTTGGACAATCTATAAATTTGTCATCAGGCAAAAGGTTCAACTCTTAGTCATTTCCGAAGATGCCCTTAACTCTTAGCCAAACAACAAAATAAACTTATGGAACAGTGTAGGCCAAAGATCAGACTGCACTTTTTTTACAGTCTGATCTTGATCTACTCTGTCTGATAGAGTGCTTCAAGTCCAGCATAGCAGCCTAAATTTTAAAGCGATTTTATGTGTAACCCTTTACCAAACGACAAAAGTTTAGACTGGTCCAAATTGAAACCACTTGCAGACATCAAAATAAATACAACTCAAAAATTGAAATTTATTTTCAGCAGGGTAGAAAACAATGTGGGAAAAGAGAAAATGCTGGTTACCAGCATTGTCTCCTTTACCCACAATGTTTTCAAAAGACTTCTTTCACATGGTTGTTAAAAGTTGGTGTTGTAAAGGGTTAAAGTCTGACTATCTTCTATGGAAGCCTTCTCTCACACTGGTATCAAATGCAGCCTGTTTTAGACAAAATGAGTTCTGTAATTTCGTCTGTATCTATCCTTTTTCTGCATTCTTTCATACTTCTCTATCCATTTTTGAGGTTTGTGTTGCTATGTTTCTCCGTTCTTTGCCTTTCCCCCCAAAAGAAGAAAACAGAAATGCACATACTAACTTTGTCAAAGAGAGGAGGGGTTTATACAAAGGAGGGGCCATGCCATTTGCTAATATTATGCACAAATCCTTGTGAATTCCTCTCTTCAGCTTTTCATTCCTCTGTATGGAAAGTTTTTACAACTGTGCCAAAACTGTAGATGGCTAAATTTTCAAGGTACAGTCTATACCTCTTATTTTGATGTATCTTTGTACGTTTGATGTCTGTTTGTAAGTGCTAGAGAATTATCTGTCTTTGAGGTTCGACCTCAAACAAACTGTTTTTCTTTTTCTTCTAATATGCATTAAAATGACCTACCATTTTTGAATATTGCAGAAAAGATCACTATTGGAGGCATGACAAAATTTCTAGGTAATGCAAGAGATAAACATACTTTTGATTGGTTGCACTGATGATCGTGCAATTGTGATTGGTTGGTTTTAAACAGGTTTTGATTGGTTGCACTGATGATAATGCAGTTATGATTGGTTGTTTTAGAACACGTTTTTGATTGGTTGCCCTGGAACAGATTTGTGAGATCTTTGATGATGCTAGATATGATGTGTTCTGGTTTTGATTGGCTAAAGTAAACTGAGGGCCTGTTTTGATCTTAATAGCACCATTTACAACTGAAGTTTTATTTGCAGCAAATGTAGATTTACATCAGACTGGCTGAAACAAGCAGCTTGATTTTTGATCTACACTGTTTGCCTCTCTTAGACATTCAGGACAAGAACAAACTTTCTATTGCCTTATTTGGGTCTTAATTCCAGTGTGAAATTGTTAGGCTTATTGGGCTTTCTATGGTTTAACTTTGTAGCAGAAAGATTTTAGACTAGTTCAAATTGAAACAATTTACAGACGACAAATTAAAAGAAACTCAAAATATGATTTTTGACTTTTACAGACTAGAAAACATTGTGGAAAATGGAGAAAATGCTGGTTACCAGCATTTTCTCCTTTTCCCACAATGTTTTCAAAAGTCTTCCTTTTCAGAGTTACTAAAAGTCAGGATTATGTGCTCAAGGTAAACTCTGTATCAATGGATCTTGTGTTTGTATGATCTTGATCATGAGTGCGTTTGAAAAAGCTTTTGAAAATTAGAAAATGCTTGCAACTTACAATGTTTTCTAAGACAAATTTCATATGATTTTAGTTGCCTTTTTATTTTTTACCAGCAAATACTTTTAGTTGGACAAATATAAAAATTTGTTTTTACATATTAAGATAATAATTATGTAGCGAGGTTGGCTCATTGATGTCCATTTTGTGTGGTATTTAGTTACACTAACATGATTGCATCTAGGTTGATTGCATGCATTGTCTTGAACTCTTTACTGAACAACCTTGTGGTCTAGTGACCAAGTGGAATAAAACTTTCATAAGCATTGATGGAGAAGGAGTCAGAAGTATTTTTCTCTTGTGTGTAAACTTGTACTTTGCAATTTCATATCTGTAATGGATTTTGCCTCTTTTGTAAAATGAAAAGGTAGGGAAAAAAAAATGCTTAGAAGATATACATGTTATTTGACCACTTATAACCCATAGAAAATACAGATATATGACTGATTAACGCTTCACCTTAATGAGCAAATTCTAGACCGGTTAACCTGTTGCCACACAATCACGACTTTAAGTGACCTTGAGAAAGAAGTCTTTTGAAAACATTGTGGGAAAAGGAGAAAATGCTGGTAACCAGCATTTTCTCCTTTTCCCACAATGTTTTCTACTCTTCACAAAACAAATTTCAAATTTTCAGTCATTTTTATTTTGTTGTCTGCAAATGCTTTCGATTTTGACAAGCCTGAAATATTGTCGTTTAATAATGAGTTTAAAAAAAAAACAATTACAGACGAGAAAATTAATGCAATTCAAGGAGTGAAATTTGTTCTGGGAAGGCTGGTAACATGATAAAAAAAGGAGAAAATTCTGTTATAAGGCTTCCTTTACAGAGTCATGACAACCTGGGATTGTTTGGTAAAGAGTTAAATATGGCCAAACTTGCGAAGTTTGCCAGTGAAAGGGAAACCAGCATAGTTTTGCCCCTTTTCCCACAATGTTTTCAAAAAAGCTCTTTCTTCAGTCATGGTTGTTTGGTAGACTGATAACCATTTAGGGATTTCTGTATGAGTCTGGATACTTTATATTTTCTCAAACACATCAGGTCTTTGTCCATGTAATATGATATATTATTAGCCTGAAACTCATGTTTTGATAGATTGAGAAGATTAAAAAAGTGATCTTTGTAAATATTTGCATGGAATTGTGAAAATATTCTTGTGTATACTGTGTCTAAATGAATCCTCATGAATTCACCAAAAAACATGAATTTTTTTTATAGCTAAAAGGTGTTTAAAACATTGTGATAAAAGGATACAGTTGTCCATTTTCTGAAATGCTTTCTACATTTTAATAGAAAGATTCCATCATCTCAGTAGCATTCAATTTGTTATAATGTTTATGCTGTGTTATTTTTGCAAACATCACCTTGCAATACCAAGTTTAAACGCCCTTTAGGAAGAAGCATTTTGAAAACATTCTTTTCATAAAGACTTACTGGTAATTTATAGACTTCTCTGGATTGAAAGCATTTGCAGACGACAATCTAAATGTGGCTTAAATGCTATAATTTGTCCTTGATAGATAGAAAACATTGTGGGAAAAAGGAGAAAAACTAATGCTGATTTCCAGCATTTTCTCCTTTTCCCACAATGTTTTCAAAATATTCTTAAGGTGAAAGTTAGACTGTGTGAAGGTGGCATTTTTATAGACTGGTTATTGCATTGTAGACTGGTTATTGACAGATGTATTGTTTGGTTGTTGTAGATGCTGAAGGTTTGATGCCCAAGAAGATGGAAGAAATTGCTTACCAGTCTTCAGATAAGATATATGGGAAGGAAGACACTGGGCCATATGAATGTCTGAGGTTTGTTCTTGTGTAATTCTTTACATCACAATCTGGAGTTTTAACCCTTTACCACACAATGACAACTTATAACACCCTTGAGGAAGAAGCCTTTTGAAAACACTGTAGGGAAAGAAGAAAATTCTGGTTGCCAGCATTTTCTCCTTTTCCTACAGTGTTTTCTACCCTATCAGGGAGAAATTTCATTATTTGAGAATTGTTGTATGCAAATGCTTTCAAGTTGGACAGGGTCAAAATTTTGTCGTCTGGTAAAGAGTTAAGGAGAATGAGGCAGATGGCTTTTGAAAACATTGTAGAAAAAAAGAGAAAATGCTGGTAACCAACATTTTCTCATTTTCCCACAATGTTTTGTACTTATTAAAGGACAAATGCTATCATTTGAAAAAACATTTCATTTGTTTTCTTGTAAATATTTTCAAATTCATACTTTTCCATGGTTGTGAAAAGGGGGCTTAACCCATTACCACACAATCCGTACTTTTGACGCCCCTGAGAAAGAAGCCTTTTGAAAACACTGTAGGAAAAGGAGAAAATGCTGGTAACCAGCATTTTCTCCTTTTCCTACAGTGTTTTCTACCCTTCCCAGAACAAATGTCAATTTTTCAGTCACCTTTATTTTGTCGTCTGCAAATGCTTTCAATTTGGACCAGTCTAAAATTTTGTCGTTTGGTAATGGGTTAATTCATCTGTAAATAGTATCACAGGTGGACCTGGACAGCAGGCTGACCTGAATCAAAATTTGTCACTATTGACCAGTTTTCTGATTGTCTAAGGACCAATCTAGTACATTGTTCAGTTGGTTTTTAGACAAAATTCATGGTTCTTTTGGTTATTAGTCAAAATTCATGGTTCAGTTTGGCTTTTAGACAAAATTCATGGTTCTTTTGGTTATTAGTCAAAATTCATGGTTCAGTTTGGCTTTTAGACAAAATTCATGGTTCAGTTTGGCTTTTAGACAAAATTCATGGTTCCTTTTGGTTATTAGTCAAAATTCATGGTTCAGTTTGGCTTTTAGACAAAATTCATGCTGAATTAGTTTTTAGACAAAATGGATTTTGTGGATGTCTTACTACATGAGGTCTTGCGAGTTTCAATTTGTTACAAATATGCGCTAAGCCCTCTTTTCTTAGAAAATATACATTTATTTTTAGACTGTCCTTTGGTGTTGTGGTGGGAACAATGAATAAAACAGCCAATGCCATGGAAAACGGAGAATATGACTTTGATGGTACAGTGGATAAAAAGGTAACTTTTGGTTGTTTTGAAATACGGCCAAATCTCACATGAACAACCATGCTAGGCAATACATGGTACTGACCTCAGCAAGTGGCTGTTTTTACAGCAACTATTACACTGTAAGATCCCTTTTTCAAGAAAATGAAGAATGTTTGGATGGTTATTTCCGATTATTTATCATCGCTACCGGTTGCCCATCTGAGTGACGCCCCTAGAAGACAGGTAGTTGTTACAGGGGATAGTGCAAGTATACAGGTCGAAACTACTGAGAGCTTCGCCTGGTTCTTTAATGTGCTCAGGGTATAGAACCGTCACACGGGATCTCAGTTTTACATCTCATCTGAAAGACTATGAGTCATTTTAGTTGACCAGCCGGGGTTCCGAACCCACAACCTGTAGTGACCCGAAACGGTGTGTTCACGAGTCCTACGCCCTACCTGCTGAGCTATAGCGGCTGGTTGAAATAAGAATAATGATTTCCAAGCTCTTTATATTCCCTAAAACAAAGTGGAGGGGGGGGGGGTATACTGGAATCACCATGGCTGTCCGTCCCTCTGTCTGTCTGTAGACACAAAATTGTTCAGAGCAATACTCCAAGAGTTTTTTTACATACTGAACTCGAATTTACACACAGGGTTTCTATTTATATTAAGTTGTGCATGTGCAATTTTCATGACCCCTCTGCGATTTGTCAGGGAATTACCTCCCCTTGAACTTTTTCAACTCTTGCTTTTGTACTAAACCATTCAGCATTCTATGACAAAGATCTATTTTTGTGACGCGAAGCTGGTGGGGGGTATATTCACGTTTAGTAATAGCTCTAGTTGTACCTAACATCACCAACATTTTCTCCTTTCTTCATTTTCTTTTGAATCCCTTCACAAACTTGTCCTATCACTTAAGCTGCTTTTCTTTAACCCTTTACCAGACAACAAAATTTTAGGCTTGTCCAAATTGAAATTGTAAACAACAATTTCATTGTGGCTCAGATGGTGTAATTTTTCTTTAATAGAGCAGAAAACATTGTGGGAAAAGGAGAAAATGCTGGTTACAGCATTTTCTTCTTTTCCCACAATGTTTTCACAGGGCTTCTTTTCTGGGAGCGTCAAAGTCGACATTGTGTGGTAAAGGGTTAATTTGTTTTCATGTTTACTTTTATTCCAGCCAACACAGCCGGTAGTTTTGAGAGCCAACATGGTAAAATCACAGATTTCTGACATTGAAAATATGAAGTTTAAACTGGAAAATAAAGAAGAAACCATCATGGAGTTGAAGAGACAAATAAAACTGAAGGTATTCTGTTTTGAAATTGCTTATTAGCTCAACTGAGCACAAAGTGCTCAAGGTGAGCTATTGTGATAGCCCTTTGTCTGGCGTCTGGCATCCGGCATCTGTCAACAATTTCTTTACACATCTTCTTCTCCAAAAACACTAGGACAATTGTGATGAAACTTGGCAGGCATGTTCCTTGGGTAAAGCTCTACCAAAGTTGTTCAAAGAATTCTATTCCACTTACAACTCTGATTGTCCTGGGAACAAGAAGGAAAAAAAGTCAAAATCTTTGAAAATCTTCTCCTCTGAAACTAGAAGGCGTAGAGCTTTGATATTTGGTATGTAGCATCTCCTAGTGGACCTCTACTAAGTTTGTTCATATAAAGCCCCTGTGGTCAGAACTGGTCCTGCCCTTGGGTTGAACATAGAAACAAGGAAGGAAAACTTTATAACCGTTCTCTGAAACTGGAAGGCATAGAGCTTAGATATTTGATACAAATTGATGGTAACCAACATTTTCTTCTTCTCCTACAATTTTTAGACCCTTTCCCAAACAAACTATGAAAATTGAGTCACAAGTATTTTGTCTTCTGCAAATGCTTTCAATTTAAACGTCCTTAAATATCATTGTTCTGTACAGATTTAACCTTTACCAAACAACAAAATTCCAGACTGGTCCAGATTGAAAGCAATTACAGATGACAAAATAAATGTAAATCAAAAACGAAATTTGTTTCCAGCAGGGTAGAAAACACTGTGGGAAAAGGAGAAAATGCTGGTTACCAGCATTTTCTCCTTTTCCCACAATGTTTTCAAAAGGCTTTTTATATCATGGACGTAAAAACCAAGGATTATTTGGGAAAGAATTAACACTTTTATATCAATACTTTTTCAGCAAGAAGAAATCAGTGAACAACAAGTGAGGGTTGGACTTGTGGAAAAGAAACTGGAATCTGCCACTAAAGATTCTGATGAGAAGGTGGACAATATCCAGAATAAACTAGAAGATGCACAGAATCAGCTGAAGAGGAAAGAAAAGTAAACATTGGCTGTTATTATACCCCCTTAAAACAAATGGTTTTGTGGGGGTATACTGGAATCAGCCTGTCTGTGGTGTGTCCATCCGTCTGTGTGTTCGTCTGTGTACGAAATACTATCCATTTAGTGTTGTTATTTCCGTTTATTTATCATCGCTACCGGTTGCCCATCTATGCAATGCCCCCAGAATAAGGTTGATTGTTACGGGGGGATAGTGCAAGGATACAGGTCGAAACTACTGAGAGCTTCGCCTGGTTCTTTAACATGGTCAGCGTATAGCACTGTCACAAGGGACCTCGGTTTAATATCTCATACTAAAAACTATTGGAAGTTTTTAGTTGGCCAGCCGGAGATTCAAACCCACAACCTGTAGTGACCCGAAACATTGTGTTCACAAGTCCTACGCTCATTTATATACGCCCGTCGAAGACGGGACGTATTATGGGATCACCCGTGGCGGGCGGGCGTCCGGGCGGGTGGGCGGCGTCCAGTTCTTTGTCCGGAGCATATCTCCAAAACTATTCTAGCTAGGGTTATGAAATTTCATGGGTGGATAGATCTCATAAAGGGGGAGTGCAGTGCGCAGGAATCATAACTCTTGCTTGCTTAATTTTTTAGTTTTTGCCCTTTGTTGTTTTTCATACTTGAATTTTTGTCCGGAGCATATCTCCAAAACTATACTACCCAGGGTTATGAAATTTCATGGGTGGATAGATCTCATGGAGGGGGAGTGCAGTGCGCAGGAATCATAACTCTTGCTCGCTTAATTTTTGAGTTATTGCCCTTTGTTGTTTTTCATACTTGAATTTTTGTCCGGAGCATATCTCCAAAACTATACTACCCAGGGTTATAAAATTTTATGGGTGGATAGATCTCATGGAGGGGGAGTGCAGTGCACAGGAATCATAACTCTTGCTTGCTTAATTTTTGAGTTATTGCCCTTTGTTGTTTTTCATACTTGAATTTTGTCCGGAGCAATTCTCCAAAACTATACTAGCTAGGGTTATGAAATTTCATGGGTGGATAGATCTCACCAAGGGGGAGTGCAGTGCACAGGAATCATAACTCTTGCTTGCTTAATTTTTGAGTTATTGCCCTTTGTCGTTTTTCATACTTGAATTTTGTCCGGAGCATATATCCAAAATTATATTACCTAGGATTATGAAATTTCATGGGTGGATAGATCTCATCACGGGGGAGTGCAGTGCACAGGAATCATAACTCTTGCTTGCTTAATTTTTTACTTATTGCCCTTTGTCGTTTTTCATACTTGAATTTTGTTCGGAGCATATCTCCAAAACTATACTACCTAGGGTTATGAAATTTCATGGGTGAATAGATCTCATCAAGGGGGAGTGCAGTGCACAGGAATCATAACTCTTGCTCGTTTAATTTTTTACTTATTGCCCTTTGTCATTTTTCATACTTGAATTTTGTCCGGTGCATGCCCCAGCTTTACAACTTGGGGTAAGACGGGCGTATCTTGCAACAATTTGCCGCTCTTGTTTCACTTTTCATCCCACCTGATACATGTAAGAAAAGTAGTAAATGACATTGGAAAGGAAGTTGTGTTAGTGTTGGTGTGAGAAATGGAGGCAGCACATGCACTGACTGGCGATATATGACCTCTTAAAATGGCATTAAACTCCAATACAAACAAATTTCATCTAGCTGATAGCTTTGTCAATAGTGGTGTACACAGTTGATGAGATCGAATTTCTGCATGTAACAAAGTATTTTCCAAACCTTTTTTCAACAATGATAGCAACAGTGGTTTTTTGTTGGAATCCAGCCAATGGCTTGAAAACTTAACCCTTTACCACACGGCAGAATTTTAGGCCTATCCAAATCGAAAGCATTTGCAGATGGTAATTTCATAGTGGCCCAAATGATGCAATTTTCCTTTAACAGAGTAAAAAACTTTGTGGCGAAAGGAGAAAATGCTGGTTACCAGCATTTTCTCCTTTTCCCACAAAGTTTCCAAAAGGCTCTTCCTCTGGGTTGTTAAAAGTCATTGTGTGGTAAAAGGTTTAGTAATTATAGGTGCATTTACTCCTTTGATGTGATGAAAATAGTCTTGATCTGGCTTTAAACCAAACAGATTAACCCTTTCCCAAACGACAAACTTTTGGACCAGACCAAATTGAAAGCATTTACACTGAAAGATGATTTCTGTCAATGATAGGGTAGAAAAGATTGTGGGAAAAAGAGAAAATGCTGGTTGCCAGCGTTTTCTCCTTTTACCACAATGTTTTCAAAAGGCTACTATTCCAGACCTGTAAAAACCAGGTATTGTTTGGGAAAGGGTTAACAAAAAGCAATTCTCAGTAAAATGCAGATAGTTTGATATTAAGAGGAAACTGCAAGGAACAGAAATTTTCTCCCTTTTCAGCAGCATTTTCCCAAACAGTCTTTGTAGATAGGTTATGAATTCTCTTTATGATGAAAAGTGCTTCATTTAAAAGTTGATGATTTCAGAGAGTTTGAACAAACAATGGACGCCCTGCAGGCAGACATAGACACCCTGGAGCAGGAGAAAATGGAACTGAAAGACAGACTGAGTGTTTTGTCCAAGAAAACCTTGTTAGAAGGCCTGACTAGACAGGCTGGGCAGTCAGGTATGGGTTGGTTGTAGCCTTCTACGCATTGTCATTTCTCTTTCTATAGCCATTGCTTTGACTCTTTACCAAATGACGGAATTTCAAACCTGGCACATTTTAAAGCATTTGAAGACAAAGAAAAATTGATGTAGTAAAGTTGAGTCAAGAAATGGGTCCAGCCTCTTGTCAGTCTTAAGCTGGTTTCTACTCTAATTTACTTTTGGATAAATGTCCTCATAATTAAGCTCACCTATCTGTGAGACAGATGAATTCAAAATTACTTTAACATACAGAGAGTAAGAGACACTCATTATTTTTTTTTTTATTTTTTTCCATCTTACAAACATGTAGGCATTGCCTCTCTGCATTTCAGACAGCTTTACGGAAAAAAGAAATCAAAAAACAACTTTTTTTTTTATTATTTTACAGCTTCCAGTATGCAAGGATCTCTGTCTCCAAGCAGTAGTTTCTCCATGCAAGAGTCCCCAGTATTGTTGGCCCAGGTAAAATTTTATTTCTTGTCTGGCAATATTTTAACTCTATACCACACATTCCAAGGTTTTTACAACCCTGATAGAAAGGGCTTTTGAAAAGATTGTGGGAAAAGGAGAAAATGCTGGTAACCAGCATTTTCTCCTTTTCACATAATGTTTTCTACCCCTCTAATTACAAATCTCCTTTTAGACCCTTGAAAAGGATAAACCAAAAAATGTAGACTTGCGGGATATTATTTTTCAGTTTCTGCACCAAATTGTAAAAGAAGATTGCTTGAATTCCTATTTGTGCATAATACTTATTGGTAGCATCTGTCATTTCTCTGGAGACTAGCCTACAGAGCTCTTGTCATAGAGCCCAGGACTCGTAAATGTCAGGTTAAGGTTCCATTTGCCATCTCAAATCACTTAAAGTTTTTGGATGAGACACTAACTCTTTACCTCACAATTCTGACTTTTAACGACTCTGAGAAAAGAGCCCATAGAAAACATTGTGGGAAAAGGAGAAAATGATGGTAACCAGCATTTTCTCCTTTTCCCACAATATTTTCTACCCCCATCAAAGTCAGATATCATTATATAAACAAGATTTGATTTGTTGTCTGCAGATGCTTTGAATTTGGTCCAGTCCAAAAAATTGCCTTTTGGTAAAAAGTTATTTCTTTGCCAAAGGACAAAATTTTAGATTGGTCCAAACTGAAAGCACTTGCAGACAACAAAATAAAAGTGACAGGAAAATTGAAAATTGTTTTTGGAAGGGAAGAAATCATTGTGGGAAAAGGAGAAAATGCTGGTTACCAGCATTTTCTCCTTTTCTCACAATGTTCTCAGAAGGCTTCTTTCTCAGGGTTGTCAAAAGTAGGGATTGTGTGGTAATGCGTTAAACTAATGTCCCATGTTTCAGTGTTATACACAGAGCATGTTAATGAACCAGGCATAACTTACGATGGGTTGCATTCTGTACCTTGCACGTTTCTTCTAATAAAACTAACAGCCTTCAAGTGGCATTGTCGATGGAAACATTGAATAAATGCAAATTTAATTAATTAATTCAGAGGAAACACACATCTTATGTGACAGTCATAGGTTTAGCTAAAAAGCCACAATACAGCACATTCTAGGATGTTTTAGACAGGATATCTCGCAAAATGTTAATCAGTCTTGATCAGACCACAGATCTAAATCTATCATATCTAACTCTTTACCAAACAACAAAATTTCATATTTGTTGCCCAAATTGACAGCATTTGCAGGCGACAAAGTAAATATGATTTGAAGATCGAAATATGTATGCGGAAGGGTAAAAAACCTTTTGGGAGAAGGAGAAAATGCTGGTTACCAGCATTTTCTCCTTTTTTAAAAATGTTTTCAAAAGGCCTCTTTCTCAAGGTCATTAAAAGTCAAGATTGTGTGGTAAAGAGTTAAGGATAAATTATGCTTTACTGAGCTTTTTACAGGAAAAGAAAATATTAAGGTTTGTTTTTTTTTCGCTGATTTTAGATGGATTCTCTAAAAGAGGCTCTATATGCCGTGAAACAAGATAATCACCGGCTACAAGCAGACAAAATGAGGGTAAGAGTTTCTCAATTTTTTTTTTCATAGATCTTCCCTAGAGTCATAAAAATGTATGATTGTTTGTCATTTTGCAAGAATCTGCATTGCTAGAGTTTATTATCCCCTGCCAAAGGCAGGGTTATACTAGTACTTTTAGCGTTGTCTGTACGCCTATTCTTTTATCTGTCCACTCTGCTTCATGTGTCCATCTGGGAGAATATTTCCAATATCATTGGACAGAATTCCATGAAACTTTATACCATGTGTGTTAAATAACCTATTCAGCAAATGCACATTTTTGTTTTATTCAGTGCAAAACAACTGACTGAGGATGATATTACGTTTGGGAGTAGAGTAAATTTTTTGAGCGTGGAATATCATTTCAACAGAATTGCTTTTTTTACCCATGTATGCCTGCTGCCTTTAAAAAGGACTAGGCAAACACTGCGGTTTAAGATTGTAAAGAAAAAAGTAACATCTGATGTGGATACACTATATGTACGTTATAGTGAGAAAGTATTTATAAAATGATAACATTGATAACAAATTAGATTCATGTTTTGGAAGAGTTTATTAAGAAAGAGTTAACTCTTTACCACACAATCCTGACTTGTAATGTCCCTGAGAAAGAAAGCTCTTGAAAACATTGTGTGAACAGCAGAAAATGCTGGTAACCAGCATTTTCTCCTTTTCACACAATGTTTTCTACCCTTCCCAAATTGAATTTTCATTTGATTCAAGGTTTTTTTTTTTGTTGTCTGCAAATGCTTTCAATTTGGACCCAAAAAGTTTTGCAGTTTGGTAAACAGTTAAATGTCTGTCATGTGTAGAATTTTCCTTTGAAAGGGTAAAAAAATGCTGGGGAAACAGGTGTAATGTACCTTTTTCCACAGTGCTTTGAGAAATTATCTCTCTAAACACACAATTGCATTTGGTTGATAAACCAATATACTGTCTTACAGGATCAGATGGCCAAGTTACCTCCCCTAAGAGTTCCAAAGAAACCCACAGGTATCACCAGTCAAACAGGAACTGTAACTCTTGGAGAACTTCCTGAAGGTGTACCAGGTAAACTGGAACTTGGGTCGCTGGCCAAACAAACTGCAGACTTGTTACAGGTTAGTGTTATGATTATAGATTGACATTTGGTGGGGTTATAATCTGTATAAAGCTAAATCAAGGATTGAATTTGTCTAAAATCCCTCTTCTGTTTTAATGTCGTTGCATCTTATCTTCTTACAACTATCCATCAGAAATTGTATTTATGAAAGACTCAGTGTCCTGATATCTTGCAGAATTTTAGGCTTGACAATATTAAGGAATTGCAGACAACAAGCCAAGTATTTTTTCCAATGATAGCATCTGTTCTTCAAAAATGTAGAGAGCATTGTAGAAAAAGGAGAAAATGCTGGTAACCAGCACTAATGTCTCCTTTTCCTTCAGTGTTTTTCAAACCTTTCTCAGGGTCATTAGAACTTAGGATTGTGTGATAAAGATGTAAGCATAATTATCTCCCCTTGAACTGAAACATTGTTATGTGTAGTGTATGTAAGGTAGGACTAGCTTTCTTCTGTACCTAAACTTTCTAATGTGCAAATAACAAATTACTATTTCTGTTCACACACTAAAGGCTTGACATTACCAACTTCTGTCTGTGATGAAAACTTCTAGCAGTAAAGGAAAAAAAAAAGATATGTACATGTGCAAGAAGCACTTTATAAAGCTCCATATAAGTATGCTAATGACACATTGTAGCATGGTACAGGTTATTATACCCCCACAAAACAAATGTTTTTGGGGATATACTGGAACCAACCTGTCTGTCTGTTTGTCCGTCTGTCTGCGTGTCTGTACAAATAATTGCCTGTTTCTGTCAAAGCACTGGTGGGGGGTACTAAGTCACATTCAGTGACAGCTCTAGTTATTTCTAACTTTTCTATTTCAGAATGTGCACAAACTGAGTTCCTGTCCAAAGGTTTTGGATATTAGTAAGAGGAAGCCAGGTATATGCTTAATTTTGTTTACTTTATTTATGTGCCAAAGTGCAAACCAAGCTTGTTATTTGTGTTGGTAAATCAGTTGTTTTGAAGTAAAGGTCTGTGGCCCCTAATTCATATTAACCCATTACCACACAATCCCTACTTTTGACGACCCTGAGAAAGAATTATTTGGAAAACATTGTGGGAAAAGGAGAAAATGCTGATAACCAGCATTTTCTCCTTTTCCCACGTTTTCTACCCTTCACAAAACAAATTTCAAATTTTCAGTCATTTTTATCTTGTCGTCTGCAAATGATTTCAATTTGTACAATCCTAAAATTTTGTCGTCTGGTAAAGAGTTGTAGAGATTGGCCAAATAGCCTCTATGAAAATGTCGATGTTAGATGATATTAACTGATGAGTTAATGAGTCTACAGCCCCAACTGATGGAAGCTGCTGAGATTTGCCGAATAACCTTTACACAAACATCGATGTTTCCCATGAGTTAAGGGCTGTAGACCTATAGAATTGAGAGAAAAACAGTCAACCCTCATTAAAACCACCATGTTTGTTTCCAGCATGAATGTTATTTTAACGAAAATGTCTGTGTATTGAAAATGAACCATTAAGCTTTGAGTATGATGAGTTTTTTGTCATTTACTTATAATATACGCTCTGAGATGCTACATATAATCATACAGTCAGTATTTTCCTCTTTTCACACAATGTTTTCAAAAGGTCGTAGAAACCAGGGATAATTTGGTAAAGGTTTAAAAGGTATTATTTTGATTCATAAATATTGTAATACTTTTGGCTGCCATTGGGGCTTTAATTTTTGTCGTTCTAGTTCATAAATGTTTGTTACCACCAAGCATTAGCAGATGACAATTTTCTCCATTTCCCATGGTGTTTTCAAAAGTTATCTCTTTCAGGTTAGTAGAAAGCTGGGATTGTGGGGTAAAGGACCAGTACTTTATCTCAGCTTAATCTTAAATTTTCAATAATAAACATCATTATGAAAGTTTTGAGACTGGTTAACTCTTTACCAATCAACAAAATGTTAGACTCGTCCAACTTGAAAGCACTTGCAGACAACAAGATAAATGTGACTGAAGAATTGAAATTTTGTTTTAGGAGGGGTAGAAAACATTGTGGGAAAAGGAGAAAATGCTGGTCACCAGCATTTTCTTCTTTTCCCACAATGTTTTCAAAAGGCTTGGAAAACGGTTGAATAGAATGATATTTACCCAAACAACTTTATCCAGAGTAAATCTATGTTTCCTTTACTCAGGAATGGAGCCTGCATCCATCTCCAGCAATCCACAACAACAGCTTGTCAACAAAATGGCAAACTTGACTTTGTTAGAGAAAAGAACACAAGAGGTTTGTAATTCATTTGAGATAAAATTTGCATGGTTTTAAAAATGTTGTCAATTTGTGCTGGTCTTTGTCTTTTTTCTATCTCAGCCTTCAAGAGCCTCACATGGGAGGATAAAGAAAAATAGTATTTTGGAAGATATGTGCAAATGTGATTCTTTTGTTTCTCTTTCTATAGATCTTCTTATACCCCCGCAAAACGAATGTTCTCTGGGGTATACTTGAATCAGCCTGTCTGTCCGTGTGTGTATCCGTCTGTGTACAAAATACTTGTAATTGCCAGTTTCTGTCAAAGCGCTGGCGGGGATATTAAGTCGCATTCAGTGACAGCTCTAGTTTAAGTTTGTAAGCTTTTATGCAAGTCTATTCCAGTAGTGTTTAAAAGAATTGTTAGAATTAATCCCAAACCACACAATCATATTAAGTTTTCACAGTCTTGATGAACAATATTTTTGAAAACTAGAAAGTTCAATGTCATTGTTTCTTACTAGTCTGTGTGCACAACTGTTAACCCTTAACTCATTATCAAATGAAAAAGAAAATTAGGTTTGTCCAAATCGAAAGCATTTGCAGACAACAAAATAAAAGTGACAGAAAATTTGAAATGTGTGACGGGTAGAAAACATGGTAGGAAAAGGAGAAAATGCTAGTAACCAGCATTTTCTCTTTTTCCCACAATATTTTCTAAAGCCTTCCTTCACAGGCTCGTCAAAAGTAGGGATTGTGTGGTAATAAGTTAACCATTTACTACATTTTTTCCCAGAATGTTTTCTACCCTTCCCAAATCAAATTTCAATGTTTCAGTCACATTTATTTTGTTGTCTGCAAATGCTTTCAATTTGGACCAGTCTAAAAATTTGTTGTTTGGTAAGGAGGTAAAGTTAAAAAAAAAAAAACAACTAAGAGTAATTTTAGATGGTCAGCCATGGAGCTTGAACCCACACCCTCAAGTTGCCCAAGACTTGACATATCTGAGTTTTAAAATTTTAGACTTGTCCAAATTGAGAGCATTTACAGATGGTACCGGTAATTGCAGTTTGGCTCATTTCGTGCAATATTAATTTGATAGGGTATAAAACATTGTAGGAAAAGGAGAAAATGCTGTTTTTATAAGGTTTAGGGGCATGTTTAACTCTTTACCATAAGATAAGATCTAAGACTTGTCCAAATTGAAAGCATTTACAGAAGGCAATTTCAGTGTGGCTCATTTCATGCAATATTAATTTGATTGGGTGAAAAACATTGTGGGGAAAAAGAGAAAATGCTGGTAACCAGCATTTTGTCCTTTTCATTCAATTATTTCAAAAGGTTTTTTTTTTCCTAGGGTTGTGAAAATTCTGATTTGTGTGGTAAAGAGTTTAAATGATTAAGATTTTTGCAAATTTCAGCTACAAGTACAAGTGACAATGTTGCTAGCGGCCAATCGTACTGGAGGACAAGTGAGAACAGATTTCTCTGTGTTTCCAACACCACAGTTTGCAAAGGTTTGTAAGATTTCTGGTATTATTTGATTTTCAAATCATTTGATTTTCGATCGGCAGCTTTCAAAGAAAATGTGCAAGTAAACTGTGGTACTTATTTCACAAAGTGAACACAGTTTACTATAGTCATGTTAAGTCTTTACCAAACACCCAAATTCTGGATTGACCCAATTTGGAAGCATTTTCAGGCAGCAAACGGAAGGCTGTTCAAATGATGATTTCTGTCTTGGAATGATAGGGCAGAAACATTGTTTGAAGAGGAAAAATACTGGTTATCATGTTAAATATATTGTATGCCTTGATTAACCCTTTCCCAAATGACAAATTTTAGACTCTTCCAAACTCAAAGAGTTTGCAGACGATAATTCCAAATTTGATAAAACTGGCAGAAAGTTCTCCAAATGGGTAGAAAACACGGTGCAAAAAGGAGAAATAGCTCATTACGAGTAATTTCTCCTTTTCCTACAGTGTTTTCAAAAGGCTTGTATTGCAGACACGTAAAAACAACAGCTTGTTTGGGAAAGGGTTAAAGCAAAGCTCTTTCCTCTTAACTCTTTACCAAACAGCAAAATTTTAGACTGGTCCAAATCTGAAAGTGTTTACAGAGGACAAAATGAACATAAAAAAATGAAATTTGTTTCCAGCAGTGTAGAATATATATTGTGGGAAAAGAAGAAAATGTTGGTTACCAGCATTTTCTCCTTTTCCCACAATGTTTTCAAAAGGCTTCTATCTCAGGGTCATAAAAACCAGGGATTGTTTGGTAAAGGTTTAAAAATTGTCCCATTGAAACAACACTGAGGGAAAGGCTGTTGAAAACATTGTTGAAAAAAAAAGAAAGTTTATATTAGTCACATTAAATTTGTTGTCATATGCTTTCAGTATGGATAGATCTAAGAGCTGAGTTTGATTTTTTATTTATTCCAGGTGTTGCATGAGAAGAGTGGAGAAAGTCTGTTGATTGGTCGAGTCTCGGTGCCAACAGACAAGGGGAAGGGGGAATGTGTTCCTATAAATATACAGCCGAATCAGCTACGCCACCTCCATGCCAGACTGGTCACATGATCAGTGGAAATTTTAGTGCAATATTATTTATTGTATACCTTATCTTTGAGCAAAAAAAGTTTGGGGGAAGCTACTGAAAACCTTTCAGCAAATGGAGAAATTGCTGAAAAAGAAAATTTTCTCCATTTGCTCCAATGTTTTCGTATGTTTTGTCCAAGTGCTACATGTTTTCTTCTTTTTTGAAATCTGTAAAATTTAATCCTTTTCCACATAGCCCTAATTATTAACAACCCTACGGAAGAAGGCTTTCGAAAACATTGTGGAAAATGGAGAAAATGCTGCTTACCAGCTTTTCCCTCAGTATTTTGAACCGTTCCAAAAGCAAATTTCGATTCCATATTATTTTGTCTTCTGCAAAGGTTTTCAATTTGGACCCGTCTATATTGTTATCATGTGGTAATGACTGCATATTGTTTGATAAGTTACGGCTTTTAGATATCTGTTTAATGTGTTCATGGCTTTATATGTAGTATTGATGTAAACCTTGCTTGTAATACAAAATTACTGTAGCTAAAGAAGATAAGAGTTCCCTGAACAACCAATTTCTTTTTTTTTTTGACAATGTTTCTTTGACTTTCTTGTGACTAAGGTTATGATCATTAGACTGTGGTTCACTAGGTCATTTGTACCCAAGATTAATATGCAAATATTCCTCCCTAGTTGGGTGATTTCGAAGAAAATGTCTCCATATTGTCCAAATCTTGTTGTCATCTGCTTCTGCATGCAAAAAAGTTGACATTTTACAATATTTTTCTTGTTAATATGCAAAAATGCTTCCTTAGTTTGGTGATTTTAAAGAAGAAAATGTTGATATATTGTCCAAGTCCTATTGTCAGCTTCTTCCTTCTTCTGAATGCTTAAGATAATCTTAATCAGGGCCCACGCTGTCGATCGCCATTTTCGCCATTGGCGAAAATATTCAGAAATTGGCTAAAAAAAAAATTAGTTGGCGAATTAAGTGATTAAAGAGTTGAAAAGGGTCAAAAAAAGGGTCAAGGTTTAAAATACTACCCCAAACAGCAGCTGATAATACACATTACCTGTGTGCAGTGAACCGATTATTCCCTCTGAGACATGTTGTGTAGAATACACCCTTATCGGTTATGTAAACAATTAACACATGATCAACAGTCAATAATGATACTGGTGATTCAATAAGTCTAGAATCCATCCAGATGTAAATTGGATAATAATCCACCTTGAGAATTAATCTTAACTCCTTTAACTAGATGAATATTTGTGATATGGCTGGCGACGTATTTACAATGGATGCCGGTAATTGATGGATTTATCAGTTTGAGAGAAAGAATTCTACGAGGGTGTTAATTGATAAAAGAATTGACAGTTTTCTTCAAAGACAAATAAGAAATGATCAAAAAACAAATTTTTTTTAAAAATTGTTCTTGATTAGATTAGAAATAATTCTGTATAAATCTGGTCACATTTTATTTGTAGAGAGCAGTCTCAAATTTCTATGTTTCACATTATTTCTTTAAACTTGATCCATTGACAAATGAATTTTGGAGAATAAAAATATTCTGTCATGTCCTCAAAGACAGAACCAGTTATATTTGAGAGTAGGCAGACTACCAGTGTAGGCCTTAAGTAGGATGACTGCATGTTGACCTTGACCTACACAAGTTTTTTTTTTTAGTTTTCATAAATAAAAACTGGGATGTATACATGAAGATGTTAAAAACATGTATTCAGGTCAATCCTTTTTTGGGTAATGTACCATTCTGATAGTGCATGGGGTACAGGCCATTCTTAACAGGCTTAATTCTTTACCAAACAACATTTTAGACTTTTCCAAATTGAAAGTACTAGCAGACGACAAAAGAAATGCAAATCAAAAATATAAATTTGGTTTTAACAAGGACGAAAACAGTGTGGGAAAAGGAGAAAATGCTGGTTACCAAATTGAAAGCACTTGCATACGAAAAAGAAAATGCAACTCACAAAAATAAATTTGTTTTTAAAAGGTTGGCTACAAGTCACTGAAATTGGCTAAAGGTTTTACCAATTGGCTAAACCTCTGGCTAAAAGAATTTTTGACCCAGGGTTGGACCTGAGATTTGACATTTTACATTATTTTTCTTATTAACTCGTTACCAAATGACAAAATTTTAGGTTTGTTCAAAATGAGAGCATTTGCAGACGACAAAATAAAAGCGACTGAAAACTTAAAATTTGTTTTGTGAAGGGTAGAAAACATTGTGGGGAAGAGGAGAAAATGCTGGTCACCAGCATCTTCTCCTTTTCCCACAATGTTTTGTAAAGGCTTCTTTCTCAGGGTCGTCGAAAGTAGGAATTGTATGATGATGGGTTAATAGAGATATTTTTCTCCAAATGTTGACAAGTTGTTAACTACTATAGGGGCAAGTAACCATCAAAATATTTTTGACACAGTAATGCTTCCCTTTTGATTTCAATTTCACTGTATTATCTCCTGCTAGATGGCATTCTACAAATACACATCTATCTAATATGGGCATTCTGGGTACATAAGCAGAATAATTTTTCTAAATAATAACCGTTACTTTGAATATTAACCCTTTACCCCATAAGGTATTTCTATGGTATCTCTAATTGACCCAAAATAACAGCAAGGATGAAGCTGTTTCTTATGTGTAAATGACACCTTTTGATAGCATAGAAAACATTGTGGCAAAAGGTGAAATTGCTCGTCACGAGCAATTTCACCTTTTGCCACAATGTTTTCGAAAGACTCCTACAAACAATGCATAGAAATGAGTATCTATGGAGTAAAGGGTTAAATAAAATAAACATGTACTCAATAAAACACTATATGGTGCGATTTATTCAGTTATGATCAGCAAGCAGGTAACCTATGCACCAGCCATTTACTAAAATAGTCCCCACAGGCTTGGGTTTAGCTTTGGTATAAGCTCTTCTTTTCCCAAGTAATGGGGAATGGCTGATGGGTCATAGCACACAGGTCGAATTTTCACAGAACATGACATGTGCAGACAATAATTTTCGCTAAAAAATAAGCAACTGTAGCTTGGTATTGTCACTCACATGAGATGCTCCTTTTTTGTATTATTGTGGTAATGGGTTAAGAGGGTTGAAGCAAATACATGTAGCATAAAAAATACATGAATATAATTATGGGTAATCGGGGAAAAATTACGTGATAGATTATTGTTCGCTGTTTATTATTCAAGCTTATATAGTTGAATTGTTTAGTTTAAACATATTTATTTTACATCGATTGAGAAACAAGTTCTTACAACTTATACTAATCTCTCTCGATTCCGCTTCCTGGGAACTACACCAGTACTCGCGCCGAATGTGTGGGCCAATGAAAAATCCCAAAGTTGACACCCGCTCCCGGGTATCGAACTCCGGACCTTTTGGTTACGAGGCCTACGCTCTACCTCACGACCATGGACACCACAATTGTTTTAGGCCAACTCTCTGTACATCACAAACTTCAGTTACTGGCAGAAAGTTTGATCAAACCAAATGACTGTGTTACAATTTACAAAAATGTAAGGGTCTAGGCAACACATAGGTTTTGAAAACATTATGTAGTAAGGCCATCTTTGTATTTTTAACCCTTTACCACACAATCCAGACTTTAAACACCCCTGTGAAAGAGGCCTTTTGAAAACATTGTGGGAAAAGGAGAAAATGCTGGTTACGGAGAAAATGCTGGTAACTAGCATTTTCTCCTTTTCCCACAATGTTCTCTTCCTTTCCCAAGCCAAATTTCAATTTTTGAGGCACATTGTCATCTGCAAATGCTTTCAATTTGGACCAGTCTGAAATTTTCTCATGTGATAAAGAGTTAAACAGTGTTAACTCTTTGCCACACGTAAAAGTTGTCGACTTATCCAAACTGAAAGTGTTTGAAGAAGACAATCTGAATGTGGCTGAAATTATGGAAAATTGTCCCTGATAGGTAAGAAAACATTGTGGGAAAAGGAGAAAATGCTGGTTACCAGCATTTCCTCCTTTTCCACCAATGTTTTCCACAAGCTTCTTTTGCAGGGTCTTTAAAACTTGGGAATGTGTGGTGAAGAGTTAAACTCATATACAAACAAACTTTATTAGTGGATGTAATTAAAGTTGTTCCTACCAGTTGAAAGATTAACCATTTCAAAGTTTGATTATTTGCTGTTTGTAAGGCATAAAGCTTACTGTAACATTAAAAATGTGGAAAATGAGTTACGGTCTTTTTGTTCTTTTTATGTTGCAAAAAATAAACAAGCTATAAGTAAATTTGTTTCTAGCCCATTACCACACAATCTCGAGTTTTAACAACCATGGGAAAGAATCCTTTTGAAAACCAACATTTTCTCCTTTTCCTGTTTCACTTTTCTTCGCTGTCTAAAACAGAAATCGTCATTTGCACCATGTTTCATCTGGCGGAACAAAAGTGACAGCATGCATGTCGTAAAAGGCGACAAAAGGGGCATCATTTTGTGTTTTGTCCATTCCTCATTTATCATGTTTGTCTTACGTTGTTGCATATGTATGTTATTTTCACCTTGCATTGTTGGTTACTAAGTGTGCCCAATATGACTTGAGTTGTCGACGGGCCTTAAAACGCTATTTATTCATTCATTCATTTGCACCAATGCAAATTTTCTAGATTTAGGTAGGCCTTAGATTTTGTTGTTTGATAAAGTCAGAGAGTTGAAAATATGTGAGACTGAGACTAGAAAGCAAATTTCCTTCCAAGAATACCAAAGAGCGAAATATTTACGTTTCATGTCAGGTACTGTAATCCTTTTTGAAATGCGTTAAAACTAAGCCTACCCTACTGTATCAGCTAAAGTGAAATAATCTTAATACCAAATGACAATAGTTTAGGGTTGTCAAAATCGAAAGCATTTGCAGACAACAAAATAGAAGTGATTGAAAATTTGAAATTTGTTTTGTGAAGGGTAGAAAACATTGGGGGAAAAGGAGAAAATGCTGGTTGCCAGCATTTTCTCCTTTTCCCACCATGTTTTCTAAAGCGTCTTTCTCAGGGTCGTCAAAAGTAGGGATTGTGTGGTAAGGGGTTAATGTCTTCATGATAATTGTTTTTTGAGTAATCTTTCTTTTTTTAATCTCTTTCTACCCAAACCCCCATTTCATTGCAATCAAATCCATAAAGATATACCCCTGGACTTAAAATTTACCAGTGTAACAGTTAAAGTCGAGTTCCAATTTTTAGTTACTTCTAAACAGTTCTCTTAAATTGGAGATGTTTGCTCAATAATGTGTAAATGGGTCATTCCTTAACCGTTATCCTGCTAAGTAACTAAAATCTAATTTTTAATTCAATATTAACTCAATACCAAACGACAATATTTTAGGCTTGTCCAAGTCGAAAGCATTTGCAGATGACAAAATGAAAGTGACTGAAAATTTGAAATTTGTTTTGTGAAGGGTGAAAAACATTGTGGGAAAAGGGAGAAAATGCTGGTTACCAGCATTTTCTCCTTTTCCCACAATGTTTTCTAAAGGCTGCTTTCTCAGGGACATCAAAAGTAGGGATTGTGTGGTAATGGGTTAATAATCCAAATATTTCTGTTTCAAAGTTATTTGTTATGGAATAATCTCTCCTTATTGGACGGTGTAGATCCAAGATCAGACTGCACATTCTGTGCAGTCTGATCTTGATCTACACTGGCCGCAAAAAGGTCAGCGAGTCGCGCTTTACAGCCAAAGAGTTAACAGGATATCATGTGTCTAATGCAGATACATTTCGTTTTGTATCAAGCACGAAAATGTTCATGATCAAGATATATGAGTGGTCGTGCTATGTTATCATATTTTCATGGTCTAAGGGAAAAAACTCGTATAGCTTTAAAACCAAACTGCTTGAAAAATGATCTCCCTTATACTGAAACCCTGCTTCACGCCCCCCCCCCCACCACCACCACCACACACACACATACACACAATTGAATAAAACGTGTTGCGAATTGAAAATGAAGTTCTATGTACAGTCCACTATATCCCCTGTGACCTAAAGGAAGATCACTAGACACGGCTGCGGCATTCGCAATACAATACTTTCGGTTGGCACGGCATGCCGCACCAATGCACCAATGGCGCTGATGTAGTATGATGCCACATGTAATAATTTGTGGTAAAAAATGCCGTAGAATGCACGAAATCGCACCTTTTTTTCCCAAAATTTTGCTGGAGGAGCATGCCTCCGGACCACCCCTTGCATAGCTTTGTGCATTCGCTCCATCGGAGCTCGATTTTGCCGCACCAATCAAAATAACATGGCTACACCTCTGTAGTGTACTTGTACCTCGAAAATATGGGAAAGGATAATTTTCTTCACACATCTCAATAAGACAATGTGTATACTTAATATTATTCGAATTAGATTTTCAACAAACACAACAACTTGCATGAAAAAAGGGACCCAAAACTATTGTTGGCCATGGTGGATTTCATTAACATTTTATTGTCTAAGCGGGAAAAACTCGCGCAGCTTTAAACTAAAACCTCAAACCTGTATGTGTGTCCGTTCCTAAACACCCGCCCCCCCCCCACCTTTTCCCTAGCCCCACCTGCAACTTCTGAGATTAAAATGTACAACTCTTCAAAATTAAATAAGCACGATTATCTGCCTAATTAACCTTACGGCACACGGCGATTGTTTGGGCTGCTTCTTTAATTCAAAATTCCAGACAATCTTTACCAATATTGAATCTTCCTCGCATCATCTAAGTAGACTGCAGATTGCATAAACTCAGTGCCATTGCCGAATTCTGTTACGTGATAATTTGCGTGAACAGTGGGCTACAAATATTTTCGGACATTGTAGAATTTTCCCGTAATCATTTTTAAGGGTCTAAGGGAAACAACTTGTACAATCTTAAAACAAAGTATATGAAGAGTTTTCTCCCTTATAAAGACAAACACAAATTACCCAATTAGACTGGTACCCGTTCTATTTCCGTAATCGTCAATACATTAGAACCCATAACAGCAGGATGAAATTAAAGCTTTTGCTCTGATCGCCTTTACCCTTTTACCAAACAATCCTGAAGAAAAGAAAATTGTAGATAAAGGTGCAAATACTGGCAACCTGTATTCCTCCTTTTTCCCACAATGTTTACTATCCTATCGGTGTGAAATGTTGTCATTTGAGTTGCACTATTTTTTAATCTAATCTTCAAATGCTCCAGAATTTGGTCGCTTCAAAAAGTTTGCTGTTTGGTAAACAATTAACAGACGTAGAGGTGTTCCTTTACTGTTGTCGGCAATGATGGATTTTATTATCATTTTATTCACCGCGGAAAACAAAAACTCATGCAAGTTTAAACTAAAACCTCAAACCTCAAACCTGTATGTGCGTCCCTTTCTAAGCACCCCGCTTCCCAAACCCCACCTGAAACTTCTGAGATTAAAATGTACAACTCTTCAAAATTAAATAAGCACCCATTATCTGTATGCCTAACCTTACGGCACACGACGATTGGTTGGGCTGCTAGTTTAATTCAAAATTCAAGGCAATCTTTGCGAATATTGTATCTTCTTCACACCATCTAAGTAGATTGCATACATTCAGTGCCGTTGCCGAATTCTGTAACGCGATTATTTGCGTGTACATTGGGCCACAAATATTTCTGGCCAAGAAAGAATTTTTCCATAATCATTTTAATAGTCTAAGGGAAACAACTTGTACAGTCTTAAAACAAAATATATGAAGAGTTTTCTCCCTTATGAAGACAAAGACAAATTACCCAAATAGACTGGTACCTTTTGTATTTCCCTGAATCCATAACAGTAGGATGAAATTAAAGCTTTTGTGCCGATCACCTTTACCCTATACCAAGCAATTCTTTCAACTATCCTGAAAAGAATAAACATTGTAGGAAAAGGAGCAAATACTGGTAACCGGTATTCCTCCTTTTCCCACATTGTTTTCTATCCTATCAATGAGCAGTGTTATCATTATAGTTGCACATCTTTTCCCCATCTCCAAGTTATCCCGAATTTGTTCCAGTCAAAAATTTTGCTGTTTGGTAAACAAATAACAGATGGTAGCGTGCATAACACGGTTAAAGTGGTCCACAACTAAGGGATGCAACTCTGAATACATTTTTGCTGAAGTATATACGTGTTCTCTCCCTTAGACCATTGAATTCTAGCAATTTTGCCACCCTGTCCCTTCAGGAAACACGTAATGTATTTTATTAATTTCTTAACAGCAGAAATCAGTTTGGAGCAGAGAGAAAAGGCTGGCTAGAATAAAGAAATAGAGAAATAGCCCTGCAGCAATTTCAGTGTCTAACAGCAACTGTTGTTTATACTGCAAAAAATGTGCTTTAT
The DNA here is from genome assembly GCA_943736015.1 of Tridacna crocea. Taxonomy (NCBI): domain Eukaryota; kingdom Metazoa; phylum Mollusca; class Bivalvia; order Cardiida; family Cardiidae; genus Tridacna; species Tridacna crocea. Next base: position 43,612,488 of record OX031064.1, on the reverse strand, counting down.
CATTCACTGTGTCTGGAGGCTATCGTCCTTTTCCTAAATGTAATAGAGCTGAACATGCAACTTTAAACCAGAAGGGTTCACCTGAAAGATTTAACTCTTTACTACACGACAAAGATGTAGGCTTGTCCAAACTGGAAGCATTTATTAGGGATTGTTTTTTAATGTAGCGAAAATGGTCAACCTTTTTTTAGAGGATAGAAAACGTTGTGGAAAAAAAAAAAGAAAATGCTGGTTTCCAGCATTTTTTCCTTTTCCCACGATGTTTTAAAGGCTTCTTCCATAGAGTTGTTAAAACTCGGGATCGTGTGGCATAGGACCTATTAATCCGAGTATAAAGGACCTTAGGAAATTGGCTAAAATGTGATGTTGAAGGAAATCAATGGAGAAAAGTATGCCCGACGAGGGACCCGAAACCACGACCTCCAGAACACCGGTACCGCAGGGGTAGCCGGGCATCTGGTCCTGAGTCCATCCAATGTCAATTACAACATGGTGTCAAACGGATAACAAAGAAACAGTTTCATAACAATTGGTTAAGATGTCTGTAGACAGATTTATGCCATCATTCAGCTAGAAATATGCAGAAACTTCCTGGTTTTTCTTTTATAATTTATTTTCGGTCAGCTGATCTAAATTCTATGTAATGAACTTAAAATGTCACGAAACTGTTAAGAGCCATTAGGGATCTTATATACAGGTATATACAGGCTATATACGATCCCTGTATATAAGATCCCTAGAGCCAAGGAAAACCCAATATTCGCAATGCGATCCGGTGATTAAAACTGATCCAAAGGATTCCGGTAATGCGTAAATTGGGAATGGAACTTCCGGAATGGAATGTAAATATTTTGATTTGTCAAGCACGTCGAGGTGTGGACTCTCGACTGTTCATTTAATTTCCTCCCAATTCCTGTGCGCGTTCTTAGTTAAAATGCTCGATATCACGGAATTTTCTTCGTCTAAAATACAGCACGTAGATCTATTTTGTTTTTTGCCTTTAAAGGAGCGCATAACTAAAGCTTTAGTTTAATATGCGGTCCCATAGCAACTTGCCGGACTTTCATTTCAGAAAATTGAATGCATTTGTATGAATGTTGGTAAAAATAGCGAACTTACAACTTTAGAACGACCAGCAATCAAGGGACGTAAATTTACAGTTTTGGTCTACATGTAGTATACTGGTCTATCCCATAGATAGATATAAAGGTATAATGTAGTCTGGTACAGGTATTTGGTGATATATCGTGCGGCCGTATCGACATGTGGTTCGGGAGCTCAGTTGGTTAGCGTGCAGGAACGGTAATCCTGAGGCCCTGGGTTCGAATCCCGGTCAAGCCGCGATATTTCTTTACCACCTGTTACATACGCTTAATGAAATTAATCTAATAAACACACAAATATTTCACACATGAAAAAATTGGCAAAACAATAAGGACTTTTACAGGCTTCTTAACTGTTTCAGCGTCATAGGAAAACACAGGGACATTTTTAGACCATATAGATCAAGATTAGACTGCACATTCTGTGCATTCTGATCTTGATCTATATGGTGTGCTTGATAGGTCAGGACTAGACGATGGAAATCTGTCAGAGTTTTAGTGGGTTAAATTTTCAGCTGTCAGAAAAGGTTAATTATAAAAAAAATTTGGTGCTAAAAGAGTTAAAACTTTACTAAACAATCCCTGGTTTTTACGTCACAGAGGAAGAATTCTTTTTAAAACATTGTGGGAAAAAGAACCATCATTTTTTTTCCTTTTCCCACAATGTTTTCTGCCCTCCTAAAGTCAAGTTTCAATATTTCTATAACATTTATTTTGTCGTCTGCAAATCCCTCCAATTTGGAAAAGTGTAAAATTTTACGTATATAGCATGTTGATAGAGTTGAACAGGGTGCAATTGTAAAGCCCATCCATTTTTGAAATAATATAATCAAATGGAAGGAACTGTAATTCAGGAAAATTCTAGAATAAGACAGATTGAGAATGATCTTAAGAATTGTAATGCCTGACGGATAGTGTAGATCAAAGATCAATCATACTGCACATTTTGTGCAGTCTGATCTTTAATCTTCACTGGCCATAAAAGGTCTGTTGGTTGCGCTTTGCAGCCTAAAGGTTAATCCATTTTCTATTTCAGATAGGGCATTTTCTAAAGAAATGAGTTCTAAGGAAATTTGAACAGGACTTGTCAGTTTTATTCAAACATGCAAAGGCAAGGTCTGAGCAGTGTCCCAGGCTCAGTTGAGATGAAGGAAACAATCAGTCTGGGAGATCTGTCAGGCTTAAACTATGGATTACTGTCAGGAAGAGAAGAGTTTTGCCAGGCAGAGGCAAACATGTTTGATGTAAACGATGCTGAAGAAGCTGTCAAGTGTCTTAGAAGAGCCTTTCTGGTAAAATGTTACTTTCTTATTATTAATGCTTTACCGCAAAATCCTGAGTATTAATGTCCCAATACAATACCAATTACTTTATTCTGCATCTCAAGTACAGCAACATACATATAAAGTAGATAAAGGCTTGTGAAAGTTTTTTAAAAACATTGTTAGAAAAGGAGAAAATGCTGGTAAACAGCATTTTGTCCCTTTCCCAAAACGTTTGCTTCTCCCACAGAACTAGTATCAATTTTTGAGTCAAGTTAATTTTTGTCATCTACAATTTAATGCTTTCAGTTTCGACCAATCTAAATTTTGCTGTTTGGGAAAGAGTTTAAAGAGTTTATGGTACTAACAAATGTAATATTCTTAGTTTTTCAATATTTTTAGGTATTAAATCCAGGGAATCACATAGCAAAGAGATATCCGGAGCATGGAAGCATCAGTTTCGTACATAGTCGACATGCAACAACTGTTGGAAAGAAATATTTTTACTTACGTCACGTAATGGAAGAGAGAGCAAGAGTGGATCTACTGCGGGACTGTTTGTATCGAATAAAATCATTGACCAGTTTTATAAAAGACATACAGGAAGTTGTTTCAGAAGAATATCAAACTTTATACAATATAACACATGACTGTATCAAAGAAATACCCGTCAGTAAAATATATTGTTTAAATGCTCTTTGTGAGGATCTTAGAGCCCATATTGGTCATTGGAACTGTATAAAACAGAAGTTACACACTAATAGATGGTTACAGCCATTGTTAGGGGCATTACATTTCGAACTTGATTGGGTTAAAAGAACTTTAAACCAATTATGTGATAAAGCAATATGGTGGCTGAAAAAGTTCATTATGGTTGGTCTACAAGTGTTTTCTCATGGGAATATAGACACTGTTACACATGAAATGATCGGAAATCTAACTAGGGGCTTAGAGGATTTCAATAACATTATAAGTATACCAAACAGACATCATATGGCTCAAACGAAAACAAGTATAATTCATCACGCTAAAAGTCCGCTAGAATCAACCTCTTTTGATGTGCGTCATACAAATTCTTTCGCAAATATGGGAGAACATAAGCCTGTTTCTTTCACACACTTGTTGAATATTCTTGCGAATGAAAGATGTAAATACGCAGCACTAGAAACGCATCGTTTTTTCACCGCTAATCAGGAATTCATGAAAATGATCCCAGCAGGAAATTTACCAAAGTTTGTGTGGTCTGGAGACTCCTTGTGGACGTTTTTCAATAACCCCAACAGTGACACATCAGACTATCACACAGCAGATGGGAGTTTAACATCATTAAGTGCCGCTGTACTCCAAATTGGAAGCTTACATGCACCCGATCTTTCAAACTTAAACTCGCCACTCATCGAGCTATCAAGACGGGAGCACACATTTGCTGAAAACTTCCTATCTGTTGTGTGCAATTCGACAAACTTACTGAGAAGGACTGAAACACAAAATTCACGAAGAGCTGTCCGTCTTAATCAGCCAACATCTCAGTCCGGCAAACTACAGCAAGGCGACACTCCAGTTTTATCACGAGCTGATTCTCTACGCAAGTCAGTATCATGGGGCGACTCGGCTGACAGTTCCATTAGATCACAGTTAACAGCCAGGTAATAAACCCTTTAACCCATTACCACACAATCCCTACTTTTGACGCCCCTGAGAAAGAAGCCTTTTGAAAACACTGTGGGAAAACTCCTTTTCCCACAGTGTTTTCTACCCTTCCTAGATCAAATTTCAATTTTTCAGTCAGCTTTATTTTGTTGTCTGCAAATGCGTTCAATTTGAACTAGTCTTAAATTTTGTCATGTGGTAAAGAGTTAACACACAGTCCCCAGTTTTGACAACCCTGATAAAGAGGCTTTCTCAAAACACTGTGTGAAAAGAATAAAATGCTCATAACCAGCATTTCCTTCTTTTCCCACAGTGTTTTCTTTCCATTTTTGAAGGCAAACCCCTCCATTTGAGCCACATTTGTCAACTGTAAATACTGTCAATTTGTATCAGTCCTAGAATTTATTGTGCAGAAAATAGTTAACTATTTACCACACAGTCCTCAGTTTTAATGACCCTGCAAGAGAAGGCTTTAGAAAACACTGCTGGAAAAGGAGAAAATGCTGTGAACAGTTTTTTCTTCTTTTTCTTCAATGTTTTAAAATTTATTCAAAAACAGGTTTCAACTTTCCAGTCATGTGAAATGATGTATACTTAAAGTTTAGATCTTGAACTTTATTCTGTGGTAAAGAAGAATAGACCATAAGGTCATTTTGTTGTTTCCATTCTTTTCTTTTTTACTTTGCTTTGCACTTTGTACCATATTATACTATGCACTTCTAACCTGGAGGCTGTAGGATTACATAAAGCCTTGCTGGACAAATTGGAGTTTTTATGGGAGTGTCCTTAGGCAAAACATTTCAGGGCCCTTTCCTAGTAATGGTGAATCCCAGTACATATGTAAATATGTGAGCTGTCTTCATGATAAGGCTGAAATAATGTTGAAGCAGTGTTAAATTCAATCAATCAGTCCTGTACACATTTTACAGGTGTATGGACTTGTATTTTGCAGATATATGGATTTACCATATGATGGACTTACATTTTGTAAGTATAATGGACTTAACATGTTACAGAGTTACACTCACAGGTATATGGACTTATATCGGCTTACATTTCGAAGATATATATCAACTTATATGGACTTGTAATTTGCAGGTACAGTATATTGACTTACATTGGCTCACATTTGCAGATGATTATATGGATTTACATTTTGCAGGTATATGTATATGGGCTTACATTTTGCAGGTACACGTATAATTATGGACTTACATTTTGCAGGTACATGTATATGGACTTACATTTTGCAGGTACACGTATAATTATGGACTTACATTTTTCAGGTACATGTATATGGACTTACATTTTGCATGTATATGGACTTACATTTTGCAGGTACATGTATATGGACTTACATTTTGAAGGTACATGTATATGGACTTACATTTTGCAGGTACATGTATATGGACTTACATTTTGAAGGGATATGGACTTACTTGGACATTCATTTTGCAGGTTTATTGACTTATATGGACTTCAATTTTGCAGGTATATGGACTTATACTGGAATCACTTTGGAACCAACTTGTACAGCATGTTTTATGAACCGTCCTGGATCAGACACAACTCCCTGTATTTCTCTGAGATGGGCTCTATCACGCTACACAGCACCACAGTGGTAGCTGCTGTCAAGAGTATGGTGCAACATATGTGTCTTAAAGGTGAAGTCTTTTCAAACTCTTCAACTTTTTTTTAATTTATTTTTTAATTTTTTACAAAACAACAAAATTTTAGACTAGTCCAAATTAAAAGCATTTGCAGATGGCAAATATGAGTCAAAAATTGAAACTTGCTATGAATAGGATAGAAAATATTGTGGGAAAAGGAGAAAATGCTGGTTACCAGCATTTTCTTCTGTAACCACAATGTTTTCTAAAGGATTCTTTCTGAGGATAATTTAACTCTTTGCCACACGACAAAATTTTAGTCTGATTCAAATTGAAAGCATTTGCAGACGACAAAATAAAGGTGATTAAAAAACAGAAATTTGTTCTGGGAGGGGTAGAAAACACTGTGGGAAAAGGAGAAAATGCTGTTTTCTGCTTTTCCCACAGTGTTTTCATAAGGCTTTTTTCTCAGGGGCGTCAAAAGTAGGGATTGTGTGGTAATGGGTTAAAGTCAGGACTGTGTGGTAAAGGGTTAACTGTCTACTTTACCAACAATGTTTTGTTTGCACATCACCAAATTAAAGCATACAAAGTAAATGTAGCTCTCTTAGCTGATGGTTTCAGTCTTTCATAGGATATAAATCATTGTGCAAAAAGGAAAAAATGCTGGTTACCAACAGTTTTGTTTTCTATTCCTCAGGGTCGTTAAAACTCGGGATTGTGTGATAAAGATTTAACTTTTTAGGAAATGATTTGAAATCAGTTTCTTTTCTATGTAAAAGTAGAAAAAATTGTGGAAAAAGCAGAAAATGCATCCACAGTTTTAGCAGCATTTTTTTTGTTTGTTTTACTTGTCATGTTTTGAGTTTGGCAAATTGAAAAAATTTATCACTAGATAAAGGGTTAAACCATTATCACACAATCCCTACTTTTGGCGACTCTGAGAAAGAAGCCTTTATAAAACATTGTGGAAAAAGGAGAAAATGCTGGTGACCAGCATTTTCTCTTTTTCCACAATGTTTTCTACCCTTCACAAAACAGATTGCAAATTTTCAGTCACTTTTATTTTGTTACTAGTATCTGTCAAATGCTTTTGATTTGTACAAACTTAAGATTTCATCGTTTGGTAATACCGGTAAGTTAAACATACCTTTCTATTACATATTTATTTCTATCTGGTAGTATATAAACATACATTTCTATTACAGATTTATTTCCATCTGGTAGTGTAGATCCAATGACAAGTGCTGTAAAGAGATGTCTATATTTAGCAGCAGTTGCAGCTTGGGATAAAAGTAAGTTGAGAAACCCTATACCACCCAGTCCTGACTTCTAACAACACTGAGGAAGAAGTGTTTTGAAAATATTGTGGTGAAAAAGGAGAAATTACAGGGTTACCGTGTCACATTTACTCTGTCATCTGTAAACCCTTCCAATTTGGACAAGTCTAAAAATTTTGTTATTAGGCACACTGAGGAAGAACCCTTTTTGAAAACATTGTGGGAAAAGGAGAAAATGCTGAAAACAAGCATTTTCTACTTTTCCCACATTGTTTATACCCATTCGTTGATAAATCTCGACAGTTGAACCGCATTTGATTTGAAGTCTTCAGAGATGGTTTTGAAATAGACATGTCCAAAATTTTGTTTACTTTGCAACGATTTAATTCTTTACCACACAGCAAGATTTTGAGCGGGTCCAAATTGAAGGCATTTGCAGAGAATGAATTTAATGTGACTATGGTGATTGGATCTGTCTTTAGAATAGAAAAAATAGAAAAAAAAATGTGAAAAGGAGGAAGTGCTGGTCACCAGCATTTTCTCCTTTTCCCACAATGTTTTCAAAAAGCTCTCCCCTCCAAGGTTATTAAAAATCGCGATTGCATGGTAAGAGTTTTTTTTAAGTCTTTATCAAACAACAAAGTTTTTGACTGGTCCAAATTGAAAACCTTTGCAGACGACAAAATAAACATGGCTAAAAATTTGAAATTTCCTTGGGAAAGGAAGAAAATATTGTGGGAAAAGGAGAAAATGCTGGTTACCAGCATTTTCTTCTTTTCCCACAATATTTTCAGAAGGCTTCTTTCTCAGGGTCTTTAAAAGTTGTGATTGTGTGGTAATGGGTTAACACTTTACCACACAGTGCTGTCTTTTAGCGACCCTGGGAAAGAAATCTATTGAAAACATTCTGGGATAAATAGAAACTGCTGGTTACAAGTATTTTCTCCTTATCCTACAAAGTTTTCCACTCTATCAAAGAAAAATTGTACCTTTTTAGCCACATTGAAATTGTTGTCTACCAATACTTTGATTTGGACACAGCAAAAACTTTGTTATCTGATACCTTGTAAAAGTTTAACTCTTTACCACATGACAAAATTTCAGACTTGTCCAAATTGAAAGCATAAGCAAATGACATAATAAATATGATTGAAAAATTGGAACTTGACATAAGAAGAGTAGAAAACATTGTTGGAAAAGGAGAAAATGCTGGTTACCAGCATTTTCTCCTTTTCCCACAATGTTTTCAGAAGGCTTCTTCCTCTGGATTGTAAAAACCAGTGATTGTTTGGTAATAGTTTAAACACTCTTCATTGATTGTACTAGGTATGTGTGAATCCCTGGGGTCCCAGATGATAGACAAATGCTACCCGTGTCCTCTTGTCAATGGGAACTATTGTACGAGAACGGCAAAGTCGCTGAAGATGACATACCAACCTTTGTTATATCTGTTACAAGAAGTGGTGACAGACAAAGTAGATCCATCTTCAAAAGGTAACTTGCAAAGACCAGGGTAGTTACAAATAAAATTTGCGTAAGTTTTATGTAACTATAGTATAGTGCCATTAATCTGCCATGAGATACGACATAACTATCATAATAGTTTTCATATGTCTAGTGGCAGATTAATGCCACTATACTATAATTATGTACAACATATGCAAATTTTTGTTTGTAATTACCGTAGTGAAATGGGGCCCAGGTGATGAAGTTGTTAGCATACAGGAGTCGAGAACAGGGTTCAAAACCGAGAGCTCCAGATAAGAGGGAGTAATGGTATTCTTAAATCATTATATGGCTTTAAAACCCTATGTTGTGGGTACTCATTAGAATCATCTCATCAAAACGATTCTAATGAATACCCACAACATAGGGTTTAGTGGAGAGTAATTAATATTTTCAGTTTTGAAATCAAAATCACTCCCTCTATCCGGAGCTCTGAAAACTGCATCATCTTTACTATTCCATCAAGATTTCAACTTACAAATAATGCATTCTATGTTAACCCTTTCCCAAACGACAAATTTTTGGACTAGACCAAATTGAAAGCTTTTGCAGACGACAAATTAAAGGTGGCTGAAAAACTGGAATTTGTTCTGGGAAGGATAGAAAACACTGTGGGAAAAGGAGAAAATCATTTTCTCCTTTTCCTACAGTGTTTTCAAAAGGCTTCTTTCTCAGGGGCGTCAAAAGTAGGGATTGAGTGGTAATGGATTAACTTCATCTTTATTGCTTTTTCAAGATTTTAACTTATAAAAACTTTAATGCATTTTATGTTCCTGTGGCCATCAGAGAAAGCTCTTTTGTGACATTTCAGTTTTTAAATGGAAGATTTCTGATTTATAATTACCCTTTACACAATATATAACGGTAATTTATCTATGTTTAGACTGCTGAGTAAAATTTTTAACCATTGTACAGTCTGTAAAATTTTTACAGTGTTTCTTGTCTTTGGCTTTATGGATGACGTCTGCGCATGTCATATTCTTTGAAGATTCAACCTATCTTATATGACGCATTGCTTCCCCCAATATTGAGGAATTGTAGTAATATGCGCTATAATGCAGCAATGGAGAAAATGGCTGTTATTGGTATGTTTGAGGAGAACTCAAGCCTGTTTTAGCTCAAAATTTCTATAAACTGCTGTTCATAGCAGACTGAATCTCATCAGGTAGTGTTTAATTGAGTAAATGTTTTAGCTTGTAATTCTAAGTAATGGTTGTCGCATAGAAAAGTAGTCTGGTTCTGTACTCAGGATGCCCAGATTAGATAGATGTGTATTGGTAGAATGCCAACTAGCAGGAGATAATAGTATGGATGAATTTCTAATTTTTGCAGGTGAAGTTAAGCCTATTGGTCATATAGTGATGACAGCAAAGCGCCTCCTTGTCACCTGTGATCTTGCTCTTCATTGGTGCCAAACAAAATACAAGGGTTTTCTGGCATCCCATTCTATCAGTAACTTCATTCTTATTTCGTCAACAGATCTGAAGGTAAGTAGCTCGAATGTTCCATGTTAAAAGTCCCATTTTTCATCATCTTCTGTATATTACCCCTTAACTCATTACCAAACGACAAATTTAAAGACTGGTCCAAACTGAAAGCATTTGCAGATGACAAAATAAATGTGACTGAAAAGTCGAAATTTGATGTTGGAATGGTAGAAAACATCGTGGGAAAAAGGAGAAAATGTTGATTACCAGCATTTTCTCCCTTTCCCACAATGTTTTCAAAAGGCTTCTACCTCGGGTTCATTAAAAGTCATCATTGGGTGGTAAACGGTTAAACCTTAACCACAAAATTCCATTTTTAAATCACCCAAAGGGAAGGGACTTTTGAAAAAAGGAGCCATTTGAAAACATTGTGGGAAAAGCAGAAAATGCTGGTAACCAGCATTATCTGCGTTTCCCACAAGGCTTTTTGTCAAAATGAGGACAGTCTTTTCCTTCGAGCGGCCTTTAATTTTTCGTCTGCCAATGCTTTCAGTTTGTGTAAGTTTAAAATTAGGTCATTTGGTAAAGAATTAAAGTGCCTAATAAACCAAACAGACGTCATTTTTTAGTCCAGAAATGAGACCCAAATAAAATTGTAATTTCAATATTCCTTTTATCTATTATGTTTCAGCAAAAAAAAAAAAAAAAACTGTAGACCAGAAAGTATAGCAATAGCCTTGACACCTGTTGCAGTATCTATTCTTCTCGCCTATTTCAGTGTCTAGCCATGTTTAGCAATATCCTTCTCACCTTTTTTAGTTTTGAGCCATGCACAGTGGCAATAGCCCTCTCACCCTTTTCAGTTTCTAGCCATGTTCAGCAATATCCTTCTCACCAATTACAGTTTCTAGCCATGTTCAGCAATATCCTGCTCACCAATTACAGTTTCTAGCCATGTTCAGCAATATCCCTCTCACCAATTACAGTTTCTAGCCATGTTCAGCAATATCCCGCTCACCCTTTACAGTTTCTAGCCATGTTCAGCAATATCCCGCTCACCAATTACAGTTTCTAGCCATGTTCAGCAATATCCTTCTCACCCTTTTCAGTTTCCAGCCATGTTCAGCAATATCCTGCTCAACCAATTACAGTTTCTAGCCATGTTCAGCAATATCCTTCTCACCTTTTTCAGTTTCTAGCCATGTTCAGTAATATCCTGCTCACCAATTACAGTTTCTAGCCATGTACAGCAATATCCTTCTCACCAATGACAGTTTCTAGCCATGTTCAGTAATATCCTTCTCACCAATTTCAGTTTCAATCCATGTTCCACAATATCTGTCTCACCTTTTTCAGTTTCAATCCATGTTCCACAATATCCTTCTCACCTATTTCAGTTGCTAGTGGAAGAGATTCAGCATGCAATGCACCTGGCACAGACAATATCAAAATCTATCATACAGAAAAACTTTGTGGATTTAAATCCACAGATCTCTCTCTTCAACAATCTGATGGCTTATCTAAATACAGTAACAGAAAATCTACAGGTAGGGTGTTTTTTACTTGGACTATATTGTATTTAGGAATTGTCTGCAACTGTGGCTGTCATTCCGAAGGATCTCAGAATTTTAAAAGGGGCTCCAGAGAGTCCAACTTCATGGGGTAAGGTTGAGGGTTACTATGCTGCTTTATTTATCCATGGCTGATGGACTGGAAATTTATAACATCTGCAGGAATTTGTTTATCTCTTGGAATGAGAATGAAAAAGAAAGTCAATGAAAATAACAGGGAGGTTATTCCCACTAGTCCATTCATTTGAAATAAGAAGCAGAGCAGGATAAGAAATTTAGATATTTACCAACTGCAAAATTTTAGACTTACAAAACTGAAAACTTTTGCTAGTGAAAAAATTAAAATGAATCAAAAATTGAAATTTGTCTTAGAGTGTAGAAAACATTGTGGGAAAAGGAGAAAATGCTGTTAACCAGCATTTTCTCCTTTTCCCACATTTTTTTCGAAAAGCTTTTCTTCAAGACTATTAAAACTCAGAATTGTGTGGTAAAAGTTTAAAATATTTAGATATGCTCTCAAACGTTTATTTCAAATGTTGCATACATACGTTATAGGCATAGACTAATGACATGAAATAAAAGCAAAGTATCAATGGAAAAAAATTAAACACAGATCTGGTTGGTATATCTAGATTCCATGTACTTGTATATAATTTCAAGTACTGTCAAATTATAGCACAAACATTGTAATGCTGTAACTTTATTATCAAAGATAAGAAATGGGTTTTCATTTGGCATGCAACATTCAAAAAGGGGCATTCAGACGTGTACATAAACTGTCGTCTCAGATCAACCTGTGCAATCAACCAAGGCTAATCCAAAGCGGCACTTTCCATTTTTATGTAATTTTCTGTTGTCCGCATGTCTATTGAGGGACAAAATCTAATGTAGTCGTAAAGTGCTGTCTGGGATCAGCCTACGTAGACTGATCCAAGACAACAAGGTATGCAAATGTCCCAATGCCCCTTTTTCATATGTTGCAAGCCACATTATAGATTGGTTACAGATTTGATCATGAATTTTGTTATTATGTGACTTATTCTATAACAAATATATAATAGCTTTTTTTTTTGTTGTAGAATATGCCTGATACTTGTATGAAAGAGTTCAGTAGTACCTTAACCGGCAGAGCTTTGGAGTATTTGAAATCTAACATGCCTCAAGGGAAATTTTGGAGAAGAAAATCACAGCAAGGTACAAAACAAACTTTTTACTGTACTGTACAGTTTTCCCAGCCAGTAGCAGGGCTTATTTGCATATGTTCTTAACCCTCCCTTCCCCCCTCTCAATTTCTCCCCCCCCCCCACTCAATCTCCCCGCCCCCTCCTTTACCCCTGTCTACCATTTGTGTTCCTACCCTCATAGTACCCCTTTCCAAAATGGCAAATTTTGGACCAGACCAATTGAAAGCATTTTGCAGATGACAAATTAACAGTTGCTAAAAAGATGATTTTTCTATATGATAGGATAGAAAATATTGTGGAAAAAGGAGAAAATGCTCTTCACTGGCATTTTTCTCCTTTTCCCACAATGTTTTCTTAAGGCCTCTATTCCTGACCTGTAAAAACCAGGGATTGTTTGGGAAAGGGGTACACATACATTTGGATCATATTAGAAATACAGGCAATGAACTGAAAATTTAAGATATTCTTGCAGAACACTTGACAAGAGGTAAATTTGCTTGAAGTCTGAGGAATTTCATCTTTTTATCCCACAATGTTTGGTACCATGAGGTATATAACATACCGGTATTTGTTTTATCAAAAACAGTATAATCAGTTGGTGTTCTTGATATTCATCAAAATGATGGTTTGTGTCACCCACATAAAACAAAGTTTACATTTAATATGTTTCTTTCCACGCTTACTTTTTCTTATACTAAGACCTGGTGCTGTTCTGGAGTGTGCTAAAGGAATATTTCAGAACACAATACACTGTTCCTGAAGTGTGTTCTACATGGAGCATGTTCGTAACATTGTTCTAAAGCATATTGAAATGACAGTACATTGTCATGATGGCTGTTGCAAGAGCTTAGTCTTAGCTGTGTTAGTTGAGGAAATGATTGGTGGCGGGGAGGGAGTAGTGACGAGTCTACAAGGCCCCTATTTATGGCAATCATTTGCAAATTTGGCCATGAAGAATTGTCCGTCCTTCAGCCATCTTGTATCACCTAGCAACCGTTCAGTAGGTGTGCTGCACCTTAATTGAATTAGAACAGTCAGAACATGTTATGAAGAACACGGCACAGTGTTCCGAAATACTCCATTGACCTAGAACATGTTCAGAGTAGTGAAAGGAATATGCCCTAGATCAAGAAGTGTAACTGTCCTTTGCCAAGCTCAAAATATACAAGTAGCAGAAAGTTTAATTGTAAGTCAGCCTGTGCGGATTGTACAGGCTGAATTGGGTCAGTACTTTTTGCAGATGTATTAAACTCGCTTTTCACAGAGCATCCTCATACATTATATATTACAAAAGTGCTCTATGTTTTTACAGATTACCCCAAAGGCCACAATCAGTACATAGAAAATGCTCTAGAGACAGTCTTTGAACCTGTACTGGAAGGAGTTGGAAATCTGAAACAGTCTGTACAGTTTGGTGTTATCTCCAGTGCCATTGAAGCTTTCTGTCAAGCTTGGATGTCCATAATTTTAAATGAAAAGATTAAATTTAGGTAGGTGTACCCTTCTCTGTATATACTGTATATGTGGATATATCCTCCCGAGTTGAAAAATTTGAAACTTACAGGTTATGGGCATTTTGCACATGTAAATTTTTTGCAAATTTAAGACACTCATTATTTCTTATACATGTATGGTAAAAACGCAAACAGAAAAGTTTACAATTTTATCAAATTTGTGAAATCGCAAAAATTTTCATGTTTCAGAAATTTCCACAAGTATTTAATCCTTTACCACACAACCCTGCCTTAAAACAACTTTGAAAGAAAAGGCTTTTGAAAATATTGAGGGAACCAGGATTTTCTCCTTTTCCCCAATGTTTTCTAAAGGCTTTATTTTCAGGTTTGTCAGAAGTAGGGGGTTGTGTGGTCATGTGTTAACCCTTTACTCCACAGATACTCATTTCTATGCATTGCTTGTAGGAGCCTTTGGAAAACATTGTGGCAAAAGGTGAAATTGCTCGTGACGAGCAATTTAGTCCCAATGTTTTTTATGCTATCAAAAGATGTCATATACACATAAGAAACTGCTTCATCCTTGCTGTTATTTAGGGTTAATTGGAGACACCATAGAAATGCCTTATGGGGTAAAGGGTTAAGGCACCAAGGTTGCAAAGACTACATCCAATAGAAAATGCTTTTCATTTTTCTGGGGCCATCAAAGAAATCATAGTTATGGTTTTATATTGAAGACTTTCGATATATGTATTGTTCTCTTACATGTTTATATTGGCAACTTATCTGTTTACTAAGTTGACTAAATTTTCAGAAATTCCAGTCTTTCAATTTTTTACAATTTGTTTTTCTCTCAGGCTGTAAGGTTTATCATAATGACTTTATACCTGTGCAAGACATTGGATCAATGCTTACTTACTATTTTACATTGGTCAGGTATTGTATTTAAATTGGGACGAAGCTATGCATGATGGAGTGGCCCCCTGCAACTCACCTGACCCCCTCTTAAAGTCATCATTTATTGATGACTCAGAGCCTTATTAGGCAAAAAGTCCGTTTTTGGACAAGAAATGGGTTTAATGGCTCAATGGCCAATCCCAGAAGCGCCCTTTTCATACGAACATGAAAGTTCGCAACAAATGCATAGCCCAAACAAAAATAGCCTATTGCAGGATTCGAACCCATGACAGGCAAATGTTTAACTCTTTACCACACAATCCCGACTTTTAACGACCCTGAGAAGGAAGCCTTCTGAAAACATTGTGGGAAAAGGAGAAAATGCTGGTAACCAGCATTTTCTCCTTTTCCCACAATGTTTTCTTCCAATCCCAAAAGAAATTTCAAATTTTCAGTCGCTTTAATTTGTCGTCTAGAAATGCCTTCAGTTTGGAACGGTCTAAAATTTTGTCGTTTGGTAAAGAGTTAAAATACCATAACCACTGAGCCAGAGATATCTCCCAAACGCAGTGGTCAGGTATTGTTGTTAAATCGGACCAAAGCTGCGTTTGAAGGAGTGGTCTCCAGTAACAACTAAAATCAGACCTTTCTTATACAATCTTTTACAGCTATGCTGGAGCTACTCTCTTTATGGAAGATGTGAAATTCATGAGAGCTTGGTTACAGCAAAACATTGTGAACCCTGAGGTATATCAAAGTATTTTGCATTTGTCGGTACTGAAAGCTGTAGGTGGAGCTGCACTACTGTTGCTGAGACAGCCGTCAAAGCAAAGATCATCCAGTAAATTTAGGGAACCTTCTAAAGAAGACAGTGAGTAAAGATTTTGGTTTAGTACAAACTGGTTTTAGAACTGTTTAACCCTTTACAACACAATGCTAACCTTAACAACTCTGATAAATAACACTTTTGAAAACATTGTGGGAAAAAGAGAAAATGCTGGATACCAGCATTTTCTCCTTTCTCCATAATGTTTTCTACCCATCTGAAAACAAATTTTGATTTTAGGACATTTTGAGTCATCTGCAATGCTTTGAATTATGAACGGTCTGAAATTTTGTCATTATGTAAAGGGTTAAATCATGTGATGGTTCTTAGGACCTGAAGCTTCGAAATGTTGTACATGTATATTCAGCTGGAAGTGGACCTTTATCAACTCTTTGGCTCATTGGTTAAGGTATTTGCCTTTTGTCCAGTCATTCCAGGGTTTCGAATCCTGCTCGGTCCCTTATTTCTGCCATGTATTTGTTCATTTGTTTCTTTGTTACGTACATTGTTCATAAGAGGTTCCCTGCATTGATTATGGATTACCTGAGTCTTAGCCAAATCTGTGTGATATTTTGGCGTTGATAGGCCTGGCCTCTTATTTCTGCCATGCATTTGTTCATTTGTTTATTTGTTACAGACCTTGTTTGTAAGAGGTTTCCTGCATCAATTATGAATTACTGGAGTCTTAGCCAAATCTGTATGATATGTTGGCATTGAAAGGCGATGTTACATGAGTCACATTAGGATACCGTATCCTTCATTACATCACTGCCTGTGAAATACCATACTAGTATTTTATTACTTTAGTCATAGTTTCATAGATTTATCTCTTTATTTAATGGCCTGAAATGGAAAGATTTGAACAAGAAAACTATAGAACGGAACAACAGTTTCCTGTTGATTTGCATAGCATATTTTGCAATTGTAAGTTTGGTTTTTTTTTTTTTTTTTGCAAAATGCTTGACATCTGATAAAAGCATTCCTATATTTACTATTGCCATGATTATTCACAGGTGTGGAAAACATCCCAGCCAGTCAGCTACAGGGAGAAAGTTTCATTCATGAAAGCGAGGAGCTGATAAGCCACGTGAGAAATCCGGACGAGTGGCTTGCCCTTAGAGTGGCTGGTCAGGGTAAAAATTGGAGAAGTCTGTCCTCTTGCTTAAATCCAGATTCTTAATTCTTCAGGTACAGGGAGGAAGTTTCATTCATGAAAGCGAGGAGCTGATAAGCCACGTGAGAAATCCGGACTAGCCCTTAGAGTGGCTGGTCAGGGTAAAAATTGGAGAAGTCTGTCCTCTTGCTTAAATCCAAATTCATAACTCTTCACAATCCAGAGTTTTAATGACTCTGCGGACAGAGGCTTTTGAAAACATTGTGGGAGAAGGAGAAAATGCTGGTAACCAGCATTTCTCCTTTTCCCACATTGTTTTCTACCATGCCAAAAACAAATTTCAATTCTCTATTCACATTTATTTGGTTGACTGCAAAGGCTTTCAACTTGGGTCCGGCTGAAATTTTGTCATGAAGTGAAGGGTTAAATATCAAATGTCCATTAGCTTTGTATTGGAGAGTTTAAGAATTTTCATTGTTAATGTTGGTTTTATTATCATAGGGTTCTTTCATAGGCAATTTTTGCTAGAAGTACGAGTGACTGATTCCTCTCTTACAGGAATGATTATGTGTTAATAATTTTGTTGAACCTGTTGACTTTAGTTTGTGGTGCCAGCCTTGTTAGATCCTTCAATCAATGTATAATCATAGCGAAATATGTTTGAAGACTGGGTTATGATTACCTTACCTCTGCTGTGCCTTTTTTATATTCCAAAGGGTCATATTATGCTATGGCCTTGGTCATCCATCTCTTGTCTGTCTGTAGTTCTGTCTGTCTGTCAATCCGTCTGTCTTTCTGCAATGTTTTGTGTGCACAACTCCTCCTGCAATTTCAATGGAATGGGTAATGAGTCATGTTGGGTTGAAAAATAGGTTGCTAGGTCAAATCTTAGAAAAACCTTGTGTACATTTATTACTTACCAAAACTCTTGAAAGTTAGCCAGAATGTTTGTCTTGATGACACCTTGGATGACTTAAAAAAAAATGTCATGTTAGGTTAAAAACTAGGTCACTAGGACAGATCTTAGGAAAACATTGTGTATGCTCTTGAGGCCACATTTTCGATCCAGAACTCCTTAAAATTGATCAAAATCATTGTCTTGATGATACTTAGACAAGGTTGAAAACAGGTCAAAAACAAGGTCACAAGGTAAAATCTTTGGAAAACCTTGTGTACACTCAAAAGGCCACATTTTCAGTCCAAATCTTTTTAAAAACTGATCAAAATGTTTTTTTTGATGATACAGGTAACTTGCACAAGTTTGAAAATGGGTCATGTCTGGTCAATAATAGGTCTCTAAGTCAAATCTTAGGAAAACCTTGTATACACTCTAGACGCCACAAATTATGTCCAAAATTCTTGATGAGTTCAAAAATGGGTCATGTTAGGTGGAAAATGAGGTTACTAGATCATATCTTAAGCAAGAGTGAAAAGCCTTGTGTATGCTCTAGAGGCCACATTTTCTGTCCCGATATCTTGAAAGATGGTCAGAATGTTTGTCTTGATGATATCTTGTACGAATTTGAAAACGGGCTGTGTCAGATCAAAAACCAGGGCTGAATCTTTAAAAACCTTGTGAACTTTTTAAAAGCCTCATTTTTGATCTAGAAATTACGAAACTTGGTCAGAATGTTTATTTTGATGATTTGTTTGCAAGTGGATCATTTCAGGTCAGTAGCTAGTCACTGTGTCAAGTCTTCTAAAAGTCTTTTTCAGTGAAATGCTCATGTACGTCTTGGTAGAATGGTCATAATGGTCATAATGTCTCAGAAGAAATTGAAAATGGGTCATGTTTGGTCAAAAGACTCGGGTGAGTGACTTCAGGGACATCATACAAAATAAGTTTTTAAGTACTCTTAAATGAGGCTTTTGGAAGCATTGTAGAAAAAGGAGAAAATGCATGTTACCTGAAAAGTCAGCATTTTATGCTTTTTCCACAATGTCAGCTAGCCTTTAACCCTTTTCCAAACAATCCCTGGTTTTTACAACCGTGAGATAGAAGGCTTTTGAAAACATTGTGGGAAAAGGAGAAAATGCTGGTAAGCAGCATTTTCTCCTTTTCTCACAATGTTTTCTACTCTATCAAAGTTAAATTTCAATTTTTGAGTAATATTTATTTTGTCATGTGCAAGTACTTTCAAGTTGGACTAGTCTAAAATTTTGTCGTTTGGTAAAGAGTTAAAAGAAAAATTGCAAGATCTGAGCTGCAATTGTTTTCTGTCTCATCATTGATTTATGAAATGTTTCTACCTAGTATAAAGTATATATACGAGTATATCAATGCATATTAACTTATAATCAAAATGTTTGTGATGTAGTTTACTCTGTACAAAATAGTCACAGGACTTGAGAACAAGGGGTCTCAGGTTCGATCTCGCCTCGACTTTTCTTTCCAAGAATTGATGATATTCACTGTGACAGGATTCATTCCTCTCGCTTAGAAAGGATATTGTCCTGGTAAAAGAAACCCCAGGAAAGCATGGATAGGTGCACTGGCTGCCGCAATATTACTGAAATAATGTCAAAAACTGTGTTAAACACCGAACAGTCAATCAATCAGTCAATCAAACAGTCCTGTTCTTAAACCACTCTTATGACAAAGGTTGAAAACATTGTTGAAAGAAGAGAAAATGCTGGTAACCAGCATTTTCTCCTTTTCCCACAATTTTACCACCCTTTTAAAGACAAGCACAAGCATAATAGACACATCCAATTTGATGTCTGTGCAAATTTTTCAATGTCGACGTGTGGAAAATTTTGTCAACTGGTACAGAGTAAAGTGCCTTGTCTAGTCTTTTATTCTTCTCTTCTTTTCCTTTTGTTAAGTAATGTTACCTATTTATTGTTATTTATTTTCCTATTTATTTATTTATTTATTTATATAATGGCTATTGTCAGGAATGTGGATTAATTTTCTTCACTGTTTATTTCTGTAACCCTTTCCCAAACAATCCCTGGTTTTTATGATAATGGGAAAGAAGGCTTTTGAAAACACTGTAGGAAAAGGAGAAAATGCTGGTAACCAGCATTTTCTCCTTTTCCTACAATGTTTTCCACTATTCTAAAGGTAAGTTACAATTTTTGAGTCACATTTTTTGTCGCCTGCAATTACTTTCAATTTAGACATGTCTTAAATTTTGTCGTTTGGTAAAGGGTTAATAGCTGTTGTTAGGAATGTGGATTAATTTTCCTCACTTTATTTCTTTAAATTATACTATCCAATCCCCTGAAAATGTTTTTTCTGGTGTTTTTATTATTCTACCTTGGCTGTTCTTGAAGAAAACACTGATGTGTTGTGATACCCATGTTGCTATCTGCATTGTCATTGTGCAAAAACTTTCACATTTCATAGTATCTCTGTCATAACTGAACATGTCCACTTCAAGCTCTGACTAGCTGTTAACCCTTTACCCCATAAGGCATTTCTATGGTATTTCTAATTGACCCAAAATAACATCAAGGATGAAGCCGTTTCTTATGTGTATATGACACCTTTTGATAGTGTAGAAAACACTGTGGCAAAAGGTGAAATTGCTCGTCACGAGCAATTTCACCTTTTGCCACAATGTTTTCCAAAGGCTCCCACGAGCAATGCATAGAAATGAGTATCTATGGAGAAAAGGGTTAACCAAGGTTAATCAAAAGACTTGTTGTGAAGGGCAGGGAACCCATAGTTGATTCTTGTAACATTGCCTTTCATTGCCAAAAACCCCAAAAAATGGGCATATTAGGCCAAGACCCAGATAACATGTAAGTGATTAGCCAATACTCCTTTAACTCTTCACCACACGATCCCGACTTTTAACGACCCTGAGAAAGAAAGCTTTTGGAAACATTGTGGGAAAAGGAGAAAATGCTGGTAACCAGCATTTTCTCCTTTTCCCACAGTGTTTTCTACCCTTCCCAAATTGAATTTCAAATTGTGATTCACATTTAGTTTGTCGTCCGCAAATGCTTTCAATTTTGACTAGTCTTGAACTTTGTCGTTTGGTAATGAGTTGATCCTTTACTGCACAACAAAATTTTAGACCCATCAGAATTGAAAGCATTTGCTGATAACAGTTTCAGTGTGGCTCATATGAAATGATTTTTTTTGATAGGATAGAAAACATTGTAGGAAAAGGAGAAAATGCTGGTAACCAGCATTTTCCCCTTTTTCACAATGTTTTCAAAATCCTTCTCTTTCAGGGGCGTTAAAAGTTGTCATTGTGTGGTAAAGGGTTAATCTACTTACCCTTTCTTCAAAAACAATCTGACAGAAGTGAAAGGTAGTTCTGTTTGAAAATTTATTATCAAGCATATATGTGCCACTTTGTTTTATCAGGAAAAAAAATGAGAGAACAATTTTAGAAGGTGTTTTTGGCATTTGTTTGATCGTATCTTGAAAAAGTGAGCATGTTTGTGTTATTTTTTAGGAACTAGTACTAATATTTATCCTACAGAACATTCATGACACACTGTGGCATGATCTAAAGTAGTCATTTGCCCCCATATGAAACAGTTTTAAATTTCTAAATACCAGTTAACCTATCTTCCCCTAGACAATGTATTTAAAAAAAAAATCAGAGCCCCCAATAGCTCAGTCTGTAGCATACAGGACTTAAGAACAGGACCATGGTTCTGTCCCTGGCTCGGCCAATTTTTGTCCAGGATTTGTGATAGTAATTGTAACAGGATTCATTCCTCTCTCACCACTGACCACTGTTTCGATGGTGCTTATGTGGAAAAGCAGCCAGTTGCTTGAAAAGAATGTTGTGTGAAGTAGTGGTAAAAGAAACTCAAGTCAATAAATCAATCATTAACCCATTACCACACAATCCCTACTTTTGACGCCCCTGAGAAAGAAGCCTTTTGAAAACACTGTAGGAAAAGGAGAAAATGCTGGTAACCAGCATTTTCTCCTTTTCCCACAGTGTTTTCTACCAGCATTTTCTCCTTTTCCCACAGTGTTTTCTACCCTTCCCAGAACAAATTTCAATTTTTCAGTCACCTTTATTTTGTTGTCTGCAAATGCTTTTAATTTGAACCAGTTTAAAATTTTGTTGTGTGGTAATGAGTTAAATAAAAAGAAAAGTTTAAAAGCATGTTTATATACTTTAGTGATCGAGGTAAAAGTAGCCTTGTTTTAAGTATAAATTTACTCATGCCCATCAGCATTTTTATCCACTTTAAAAGACATATTTCAGCTGATGTGATATCTGGGGGAAAAGGGATTAACTCTTTACCAAATGACAAAATTTCACACTAGTCAAAATTGAAAGCATTTGCAGATGACAAGATAAACATGGCTAAAGATATGAATTTTGTTTTGGAAAGGGAAAAAAACATTTTGGGAAAAGGAGAAAATGCTAGTTACTAGTATTTTCTCCTTTTCCCAGAATGTTTTCAGAAGGCTTCAGGCTTCTTTCTTAGGATCTTGAAAACCAGGTATTATTTGGGAAAGGATTTTAAAAAAAAAAGCACTTCATGGTGTACTTTTTACCACTCAATTCAGACTTTTAATGACACTGAGAAAGAAGCCTATAGAAGATCTGGGAAGGAGAAAATGTTAGTAACCAGAATTCTCTCCTTTTCCAACAATATTTTTTTCTACCACACCAAAGTCAGAAATCATCATAATAACAAGATTTAATTTGTAGTTAGCAGATACCTTGAATTTGGTTGAGTCCAAAAATTTGTCGTTTGGTGAAGAGTTAAAGGTGGCTACTTAGAATTTTTACATCTCACCAAATTAGAAAATATATATATCACTGAAATTCATATGAAAAAAAAAATACAAATCATCAATAATTAAGATTCATAAAATTACAAAAAAAATCTTTTTCGATGGTATTCCCTTAAAAGGCTACGTAGCCTCTTAAGCTATTTTTAGATTTCGCGCCAAAAATCAATTAAGCATTGTGGGAATGTCAAGTTACTGGTACGTGACTCATAACGCTTAAATTCCCTATCAAAAGAAACATGCAATAATTACTTCCCATAATGTCTTCTTCGGACGCTATGTTTGAAGCTTCTTCTGTGAATTTCTGTAAGTAAATGAGCGAATTGATCATCTAAAAATAGAATGTGTCTCCCGTTGGTGTCAACCTGGGCCGTAGTAAATCTCTAATTTCTCGTGTTTTCGGACGGTTTTCGACTACTGGGGTTTTATGAATGAAAATTAAAAGGCTTTGGGAGTATAAGGATGATTTTTTTGCAATTTTGTAAAAGTTTTGTCCCAAAATCTGAAGGGCCACCTTTAAGATGAGGATATGACTTCGAGTTAAAAACGGTCCAGTTATTCAAAAAAAAGACACAAGTTTAAGAAAAAATCCTTTATAAGTAAGGTCTCCTGAAGTCACTTCGTTTCCATCATGTTATCACAAAGTTTTTCTTTTCTTTTATTTATTCAGTTACGAGTAGGAGTACTTGAAGTCCTCAGTCTGAGATTCGGTCTTCAAACTGATCTTATTTAGATACCTTGCCAGTAGGAAAGGTTTATATCCTCCAACATCTGACAGCTAACCATAGGATTCCTAAAAATAGAAAAAGAAGTGTCCCATGTAACATCATAATTATTAACTCTTTACCACACAATCTCAATTTTTAACCACCCCGAGATAGAAGCCTTTTGAAAACATTGTGGGAAAAGGAGAAAATGCTGGTAACCAGCATTTTCTCCTTTTCCCACGATATTTTCTACCCTCCCAAAATCAAAAACCAACTTTTAATTCACGTTGAATTTGTCGTTTGCCAATGCTGCCAATTTGGAGTAGTCCAAAACTTTGTCGTTTGGTAAAGAGTTAAGACATCTAGCACAAAAGTGTAGTTCAGCAAGGCGTTGCGGTTCCCCAGTATTACTGATGAAATCCAGGAATGATATATAAGAATCGTTGTTTTCTCCTCTTTCCATAGTGTTTTCAAAAGCCTTTTGCCATGGAGTTTATGAGTGACGTATTAATATTACGGCGTAACATTTTGACCAATCAAAATGCACATGCTTAGTCCGTGCGCGAGATATCATCCGTGCGTGTAGATACGTCATCCGTACGTGAGATACGTCATCTGTGCGTGAGATACCTCATCCGTGCGTGAGATACGTCATCCGTGGGTGTAGATACAGATTTTTTTCCCTGTCGTGAGTGTTCTTCCATCCGATTCAACGCAAGTATTTGATCTAGGAAAATTTGCTAGTGTTTATTAAACAGCGTTTATCTACCTTGTGGAGGGCATCCTGAACGGATTCATCTGTATATGAGGTAAGTGGAAATGCAGGCACATCAGCTTAGCTAGACTGGTCTTCTTAATCTCGTTTATCTGTGCTGTAAAGGAAATTTGGTTATTAAAATTATCGAATGAGGAATATAATGAACTGTGCCATGTGAAAAGGGGGTTTAATGCCTCTAGAAAAAGTTTCCACACAGTTCAGTTTGTACAGTCCGCGCAGGCTGACCTTTGTCCACCCTCTTTGCATATGGAAAAAAAAGTTTTTGCATGTCAAGCGTATAATTCTACCCCTTTACTCCGGCGGTCGTTAGACAAATACGGTGTTCTGAATCCATAATTTTTTGATGACCTACTCGGTTCAGTGCATCGTAAAGATAATTAACTCATTAATACCAGACGACAATATTTTAGGGTTGTCCAAACTGAAAGCATTTGCAGAAAGCAAAATAAAAGTGACTGAAAATTTGATTTTTTTGTTTTGTTTTGTTTTGTTTTGTAAAGGGTAGAAAACATTGTGGGAAAAGGAGAAAATGCTGGTTACCAGCATTTTCTCCTTTTCCTACAATATTTTCTAAAGGGTTCTTTCTCAGGGTCGTCAAAAGTAAGGAGTGTGTGGTAATGGGTTAAACCCGTTTTAGCCAAAGCATGGCATAGACATAGCTTACAACACGCGAAAATGGTCATTCGGACATTTGCGTAAAGTGTCGTATTGGATTAGCCTGGCTAATCCGAAACGGCACCTTCCGCTTCTATGCTATTTTCTGTTTCGCGCAATTCTACTGAAAAGCAAAATCTATAACGCAATCGTAGTGTTGTCTCGGATTAGCCTACGCATGCTAATCCGAGACAACACTTTAAAGGTATTTATAGGGGAAGGATTACCTTTATTGGACAGTGTAGATCCAAGATCAGACTGTGACACTTTGTAGCCTAAGGATCTCCGAAGTTGGAGTTTTCCGTCGGTAAAATGATCCTATGTGTCTGTGTGGTTAAGTTTATTTTTAACCCACTACCACACAATCCCTACTTTTGACGCCCCTGAGAAAAAAAAAACTTTAGAAAACATTGTGGGAAAAGGATAAAATGCTGGTAACCAGCATTTTCTCCTTTTCCCACAATGTTTTCTACCCTTCGCAAAAAAAAAAAAAAAAAGAAATTTAAATTTTCAGTAGCTTTTATTTTGTCGTCTACAAAAGCTTTCGGTTTGGACAAACCCAAAATTTTGTCGTTTGGTAATGAGTTAATCAAGAAGTTCTTGGTAGGGTCCTGACAGTATGGGCGAGTGGCTTGGGACAGTGCATGAACAAGGTATCCTTAATGTGAAAACCCGCTGAACACATCAATAAGTCAGTCATGGCAACCATAAAACATAGATTCTGTTTAACCCGTTACCACACAGCAAAATTTCAGTGGTTCAAATCGTACAATTTTGCTTTGATAGGGTAGAAAACTTTGTGGAAAAGGAGAAAATGTTGGTTACCAGCATTTTCTCCTTATCCCACGATGTTTTCAAAAGCTTTTTCCTCGGGGGCGTTAAAAATTGTCATTGTGTGGTAAAGGGTTAAGGAAAAATAAGGATATAAAACGACAAACCAACCAACCCTCAGTAAAGCCAGTGATATCGTTTTGGTTTTCATAGTAGAATCTGTCTCCACATTTCAGGTTCCCGAATTGTTCCCCAACGATACAACTAAATAAAGGTCCGATAACTCCACCCTCCACCGGCTGTTCGGACATCCCTCCAGCAAATACGTCAATATCTTCTGGGTGCCTAGTGTGAAAAAAAAAAGAAAAAAAAGTAGTCACTACAAAATCATTTTCGCCAACTGAGTAAACAAGAAGACAAAAAGTAGTCTCAAAAGATCAATTTCGCGTACTATACAACAAAACAAAAGTCCATGATGACGTGTCTTATGCACGGAGTACGTATGCATTCATTTGCGATTTGATTTGTCAAAATGTTGCGCTGTAATATTCATCCGCCATTCAAGAAGCCGATATTACTACCCACTAAACCGTTATCTGTGTTATTCTATTCACCATTTTCGAGCAAAATTTAAAAAAAAATTTGCAATATTTGGTTGTTGCAAGTTGGAGGTATATTATAAAGGAAATATTATGTTGCAGTAACTTTCCTGGAGCTTGTATTTACTTCTTGCTGTGTTAGAACATTTTTTTCATCTAGCTTGACCTTAGGTCTCGCGGGAATCAAATTGTCTCACGTTTCTCAAATCAAAATTAATAAAATGACCAGGACAGATACTATGAGTCTCGTAAATAAGAGTATTCCGTCTATATTTGGAATATTTACCTGTAGACAGAGTACAGCTTCATGGCATCTTCTGCAGTATGGTGTATTAATCCGCCTGGTCCATTACCAAAGTGTATAGCATATGGCAGACCACAGTACCTACGCCAAGCGTTGTAACTGAAATGAAATCAACCCTTTATTGCCGTCTTGTTAGCCATTCATTTTTGCGTGTTAAATCTTTAAAATCAGGACAAAATTCTTTATCAAACAATCCTGGGCCCGTTTTCATGTCTTTGTGAAAGTAGCCCTGCGAAAACCTTTGCCCTGACATCGGCGTGCAAAATGAAAACTCCAAGTCGAAAAAGGCGCATTAACAGCGTCAAACTTTTTAAATATTTACTTGCCCTTGTTGTAAGGGCTGATAGTTAACAACTACTACAAGTTTGAAGTAAGTATTTAAGTCACAGTGATAACAGATATTGTAAAATGTCAAAGTGAATCTAATGATTCTGCCAGTTGTCAGATAAAATGGATTTAACTTTTTACCAAATGACAAAATTTTGGACTTGTCCAAATTGAAAGCATGTGCAGACGACAAAATAATTTTGAATCAAAAATTGAAATTTGATTTGGGTAGAAAACTTTGTGGAAAAGGAGAAAATGCTAGTAACCAGCATTT
The DNA here is from genome assembly GCA_943736015.1 of Tridacna crocea. Classification (NCBI taxonomy): domain Eukaryota; kingdom Metazoa; phylum Mollusca; class Bivalvia; order Cardiida; family Cardiidae; genus Tridacna; species Tridacna crocea. The sequence goes on along the minus strand of OX031064.1, from coordinate 43,585,471 downwards.
TCTTCTTTTCCCTCAATGTTTTCAAAGGCTTTCTTTTTCAGGGTCGTTAAAGGTCGGGATTGTGTGGTAAAGAGTTGATGGATTCGTGTTTTATGTGATAACTTGCTTAGTATCATGGATGATGGATATTCAGTATATAAACCAATTCATCACATAATAACAGATTCATAATAGCCACTTTTTTAAACAACTAACTTTATCATGAGATAGACCGGTCTTTTGACAAACAGAAAATTGACCATGAGCGAAAAGTTTCGATTCAGGTCAGCCTGCACGGACTGCGCTGGCTGACCTGAGTCGATACATTTCGCAGATACATTAAGCCTCCTTTTCACAGAGCATGGCTCATATAAAAAAGGCGGGTAAAAACCGGACAGGAAACCTAGGCTAACTTTTCCCAGACCGCGAATAACTTATAAGACGCACTACAGAATTACCTACCCTTGTACCCCATGATCTCGTCCACGCTGTATATTCAGGGAAATCAGGTCGAAGCTGCGGCCATTCATATCCAGGAATAAGTTATTCCTGACGCTGTCCACAATTTTACCGTCAGCCTTGCTGGACGGATGGACCGAGAGCCCAAGACCCACGTAACTACAGCCCATGGCGTCATCAGAAAAAATCATGGCGGGCCTATTGAAGGCCATTTCATTTCTGACGTGCATACCAGTGTTCTTCATGAACAGAACTGTATTTTGAAGCAAAGTGTGACCGAATCTGAACGCTGATACTCCAAACACATTTGTGACTGTCGGGTCCGTGTTTGCGTCATAAACATTTCGGAATCCTTGAGGATTCGGTATAAGTCCCATACGTGTTGCCATCGATTCGCCAATAACATGCGGCAGCCAATGAGCGTAGGTTATATGTTGGAGCTGACCAATCACGATCTTTCTTGTTTCCTGATAAAGATCCTCGTCGCAGAGGTTTGGATTCATTTTCTGTAAAATTCCTGCTATTCTATTGTGTTCCCTCAAAAACACCACTTGAAGGGCAGTAAGACCAGGCATGACGTGAATCCTAAAATCTCCTGTCGATGGAATATTTACAGAATCTTTAAATTTGATAAATACTCTCTGAAAAGAGGGCCTTAATGCATCAGCGAAAAGTATCGACTTAGGACAGCCTGCGAAGATTGCACACGCTGTCCTCAGTCGAATTCTCTCTCTCTCTCTCTCTCTCTCTGTGATGCATTAAGGCCCCTTTTCAAAGAGCATGCATCTGACACTCATATGGAAATAGTTGGACGCCCTACCAGACATTATTTAAGATAGCACAATATTTTTCTATTGTATATAAGTAAGCAACCATTGAAATGTTATGACAAAATTGCTATCACGATGGAAAAAACTCACAAAATTGGATTGGCTGATACAGTCGAATGAACTTTATTGTGTAAAATTAACTGACCAATGACGTGACAAAATTACTATAACGAAGGAAAAAAACCTCATACAAAATTTGATTGGCTAATCAAGTCGAATGAACTTGATGTCTTCATGCAGACATTAATCGGGAGCGATATGAAGGGATTTCTCGGTACTGTATCGTATGTTTATTCATTTTTATGACTCTCATGATACAAGAGTGCTAAAATCAGTCCCAGTTTACCTGATTTCATGCAATAATCCCCTGGACTGCTCAGCTCACAGTGTGTTTGGTCTTCCAAACCGGGCGGAAATAGATCTTGATCCGTCATTCGTAATCGTCCTGTAGTGCAGGGAGATAACCAAAGTAATAAAAAAATATTTAAAAACGAAATATAAAAATATTTAGAGAGGCAGGTTTGCATGTTCCTAGGGTCCAGTTCCATAGACATATAAAAAAAAACCCATCAAGTCTGTTATTTTCTCAAATCTGCTTCGTTGCTATTTCTTGCCTCTCGTCTATGTTGCAAATGAAAGAAATAGTGGCTATGAAAGAGAGTTACGTTAATATTGGTGTCAGAAAGCAATGAAACACATATACAAACCACATGCCTTTGAAGTTCCATTGAACTATCAGAGAATACTAAAACTTTCCTTGGTCGACCATTGAACACTTATAAAAGCATATTGGTGCATCGCCTACAGGTATGTTTTACGGAATAGTGACATTTTCAACTAGGTTACTATATATAGAACAGTGTTGATTCCCTCTTTATCCTATATGGTATATAGGATAATGATGAAATCGCCAATGAGCTATTTATAGTAACGGTGTCCGGTAATGAAAAAATCTTTTCCCGTGATATACTAACGATAAATTCTTTATCTCGAGACAGACCAGTGGAATTTCAGAGACCTAAGATAAAAAAACAAACAAACAAACGAACAAACAAACACATACCGCCAACATACGCCCTGATAGCTTCAGCATCCTCGTCGTTATGTCCATAAAGGAATGAACCGTCAACGTAAGATGTAGCCTGGTTCAGTTGATTTCTTTTACCTGTAGGCAGAAAATAGTTTCTTATCGGACAGTGTAGATCCAAGATGAACGTTCTGTAGTATTGTCTTGATATTCACTTCCCCCTAAAGGTCAGCGAGTCGCGCTTGGAAGCCTTTAAAGCGTTAATCATGGATACTTCGTCTACAGGTTAGTTATTAACCACAATAAGTTCGAAGATAAAGTCGATGCTCTGGGACAAACGGTTTAACCCATTACCACACAATACCAACTTTTGACGCCCCTGAGAAAGAAGCCTTTTGAAAACAATGTGGGAAAAGGAGAAAATGCTGGTAACCAGCATTTTCTCCTTTTCCCACAGTGTTTTCTACCTTTCCCAGAACAAATTTCAATTTTTGAGTCACCTTTATTTTGTCGTCTGTAAATGCTTTCAATTTGAACCAGTCTAAAATTTTGTCGTGTGGTAAAGAGTTAATGCGTCTGCAAAAAGTAACGACCTAGGTCAGCCTGCAGTGGTGAGGTGTCAAAATTTTCTTACGCAGAGGGAGGCAAATGAAAGCACCTAGAGAGTTATATACAGCGTAATATTTCTTTGATTATAGACTTAGCACTTTCAAAGACGAAATCATGTAATTTATTGATATTGCAGAATGCCATCAAGCGGAAAATAATGGGGTAGCATTTTTTTTATCCAATGGCGGATGAATACTATTTAGCGTAACATTTCGACCAATCAAATCACATATCAATACGTATATAATCGACGCGCGAGATACGTCATTGTTCCATATCTGGAACCCGACTTGACACGGTATAGATATGGTTTTCTTTTCTCTGTCATGTGTAACGTTATTATTGTATCCGTGTTCGACGCATGTATTTGTAGCGGGAAATTGGTGCTAAAAAACGCAAGAAGAACTATAACTCACCAAAGTTACAGTTGTCGTCGTGACCAGCTATAGATCGAACAAAATTCATGCATGGTTCATGGAAACGTTCGTCTCCCGGTTCTATTGGGATGGGGAAACATTCGGACCTAAAATGATAAAAGTCTTGTACAGAAATATTGTATTTTCATAATTCTCACCTCTTTACCAAACAATCCTATGTTTTAAAGATATATTTTTCATGCAGAGAGAGATATGCTGTTAAAATTTGATAGACTGTAAAATATGTAGACATAGATAGCATACCGATATATATGGTGTAAGATACAGATATGTATATAAGAAATCTTCCATTGAAAATTTGCCGTGCACCGCCCTGCAACCGGGGGCAATATTTGGCTAGAAGATACGGGAAAGATTACACCTTCTCAACGCGCCATTGCAGAAGATGGATAATGAAATTTCTAATCGACATTGTTACCAAACATTGACTTTTTTTTTTACTATACTATGAAGAAGGAAACTGCAATTACAATTTTAGGCGAGAAAACCGATTATAACGCTGAGTAATCGAATAAAAACGTCCTTGTTTAAGGACAAAAAAAATTGGTTTTTTTTAGCACGGTCAACCGAGCAGGCTTAACTATTGCTCTAGGAAGATTTCATAGCGCAGATCTGTGTTCCATAAGCCTGGGCTTTAATCCGCTCATTTTTCCCTTTTTTATATTTGGACGTTACTGTGTAAACAAATTTTGGCACAGTTCAGTTCGAATATAAAAAAGGAAAAAAATAATCGGACTGGAACACAGGTTATTGTTCCATATATGGCCTGTAACAGGCGAAAAGGAACACTTGAACATTTGCGTAAAATGTCGTCTCGAATCAGCCTGCACAGTCCGCGCTGGTTAATCCGAAACGACACGTTCCGTTTTTTTTTTTTTTCAAATTTCTGTTTTATCCAAAACTTCTGTAGCACAAAATCTAAAAATGTAGTCGTAAAGTGCCGTCTCGGATTAGCCTGCGCGGACTGCGCAGGCTGATCCGAGACGACACTTTACGCAAATGTCCGAATGCCCTTTTTCTCGTGCTACAGGTCAAACTGTCTTTATATAACAAACAAAACAAGTAACTAGTGTTGTAATGTATTGATCAATAAACTAAGAAAAATGAAAAATATCTATAATGCACTATATAACAGTAAACGTTACCTTTGCATCAATAATTCGCTGGACAAGTTACAACACATGATATTTGCGTCGTTGGCACCCCGGGCGATGGCCGTGTCCGTGATATCGTGGTCCAACATCTGTCCCCACTGCATGACGTACAGACTGAGGTCACTCTCCATCAGTGGACAGCACGGGTCTTGACGATGTACGACGTTACTAACGGTTCTCGGGCTCGGTAGGTATTCCCCTGTCACACCTGTTTGCCTTGGAAGCCCAATATCTGTAAACATTATATTTCATGTGTCTATTTTTGAAAATGCTATGGGTAAAGAAATATCGTAATTTAATCTGGGTGGATTATTTCCCCGTCACAGTGAATATTTTCCTCCTGCCGAAAATCTGGAACTACTTTTTTGTTCTACTTTGCTAAAAATTGAGTTAATGGGTTAATCGACTTGAGATCACTAGTTTTAAAAGTGGCATTCGTTAACAAAATAATCAGATGAAATAAATATTTTACTTCATCAGCTTGTGGTTAATATTGGGAAATATTTGCCTCAAAAGTGAAAGGTCCACGAAACTAACTCGTGCATTACGGCACTCGTTATTTTCGCACACCTTTCCTTTTTTCGGTAAATATTACCCCATATTAACCATAAGCTGATGATATAAACTCTATTTATACAGAGCTTCAGATAAGAGGGAATGATAGTATTCTAAATCCATATTTTTCCTTCGAAACCTTATCTTGTGGGTACTCATTAGAATTGTCTCGAAGAGACGATTCTAATGAGTACCCATAACATAGGGTTTAATGGAGAATGATTACTGTTTTCAAGTTTGGAATCAAAATCACTCTTTCTATCTGGAGCTCTGATTATACGTGAATTTGTATCAACGAATTCTACTAAAGTCCCAAAAGTAAACCAAGCGGTTATAACATACTTGTTTGAATTTAATTCACACGCTTTAGTGTATAAATTGTGAGAATGACAGTCTGTTATTGTATCGGTCAATGCTTTGGTCGGTAGCATAAAATGAATTTTTAAAACAAGTAAAAAGTAAACAAAAGATTAAACTACCTGGTAACTTTTGACCGACTTTTAAGATTCATTTTCTGCTAGCGACTAACACTTTGACCCATCCTACAATAACTGGTTGTCACTTTCATAAAATTTTCTATACTTTAAATGGTATGATTCAACTCTAAATGCCTTTTTTTAAACACCCAATTTGTGTACTTTTGCTAGGTATTGGGGCTTTAATGATGTATGGCGAATCAGGTGTAAGTAAATGTAATGAATATGAAGCCCAATTTACACCAAATTTTCTTCTGTTTTTCTTTCATCATTTTTCCTCTTGCCAAATAGACTTCACGCATCCATGAAGAGCGAAACAACTTTGTCAATTTCTTAAACAATCTAATTCAAATTTGGTATTGAACTGCATGGACAATATAAATGTCCTGTAGGGGTGAGTTTTTGTACGACAGGCAAAATTTTTAAATCGTAAACTATGGATTTCCACTTTTAGCTATCAAGCCGACAGTTAAAAATCCGAAAAATACTATTTCAAAACTTATTATGCTTTGAAGAAAAAATATTTCCTTATCGGACAGTGTAGATTCAAGATCAGACTGCACGTTCTGTGCAGTCTGATCTTGATTAACATTGTTCGCCAAAGGTCAGTGATTCGGGTATAGCAGCCTTAGAACTAAGTATTCATATCCTACCATCACTATAGTGAGGTTTCAACAACCGTCTATGAGGCCTGTTAGATCTACCCAAGACAGGACTGTTTAGGTTGTTGCACGAGCCGTCTATGGTTCGATACTTGGCCTGTGGGTCACAGATCGCGCTCCGTCTGACACAATACGGCGATATAGCGTCATGCCAAAACTCCATAACTCCTGGACATTTAGCCAATTCGTCAGAGTCGATGCGTAGCCTGCAAGTATAAATGACACATTGTTTCCTGGGGTTCTAGATTGTAGACTGACCTATAGATACGTGTAAACTAGATTGTGTGCTGGGCTCGTATTCACTAACCATTCTTAAGAACGTTATTTTTCTTATTTTCCTAAATTTTCAAACTTTGAAAGTAAAACAACGCCTGATTGTCTAAACCATTCGGCTTAGCCAATCAGGAGTCGTGTTACTTTCAAACTTAGAAAATTCAAACTCAGAAAGGTCTTAAAGGTGGATATTTAGGTTTTTTACATCACACCAAATTGAAAAATATATATATCACTGAAATATATATTAAAAAACAATACAAATCACCATTAATTCAAAATCATAAAATTACGAAAAAAATGTTTTTGATGGTATTCCCTTAAAAGGCTACGTAGCCTCTTAAGCTATTTTTAGATTTCCCGCCAAAAATCAAAAAAGCATTGTGGGAATGTTATGTCACTGGCACGTGCCTAATTACGCTGAAATTCCATAAAATAACAAACGTGTAATTATTTTCCACAATGTCTTCTTCTGACGCTATGTTTGAAGCTTCATTTGTGTATTTCTGGTATGTAACAGAGCAAGTTTCTCATCTAAAAATAGACCGTGTTTCCCGTGTGTGTGGACCTGGGCCGTAGTAAATCTCTAATTTCACTTGTTGTCGGATGTTTTTCGACTAATGGGGTTGTATGAATGAAAATTATACGGCTTTGGGAATATAAAGATTGTTTTTTGTATTTTTGTAAAATTTTTGTCCCGAAATCTGAAGGGCCACCTTTAACGACGTATAAGAAAAAAAAATTTAAGGGACAGATTTTTCTAAAACTTTGCACAGACGAAGCTCATCATGCCTCCAGGAGATAACAGTAAGAAAAAAAAAGATGTGGGTCTCTGTGCTCATTTCTGAGAAACTTGCCTCTGAAAAAGCTAGATACATTTCTAAAAATCAGCTTATTTTGGATTTAAATCGCTTTTCTTTGATAGTCAGTTTAACAGGAAAATACGGGAAAAATATACAAATATACTCATTTTAATGAAAATTCATACATTTTTACTCGTTAGGAGCTTTTAGCTTTTTTACTCAGTAAGGTGTAAAGTGACTAAAATAAATGCAATCCAAGATATAGAGGATAATAAACTTGCTTCTACATACATTCAATTTTCCGCTTGCTAGTTTTTGAGTTGCGAAGTTTGAGTTATGCAGCGTAATTATATTTATCCTGCACAGGATATTTATGTGTAAAAGCAGACAGGTCAATATTCAAAGATATTGACGTATGCAGACAACGGAGGCCAAGTCTTACCTCTGCCGGCCCATGCTCTTGTAAACATGTAGAACTTACTTTTCTGAAATCTCCTTTGTCGCAAAGTTGACGATAAATCCAGAATCTACTTGCACGGATGCCGGCAGATTTAAGTGAGAGAACGCCGCATAATGTTGATGATAAGTTTTCGGCATGTAGGGTGTCGGGTTCATTGGCTCGTCAAAACCTTGAAAAAAAAATAACAATCGTTTTAATGGCAGAGATACATTAAACTCCTTTTGTCGGAGCATGCCTCAAATGTAAAATTTTCTATCTTTAATAAATTGATTGCTGTCATGGCGATTACCCCCTCTCCTCAAACATTAACTGCTTCCATGGCCCAGTGGGCTTGGTAGACTGAACGAAACCATTTTTGCCGAGCCTCAATAGCTCAGTCGGTAGCGTAAAGGACTTGAGAACTGGGGATCTTGGGTCCGATCACAGGTCGATCCCTTGCTTGGCCAATTTTTGTCCGAGGATTGATGATAGTCATTGCGACAGGATTGATTCCTGTCCCACCACTGACCATTGTTTCGACAATGGTTATGTGGGAAAGCAGCCATGAGCTTGGAAAGAAAATTGTGCGGAGTACTGGTAAAAGATACTCCAAGAAAGCATGGGTAAGTGCACTGGCCGCCGCGATATAGCTATAATAATGTTGAAAACGGCGTTGAGCATCTTATAATCATCCTGAAACATAGCAGCAGTGAGACCAGTATCAACGATTTATTTACAGTCACAACCTGGGAAAAACCATCTTCGCAAGCCAAGGCTGACGATTCACTACGTTACTCTACCCTTGGCGGATCGTGCTTGATTTTTATGTTCACCCGATACGCTTTCTCATTGGATGCAGCCAGCTCTAGCTTCAACGAATGAAATGGCTCGTAGCATTTCATCTTTGATAAAAATAGAACAAGGTCTCTACCTTTCGAATAAAAGGTAAAAAAAGGAAACCCACGTGGATGTCTGCTTATCGCTTCATGTGTATTCGTAAGCGGTTTGTAAAACGATATTTCATTCGGTTTTAGAAACATGATGTAAAGGGGTGTAATAACCAGCATCCAATAGAGGGCGCATCGCAGGAATCTCGAAATCGGGCTCAATCAGCCAAGGTAAGATCCTCGTAGTGATCGTAAACTTGGCTCGCGAAGATGGGGAAAAACTAGAAAATGGCGCACGCTGTATGGTGTCAGAGTTTCTTGTTCATATTTGAACTACAAGTGCTTTGTTTGGAAATACTTTCAGTGTCAGATGGTCCAATGCTTGTGTTCAGTACAGGGTAAACAGACGGTATAGCTTTGTTGGTATTGCTGCGTATATACAATGGGATATTTCGCTGGGACAATATCGTGAAAAAAATGAAGCATTTCACTAGTTCCTTAGCGACATTTTGCGGAACTTTTGACTAATGCATAGACACGTTATGTGTGTACAGATCATTTAAGGCAAATTTTTCCCATTTCAAAGATATTGGGGGGGGGGGAAAATCTCCTTATAGAACAGTGCAGTCTGATCGTGAATCACACTGTCCGCAAAAGACCCTTTAATCGCTCTAAGCAGCCTAAAGATTAGCTTTATGTAATCAAAAACTCCTACCTGATCTACTCAAATACTCGTTCAGTTGTTTCTGTCTCGCTAACGAAGCGCGCGCATTTTCTATTGCTTGAGTAACAACCGTTCGCATTTGTCCCATGCTGATCTGTGAGCATAACGTGGGCACATCGTTGGGCGATAGACCCAGGGAATAAACGTGGGCTAAGTGGAGCAGGAATATAAAACGTAGGCTGGCCCGGAGTTCCATCTCACCGAAGACCTGATGTTCCTGCAATGAAATGATCGATTGTTTGGTGTTAACGCCTAACGCCGTTTTCAGAATTATTTTAGTTATATCACCGCGGGCGGCCAATGCACCTATCAATGCTGTTCTTTTTCCAGCACTCCGCACAATTTTCTTTCCAAGCCACTAGCTATTTTCTCGCATAACCATCGTCGATATATTGGTCAGAGGTTGGAGAAGAATAAATCCTGTCGCAATGAAAGATCAATCCTTGGAAGGAAATTACGGTAATTGGCTAATTTTACAAGATTTTCAAACTTTGAAAGTAACAATTCTGATCGGCTAAACCATTAAAGCACCTTTTATGACTATAAGTACCTTTGAGGCTGGGGTAGATCAAGATTGGACTGCATAAAACGAATTGTCTGATCATAGACCTACACTATCTGTTTTGCTGGGAGAGTTCTTGACAATAACAACGTTGAAATGGCAGTTGTGAAATTCGTTTGGAGAATCAACCCATTAGCACACAATCCCTACTTTTGATGCCCCCGAGAAAGAAGCCTTTACAAAACGTTGTGGGAAAAGGAGAAAATGCTGTTAAACAGCATTTTCTCCTTTTCTCACAATGCTTTCTCCCCTTCACGAAACAAAATTCAAATTTTCAGTCACTTTTATTTTGTCGTCTACAAATACTTCCGATTTGGACAAACCTAAAATTTTGTCTTTTGGTATTGAGTTAAGGCGTTTCTTGGATGTATGTTGTGCTCTAAAGGTTAAATTGTTCTGTTCGCAAAGATAACAAAGTAATACAACTTCTGATTGGCTAAACCAAATGGTTTAGCCAATCAGAAGCTGTGTTACTTTCAAGTCTGAGTCCTGTGTAAAATAACATACACTTTGTACATGCTTTGTACATGCCTACAAGATGTCACATATCGCCGTCATGTTTGATGTTGGTTGTAAAATTGTGTTAACAGGAAATAGGGTGTAAAATTGTCACGAAAAGTTAAACAAAGCAACGTTAGAGCGACATTTAGCATCGTCATACTTGTCTGACGAAAAGTCTCTGAAAATGTGCGGCGCAGGGCGCATATTCACCCATTTTCCTATTAAACCTGGCCTGCAACACGCGAAAAGGGGCATTCGGACATGTGCGTAAAGTGTCGTGTCGGATCAGCCTGTGCAGTCCGCGCAGACTAATCCGAGACGGCACTTTCGACTACATTATAGTTTGTCCCACTTTAGACACGCACAAAACAGAAAATTACATAAAAACGAAAAGAGTCGTTTTGGATTAGCCTGCGCGGACTGCGCAGGCTGATCCGAAACGATACTTGACGCAAATGTCCGATAGTTCCTTTTCGCGTGTTGCAGGCCATATGCATGGCCTGTACATCACATGTATTCATGGGTTATCATTGCAAGGCTAAAGCAGTCTCCGAGCAGAGTTGTCGGTCGTTACTCGCACCATACATCTCTGCAACGGGCTATATGACAAGAATTTTGTCGAATCAAGGAAAACATGTTTTGTTACTGTTTAACAGTTTCATGGGTAACATAATAAAGTAGACAAAGGAAATTTGACTCCGGATACATTATGGGTGCATTTAAACTGATGAATTTACCAGCATACAATGGAACTATTTTTTCAAGTTTCTTTACTGATCAGAATCTTACGCCAATGGTAAGAGAGATAAATGGCTGCTGCCATGAATGATGACAATTTAAACAAAAATTGTACACAAGCAAGTTTAGTTATCGTCCTTTAGAAGATATCTAAGCTATTCAGAAAATCCCTCTTTTTCACATTTCCTACCACTAAGTCTGTTTGAAAAGTACACAAAACAATCAATTGGTCTTTCTTTCACCGGCATTTGTTTCGCCATTTTGAGTTATGGTCATGTGACGAAAATATCACGTGATGATGGACTACCATCTGAGCCAACTACACAGGTGAATGTACAAATGAGAGTGAGGCTAAAGGTCCGGAGTGCCGTAGTGGAGTTTACTTCCACATGACCATGGCAGTCAGCGGGCATGAAAACCGAATTTCAAAATCATAACATTGCAACCAGTAGAAAATGCTTATAACTAGCATTGTCTCCATTTTCCACGATGCTTTCTTCACTTCAAAGGCCAGTCACATCCTTTGAACAGAACAAAAATAGTCCTTGAAATATAGTGATTTCAAGTTACGTTTGAAAATGTCAACAGAATCTGACTGCCTTAAACTGAGTGATAGTTCAATCCACAGTTCTGGACCGATCGTGCCAAAACTTCTGTCAAAATATGTTTTCTCTTTTTAAAAGGGACAGCGTAACAACCTACAGATGCCATAGAAGATCATCGGCTCTCTCCTGTTTGAATTAGTCCGTACAAACACCATGTGACATCTCGCAATGTCCTTCCGTCATTGCATTAGCTGTCTTATGCATCCATTAACGAACCGTTCACTGACTGATCGATTGATTGTATAGTGTTCAACGCCGTTTCAATATTATTTAAGTTATACCGTAGCGGCCAGTGCACTTGTCCATGTTTTCCTGGAGTAAACCAGTACTCTGCACATATTCATTACACTCAACTGGTCGCTTTCTGATATAACCATTGTCGTAACAGTGCATTGTCAGTGGTGGGAGAGGAATGAATCCTGACGCAATGACTATCATCAATTTTAGGAAAGGAATTGGCTAAAGCGGGTATCGAACCAGAGACGCCCTGTTCTCAAGTCCTGTACGCTACCTCTAGGCGCGGAATATTCAACGATTATTTTAAGGACCACAGGTTTCCTCGAAAAGAAATAAGCCTGGTGGAACCATTGTCTGCTAATGTCATATTCCCCGAAGATTGACCTGTCTTCTTTGATACATCACTCTCCCCGATATTCGGGAGATTGTAGTGATACGCACTATAAAGTAGCAATGGAGAAAAAGGCTTTTATGAATACGTTTGAGGAAAAACCAGGCCTGCTTTACCTCCGGATTTCTCTTAACTGCTGATCATAGCTGAGTGAATCGCACCAGGAAGCGTTTTATTGAGTAAACGATTATAATAGTTTGAAATTCAAAGTAACGGTTGTCGATTAGAAAAGTATTCCGGTTCTGTACCCAGGATGCCCACATTAGATAGATGAGTGTTTGTAGCGGGAGATAATGCTGCTGGAACGAATCGGCAGCAAACGTCTATACTCGTATACCTCTGCAACGGCCCAAAATGCGCACACATGTATTTTCAAACGCTGGTACCAGTGTTTTAGTATATTTCTAAAAAACAATTCAAAACCTGGTACCCAGTGTCATAATATAATTCTAATAAAATAAGTAAAGTTTCATAAATCCGCAAGAGAGTAACTATTTTTATCCTGAAATTTGGTGGCTGCACTGACAGGTAGTTTAATCGAACAATTGCGAGGAGTGACCACAATGCCTTCATTGAAAACAATAACATAGAAAATCATCCATGCTAGACTTTTTCAACTCTCTAACAATTTTTAGGGATAGTGTAGGTAAAGACCAGACTCAATTTTATTTTCAAATACACGTACATGACGTCTAGTCGGATTTAACTCTTTACCAAACGACAAAATTTTAGACTGGTCCAAATTGAAAGCACTTGCAGACGACAACATAAAGGTAACTCAAAAAATTGAAATTTGTTTTCAGCAAGGTAGAAAACATTATGGAAAAAGGAGAAAATGCTGGTTACCAGCATTTTCTCCTTTTCCCACAATGTTTTCAAAGGCATCTGCCTCAGGGCCGTAAAAAAATTAGACTGGTCCAAATTGAAAGCATTTGCAGTCGACAAAATAAAGGTAACTCAAAAACTGAATTTGAGCAGGGTAGAAAACACTGTGGGAAAAGGAGAAAATGCTGGTAACAAACATTTTCTCCTTTTTCCAAAATGTTTTCAAAAGGCCGGATCTGCCTTAGGGCCGTAAAACCCAGGGATTGTTTGGTAACGGGTTAAGCATTCTGATACTGGGGGATATTTTTCTGGCAAATATTTAGGCTTTTATTTGTGACTGAGAATTTCTGTTTGGTCAGTTAACTCATTACCAAACAACAAAATTTTAGATTTGTACAAATCCAAAGCATTTGCAGATGATAAAATAAAAGGGACTGAAAATTGGAAATTTGTTCTGTGACGGGAAGAAAACATTGTGGGAAAAGGAGAAAATGCTGGTTACCAGCATTTTCTCCATTTCCCACAATGTTTTCTAAAGGTTTCTTTCTTAGGGTCGTCAAAAGTAGGGATTGTGTGGTAATGGGTTAAAGGGTTAATTTCTCCAGTCGCATCTCAGTCTATGCGCAAGTGTAGAAGCGCATAGAATTTCACTACAGACAGTCATCGGGGTTTTATTATTATTATTATTATTTTGATCGCCATTAACTCTTTTTTCTGCTTTATTTTTTTTACCGGGGAGGGCATTTTCTTCCATTCAGGCCATCCGAAAATTAGCGAGAGCAGATGAGCCGAATTTGATTCAGAACCTTGGCGAAACGAAACCGTCTTTTTGCGACCCCGAGCATTATCTACCGCTGGATGGCATTCTATCTAATATGGGCATTCTGGGTACATAAGCGGACTAATTTTTTTCAAAACAACAACCGTTACTTAGAATTTCAAAATAAAACACACGTTTACTCAGTAAAACGCTACCTAGTTCGATTTATTCAGTTATGATCAGCTAGCAGGTAACCTATGCACAGGCAATTTATTAAAACAGTCCCTACAGGCTTGGGTTTAGCTTCGGTATAAGCTCTACTTTTCCCAAGTATCGGGGAATGGGTGATGCTTCTTAGCAGACAGGTCGAATCTTCGAAGAATATGACAAGCGCAGACAACACGACCCCAAGGAAAAACTTTTGAAAATTATGTGGGGCATTCCATCCTTTTCCATAAATATTTCAGTCCTTTACAACAAAATTCCGACTTTTCAAAAAATCTGAGGAAGAATCATTTTGAAAACATTGTGGAAAAGGGGAGAAAAAGCTCGTAATAAATAGTTTTATTATATACCCAGCAGTGAAATCCTGGAATTTCCCAGTGTAATAAATTTTGATATCATCACTAGTGACGTTATCAACTTTCACCTTCACTTCCTATGTAATTACGGAACTACTTTTTTTTTTTGGCTACATGTTTTTTTCGACTTTCAAACGCAAAATTTCAAATAATGATGTTAATAAGGTATATAATAAATAGAATAATCAACTGGTTATTTTTGATATGAAAAATATCTCACGAGGACGCGTCGTAAGGCGTTAAAAAAACTCGTGCTGCGCACTCGTTTTTTCAACGCCTAACAACGCATCCTTGTGAGATATTTTTCATATCAAAAATAATCAGTTGATTATCATCTATATCCCTTTTACTACAAGGTTTTCTATCCTTATAGGAATAAATTTCATCACTTGAGTCTCACTTTATTTGTGGTCTGCAACAGTGTTTTATTTGGCGCAGTCTTAAGTTCTGTTGTATGAGAAAGTCTTAACCCTTATCCTGCTGTGTAAGTTAAACGATAACTTGTAGTGGATTAAATTTTGGGGAGAAATACCTCCTTCTCGGACAGTGTAGATCAAAGATCAGAATACACGTTTTGTGCAGTCTGATCTTTATCTACACAGTCTGCAAAAGGCCAGTGAGTGGCAATCAGCAGCCAAAGACTTAAACAGCCGACGAGTTCTATGTGGCAAATTTCTTGACGTCAAAAACTAGTCTACCGTATATGATTAGTTATTATACGAAATAGATTTAACAGAACAGAACAAAACAAAAGTTTTATTTCCAATGACGTGAACTATGTTTATCGTCATTACAAAGCTAATACAAATATAAGAATATTATGAACATACGTTTAACTCATTACCAAACGACAATTTTTCAGGCTTGTCCAAATCCAAAGCATTTGCAGACGACAAAACAAAAGCGACTGAAAATTTGAAATTTGTTTTGTGAAGGGTAGAAAACATTGTGGGAAAAAGAGAAAATGCTGGTTACCAGCATTTTCTCCTTTTCCCACAATGTTTTCTAAAGGCTTCTTTCTCAGGGGCGTCAAAAGTAGGGATTGTGTGGTAATGGGTTAACGGATCCTTAATTATTTGAGGATTTGCTCGATATCATGCCTCACGAAAATGCATTTAGCCCCCTTTTACCAGAACATCGCTCAAAATATATCACCTGCAGATGCTTCCGATATGAGCGAGCCCAAAAAAAAATGTCACATGACAATATAACTACGTACATGTACGTTATAAATTCTACAGAAAAAAAAAAACCTTACCTTGCTCCGACCAGTTAGAACTTACTGATGAGATAGATTTTGTCAGTTTCACCCATTACCAACAGAACTATTTGCGCATGCGTAATAATATCCGTCGTATTCAAGAACGGATGTGTAGGTTTGTACAACATAATGTAGGATATTTTAAACTTTAATGTTGCTAATGTAATATAAGGACAATAATCTTGTTAACAAGTGTAACACGGTTTTGGAGTCCTTTAATGGTCGGCTTTTAGCTGTGGTTTGACACGTTTTCTTTCTAAATTAGTTTGTTAATACAAACACACCGCGTTCAAATTTTATAACTAAAAAGCGGGCCTTTAGCGTAGATTTGCAAATTATATCACGAAAATTTGTTCAAGGTATACGGCTCCTAACTCATATATTAAAAGACGGAAGCTGCCGAGATTGACCGAAAAGCCTTTACGAAAACGTCGATGTTACACGATTTTGACTGATGAACAGGGATCGTACCATCTTCGCGAGCCAAGGTTACGATCACTACGTGGCTCTTACCTTGGCTGATTGAGCTCGATTTCGAGATTCCTGCGATGCGCCCCTCTATTGGATGCTGGTTATTACCCCCCTTTACATCATATTTCTAAAAGCCAATGAAATATTGTTTTACAAACCGCTTACGAATACAAATAAAGGATAAGAAGATATCCACGTGGGTTTCCATGTTTACCTTCTATTCGAAAGGTAGAGACCGTGTTCTATTTTTATCAAAGATGAAATGCTATGAGCGATTTCATTCGTTGCAGTTAGAGGTGGCTGCATCCAATGAAAAAAGCTTATCGGGTGAATGTAAAAATCAAGCTCGATCCGCCAAGGGTAGAGTAGCGTAGCGAATCGTCAGCCTTGGCTTGCGAAGATTGGATCGTATATATGTGTCTATAAGATCCCTGCAACGACTTAGTGAGTGTACGCCCCCTCACTGTCATATTAAAAGACGGAAGCTGCGGAGATAGACCGAATAGTTTCGAAAACGTCGATGTTACACGATTTTTATTTATGAGCAGGGATCGTATATATGTGTGTATTAAGATCCCTGCGATGAGTTAGCGAGCCTACGGCCCCTCACTGTCATATGAAAAGACGGAAGCTGGAAGCTGCCAAGATAGGCCGGATAGCCTTCACGAAAACGTCGATGTTTACCGATGAGTTAGGGGTCGTAATCCTTAATATGAGAGTTAGGGGCCTTAGACCTTAATAACAGAAAATGTGGAATCACATAGAAAATTTCATCTTCAAATCCATTTCTGCAGGCATTTTAATTGCCAATTGATTCTATTGTAAAGTACATTACGTCTCTATAGAATTAACCCATTATCACACAATTCCTACTTTTGACGACCCTGAGAAAGACGCCTCTAGAAAACATTGTTTGGAAAAGGAGAAAATGCTGGTAACCAGCATTTTCTCCTTTCCCCACAATGCTTTCTACCCTTCACGAAACAAATTCCAAATTTTCAGTCACCTTTATTTAGTCGTCGGCAAATACTTGGAGAAGCCTAAAATATTGTCGTTTGGTAATGAGTTAAATATATGAACCTTGCTCTGACAAAAGGGCGCTTAATGCACCCCGTGATGCTTTATACCAAGCAAGCTATCAATCCATAATGGATCCATGAAAACTATTTTTTTTTCTATCAATTGACCTGATCTGGAGGTAGAATGGTCCTTTGACACGCAGAAAATTGACCAATGGCAAAAAGTATCGACCCCTGTCTCTACCCCCCCCCCCTTTTTTTTTACAGAGCATGGTGCATATGAATTTTTAAATTAAAGGCAATGACGCCTCTCAGTTTAGAACTTGGACACGCAATTTTTTATCTGTATGTATTTAGTGACCTTGACTTCAGTCCAAAATGATATATGCATATTATCTGCATATCAAGTAACCTCGACATGCTAGGTGCAAAAATGTAGCCGAAAGAATGTTATTGCATGTTCCATTGCATGTTCTTTTCCTATTTCTAGTAACGGTCATATTGCTTGTTTTTTCTTTTGCCGGGGGTGGGGGCAAAAATTTATGGTACATGTATGTGCATTATTGGATGTGTTATCTTGAGAAGTTAACTCATTACCAAACGACATTATTTTAGGCTTGTCTAGATCGAAAGCATTTACAGACGACATAATAAAAGTGATTAAAAATTTGAAATTTGTTTTGTGAATAGTAGAAAACATTGGGGGAAAAGGAGAAAATGCTGGTTTCCAGCATTTTCTCCTTTTCCCACAATGTTTTCTAAAGGCTTCTAATGTAGGATTTGTGTGATAATTGGTTAACTAAACCTGTTTCATTGAATGTGTGGCTTTCTGCAGATTTCATTTTTTGTACATACGGCGAAATTAACTTTCACTTTAAAGGGTATGTATTTAACCTTTGTATCGAGAACTATAAACATACTATCAAGCTGTTATATATGATCCCTATTTAACCTTTTACCACAAAATCCCGACTTTTAATACCTCTGTGAAAGAATCCTTATGAAAACATTGTGGGAAAAGGAGAAAATGCTGGTAACCACCATTTTCTCCTTTTCCCACAATGTTTTCTTCCCTTTCTAAAAAAAATTTTAACTCTTTAATGACATTTATTTCGTCGTCTGCAAAGGCTTTCAATTCGGACTAGTCTAAAATTTTGTCGTTTGGTAAAGAGTTAAGGATTTCAATATTTTGACAAGCCTGACGTAGAAAATATCCTCAATTTTGACTGAGGGAACATCCAATGTGCTATTTATAGTAACAGTGTCTGATAACGAAAATTTTGCTATCCACTGATAGACCAATGGAGTATCAGAGGCCTATGGCATTACGCATCTCTCCTCGCTTTACACGACGAAATGTCGATATGGAAATTTTATGATTATATTCATTTGTAAAAAACATTAATAATTTAAGTTGAATGAAGACAGGAGCCTGGAGGTCTGTGACAGCCATAGAAGGCTCACTTTACTAATACTTTACAAATGCAATGGTGGGTAATACAAGGTGAAATAACTTTCTTCATTGAAATGATATACCCCGCCGAAAAAGACCTTTTCAAAAATCTATGCGATCTATGCGTAGTTCAAAATCGCTCCCAGTCGGCCATTTTGCATCGAATAAAAAAAATACATCGGTTAATTAGGTATTGTACACATGCATTAAGTTCAATATGGTATTGGAGATATTTTCCCAGGCGGACACACCCACGGACGGACGACTGAAGGACGGATGGGCAACCCCAAAACTGTATCTCTCCGCCTTCCGTTGGGGATAATCAGTGTGTGGTCACGTTCATTACTGATAAGTCACTGAAACAGGCCCAACGGCGTAGCTCTTGTCCAAGCAATTGCAGATGACAAGATAATTGTAAATAAAAACTTAAAATAACATATGAGAATAGTTAAACAAACTAGAGCTGTCACTGAATATGACATAATACTCCCGCCAACGCTTTGACAGAAACAGGCCATTATTTGTATACAAACTGACACACGGACGGACGGACACACGGAAGAGAGGCTGATTCCAGTATACCTCCATATACGTTAGTTTTGCGGGGGTATAATGATACTCATACGAGGATATTTGTACCAGAATGTGTTGTAAACTTTTTGGGGAAAAAGGGAGAAAAAGCTGACGAGGATCTCCTCCTTTTCCCATAAGTCTTCTTCCTTGGGGAGGTTAAAACTTGCCACTGTGTGGTAAGGGATTAAACTTGCACATAAAACTAGGATTCATAAAACAAACAAATCAATTCTTTATTCAGATCTTTTCCGTTCAGACAGTGTAAGAAATATACATGCATTTAATGTAACTGTTTAAATTTACAAATGGCGTTTCAGTCCTCTGTTTTTGAATTTCTGTACATACACAACCGTACGCCCTCTGTTTATGAATTTCTATGAGTATACAACAGTACGATGACATTCAGGGTAAGTAAGTATTCACCAACCATTCTTAAGAACATTCTTTGTCCTACTCTACAAGATTTTCTAACTATTAAAGTAAGAGAACTTCTGATTGGCTAAACCATTTGGTTTAGCCAATCGGAAGTTCTGTTACTTTCACTTTGAAAAAATTCTGAAGAATGAGACTACGAGTGTTCTAAAGAGTGGTTGGTGAATACGGGCCCTGTTCTCACACCAATAAAACGATCAGAGAATTTCAAAATTAATCTGAAATGATACTGTAGTTTTAACCCTTTACCTCATTAGGCATTTCTATGGTATCTCTAACTGACCCTAAATAACAGCAAGGATGAAGCCGTTTCTTACGTGTAATCATGACACCTTTTGATAGTGTAGAAAACATTGTGGCAAAAGGTGAAATTGCTCGTCACGAGCAATTTCACCTTTTACCACAATGTTTTACAAAGGCTCCAACAAGCAATGCGTAGAAATGAGTATCTATGGAGTAAAGGGTTAAACCAGATTAAAGTTACGCTGTATAGCTAATTTTGAACAAAACAATAGTTTAATTCTTTACCAAAAGACATAATCTTAGACTGATCCAAATTGAAAGCAATCAGAGACGTCAATTTTTGTCTTGGGAAGGGTAGAAAACATTGTGGGAATAGGAGAAAATGCTGGTTACCAGCATTTTCTCCTTTTCCCACCATGTTTTCAAAGGGCTTCTTTCACAGGATTTGTTAAAATTTGAGACTGTGTGGTAAAGAGTTAAAATAGCATCATTTCAGGTTAATTCAAACTGATATCTAGTATTTATCAATAGGTAAAAGCCAATGGCTTGCACTACGCAAAAGGGGGCATTCAGACATTAGCGTAAAATGTCCTCAGAGATCAGCCCACAAATTCAATGCATGCCAATCTAAGACTGCACTTTACAACTAAATTAGATTTTCATCCTAAAGTAGATTTGGGTGAGATAGAAAAGTAATATAAAATTGGCAAGTGTTGTTTCAGATTAGCCTGCCAGGACTGCGCAGACTGATTCAAAACGACACAACGCAAATATCCAAATGCCCCTTTTCATGTGTTGCATGCCATTTATACCATGCCTCGTAATTGTTGTACAGCTTTAAATTGTTTCCTTACCCCGCCACAACATTTTAGACACATCCAAACTGAAAGCACTTGCAGACGACAACCGTACTAATAGATGACAAAATCAATACGATTCAAAAGTTTGTGGAGGACAGAAATCATTGTGTGAAAGGTGTGCAAAAGCTGATTACTGGCATTTCCCCCTTTTCCAGACATGCTTTCAAAGCTATCTTTCTTATGGTCATTAAAACTTATGTAATCTTGCTATTAACCCTTTACTCCATAGATACTCTATTCTACACATTGCTTGTAGTAGCCTTTGGAAAACATTGTGGCAAAACGTGAAATTGCTCGTGACGAGCAATTTCACCTTTTATCACAATGTTTTCTATACTATTTAGAGGTGTCATATACACATAAGAAACGGCTTCATCCTTCCTGTTATTTAGGATCAATTAGAAATACCATAGAAATGCCTTAATGGGTAAAGGGTTAATGAAATAACCTGTATGTAATAAGAAAACATACAAGACATCACAACACTTCAGTTGAATTTTTTTGTGAATTAATATTGAGGATTTCTTTCACATTATTTGAAAACAAGAGTAAAAACAACCAGTACAGTAAAATCTCAATAATCATAAGTCACAAAGCGACTGGAAAAAATCCTTGTATCTCAATGCCCAGAAAATCGAAGAAACAGCATAATTGTAAAGTGGTTACAATGAAGATTGCAAATAAATTCTTATGAATAGACAAACATGTTTTTCCTTGGATGCATTGAAAATAGGAATAAACCCTTTACCACACAATTCTGAGTTTTAATGAACTTGAGAAATGCCTTCAGAAAATATTGTGGGAAAAGGAGAAAATGCTAGCGACTAGCATTTTCTTCTTTTCCCACGATTGTATCAACCATTCCTATAAACACTGCAATTTTTGAGTCACATTTATTTCGTGATTGGCAAATGCCTTTACTTGGATTTGTCCAAAATTTTGTCATTCGGAAACAGTTAACCCTTTACCACTGTAACGTGGCACACAATCCCAGGTTTCAATGGCTCTGAAGAAGATGCCTTTTGAAAATATTTTGGGAAAATGAGAAAATGCTGGTTACCTGCATTTTCTCCTTTTCCCACAATGTTTTCTACCAAATGAAAGACAAGTGCCATGTTATGATTTACACTTGGATTTGCATTTGATAGGGTTGTAAACATCATGGGAAAAGGAGAAAATGCTGGGTACAAGCATTTTCTCCTTTTTCCCACAATGTTTTAAAAAGCTCTATACTTCTGCGTCATTTAAACTCAGGATTGTGTGATTAAGGATTAACCCATTACCACACAATCCCTACTTTTGACGCCCCTGAGAAAGACGCCTTTAGAAAACATTGTGGGAAAAGGAGAAAATGCTGGTAACCACAATATTTTCTACCCTTCACAAAACAAATTTCAAATTTTCAGTCACTTTTATTTTGTCGTCTGCAAATGCTTTCAATTTGGACCAGTCTAAAATATTGTCGTTTGGTAATGGGTTAAGTAAAAAATAAATTAGGTCTCAAAAAAAAAAACTCAACATTCTATATTATGTGGTTCATCAGCTGCTACATTTTCTTTCCCTTCTTTCCCTTCATTTGCATTCTGACATAGTTTACCACCAATATCATCATTCAGTCCTGGATCTTCCTCCCTGAGCTCAGAGGAAACTTTTTGAGCTGTTTTCTTATGAGATATATTGCACAATTTTTCAGCTGTACTACCAACAAGTAGACCTATTTTCTCCGAAGTTTCCCAATCTTCTTCTTCATCACTATTTTCTATCTCCTCATAGTTAATATCAACTTCACTAACATTATAATTATCCATTTCTGGATCATTTCTATCTTTGTTTATATTGCCTGATTTCTCTAACTTTTCATCTTCGCCAGCACTACTGTCTGTTTGCATAATTCCATTTATTCCACTGTTTTTATCTGGATCTAGATTCAAATCTTTGTGAACGTTTTCAGTACCACTTTCATCTGAATAATTATCCTTGCCTTCAACCTTGTCACCATTATACACATTTACCTGCTCATTTTCCAGATCCATATCTTCCTTATGACCAGGCATATTTTCCATCGCTGTCACTGTTTCAGTTTCTTCTTTCATACTCCCCACACTATCAACCTTTTTTATCCCAATTTCCCCAACTTTATCACAAAGGTCATGCTTGCTTATTTGAGATTCTCCTATTGCATTATTGATAGAATCACCTGTTTGTGATTCTCCTATAGTATTATTGATATTATCACTTGTTTGTGATTCTCCTATTGTATTATTGACAGAATCACTTGGAGGATTATTCTCATCATTCTGTTCATCTATAGAGCTGGAAGAACTTGTTAGTATTTCTCCACTTAGTCCTGACTGTACACTGTGCTCTGATTCATGTCTGTGATAGTTTGTTCTTTTGGGATCATTTGCTGGATTCATGGGAGGGGAGGCTACATTATCATTATTTACTGAAAAGTAAGAAAGTAAGATTTTCATTTTGTATCTAGGATCCATATTCATCAAGCATTCTTAAGCATATTCTTTGTCCAATTCTGAAAGATTTTCTAGATTTGAAAGAAATACAACTTCTGATTGGCTAAACCAAATGGTTTAGCCAATCAGAAGTTAAGTTACTTTCAAATTTAGACAATGCTTCAGCATTCGACTAAGTATATTCTCAGGGATGGGGCACCCTAATGGGATTTATGTCACATTGCCTTTCATCCCTGAAAGAAGGTATGGATTCAGCTATGACTCGGCTAAGAATCTGATGAAGGGCAAGTCATAGAAATCCCATTACAATGTCCTATCTTTAAGAATGTTTGGTGAATACGCAACTTGATAGCAACTACACATCTTAACTCTTTACCAAACAACAAAATTTTAGACTGGTACATATTGAAAACAAATTGAAAACACTTGCAGACAATAAAATAAACTAAACTAAAAAGTGAAATTTGTTCACAGCAGGGTGGAAAACTTTATGGGAAAAGGAGAAAATGCTGGTTACCAGCATTTTCTCCTTTTCCTACAATGTTTTCAAAAGGCTTCTATTTCAGGGTCTTAAAAACCAGGGATTGTTTGGTAAAGTGTTGAGAAATTATTTTCTAAATGTGCTTAATAGTTTTTGTAATGTTGCTTGAGTTTAGACAAAATTTTTTCCAGCAATTGTTTGCCTTTAACCTCTGATGCATGTGACAAAGTAGTCAGTGACTTGAAAAGAAAATTTTGCCAGTACTGATGTGAGAAAGCCAAGAATCACATAGGTGCGTGCACTGACTGCTGTGATATGACTTAGCTGTAATAACGGTTGATGGTTCCTTCATATATTCATTTGTTCATTTAATGTCAATAAATCTTGAAAGAATATAAGTACATTAATTTAACAGACATTAAAAAAAACCATTGTGACTAATGACAACTGTTGGGCCATGCTCTGGCAAAAGGGGGTTAATGCATCTCTGTGTGATGCACTATAACAAGTAAGTCATCACATAATTAGGGATCAATAAAACATATCTTGTCTAATGATTGACTGAATCTACAGGTAGAATCAACCTTTAACAAGGAGAAAATTTGCTGATGCCAAAGAGTTTTGACCCCTAGCCTGTCCGCAATCATGGAATGCACAGGCTGACAGGGGTTGATACTTTTTGCAGGTGCAATAAGCCCCCATATGGACTTTAATTTTTTTGGTCACAACATAATAATTCTGCTGCATTTATAGATTAACTTACCGAGAGAGACAGTGTTTTGAACATCACTTGTAATGCTGTTGGCAGTGTGGTCTACACAGGCTGGTTTATGAGTCACCTCCTTTGTGGGTAGTAAGTCTAAATCTCCCAGTTGTAGATGGTTCGGAGCTTGAGCAGTATGTGTTGGACTGGGCTCTGGGCTTGTTGCACAGCTGAAAGAGTTCATGAGGTCAGTATCCATATCAGCAGCCATTCTTAAACCCTTTCTTAGTCTTATTCTTCAGAATTTTCCATATTTGAATGTAACACAACTTCTGATTGGCTGAACCACAGTTGTGTTACTTTCAAGTTTAGAAATCTTAGACACTGCCTCAAGATATTAGTAGAATAATTTTGACAGCTAGCATTTTCTCTTTTTATTACTGTTTTCTACCATTTCAAACACAAATCTCTCCCTTTTTCTAATTACCTGTTAAAGAGTTAGTCAAATGGATAAAAAAATTAGGTGTATTACTAAAGAAGAAAGTGGAGCACTGTCTTTCATATCAAGAAGTGTCACACTACCAAATTTATCTTAAAAAGAATAAAGAGAATCATTTACCCTTTACCACACAACAAGATTTTAGACCTGTCGGAGTTGAAAACATTTGCTGGTTACAGTTTTCAATTTTCATATAGAATACGTTTTCTCTGATTGGGTAGAAAACATTGTGGAACAAGAGCGGCAAACTGTTGCAAGATACGCCCGTCTTACCCCAATTTGTAAAGCTGGGGCATGCACCAGACTAAACTCAAGTATGAAAAACAACAAAGGGCAGTAACTCAAAAATTAAGCGAGCAAGAGTTATGATTCCTGTGCACTGCACTCCCCCTTGATGAGATCTATCCACCCATGAAATTTCATAACCCTAGCTAGTATAGTTTTGGAGATATTCACCAGACAAAAATCAAGTATAAAAAAACAACAAAGGGCAATAACTCAAAAATTAAGCAAGCAAGAGTTATGATTCTTATGCGTTGCACTCCCCCTTGATGAGATCTATCCACCCATGAAATTTCATAACCCTAGCTAGTATAGTTTTGGAGATATGCTCCGGACAAAAATCAAGTATGAAAAACGACAAAGGGCAATAACTCAAAAATTGAGCAAGCAAGAGTTATGGTTCTTATGCACTGCACTCTCCCTTGATGAGATCTATCCACCCATGAAATTTCATAACCCTAGCTAGTATAGTTTTGGAGATATTCACCGGACAAAATTCAAGTATGAAAAACGACAAAGGGCAGTAACTCAAAAATTAAGCAAGCAAGAGTTATGATTCCTGTGCACTGCACTCCCCCTTAGTGAGATCTATTCACCCAAGAAATTTCATAACCCTAGCTAGTATACTTTTGGAGATATGCTCCGGACAAAATTCAAGTATGAAAAACGACAAAGGGCAATAACTCAAAAATTAAGCAAGCAAGAGTTATGGTTCCTGTGCACTGCACTCCCCCTTAGTGAGATCTATTCACCCAAGAAATTTCATAACCCTAGCTAGTATACTTTTGGAGATATGCTCCGGACAAAGTTCAAGTATGAAAAACGACAAAGGGCAATAACTCAAAAATTAAGCAAGCAAGAGTTATGGTTCCTGTGCACTGTACTCCCCCTTGATGAGATCTATCCACCCATGAATTTCATAACCCTAGGTAGAATAGTTTTGGAGATATGCTCCGGACAAAGAACTGGACGCCGCCGGCCCGCCCGCCTGTCACGGGTGATCCCATAATACGTCCCGTCTTCGACGGGCGTATAAAAAGGAGAAAATGCTGGTAATCAGCATTTTCTCCTTTTGCCACAATGTTTTCAAAAGTCCTCTCTTTCAAGGGTGTTAAAAGTCATTGTTGTGTGGTAAAGGGTTAAATTACCTATCTAGAGGTGTCACACTCCCAAGTTCACTATCTTTATCCTCCTCTGACACAGATAAATGGTCCGTATCTCCTGAGTGTGAAACCTGCTGGGGTATCAGGGTCTTCATGTCATTACACTCCTGTAGCAGCTTCTCTAGATGTAAAGGACCTTGACCTGTCACGGTTAACAGAAAACATTATACGAATAATGGTTTATCTTTGAAAAGTATGAAGTTTTCAGTTAATAATCTTAATAATAGTAGATAAATGAAAGGTGTTCTGGGAAAAAGGTGTTTACCTCATTACCAAATGACGAAATTTTAGGTTTGTCCAAATCGAAAGCATTGGCAGATGATAAAATAAAGGTGGCTGAAAATTTGAAATTTGTTTTGTGAAGGGTATAAAACATTGTGGGAAAAGGAGAAAAATGCTGGTTACCAGCATTTTCTCCTTTTCCCACAATGTTTTCTAAAGGCTTCTTTCTCTGGGACGTCAAAAGTAGGGATTGTGTAGTAATGGATTAATGTATATTGTAAATGGCCTTCAAAACATGAAAAGGGGCATTGGATCTTGTGTAAAGTGTCGTCTCGGAACAGACTGCGCAGTCCGGGCAGGCTAATCTGACATGGTACTTTAAGACTATACTAGATTTTGTTCTTCATTAGACTTGTTCAAAACAGAAATTTACACAAACAAGGAAAGTGCTGTCTCAGAATTAGCCTGCATGGACTGCGCAAGCTGATTCAAGACAACGCTTTACGCGAACGTCCAAATGCCCTTTTAGTGTGTTGCAGGCCAAATACATGTAATACATACCTTCATACCAAGTAGGTTCTTGTACAATAAAGGACAATTCTGTCAAACAGCTATCTAAATAATGAGGCAGACTGGTCCTTTGATAAGCAGAAAATGTACCATTTGCAAAAAATGTGTCAGCCAATGTTAGCCTTGGTGGGCAGCAAAGACCGGTATTGTCCATACCTTTTGCACAAGCATTTAACAACATTTTTCATTAAGCATGGTTAAAAACTTATTCACAGTTAAAATACATTAACCCTTTACCAAACCACAAAATTTTAGACTGATCCAAACTGAAAGCACTTGCAGATGACAAAATCAACGTAACTTAAAAATTGAAATTTGTTTCCAGCAGGGTAGAAAACATTGAGGGAATAGGAGAAAATGCTGGTTACCAGCATTTTCTCCTTTTCCCACAATGCTTTCAAAAGCTTCTTTCCTCAGGGTTGTTAAAAGTTGGGACTGTGTGGTAAAGGTTTAATTAATACAGTTTAAATTACCTGATACATTCCACAGTCCAGCTACTTCCAAAGTTTTAATCTTCTTTTCTAATTCTGCAACTCTGTTTCCAAGTATTCTGGAATAATGAATGTAAGTCTTACAAAAATATCGTTAGTTAAAGCCCAGAACTGTAAGCAATCCTTCAAACTATTGTTTAAGCCCTTATAACACAATCCCAACTTTTACGACCCTTAGGCAGAAGACTTTTGAAAACATTGTGGGGGACAAAGAGAAAATGCTGGTCACCAGCATTTTCTCCCTTTTCCCACAATGTTTTCTACCCTTTCACAGACACATTTTGTCATTTGGACCACTTTCAATTTGTCTTCTGAAATTTTTTTTTCAATTTGGACCAGTCTAAAATTTTCTCATTTGGTAAAGAATTAATAGGCTGTTGGAACACCTACCAAAATCTACCATAAATTACATACAGGACATACATTTAAAGAATAGGAAAGTATCCTTTGTTCTACACTGTGAAAAATTTATTGGAAAGAAAAGCAACTATTTGTTACATATCGTGGAACATTTTCAGTCCCTGATCAAGGCTATAATTATCTCTTAACCCTTTACCACAAAATCTTGAGTTTTAACGACCCCAACACGGAAGGCTTTTGAAAACAAGGTAAGGAAACCATAAAATGCTTGTTACCACCATTTTCTCCATTTCTACTATATTTTTTAACTTTTTCTGCAAATGCTTTGAACTTGGACCAGGTTAAATATTTGGTATGTGGTGAAGAGTCTTCAAAAACCTTTCTTGAGGCTTGTTACAACCCAGGAATGTGTAGTGAAAGAGTTCAAGATTAAACTATAACAATACTAAAATCCAAACCTGGTAAGAACTCCAAGACCAAAGAACACTTACTTATTTGTTTTTCTTTGATGAGATAAAGCCAAGTTTTTATCATTCACTGTATCCAGTAAAGCTCCAGCAAGGGCCTGTAAGTCCGACATGGCCTGTGCTGTAGGTACCACTGCAGCTTTGGATGTCAGCACTTCCTGAACTGTAAATACAAAACATACGAATTAGCTCCACTCTGTGAATATGGGGTTTAATGCAGCTGTAGAAAGTATCCATCTAGGTCAGCTTACAATATCTGTGCATGCTGCACTGGGTCAAAATGTTTTGCTCCTGGTAAATTTTCTGCATGTCAAAGGACATTTCTACCTCTGGATCAAACTAATTGCTAGACTGTCAATCAATAGACAAAATAGATATAATGGGTCTATAATCATGAGATGATTTGCTAGGTACCGGTATATCATACTGAGATGTATATATTTACTCTTTACCACATGATCCTGCCTTTTAACGCCAATGAGAAAGAAGCCTTTTAAAAACATTATTGGAAAAGGACAAAATGCTGGTAACCAGCATTTTCTCCTTTTCCCACACTTTCTATTCTGTTGGTTGGAAACCGATTTCGATTTTTGAGTAATGTTTATATTGTGGTCTGCAAGAGCGTTCAATCTGGGCCAGTCTAAAATTTTGTTGTTTGGGAAAAGGTTAAGCCCAATATTGCAAAAGCATGGCTCAAGTGTAAGAATAACTTTGAAACAAGCCAAAACTCTTTTAGTTTACATTTTTCCTGTACAAATTTTTCACAAACTAAATCTCTAGGCCAATTTTAAGTCCTTTTTCTGGTAAAACTACATTGAATCCGCACTGCACTAATAAAGGCAGTCTGATATCCCATCTACACTATTGTAGATCTTTACCAAACAACAAAATGTTAGTCTAGTCCAAATTGAAAGCATTTGGAGACAACAAAATAAGTGTGATTCAAAAATTGAAATGTATTTCTTGAAGGATAGTAAAACATTGTGTGGACAGGAGAAAACACTGATTACCAGCATTTTCTCACTTTCCCACAATGTTCCCACAATGATTTTAAAAGGTTTCTTCCAAATGTTGGGTCTGCATTTCATAGTGTTAAATGTTTTATTGACTATAGACAGGTTAGGTTCTTGCTCAATGAATAAATTTTTACTAATCTTGTATTTTGTAAATCTAGATAAATGGAAGGAAATGAAAAAAGAAGGTAAAACTTTCAGCTGTAATAAGCATTAGTCTACCACAATCTGGCTATTCTAGAATTTCACTTCTATAATAACTTCATCGTACTCTGTTTCTGAGATATAACCAAACCTCTGCCCTGAGGAGACAAAAAAGCAATATGAAACAGATCATGAAATTGCTCAAGATGAGCATTTTCATCCATTTTCACAAATTTTTCAAAAGATATGTGTCACCAAATTCCTTGTATTAACGTTTACTGTTGGTGGAATTTTTAGGTGTAATAAGTGTCAGTCTGCCATTGTTTGGTTGTATAGATTTTATTACTATCATAACTTCATCATACCTTGTTTCTGAGATATAACCAAACCTCCACCCCGGGTTTGTCCAAGTTTCATACAACTCTTGTTCTTTTTCTTCTCTAGTAAACTCTGAAACAAAGAGTATCTATTTATGGTCCAATTTCTATATGGCCACAACTCTACTACATAATGCTGAGTTTTAACAACTTTGAAAGAGGAGGCATTTGAAAACCATGTGGATAAAGCAGAAAATGCTGATAAACTGCATTTTCTGCTTTTCCCACCATGTTTTTTACCTTATCAAGGACAGAAATTATCATTCAATTATATTTAATTTGCCATCTGCAACTGCTTTCAATTGTTCAAGTCTAAAATTTTACTATTTAGTGAAGTGTTCAATAGTATCTGAGTTCCATCTTTGCCTGCTGAGCCCTGACATCTCAGTTGGTAGCGTGCAGGACTTGAGAACAGGAGGTCATGGGTTCGATCACAGGCTCAGCCAACTTACTTTTTTGAAGGCCAATAAGTCATTGTGAAAGGATTTATTCCTATCTCACTGCTGACCATTGTTTTGATGGTAGTTAAATAGGAAAGCAGCCAGCAGCTTGAAGAGAATACTATGTGGAATAGTAGTAAAAGAGACTCTGGGAAAGCATGGACAGATCACTGGCTGCCAAGATATAAATGAAATAATTTCCAAATTGTGTTAAACACCATAATCAATCAACCATCATTGCTTACATGTTCATGAAGTTCCTTTACTCTTTACCAAACAACAAAATTTTAGACTGGTCCAAACAGAAAGCATTTGCAAATGACAAAATCACTTTGACTCTGAAGTTGAAATTTGTTTCCAGCAGGGTAGAAAACACTGTGGGAAAAGGAGAAAATGCTGATTACCAGCATTTTCTCCTTTTTCCCATAATATTTTCAAAAGCCTTTTATCTCAAGGTCATAAAAACCAGGGACTGCTCATGAAAGGGTTAATTTCACAGAGTGGAGAGGAAAAATGAAGTATTTGGGAATATTTGAAGTAAAAGTTATTACCTTATATTTGGAAACGGCTGCCATTGCCATGGACTTCTCTTCTTCCATTTGTTTAAGTCTATCCTGCAGGTATCTGTTCAAAGGTAAGATTGTATCCTTCTCATATTGTTACTAAATAAGTATACCAGTAATATAAATTCAGCTATTACAACCGCAATGTATTGCTTTTGTCAGAGCTACCGTATATTTTTGATGGTTTCAATTACTAGTATTTACCAAACAGTAAAATCTTAAACATTCAAACTGAAAACATTTGCAGAGGAAAAAATAAATATGCCAGTCGTGCTCTGTGAAATCAGGTTCAAGTCTTTACCACACAGTCTTGACTTTTAATGAACCCAGAGGTAGAAGCCTTTCGAAAAAAAATTGTGAGGAAAGGAGAAAATGCTGGTAACCAGCATTTTTGCCTCTACATTGTCTTCTGCTATATCATGGAAAAATTGTACTGTGTTTGCCACCCTGAATGTGTCGTATGCAATTACTTCCAAAAAGAACAAGTCCAAAATTTTGTTGTTGGTAAAGAGTTAATGCATCTGCAATAAGTATCAACCAAGGTCGCCCTGTGCTTTCACCACAAGCTAACCCTATTCGAAACTTTTTACACTTGGTAAATTTTCTCCATAGGATCATTCTACCTCAGGATTAAGCTGGTTGCTGACCAAAACGGACTTTAATGGATCCATAATTATGGGATCATTTGCTTGGTATAATGAATAAGGGAGATGCCATAAGCCCCTTTTTCCAAGTGCACAGTTACTGTACTTGGATTACTTTGTGTAAAACATTGTTTTCAAACATGTCTCCTGTATCTCACATTTCTTTCATGTGTGCAGAACACCCTTTCCAATCCAAAGTAAACAAACCCAAACAAAAATTGTACAAGAGAAAGGAACCTAGCCCATATGACTTTCATCAATTGACTGAGTTTTGAGTAAACTCAGGTTATAACCTCGGAACACAAGGACCAACTAATTTATGTAGAATCTGAAATAACTAAGTATTCAAGTAAACCAAATAAACATGGCTACCAAAATACCTCAACACAGAAAGTGCAAGAGTGACAAAATAAAATTTACTGCCATACTTGTTCTCCATGACTAGGGCATCTATATCGACCACTCTATTCTCGTCCCCTTTTAGAATGTAGTTAAGCTCCTGGTTTAAACGTTCATATTTGGTTTTATAAACATCTCTCTCTGTTACTAACTCTTCTTTCTCATCCAGTACTGTCTGTAAATCTCTTTCAAGTTGTAAATACTGTAATGTAAGAGTTCAAAAGGTCATTTTTTGTGTCTACATCTATTGGCCCAGAAATGCTCAACATGACAAAGGCTTCTTTTTCTCTTGTATTTTTTTCTTAGGGGAAAATTCTCAGCATGTCTGAGGACCAGTCTTTCTCAAGATTCAGTTGGACGTTTGACAAAATTGATTTCATGGATCCCTGATTATGTGATGACCTGCTTGGTACAATGCAGCACACAAATACATTAAAACCCCTTTTGCTAGAGTGCCATTTGTATCAATACATCTTTGGAAAATATAACAAAATTGCTAGTTATGAGCCGATTTTCCTTTTCCCCCAAATCTTTCAAAATTAGCTGCAAGACAAAGCCCATCCTCTGTTAAAGGTTAAAATTAACCAATATCTACACAATCAAAAGTTTTAACAACCCTGGAAAATTAGACTTTTGAAAACATTGTGGGAAAAGGGAGAAAATGCTGGTTACCAGCATTTTCTCCTTTTCCCACAATGTTTTCTAACCTTTCTGAAACAAAGTCAGTCATTTTCAGAAACAAATTGAACCATTTGAGCCACATCTTTAAACCTTTACCCCATAAGGCATTTCTATGGTATCTTTAATTGACCCTAAATAACAGCAAGGATGAAACAGTTTCTTATGTGTATATGACAGCTTTTGATAGTGTAGAAAACATTGTGGCAAAAGGTGAAATTGCTCGTCACGAGCAATTTCACCTTTTGCCACAATGTTTTCCAAAGGCTCCTTTTAGCAATGCGTAAAAATGAGTATCTATGGAGTAAAGGGTTAATTTTTCACATGCCAATGTATTCAATTTGAACCAATCTAAAATTTTGGAGCCATACTCTGATAATGGGGGGCTTAATTCATCACCATGATACACGATACCAGCCCAAGTCATCACATAATTATGGATCCATAAGAGCCACTTTTTTAAATCACCAACTTAATCATGAGGTAGACTGCTCCTTTGACAAGCAGAAAATTGACCAGTAGTGCAAAGTTTTGGCCCAGGTCAATCTGCCTAGTCTGTGCAGTCAATACTTTTTGCGGATGCATTAAGCCCCCTTTTCACAGAGCATGGCTCATTGTTACATAGAAAAAGAGTTCACAATAGGTCAAAGTTACCTGTTCCCTGGAAGACTCTAATTTCTGGACCAGTTCTTCTCTCTCATGAGCAGGAAAATGTCTGGTGTTCATACCCTCATCTGTGGTACCTACTCGCTGTCTAGCAATTTGTTCTCTCAGTAACTGAAAAAAGAATTATACATGTGTATTTAGAAAATACTGTTTATTACATGTAAATATGGCAACTATTTGCAACTGACCTTTCTGTAAACGGGAGTTTGGCACGCCCCCTCCCCCTTTGTAACGCTGTATTTCGCTTATCAAGCCTGTCAAGCCAACCAGAAATGTGTCAGACTTTTTTGTTTACATGACGCCCATTGCTGTGTTTCTATTGGTCGATAAGACGTTGGAAAACCTATCAATCAAAATCGGCGGAAAGGTCAATTCAAAACCACATTGTCTTACTATGGTGGCTCAATAAAATATGTTTTTACTAGTGCATGTGTGGTGTTGTATCCTGAATCTACAAAAAATTGTGAAACTTGCCCTCCTTAATCCCAAAACTTCCATGCACTTGCTACCCTTCACACTAGAATGAACACTGTAGTTCTGTGAAAAATGGGGGAATTCAAAGACAAATGATATATAAATAAATTATAAACTACCATTTCTTCCTTTTCCCACAAAGTTCCCACAAAATCTGTTATCTGCATGATATTTTATTTGTCATATTCAAAGGATTTTTATTAGATTAACTTTAAAAAATTTTGCTGTTTGGTAGTGTATCAACCTTTTCACTGCTTACGGCCACTTATTGACTTTTTGAAGACGGCGTAGATCAATATCAGACTGCACAGAACATGCAGTCTGATCTTGGATCTATTCTGTCCGATATGGAGATATTTTTCCCAAAAACATACCTTTGAAAAAAAAGAATTTAGCAGTTTTTACCATCGAACTGAAAATTTCATTTTAGTTACATAGCAGGATAAGGGTTAAATCACCTTGATATCACCCTGAGCATCGTGTAATTTCTGTTTTGTGTCTTCTAACTCAAACTCTAGAGATTTGTTGTTGTCTCTGGCTTCACACAGTAACTTCAGCAAGTTCTGAAACAAAAGTAAAGCCAGTTGTTTCATTACAGATATGACAAAGTAACTACAGTAAATTTTGAATGTGTGGCCTCTGTGGTTGTGAGGTAGAGTGTCTGCCTCATTACTGTAAAATTACAAGTTCAATACCCACGAGGGGGTGTTAACTTTGAGATCTTTCATTGGCCCACACATTTGGCATGAGTACTGGTGTAGTTCCCAGGAAGCAGAATCGAGACAGATAAGTATAGGTTGTAAACTTGTTTATCAATCGATCTAAAATTAATACATGTATGTTGAAACTAAGTAAATCTTGAAACAAAAACAAAAGTAAGTTATTTTATTACAGACATGACCAACTAAATGATCAACTGCAAGAACTTAACTTTTTACAACTAAGATGAATCTCAGACTTGTCCAAATTCAAAACATCAGCAGATAACAACGAAAAGGTGGCTCAGATGGAGGAGTTTGTCTTTGATAGGGTAGAAAACATTATGGGAAAAGGATAAATTGCTAGTTACCAGAATTTTCCCCTTTTCCCACAACATTTTCAAAGCTTTCTTTCTTAGGGTCATTATAAATCAATATCATGACTTTTGTGGTTAAAGGTTAACCACATCACAAAATCTTTGACTTGTCAAAATTGAAAGCATTTGCAGACGACAATTCACACGTGGCTCAAACAATGGGATTTGACTTTGATAGGGGAGAAAACATTTTGAGAAAAGGAGCTAATGCTGATCACCAGGATTTTCTCCTTTTCAAACAAATTTAACTTCAAAAGGCTTCTCCCTCAAGATTATTAAAAACCTGTATTTGATAGTAAAAATTTAAATGCCTCTTTCTTGATTCCAGGACCTGCTGATAGCTTATTCCATTTTTGTCTGCAACAATATTGAAAACATTGTGGCAAAAAAAATGGTTTGTAGTAACAAATGTCTTATAATTCAAGCTTTATTTTTTCATCTATAAAATATACTTTCACTAATTACATGTATCTACATTTCATGAAAATAATTTTAAGGGCTGCCTGCAACAACTTCAGATTTCCATTTCTCAAAACATTTTATTCCATCATTTGTATGACTCTCTGTTTGTCTTCTGCAAGAGCTTTCAATTTGGAAAAAGTTAATATTTCTTTTTCTGGAGTAAAGTTAGAAGCATTCCAAGGCTAAGATTCGAATGTGGATCAATTAGTGGAATTTGTCTTTGACATGATAGAAAACTTATGGGAAAAAGGAGAAGATGCTGGTTATCAGTATTTTTCTCCTTCTCCTACACTGTTTCCAAAAGGGTTATTTCTAAGAATTGGAAAACTTGTTAAGGTTGTAAAGGATTAGCTCTTTACCAAATGACGAAATTTAAGACCTTTACAATTTAAAAATACTTGCAGACGACAAAATAAGTGGGAAAGAAAAATTGAAATTGTTTTGGGAAGGTTAGAAGTTTTCTTCTTTTCCCACAATGTTTTCAAAAGGTTTCTTTCTCAGGGTTGTTAAAGTTGGGATTGTGTGGTAAAGGGTTAAAGGCCAAGTGTACTATAAATTTCTTTTTATCAGAATACTGACATACTCCAGTATTTTCTTTTTGTTCTGCTATTTCCTTGACTTTCCAATTTGGGGGTCATTGGACCACCTTCAAATGAATAAAAAAAGGCACATATGTGAACTTTGATGGTCATTTTGAAAATTTGGGAGTCAAAATTCAAAGAAACAGGGGGTCATGGAAAACCCAGAGAGTCTGAAATTTACAGAATAATGAAGCAAAGAATCAAGCAAAAAAAAAAAACCAATATTGACCTGATTCTGTTTATCAGTGCCTTGTCTTGATCCAAGGTATGCTTTTGGCTGAAATAAAAGAAGTATTGCATCAGACAATATCGATGATTACCTACCTATTTACCCTTTACCTC
Source organism: Tridacna crocea (assembly GCA_943736015.1). NCBI lineage: Eukaryota > Metazoa > Mollusca > Bivalvia > Cardiida > Cardiidae > Tridacna > Tridacna crocea. Next base: position 43,549,078 of record OX031064.1, on the reverse strand, counting down.
ACAATGCCAACCTAGGATAGAAGCCTTTTGGAAAATTGTAGGAAAAGGAGAAAATGCTGGTAACCAGTATTCTCTCCTTTTTCAACAATATTTTTTACCTTATGACTTTTGAGCCATACTGAAATTGTCCTCTGAAAATGCTTTCAATTTGGACAAGGCTAACTTTTTAGGCACAAATATCCCCCCAAAAAATCCAGAAAGATAGTCATTTAAAGGTTAGTTTGGCCAGCATATTTTACAAAGCATCAGGCAGTGAAGATCCAAGATCAGACTGCACATTATGTGCAGTCTGATCTTGATCTACACTATCTGCAAAGACAAGTTAGTTCCAGTGCTGTAAGGGTGAAAAAACTTTTCCATATAAGCTATGATATGTCAATAGGGGGTTTAATGCATTTGTGGATGGTGTAAACCAAGGTCAGTCCATTTCTTCAAGTCAATGGACTATTCTACCGCACAATTCAGTTGTTTCTTAGATCAAATGAACCATGTTCTGACAAAAAGGGACCTAATGCATCACTGTGATATATGAGACTAGCCCAAGTCATCACATAATTATGGATCCATAAGAGTCACTTTTTTAAATAAACAACTTAATCATGAGGTAGACTGGTCCTTTGACAAACAGAAAATTGACCTATGGGGGAAAAGGGTAAGCCTGAGTAGCCAGTGCATGCTGACGTGGGTGGATACTTTTTTTGCTGATGTACTAAGTCCTCTTTTCACAGAGCACAGCTCAAATGGATTTCCATGGATCCATAATTATGTGATATCTTGCTTGGTATAATCACGGGGGTAATACCAAAATCACTACCTTTGCTGTCGACCGAGCTGGTACTGCATAAAGCTGCTGTCGACCGAGGAATACGGTTTTCGACCAAGCAGTACGGCTGTCGACAGGGGGACAAGGTGACTTTGATGCCCTTGGAGAAGCGAAAACGTAAGTATTAACATTTACAAACGCTGTCAATTTTTTAAACAGACAACGTGTTATTTGCCTGTTCACTTATAGAGAGTTGTGACGCTGATAAACACTATAAAATACCCATTCTTTCGAAAAAAATGAATTTTCATAGAATATCATTATTCTAATGCATTATAAAAGGTACGAAAGCAACAAAACGCCTTATATATTTCGTCTATCATTTACGCTTCCATAACAAAGTGTGTTTGGCATAATTCATGCATTCTTGGAGATTTTATGGACCTTTGAAAAAATTCTGGATACAGATGTCGATTACCAGTGATACGGCTGTCGATGGTTTCGTTGTCTGAATGATACAACTGTCGACAAAATATGAAAACTACATTTCATGAACCTGTGTTAAAATACATGATTTATTCTATGACTATTACTGAAATCTCCACTATAAGGCAGATTTCACTGGGAACCATGAAGAAAACTGTATGTTTGTGCGGACTGGTGTCTTAAAAGTCGCAACAGTCGCCAAGAATAACTCCACCCTTAACTCGCCCGTATATAGTTCACACAACAGACTACAAGGCTGGTCACAGATGTAAATACTTAAACATGTAAAGGTCAAATCAGATTAAGAACAAAACTGCAAAATATGATTTTAGACTAGCAAAGCTAGTCTATAGGCATCCAGATTGAGTCAGACTCAATGTAAACAAAAAACCCCACAGTTTCCAAATACTGCCTCACAAAAAAGAAACTTACTGTTAAGAATCTAAATTCAGTCATTAAGACAACTTTGACTTCAAGCGCAGAATCTCTACCATCCCTATTTGAACTTGTCCACTTTCAAAGCAGTAGATTGTACAAGATGTCATTGATATGGTACATGATGCATGCTTATATGTAAAGTAAGTGACCTATATGCAAATCAGGCCATTATCACTGATTCCTACCCCGGAGTACATAAAAGTATGAATGGATCTAAAAGTAATACCCCCAGGTGACTTGTAGCAAATCCCAGCTACACAAACCCTGTCTGGTCAGGGAACCTTTCTCATTCCTCCAGTCATTCATTATTTAGATCATTTTGAATGCGAAACTGATATGTTACACTGTTGTTTAACGTCTTGTATATTAACCCTTTACCACATAATCCCGAGTTTTCACATTAGTGGGGAAGAAGCCCTTTGAAAACAATGCAGGAAAAGAAATAGGAAAATACTAGATGTAAGCATTTTCCCCTTTTCTCGTGTTTTTTTCAACCCTTTTAGAATGTTTTCATCAATTTAATCACATTTAACTTTATTGTCTGGAACAGCTTTTAATGTGGAGGGCCGTAAAATGTTTGGTTTTGTAAAAAGTTAAATAGTTGACTATTGCATCCGTTGCTGTTAACCCTTTACCACACAACGACAACTTTTAACGCCCGTGAGGAAGAAGCCTTTTGAAATGATTGTGGGAAAAGGAGAAAATGCTGGTAACAAGCATTTTCTCCTTTTCCAAGTTTTTTTTCCTATCAAAGCAAAATTGCACCATTTGAGCCACTTTGAAATTGTCATCTCCAAATGCTTTCAATTTGGATAGGTCTAAAATTTTTGCTGTGTGGTAATGGGTTAATTAACTGTATAATCCAAGTTAATCCTCAACCTGCTAAAAAAAGGTTAAATATAACATTCTGGCGGATGTTTATATTTTGTAAAAGAAAAATATCCCATTATCAGTTAGTATAGATCCAAGATCAGATTGTACAGACTGTGTAGCCTGATCTTGTTCCACACTGTCTGTCTGCTCCTCTGTCCAGACAGACATCTTTTAAAATCCTTGATGAAAATTGGTGAAACATCATTCATGTATTCCTTACGATAGTCCACCGATAAAGATTCCTTTTTTATTTGATGCCGTGTCATCGGAAAAGGGGGGGAGGCTTGATGTATATTTCCATTATGGACTGGTATCTTTTTGACTACATGTATTGGACGAAATTTTATGAAACTTCGTATTAATTTTGTTCATAGGCCACATACAATCATATTTGTCTTATCTTTTCAAATGCTATGCTATGGAAATAACTAAAAGGCCAGGTGTACATGCAAAACACAAATTACCTCTTATTTCTTTCTATCTGAAGATGTCTTTTTAATAAATTGAAAGTTAACAAACTGAAACTTTTCGTAATATTTCTTGTGTTAGAGAAGAAAATAGTCAAGAGCGTCGGGTAAAGTCAATGGATTAAACTGCATTTGAATGGAACCAACTTTGATTTAATAACCAGATTGAACCGATGGACCTGGAACAGACCCAGAAACCAAATATGGTATAAATCAACAAAGATTTACATTTACCATAGCCACACACTAGTTCCAAATTCGCTAGCCTGTCAGTATTTTCAGTACTTTGATAAAGGAATAGGGCTGAAAACATGTGCAAATACTCTTGAAGAATGATGTCGGAAAGAGCACAGGCGCTTGACGTATAAATGCTAAAACAGGTCAAAAATTCTAAATATTTTTGCTATATGAGCCATTACGAAATTGCATACAGATTGCGTCAATATTAACCTTGATATTTAGCATTTTGAGGGGGGTTTTCAGAGCTAAGAACTTCAAGCGCCTATGGAGAGAGGAACATTTCGCAACAAATGTCATGGCAATCGGTAGGGTTGCTCAGCAGATATGGCCCTTGAGTAATTTGCAATGGCTATCTGTAGCGGCTGCATGCTTTGAAATATTTTGACCTGGTCAAAGAAAACTTTACAAATTTTCAGCAAACGGCAAGGAGTTTCTTATCAATAAGAAAAAATTTCAATTGCACTAAATACAAGGAATGCAATTTGTCCATTATCTGGAATTTTTTCTATATGCTGTCAATTTTGAGCGTATTTGCTTCAAAATGACTGTTCATTGCGTTAACATGCCCGTGCAGTTCAAACCCCTTGTGAACCCCACTTTATAAAGGGAAAAGTGAGTTTGCAGGGGTATGGGCTATTTTTCTTATATTTGTTTAAAACATAGGTTTTGGTTGATCATTAGAACCGCCTCACCGAGGCAGTTCCAAAGAGTCCTTAAAATCTATGTTTGGATCAGAAATAAGAAAAGATATCAAGGTTTATTTTCTGAATAAATGCATCTTCCGACACCATGTCACACAGCATTAAATTGCATAGGTATGTTAAGATAATGATTTCATATTTGATGATCAGCTTACAGTCTCGTTTTGGACTCACACAACACAATTTTAGACCTCTATAATTTCCTTATAAATTTGTACAGATTACACGAAATTTACATCAAAATGTTTCTCTTTCCAAGACCATTCATGTTCCAAGATCATTCTAAGTTTAAAATTCTGACCGATTTAACACATATAACACCAAATTACATGATTTGAGAAAAAATATTTGTTTGAGAAAATGCAAGTGTGTGCCTATTACAAAATCACAGCGGTATGCAGGATTTTACTATCAGAAGCATGGTATACGATGGATACCATTGCAAATATGATATTTCTCTGTCAGAGTTATAAGTGAACAGAAAACTGAGCATTTTGGTTGGTATGGTAACAGAGCCATGGCATAATATCCTACTTGCAAGGATATCCCTCGTATACCATGCTTCTGACATCGGACTTCTGCATACTGCTATGATTTGTGAAAGGCAAACACTTGCATTTTCTCAACAAATATTTTTTCTCAAATCATTTTATATGGTATTATACGTGTATATGTGTATTTTCAGGTTAATGTATACTAGTTGGTCCCATTCCTGGACCTACAGTGACGCATTTTGGTGTAACGTCGAAATTTAAAAAAAAAAAAAGCTACCACTGTTCGTATAAGCGCATTGGCCATCACGCAGTCATTGAACATGCGTGCTCAAGGCATCCGTCACAGGCCCTACAATTTCGTAAAGTAACTCTAAATCCAGAAAGTGGAAAGTTTGGCTACTCCCGTATGTTGTATGATGATCTGATTCCATTAGAGAAAGAGACTGTGGGGATATGCAGGATCGCCTAAACCTTTGCTGTACGCATATTAAAGAACTGCTATTTTCCTACGTCACAGCTCAAAACTGATTTCGCACACGATAACTCAGAGTTAATAGTTCCTTACAAGCTGTTGGTCCAAATTGTCGAACTAATCGGTCCGCACCAAACACTAAACATTGCTATCTGCTTAACTGCATGTTCTTGAAGAGTGCACAAACCACAGGACTTGATTTTACACATGAGTAAATGCTTGTGCCAAAAAGAACAGATAGACAACGGTGTTTTGCATTTATCAGGACGTACAAACTGCATGTACACATCCATTTTATTCGTTGAAATCAGCCCTAGGTATAGAAATGAATCATAGCACTATTAGCGACACAATCGTCTAGACTGACATCTGAATCAACAAGCTGTAACCCTTTCTAAGAACACAATGCCTGACGAAGAATGTAACAGAAATTTTATTGTTTAATTGGTTATTTCCCAGTAAATCTGTCGGTTGCATTCTCGATCAATCATCGACAGCCGTATCCAGTAACGTCGACAACCGTACCCAGCAAATTTTCAGATCATCGACAGCAGTATCAGCGAAAACATAAAAGGTGCCATAGATGCATATAAGCGCATGCACACACACAAATAAAAGGTAATCATGTATACTTATGATATATCTGCATTGTACCGCCCTCGATTTGCCATGACACTGAGTAAGAATCACGTATTTCCCCGAAAATACTTATTTTACATATTTTCACACTCAGCGTTAAAATAGGATATTAGTCAAACTTCCAAAACACTTAAAACATTAGCAAAATATTTCAGAAACTGTTTGAACCTAAAAATATAGAAACATACAGTAAAATTACACACTTATAGTGTATTTAAATCACCTTGTCCCCCTGTCGACAGCCGTACCGCTCGGTCGAAAACCATATTCCAAGGTTGACAGCAGCTTTACGCAGTACCGGCTCGGTCGACAGCACAGGTAGCGATTTTGGTATTACCCCCGTGATAATGGAACGCAGGGATACATTTAACCCCCTTTTTACATGAAGTGGCTCATATTTTTATGACCCTATCAAAATACTTTTTTAGTATATTCCCCTTTGCACATAACTTGGCAAAAGGCAAAAAAAAATGCTTACAATCTTTTTCTATTCTTATGTTTTCTACCTTTTGAGAAACAAATCCAGTGGAGAAAAACCTTGGATCTAAATTTGCTAAAACTGACTTGTGTTCAAACCATGACCACACAATCCCTACTATTGATGACCCTGAGAAAGAAGCCTTTAGAAAACTTTGTGGGAAAAGGAGAAAATGCTGCTGACCAGCATTTTCTCCTTTTCCCACAGTGTTTTTTCTACTCTACAAAAAAACAAATTTCAAATTTTCAGTCACTTTTCTTTTTACAAATGCTTTCAATTTGGACAATCCTAAAAAGTAGTCATTTGGTAATGAGTTACACTGATTTTGGACGGCAAAAACTGAAACACCATCAAAATGATTACAATACTATCACAAGTAGAGAAAACCCCTGGGTCAGCCCTTTTACCACACAACAAGATTTTAGACCTGTCCAAATAGAAAGCATTTGCTGATGACAAATTCACTGTGGCTCATATGAAATAATTTTTCTTTGATAGGGTAGAAAACATTATGGGGAAAGGAGAAAATGTTCCTAACCAGCATTTTTATCCTTTTCCCACAATGTTTTTTTTAAAAGCCTTCTCTTTTCAAGGGAGTTAAAAGTTGTCATTTTGTGGGAAAGGGTTAAACATTAGAATGCAATTACAGGCTGTTTTAGAGACAGCATATCTTAGAACAAAAAATACACTGATGTCATGCAATTGTGTCAAGGGTTATCCCTTTACCAAACAGAAAAAATTTGGACATAACTAAATTAAAGCATTTGCTGACAATTCTGTGTCACTCAAAGCATGAAATTTGTCTTTCATAGTGCAGAAAACATTGTGGGAAAAGGAGAAAAGGCTGGTTACCAGCATTTTCTCCTTTTCCCATAATGTTTTCAAAAGCCCTTTTCCTCAGGGTCTTAAAAACACAGGATTGTCTGGTAAAGAGTCAAAATAGGTTCACACATCTGTGCCCATTGCAATAATACAGAATGACGTACATCTATACCAGCTGTCTCCATCCATTAATTATCTTGTCATTTAACACTATGCTTTACTCCCTTAAAGGCCACATAACTGCCAAAAATGCAATGCAGATGTTAATCACAAATTTAAACTTATTGTTGGAAAAAGGAGAAAATGCTGGTAACCAGCATTTTTTCCTTTCCCTACATTATTTTCTACCCTTCTCAAACCAAATTTCAATTTTTTAGCAACATTTATTTAGTCGTCTGCAAATGCTTTCAATTTGGACTACCGGTAGTCTAAAATTTTGTTGTTTGGTAAAGAGTTGAAAGTTTTGAAATTATTATGGAGATGAAAATCTATAATCATTGTATGATCTGTCCAAGTGTTTGTGATTAGAAGCGAAAATTAATTTCAAAACTAGATCAACAGTTACCAGGTCACTATGTCTTTTATTTACTTTTTACACAATTTGAAAATTCACTTTTCTGCGAGCAACTACTAGTAGTTGAACAAACAATTCAATATTAACATAATGATATCTTCACAAAAACATCCATATATTTTACTGGTATAATCTAAATACAATGTAAATGTATTGAAACACTGCATTTTTCAGTTTTGGGCACTACTGAGCCTTGCACCTAACAATCAATGAAGATGCCTTTTAACAAAATTGTTGACTTGTCCAAATTGAAAACATTTACAGACGACAAAATAAATGTGGCTCAAAAATTGAAATTTGTTTTGGGAAGGGTAGAAAACATTGTGGGGAAAAAGAGAAAATGCTGCTTAACAGCATTTTCTCCTTTTCCCAAAATGTTTTCAAAAGGTATTTTTCTTAGGGTTGTTAAAAGTCGGGATTGTGTAGTAATGGTTAAAAAGGCCTTCTAAGGGTAACCAGCATTTTCTCCTTTACCCACAACGTTTTCAATAGGCTTTTTCTTGAAGTAATTTCCCATCGCTTTGTGTGGTAAAGTGTTTTAACCCATTACCACACAATTCCTTCTTTTGACGACCCTGAGAAAGAAGCCTGTAGAAAACACTGTGGGAAAGGGGAAAATGCTAGTAACTAGCATTTCCTCCTTTTTCCACAATGCATTCATCCTCGGATACCCCGGGGTCTCCCTATTTGCTACGCTACATCGACCCCTGGGACAATTAGTTGAATTTCCTTCGCTTTACCGCTGGCCGAATGCTGGCTTTTCATTGGTTCCATCATCATTTTGTGATGGGCGAGTGTACTGTACGCTATGACGTTTCGTATCGATTTTCAGCGGCTCGCTTTACCGCTGGCCGAATGCTGGCTTTTCATTGGTTCTATCATCATTTTGTGATGGGCGAGTGGACTGTACGGTATGACGTTTCGTATCGATTTTCGGCGGCTGATTCAAAGTTTTATTAGTCAATTGTCCCAGGGTCGATGTAGCGTAGCAAATAGGGAGACCCTGGGGTATCCGAGGATGCAATGCATTCTACCTTTCACAAAACAAAGTTCAATTTTTTAGTCACTTTTATTTTTTCGTCTGCAACTGCTCTTGATTTGATAAATCTAAAATTTTGTCGTTTGGTTATGAGTTAACTTAATTTTTCAGCCTGTATAAACTAAAGAGTTTCATGGAATGTATCGGCTTGATGCCAAACAGTTCATACCTCTAACAACTGCCCTGATATCTGTTTCTTCATAGACTGATGTCTTTCTCGCAGCTGTTCTGCCATTAATTTAAACTGGTCTCGTTCGCTCCGACATTGATCAAGTTCTTTACTCAGAATGAGCAGAGCCTCACATTTACTGTCAAGCTTTCTTTTGCATGCAATGAACTGAAACGATATAACTTGTAAATGTCATACACAGCCAGAAATCATCTGGAACTGTACTTCATTACTGTTATAATTATGATCTAACTCTTTACCAAATTACAAAATTTTAGACTGGTCCAAACTGAAAGCACTTGAAGACGACAAAATGAATTCTCAAAAACTAAAATTTGTTTCGAGCAGGAAAGAAAATATTGTCAATTTTGTCATCTTCAAATGCTTTCAATTTGGACCAGTCTAAAATTTTGTCACAATGTTTTCAAAAGGCTACTACCTCAGGATCACAAAAACCAAGGATTGTTTGGAAAAGGGTTAAGATTAATCCATAAGTCTAAGCAAAACAAATCTCCCGCAAAATGTAACATTTCCAACCTACCCTGAAAACAAGAGGGCATTGATTGGCCCTGTATCGCTCCACTGGCTAATAAGTAAACACACTACAAGCCAAACATTACAATATTTCGCCAATTGGTTTCAAACTTGAGGACATACAAAATTTTTTCTATGAAATCCAACGAGAAAGTTGTGACCTGCTGGCAATGCTGATTTTGAACGCAAGAAAATTTTTAAAGTTTTGTCAATAAAAGGCCCTGTAGAACATGAAACCCATGAGACAGGGCCAAATTCAGTAGCCCTACTCTTTATTATGGTTAGTAACAAGATGACTTAGACAGTTTTCACCAAAAAAGCCCATGTAAAACTTGTGACCCTTGGTGTGGGGAAAAACTTGACCCCAAGGCTGTAATTTGGATCCTCCTGGTAGAGGCCAACTAGATAATGCTACATGCAAAAGATGCGCGGATCCAGCTATCTTTCTCAGGAGGGGGGTGGGGGGGAGGTTCCCACCCAAAACACACTCGTCTTATTATATGATACTTGGAAAATTTCCGGATTTCTGTGGATGTAAGCCGTTTACAAGAAAAGTCAATGTTTCCAGTTCTAACCATGAGGAGGTCTCCACATTCAGAACTTCTTTTTTAAATTTATGACTGTATTTCAGGTAAATGCTGTGCAATATCAAACCAGTCCCATTCACGAATCCAATAATTACATTTTTGCCAAAACTCCAGGGGGGGTCCGGACCCCCAGTCCCCCCCCTCAGGATCCGCCCATGCAAAATTTGGTAGCCCTAGGCCTTATGGCTAGGTACAAGTAGATTTTCAAAAATTTCCCATTATGAGCCCATGTTAAATTTGTGATCCCCAGGACAGCCAAATTTAATATCAGGGCTATAATTTGGTAATTTGGGCATCTTTGGTAGACAACAACTTGATAAAGCTAGATGCAAAATTGAGCAGCTCTAAGCCTTATGGCTTGGTACGAGAAGATTTTTAAAGTTTTCCCTATGTAAGCCCATATAAAACTTGCGTCCCCCGAGGCCGGGGCCAAATTTGACCTCTGGGCTATTATTTGGGCGCTCTTGGTAGACAATCACTTGATAAAGATACATACCAAATTTGGTAGCCCTAGGCCCTATGGCTAGGTACCAGAAGGATTTTAAAGTTTTTCCTATATAAGCTCATATAAAACTTGTGACCCCCCGCGGGACGGGGCCAATTTTGACCCCCAGGGCTATTATTTGAAGGAAATTGGTAGACGTCCACTAGATAAAGCCACATGCCAAATTTGACAGCCCTAGGCCTTATGGTTTCAGAGAAGAAGATTTTTAAAAATTTTCAGTATTTATCAGTTTTGTTGCCATGGCAACTAGAGTTTTTGAAGGAATAAAATTCTTTCGAGGAATTCTGAAGAGGACCATGTCAGAATCATTTCTGTGAAGTTTCATCAAAAATTGGATGGGTAGTTTCAGAGAAGATGTTTGAATAACAGTTGAAGCACACACGGACGGATGGACAGACGGATGCACTACGGACACCGGGTAATGACATAAGCCATCGGCCAGTGGAGCTAAAAATGTAATCTGATAAATCTGAACTAATGGACTAAACGATGACAAGATGGATCTTTTTATAATCACAATAAGCAAACATTATTAGGAGTTTGTTATTATAGACTTACCGAGTACATCAATTGGATTTTCGGTAACAAAGCAATTATATAGTGTTTGTGTATCGTGACATTCATTATACCCAATGCATGGCTTTATTTTATTCAAACTTCGTTATTTAATACCTTCACTTGTAATTCCCACAATGTTTCATAAATAATATTTTGGAAATTTTGTCTCATACAGCCGTTTGAAAAGATGCAGGTAAATTCGTAATCATTCCAGATGTGTTTAATGAGGGCTGATATGAAGGTGTATATGAAAACCAGTAACAAAAATAGCATCTGAGCAAGTACTGTCACCCATCCTAAACAAGCTAGTGCAGTAGTACCTTCAGTCTGAAGGTGTCTGCTCCGATGCTATTTTTGTGACTGGTCTTCGCTAACACCTTCAGGCCAGCCATTCATTGAACCCGTATGGAAAAAATACGATTTTACCTGCATCTTTTCGAACGGCTCTATGCGACAGAATTTCAAATGACAACTAATAAAATGGGCATGGATTGTTAGATAAATGATTAATCTTTACAAAAAAACTGATGTTAGTTAATATCCAACTCTTACATTTGTGCAAATCTGTACTTTTCAACGTAAATAATCGTTGACCTACTTCACCAGAAATCAAAACATGGTGATCTTTTCAATGCGCATGTCTCGGCAGAAATCGCAGTATCTCTGACACGCTACAGGATGGTTTAGTTGCAAATTTTGCTGTAAACAAACGCACCTTGATCGAACTTGGCTGTATAGGGTTAGGGAACCAGACTGTACAAATTTCAAATTCCGTTGAGTGCGCATGCCTGACTAATGGAAGTCGCCGTGTTAGTTGTTTACAAATTATGCTGGATTTATTCACGTTGGGAAAAAGGTAAATTCCCATTGATTTAATTGGTATTTTGCAGCATATTTTGTGTGCTCTTAAAGATTAATCATTCATCTAACGATCCATACCCATTTTATTAGCTGTCATTGGAAATTTTGTCGCATAGAGCCTTTCGAAAAGATGTGGGTAAAGTCGTATCTTTTCCAGAAGCCTTGAATGAATGGTTGGACTGAAGGTGTTAGCGAAGACCTGTCACAAAAATAGCATCGGAGCAGACACCTTCAGACTGAAGGTAGTGCAGTAGTGACCAAGAATTGTATTTAAAGATACATATCCATGGCAGTAAATGCATATTTTGGTCTGAATACACGCTATCTCATTTTTCTATATCATTCACAGAGAAGCAATGCTATTTCCTTTGAAATACACGCTTGGTTCAGCATACATCACCACTGACAAGTGACATCTGTCAAAATAGTCCAAAATGAATGCAGAGGAAGTTATCGCTGTATTATGACTGACATAAAGTAGAAAAAATCTAACATTATTTTTCAAACCTCATTCTTGAGCGCTTCAAATTTGTTTTCAAGCCTAGAATATTCTTCGTCAGATATCCTGACGCCTGTCACGTCTTGTTTTCTCCGGCTCATTTTTCCATAATTTTCAGATTCATCACCTTCCAACTAAAGCAAAGCTATGAAATTATAGAAAGTAGTGTTACATTCGTACTTAATAACAGTAAAGCTACCTTATCCGCATTTTCGAAAAAATACGTGGCAATGCGCTTGCGCAGCTTTGGCCGGTATTATACTTCCTGTGAACTTGCAACATGTTTGTTCGAAAAATATTTATCTTACTTAGCTGTATATGCACAGTTTCAGCCTTGTATTTTCACATAGGTGAAACAGAAAAGAAATGTTTTATCGAAGAGATTCCAGACGAGACAATGGTGGTTGGTAAGGGCCTTTAAAAGTTTACGAAATATTCAGAGAAAACATCGCTCAAAAGAATGACGTGTAACTGTATGACAGTATGTTCAAACCCTTCAAAACATTGGCCAAATGATTTGGAAACATTGATACGAAATTTTCCTGTTTACAAACGATGGCATTATATCCTACCTTCAGGTGTCTGCTCCGATGCTATATTTGTAAGTGTTCTTCGCATACCCCTTCAGGCCAACCTTCATTTAATTTTAAAGTATCTGGAAAAAATATGATTTTACCGGCATCCTTTCAAACGGCTCTATGCGACAAAATTTCCAATTACACCTAATAAAATGGGCATGGATCGTTAGATAAATGATTAATCTTTACAAAAAAACTGGTGTTAGTTAATATCCAACTCTTACCTTCGTGCAAATCTGTACTTTTCAACGTAAATAACCGTTGACCTACTTCACCAGAAATCAAAACATGGTGATCTTATCAATGCGCATGTCTCAGCAGAAATGGCAGTATCTCTGACACGCGACAGGACGGTTTAATTGAGAATTTTGCTGTAAACAAGCGCACCTTGATCGAACTTGGCTGTATAGGGTTAGAGAACCAGACTGTACAAAATTCAAATTCCGTTGAGTGCGCACGCCTGACTAACGGAAGTCGCCGTGTTAGTTGTTCACAAATTATGCTGGATTTATTTATGTTGGGAAAAAAGGTAAATTCCCATTGATTTCATTGGTATTTTGCAGCATATTTTGTGTGCTCTTAAAGATTAATCATTTATCTTATGATCCATGCCCATTTTATTAGCTGTCACTGGAAACTTGGTCGCATAGAGCCGTTCCAAAAGATGTGGGTAAAAATCATATTAATTCCAGAAGTGTTTAAAGAGGGCTGATATGAAGGTCTGCGGAGACCAGAAACAAAAATAGCATCGGAGCAGACCTTCATACTGAAGGTAATTATTCCCCAGCTCTCTACAAATGTATACATAGGTGGAACTGTTATTATGTCTTCAAGAATAAACTCACTCGTTATGAAAATTCAGCTTTATTTCATTGACTAATATTGTATTTGATGCCTATGGAATGAATTAGTTAAAAAAATGCATTTTTTAATTTTTTTATAATCATAATTTCATAGCTGTACCCTCATAGCGAGATCGATAGTGTGCAGGACTTATAACTGTGTTAACTGTTTTGACTGGCTTGGCCAGATTATATCTTTATAAATATCTTTATTACGACTGATGATAGTCATTGCTACAGGATTCTTCCCAGTCCTACCACAGACCATTGTTTCAGTGACAGTTATATGGGTAAGCGGCCAGCGGCTTGAAAAGAATGTCATGCAGAGTTCTGGTGAAAGAAACTCTAAGAAAGCATGGATAGGTGCACTGGCAGCTGAGATGTAGTTGAAGTAGTTATGAAACTTGTGTAGAGCACCATACAATAAATTTGTTTCATTTTCATAGATTTCAGGAGATTGAAAATCTTACAAATTTCTATGTGTCCATAGACAATTAAAGCCTAACAAAAAAAAATCTGTGTTTAAGGTTTCTGTTCAAGATGATGTAGTTGTACATAATGAGGCATTTCATAGATGTAGATTGTGTTAACTCTTTACCACACAATGCCAACTTTTCAACTAAACTGGGAAAGAAGCCTTTTGAAAACACTGTGGGAAAAGGAGAAAATGCTTGTAACCAGGATTTTCTCGTTTTCCCACAATTTTTTCTACCCTATCAAAAAATAATAAATAAAAAATGAAAAATAAAAAAATAATAATAATAAAAAATAATTGCACCATTTAAGCCACATTGAATTTGTAGTCTACAAATGCTTTCAATTTGGACAAGGCTTAAATTTTGTCGTTTGGTAAGGGATTAAGTCTCTCACATGATCACAAGTTTAGCATTCTGAGGAAATAGCCTTTTGAAAGAAGAAAAAGGAAAAATAATTTCTATTTTTCATGTCCACAGACAAGTGATCTGGAATTTTCATATGCAGTGTTGTAGTTTTAACTCATTACTAAACAATAAAATTACTAGGTTTGTCCATATCGAAAGCATTTGCAGAATTAAAAGTGACTGAAAATTTGAAATTTATAATGTGAAGGGCATAAAACATTGTGGAAAAAGGAGAAAATGCTTGTTACCAGCATTTTCTCCGTTTCCCACAATGTTTTCTAAAGGCTTCTATCTCTGGGTTGTCAAAAGTAGGGATTATGTGGTAAAGGTAATGGGTTAAATCTCTGGCAAAAGAAAAATTAATTAATGTTGCTATATCTGATGATTTAACACAGGAGTTGAACTTAACATGATGGTAAACTCTCCATTCAGATGAAAAATGCAACTGTCTTTGGTATTGATTCATATTTCAGGCAGATACAAAGTTGAAATATTCGATAAAACTACAAATGACTATGTGCCCACAGTATATGGGCTGGGTATGCATGTCGAGATTAAAGATGCCGATGACAAAATGATATTGTCAAGGGTAAGGATCTGTAATTAGGTGCCATGAATGGAGATGCACTTCAGCATGAACATAGTCTGTTTGTTATTTATAGCCAGGCTTTCTCAATAACCCAACAATCTTTTCCAGGCATAATTGTAACTACAGAGCTCTGGACAGACAACCTGATTTTGATGTCAAAATTGAAGATATTAATTACGTGTATACTCCAATAAACCCAAAGTTATGGTTACTCATTAGAATTGTCTTTTCAAGACAATTCTGATGAGTACACACAACATAGGGTTTTTAACCCTTTACTCCATAGATATTCATTTCTATGCATTGCTTGTAGGAGCCTTTGGAAAACATAGTGGTAAAAGGTGAAATTGCTCATGACGAGCAATTTCACCTTTTGTCACAATGTTTTTTATGCTATCAAAAGGTGTCATATACATATAAGAAATGGTTTCATCCTTGCTGTTATAAAGGATCAATTAGAGATACCATAGAAATGCCTTATGGGGTAAAGGGTTAAGAGAAATAGTGGATTTGGAATACCATCACGTCTTATCTTGAGCTCTGCAATAAGTACCTTAATAATATCGGCAGTCTCTATTTTTACCCTGCTTCGAAGACATGTCACTATATACCTATATTTTTCCTACCTCACTTCATCAGTTTTGATACAGATTAATACCTCTACAGGCGTAAAACTGCCATGCCATCGTTGTGCCATTAACCCATTGCCACAGTGGCACACAATCCCTGCTTTTGACGACTCTGAGAAAGAAGCCTTTAGAAAACATTGTGGGAATCAGAGACTATGCTGGTCAACAGCATTTTCTCCTTTTCCCACATTGTTTTCTACCCTTAACAAAACAAATTCAAATTTTCAGTCGATCTTATATTGTCGTCTGCAAATGCTTTCAATTTGGGCAGGCCAAAAATTTTGCCGTTTGGAAATGAGTTAGGTTGAGAGCACTTGCAGACAAAAATTTGAATGTGCATCAAACAATGGTTTTTGTCTATGAATGGGTAAAATCCTGGTGGGAAAAAGGAGAAAATGCTGGTTTCAGCATTTCCCACCATGTTTCAAAATTCCTTTTTTCTTAGGGTCATATAAACTTGAAATTGTGTGGTAAAGAGTTATTATAAAATTCATTATAAGTGCTATTCAAGGTAGTTTTGATGATATGGTTATGGTAAAGCCTGGTTAAAGTGTGGCTTGTTTACAATGTTCACTAATGAATAAAGGAGTTTACCTTTTCTCTGAAACACCTTTTTTTTTGTCATTCTCAAGAAGAATGATGGTTGTTTTGGTTACTCTGTTTGTGGAATTGCTGTGATGTGTGCTTCTTCAATTGTAATGTTTTGTAGGTAAAACAAAAAACTTCCAAGTTTGTTTTTTTTTTTCGCGTGTGTAAGATAAAATAAGAGTGCAGAGAACATACATTAGCATTCTGATTTTTGATCTTTCATCTATCTGGTAATTGCATTGATATTGTTTAAATCAAATTACAAGTTGAACATTTTTGGTGTATTATTTTGTCATTCAAAATGTTTGGTTAATTCTTTACCACAAATCCTGAGTTTTAACAACCCTGAAGAAGAAAGCTTTGAATAGCTGTACTGTTTCAGAGAAAGGATAGGCATTTCATGGGATCAAGTGCAAATTTTCTTACCGGTACTTCAAAGGAAATGAAATTGTGCTGGAACTGTCAAGTTTTCTTTGAGGGTCACCTGGGTGCTAAAATTATTGGATTCAAAATTAAACCTAGACTACAGTTAAATTTTAAGCTCAACTTTTTATCAAAGCTATATACATGTATTTTAACAAACAACACTTTAGTCTTTTTATAAGTGGTATTTGTAGACAGTAAATGAAATTTTGTGTATATACAGTGTATTTTTAGCCAGTAGAAAATAATAGAGACTTCTGATTGCAAGCAGTTCCTCCTTTTTCCAAAGCTGACCCACTCAGGCTCATGAGACCATGGGGTGATTTTGAAAAGATAAATGTTTTGCCTCACAATGCTAACAAATAATGTTCCTTGGTAAGAAGCCTTCTACCAACATTGCAGGAAAAGGAGAAAATCCTAGTAACTGGCATTTTCTTCTTTTCACACAATGCATCATTTCAGTCACATTGAAATTGTCACCTGCAAATGTTTTGATGCGGATAAGGATTAAATATTGTTCGTCTCTTAAAAGCTTAATGTGTAACAGAAATTTGGCTTTCTGTTCCAAGAGGTCCCTGAATTTAGTGGCAAAATTGTTTGTAGCTGTTAAAGGTGATAATGTTTGTATTTACAGAGTGACCTCATGGTAGAAAAAACTGCAGAAAGTCTTGAACTAAATTACCAGTATTATACAAACCAAACCAGTCACTGACCTAATCATTTACTTGTGTGTTAGGGACTCTTCTGAAGAAATGAGGAAATGCTTTAAATATAATTCCTTTTTTCACGAAGTTTTCAACCCTTTTCAAAACCACATCATGTTTTATTGTCTGCAAGTGTACTTTCGTTTATGAAAGGGTAAATTTTTGTCATATGTTAAAGAGTTAAAAAGAATTCCACAGTTACTAGAATTCACAACATTTTCGATTATCGTACACAAGTTTGACATGTTATACTCTTTTAGCTCAAATTTAAAGATAAGCCTTTAGTTGTGTTTAAGAAAACTTGACAACTCGTGAGGGAATCATAATCTGGAACTGAAAGAATTACCAGTTGGCTTCAAAAGCACCATTTCCCTGTCTTGGCTAGCTTTTACCATTACCGTGATTAAATTTAATTCTACCTTTGTTTTAAATACCATATACTTTTTCCACTTGTTCCCATATAATATTTAGTCTGCACTAATAAAAGATTTCCTGTATTACTCTCAGATGATAATTTTTAATTTTCGTTAACATATACTTGTATATCAAAAGTTAATACATAAAAGGCAGGACAGGTTAAATGCATTGCATCATTACATAAACAGTAAAACAGGCATTTTTTATTATTATGAAAATCAGCTGACCGTAAAAAGATTTTGCTATTGTTTGAGGGTAATACATACTATAGGTTAGTACTCATATGTTTTGATTGGCATTCCATTACTGTTTTAGATTTATGTATTTTCAGACAAACATTTACACAAATTTGGAACCTGGAATTTGTTTTAAAAATATGCAAGCCTTGCATCTTCAAAATTAGGAAGAACCCAGGTCAGCCTGTGCAGTCTGTGCAGGTTGTCCTGGGTCAAACCTGTTTGCTTTTGTTTCTCTTTCTGCATGTCCAAGGACTGTTCTTTCTGAGGATTCAAGTGATTGTTAAACAGAATGGATTTTATGGATCCATAATTATATGATGACCCAGAGCTCCATATAGAGGGAGGGATTTTGATTGCAAAACTGAAAATGTTAATTATTATCCACAGAACCCTATGTTGTGGGTACTCATTAGAATCGTCTCATCGAGACGATTCTAATGAGTACCCACAACATAGGGTTTGGAAGAGAACTAATAGATTTAGAGTGCCATCACTCCTTAACTGGGCTCTGATGTTGACCATTATGGAGATTCATTAAACCACCTTTTGCTAGTGCATGACTGGTTTATGATTTTCTGTAGAAAAAATTTGTAAGGTATTGATGGGAAAGAAAAGTTAATGGCAACCTAATTATTGCAAAAGCTCACAGTCATGCTTTAATAGGAGCTTATACATTTGTTTGGTAGATTATGGAACAAATGGCCATATACCAGAGCCATGTGACAAACAGTTTGTGTAGTTTGTTGGATTTGAAGATTCATAAATACTAACCTGTTAAGTGGTTCAAGTTCTTCTGACAGATCTACCGGTAAATTGAGCCATACAAGAAAGTTTGATACAGTTTAAATCTATCATACCATGAACTTCATTCTAAGACATGGAAAAATTGACAGATTATGAAAAATATTTTGATTTTTAGCTCACCTGAGCACGAAGTGCTCAGAGTGAGCTATTGTGATCACTCACCGTCCGTCGGCGTCCGTCGTCCGTCCGTCCGTCCGTCCGTCCGTCCGTCCGTCCACATTTTCTTGTTTACACTCTAGCATCTACAAATATCAACCAATCAGCACCAAACTTGGTCAAAGTATATATGACCATAAGATCTCGGATGAGTTCGATTTTGGGTCTTATCGGACCCGAACATCTGGAGTTATTTGCCCTTGAATTAGAAAAATTGCTGTATTTCACTTTGTTTACACTCAAGCATCTACAAATATCAACCAATCAGCACCAAATTTGGTCAAAGTATATATGACCATAAGACCTCGGATGAGTTCGATTTTGGGTCTAATCGGACCCGAACATCTGGAGTTATTTGCCCTTGAATTAGAAAAATTGCTGTATTTCACTTTGTTTACACTCTAGCATCTACAAATATCAACCAATCAGCACCAAACTTGGTCAAAGAATATATGACAATAAGACCTCGGATGAGTTTGATTTTGGGTCTAATCGGACCAGAACATCTGGAGTTATTTGCCCTTGAATTAGAAAAATTGCTGTATTTCACTTTGTTTACACTCTAGTATCTACAAATATCAACCAATCAGCACCAAACTTGGTCAAAGTATATATGACAATAAGATCTCGGATGAGTTCGATTTTGGGTCTAATCGGACCCGAACATCTGGAGTTATTTGCCCTTGAATTAGAAAAATTGCTGTATTTCACTTTGTTTACACTCTAGCATCTACAAATATCTACCAATCAGCACCAAACTTGGTCAAAGTATATATGACAATAAGATCTCGGATGAGTTCGATTTTGGGTCTAATCGGATCAGAACATCTGGAGTTATTTGCCCTTGAATTAGAAAAATTGCTGTATTTCACTTTGTTTACACTCTAGCATCTACAAATATCTACCAATCAGCACCAAACTTTATCAAAATATATATGACCATAAGATCTCGGATGAGTTCGATCATGGGTCTAATCAGACCAGAACGACTGGAGTTATTTGCCCTTGAATTAGAAAAATTGCTATACTGCACTTTGTTTACTCTCTAGCATCTACAATTTTGAACCACAGTCAGCTGTAAACTTGGCCAAAATATATATAACCATAAGATCTTGGATGAGTTTAATTATGGGTGTAATGGGACGCAAACAACTGGAGTTATAAGCCCTTGAATTAGAAAGTTCTTTATAATAGTTCTTAATCCAGAGCATAACTTTGTCATCTCCAGTCTGATTGACTTGAAACTTGACATTTGTGTTTGTTGCAATAATGCAGAGTGCAATGTGAAAGATCCATAACTCTACCTTATACTGTCTGTAAGTTATTTCCCTTTGATTGTCATTTTTACAGCATTTTCTGCTCGTCTGGAATATAACTTTGTCATCTATAGCCTGAACATCTTCAAATTTGATATGCATGATTGTTGTATATTTATGGAGTGCAGTGCACAAGAACCATAACTCTTCCTAGCTTGAATTTTGAGTTATTTCCCCTTTGAACTTCATTTTAATAGCATTTCTTGCTTGTCCGTAGCAAAACTTTGTCATATTAAGTAGGAATGACTTGAAATTGGGTATGATTATTTGGTGCAATATTTGGAAGTGCAGTGCACAAGAATTGTAACTCTAATTCGTGCTGTTGAGTTATTTCCCTTTTAATGTCATTTTTACAGCATTTAGTGCCTGTCTGGAATATAAGTTTGTCATCTCAAGTCAGAATGACTTCAAACTTGGTATGCATGTTTGTTGCAGTATTACAGAGTACAATGCGTAAGAACAATAACACTACCTAGTGCAAACTTTATGTAATTCCACATTGATCTTCATTCTTACAGTATTTCTTGCTTGTCTGGAATGGAACTTCAAAGTCTCAAGTCAAATTGCGACAAATCGCTGCTCTTGTTTCATTATCATTTAGGGTTGAACCTTGATATTTGGTATTTATCTTTATTGTAGACCTTTGCTGCTTGGTACTCAGGTGAGCGATATAGGACCATCATGGTCCTCTTGTTTTAAATCCTATGTATACGGTAGCAACTTGAACCACTAAATCTAGATCTTGTTTTACAGCTTTTGGACTGTGTCGACACTGTTGTTTTAAATGATCTCTATGTTGAGAATACAGTACTTGAAATAGGAATGAACATATTCCTTTCATACAGATAAAAAAAAAAATCTGAAATAATTGTGAACAATGTTTTCCCTACCCATTTCAGGCAATTACAAAGTTCAACTGTATGATTTTTCTGTAAAAGATTACCTCCCCTCTGCCCCAGGGATTGGCATGCTTGTTGAGATTAAAGATCCGGAGGACAAAGTCATTTTGTCGAGAGTGAGTGTCTATAATCGACATTGTTCCAACTTTGGGATGGTTACATCTTATAATTTCACTTTTCAACCCAATACTTATTTTTCTCGTGTAATGTTATAAAGCCTAGCTGGGTAGCTGAGTGTTTAGCGTATCTAACTTGTGACCTGATGGTTGCAAGTTTGATATCCGGTTGAGGCAAACTTTTTTCGTGGTGAGTTTTTGTCCTTCACCTCTGATGCCATCCACGGAACCCAGGTTTAAGTATTACTCCATGCATTACCCCTGGGAAAATTGACTAGAAAATCTTCCTTTCACATGAATATTCATATGATCGGAAAGTACCCTAATAGCCAATCGAAAGATTGATAACATATTCATTCTCTCTTGTAGGGAGAGCAATTTCATTTCGTCAGTTACTAAATTAGAAATGACAGCATATTTGTGATAAAAATAGTTTAAATTTTCTCAAAGGAAAACTGAGATTACCAATCAAAATGCTTCATGAATAATTCATGAGAACGAGAAAACACCAGCCGAACAACCCAGGGCCGATTACAGTATGAATCGAAACTGGGTCAACGAGGATGCTCTGATGCATGTGAGAAAAGCAGTCAGTGACTTGGAGAGAAAGTTGTGTTATTTACTGGTGAGAGAAAGCCAGGAAACACATGCATATGTGTACGGTCTGCCATGAGATGACTTTGCTCTTTTTTACCAAATGACAAATTTGTAGACCAGTCCAAACTGAAAGCATTTGCAGAAGACAGAATAAACGTGACTGAAAAATTAAAATTTGGTTTTGGACAGGTAGAAAACATTGCTGGAATAGGAGAAAATGCTGGTAACCAGCATTTTCTCCTTTTGCCACAATGTTTTAAAAAGGCATCTGTCTCAATGTCGTTAAAAGTCGGGATTGTGTGGTAATGGGACAAGCTGATAAAATGGCGTAAAACTCCAATTCAGACAACTCTAAGGAAGAAAACTTAAAAACTGTATAAGAAACGGGAGTTTGGGACTGGGCCTGTGCAAAATGAAAATTTTTGGGTTATGGTCATTTGGAAGATGGTATTTTACTTATTTCCCTATCAAATAATGCCACCCCATGACTGTATTTCATTTCTATTGAAATTTTTAGCTAATTAATAAGGTAACTCTTGTGATTATGTGTTTTAACTCTTTACCAAATGATAAATTTTTGGACTGGACCAAATTTAAAGCATCTGCAGGCAACAAATTAACTCTTGGTAACATGATGATTTCTGACTTTGGTAAGATGGAAAAGGAGAAAATGCAGATTACCAGCATTGTATCCTTTTCCCACAATGTTTTCAAGAGTCTTCTTTCACAGGGCCTTTAGAATCATTACTTCTTGAAACTGACAAATAAACAGAAAACAATTTTTAGCTCACCTGAGCACAACGTGCTCAAGGGGAGCTTTTAGGATCACCCGTCGTCCGTCGTCAACAATTCTTTAAACATCAACTCCTCCTAAACCGCTGGGCGGATTTGGACCAAACTTAGCAGGAATGTTCCTTGGGAGGTCCTCTTTAAAAATTCTTCACAGAATTTGATTCCATCAAAAACTCTGGTTGCCATGGCAACCAAATGGAATTTTTTAGCAAATTCTTTAAAAATCTTCTCCTCTGAAACCGCTGGTCGGATTTTGAAATAATTTCACAGATATGTTCCTTGGGTGACCCTTTTCAAAAATTGTTCGTGAAATTTTGATTCGTCAAAAAATGTGGCTCTGGTGAATGGGGGCTTCTTGCACTATACAGAAATGAAGGAATTCTTTAAAAATCTTCTGCTCTGAAACCGCTGGTCGGATTTTGAAATAATTTCACAGATATGTTCCTTGGGTGACCCTTTTCAAAAATTGTTCGTGAAATTTTGTTCCGTCAAAAAATGTGGCTCTGGTGAATGGGGGCTTCTTGCACTATACAGAAATGAAGGAATTCTTAAAAAATCTTCTGCTCTGAAACCGCTGGTCAGATTTTGAAATAATTTCACAGACTTGTTCCTTGGGTGACCCTTTTCAAAAAGTGTTCGCGAAATTTTGATTGGTCAAGAAACATGGCTCTGGTGAATGGGGGCTTCTTGCACTATACAGAAATGAAGAAATTCTTAAAAATTCTTCTTCTCTGAAACAGCTGGTTAGATTTTGAAATAATTTCACAGACTTGTTCCTTGGGTGACCCTTTTCAAAAATTGTTCGCGAAATTTTGATTGGTCAAGAAATATGGCTCTGGTGAATGGGGGCTACTTGCACTATACAGAAATGAAGAAATTCTTGAAAATTCTTCTTCTCTGAAATGGCTGGACAGATTTTGAAATAATTTCACAGAGATGTTCCTTGGGTGACCCTTTTCTAAAATTGTTCGCGAAATTTTGATTGGCCAAGAAACATGGCTCTAGTGAATGGGGGCTACTTGCACTATATGGAAATGAAGAAGTTCTTGAAAATTCTTCTTCTCTGAAACCTGTGGTCAGATTTTAAAATAATCTGACAGAGATGTTCCTTGGGTGACCCTTTCCAAAAGCTGTACATATAATTTTGATCCGTCAAGAAACATGGCTCTTGTGAATGGGGGCTACTTGCACTATATGGACATGATGAAATTCTTTAAAATTCTCTTTCTCTGAAACCCCTGGTCAGATTTTAAAATAATTACAGAGAGATGTTCCTTGGGCGACCCTTTTCAAAACTTGTTCGTAAATTTTGATCCATCAAGAAACATGGCTCTCGTGGATGGGGGCTACTTGCTCTTATACAGAAATGAAGAATTCTTAAAAATTCTTTTTTTTGAAACTGATGGTCAGATTTCGAAATGACTTTTACAGGTGACCTTTTGAAAATTGCTTAGCAAAATTATAAATTTGGTTCCAATGTTTCAATACCTCAAAAAAAAAAAAAATAGACTATGGTCATCTCAAAAATTCAGGTGAGCGATCCAGGGCCATCTTGGCCCTCTTGTTTTTTTATAGTTGACCCTTTACCACACAATCGCAAGTTTTAAAGACCCTGAGAAAGAAAGCTATGATACATTGTAGGAAAAGGAGAAAATGCTAGTTACCAGTCATTAAATGGACCATGCTTTAACAAAAAGGCTTTAAATGCATTTTTGTAATATATTGTACCAAGCAAGTTATCAAATATTTTTAGAACCATAAAATCTATTTTGTTTAACAGTAGACTAAATCATGTGGCAGGATGGTACCTTGACATGCCTAAAATTTACAAAAAATAAAATTATTTCGATCCTGGTTGGCTCCTATAGACTGCACAGGATGACATGGATTGAATTATCAGATCCATTAACCCTTTACCACATTTTAGCCCTTTTCAAATTGAAAGCATTTGCAGACTACAATTGTAATATGGCTCAAATGGTGCAACTGTTTGTTTATAGGATAAAAACATTGTGGGAAAAGGAGAAATGCTGGTTACCAGCATTATCTCCTCTTCCCACATTGTTTTCAAAAGGCCTGTTTCCAAGAGTCATCAAAAGTTGTCATTGTGTGGTAAAGGGTTAAACACTCTTTTCACAGAGCATAGCTCAATTGTATATGTTACAACTTATGTTCATATCTTACAGGAAATCTCTTTTCATACCCCAGATATATATATACACCTATATATGAGCCATGCTCTGGCAAAAGGAGGCTTAATGTGCCCACATGATGCATGATGGCAAGCAAGGCATCGCCTTTATTACGGATTCATTAAAAACACTATGGTGAACAACCCAGTGGCTCATGAGGAATCGTATTTTGACATGCAGAAAATTTAAAGATGACAAAAACTTTAGGCCCATGTCAGCCTGCGTGAATTGCACAGGCTGACATGGGCTGATACTTTTTGCAAATACATTAAGCCCCGTTTCCACAGGCCATGACTCATGTCTATGTATGGTTTGTGGCTAGAACAGATTTTTTAATCAATTCTCTTTAGATGCTAGTTCTTTGACCCTAGTATACTTTAGAAGAATCTGCAAAATTCATTGTTTATTTTACCAGCTGATCAGTATCAAAATGTATGATACCCTGATAAGAAAATTATTGGAACCAGTCTTTTTCAACAATTGTCTTTTTCTTGTACCACACAAAAAAAAAATCTATGGTAAATGGCGTCAGGAATCTCTTGTTTTTACGACCCTGAGGTAGAAGCCTTTTGAAAACATTGAGGGAAAAGAAGAAAATGCTGGTAACCAGCATTTTCTCCTCTTCCCGCAATGTTTTCTACCCTGCTCGAAACAAATTTCAAATTTTGAGTTACATTTATTTTATCGTCAGCAAGTACTTTCAATTTGGACCAGTCCAAAATTTTGTTATTTGGTAAAGAGTTAAGGTTAACAGATAGTTACTTTTCTGAGAATGAAGTTCATTCTCCAGTTTTCAAGATAACCAGTATTAATCATTCTTAATTACCAATGAAAATTCATTTGAAAGTGAATTTGAATATTTTTACCTCACATTGTCATATTTAATAATAAGCCTTCATTATAATATAATATTTTAGTTTATTTTTTTAATGGGCAGGATCTTAAATTTCATGTATTAAATTGACTTCGTAATAAACAATCACATTTTTAACTACCAGAATTGAAATGGATTTGAAGAGGAAAAAATAATTGGCAACGGAAAAAAATGCTTGTGTTTCCTGAAAAGATTGTGACAAAGAAGAAAATGTTGTTTACTTGCATTTCTCCTTTTCCCACATTTTTTTCTACCCCAACACTTTGTTGTCTGGAAATGCTTTCAGTTGGATTACAGCTAAATTTATGTTGTTGATTACAGAGTTAACCTTAACTAAAGATAGGAATTCTAAGAGTTGTCTATGTTGTAAGCACTTGCATACAACAATTCAAATGCGGCTCAAATTATGATATTTGTCTGTGATAGGAAAGAAAACATTGTGGGAAAAGGAGAAAATGCTGGTTACCAGCATTTTCTTTTTTTCCCTGCAATGTTTTCAAAAGGCTTCTCCATCAAGGTCGTTAAAGGTCAGGAGGGTGTGGTAAAGAGCTAAGGTATTAAGGTAACTTTTATAAGATCACATCAAATTAAAAAATTGTTGATCAGAAGGCCAGATGGAGGGAGTAATTTTGATGTCAAATTTAAACATATTAATTATTCTCCACTTAACCCTATGTGGTGGGTATTCTTTAGAATCGTCTCATCCAGACGATTCTAATGAGTACTCACAACATAGGGTTTCATAGAGATTTAATGGATCTAAAATACCATCACACTCTCTTATTTGGAGCTCTGGTTGATTTCCCATTATACCATTACAGACATATGCATCTGAAGGCAGATTTACCTTTACATCCCATTCTGCTGGTGAACATGTGATCTGTCTGCATTCAAACTCAAGTGCCTGGTTTTCTAGTGGACAGTTGGTAAGTCAGTCTCTCTCCTTCTCTCTCTCTCTCACTCTCTCTCTCTCTCTGTCTCTGTCTCTGTGTGTGTGTGTGTGCATTGTTTTCAAAGATGGTCTATTGCCAGATAACGGTAATTATTCACCATCCAATTTAACAATGTGCTTTATTCTCCACATTTTCTTTCAGTTGTAAATTATCAGAACTGGTCACTGGCTAAAGCATTTGGTTTAGTCAGTCAGGGCCCGTATTCACCAACCATTCTTGAGAATATTCTTAGTCTTCTCCAAGGTTTTCTAAAGTTGTAAGTAACACAACTTCTGATTGGCTAAAACGAATGGTTTAGCCAATCAGATGTTGTGTTACTTACAAATGTAGGAAACTTTGGAGAATAAGACCAAGAATGTTCTTAAGAATAATTGGTGAATACGGGCCCTGAAGTTGTGTTACTTTCAAATTTAGAAACTCTTAAACAGTTAGACTAAGAATATCTGAGTTGCGGCAATCAGTAATACTAACCTAGAAATATTGTTATGAATATTTGGTAAATTCTGGTCAAGAAAAAAAATATAATTCTATACTCCTTGTTTCAGAGAGTCCATTTAGACATACAAGTGGGAGAACATGCTGTAGATTACCAACAGATACAGGCCAAAGATAAACTGTCAGAGTTGCAGCTTAGAATTCGACAGCTTTTGGATCAGGTGGAGCAGATTACAAAAGAACAGAATTATCAAAGAGTAAGTCAGTACATATACTTCACATGGACATCCATATTGAATATCCCCAAAACACTAAGACAACTGCACTTACCTTTCACCCAAAAAAGGAAAAAATCCTATGATTTAGACCCCCAATACCTGACAAAAGTAGACAGTGCATGTCTTAACTCATTACCAAACGACAAAATTTTAGGCTTGTCCTAATTGAAAGCATTTGTAGACAACAAAATAAAATTAGTGACCAAAAATTTGATTTTTTTTTTATGAAGGGTAGAAAACATTGTGGGAAAAGGAGAAAATGCTGGTAACCAGCATTTTCTCCTTTTCCCGCAGTTTTTTTTTTTTTTTTAAAGGCTTTTTCTCAGGGGCGTCAAAAGTAGGGATTGTGTGGTAATGGGTTAAAATGCATTTGAATTTAACTCTCTTTACCACATGACAAAATTTTAGACTTGCCCAAATTGAAAGCACTTGCAGATGATGCTACTCAAAAGCTTAAATTTGTTTTGGCAGTGTTAGAAAATAGTGTGGGGAGAGGAGGAAATGCTGGTTACCAGCATTTTCTCCTTTTCCAACAATGATTTCAAAAGCTTTCTCTCTGATGGTTGTTAGAAATCGGGATTGTGTGGTAAAGGAGTAAACAGTACCTTTTAAAAGTATGGAAATTTTTGTGAATATGACAATCTGTTCATGTGCTGTTGGTCCAAGTGTTAGTCCCTGGTAGAAAAATTGATTTGAAAATTAGGTAAAAAAATTAACCCATTACCACACAATCCTGACTTTTAACGACCCTGAGAAAGAAGCCTTTTGAAAACATTATGGGAAAAGGAGAAAATGCTGGTAACCAGCATTTTCTCATTTTCCCACAATGTTTTCTACCCTTTCCAAACCAAATTTCAACTTTTCAGTCACATTTATTTGATCATCTGCAAATGCTTTCAATTTGGACCAGTGTTCAATTTTGTTGTTTGGTAATAAGTTAAACAAAAGATATAGCGATCCACTGGATCAAAAACTAGGACACTTAGTCAAATCTTAGAAAAACTTTGTGTGTGCTCTAGAGGCCACATTTTCAATCCAAAACTCCTGAAACTTGGTCAGAATGTTTATCTCAATGATATCTTGGATGGCTTACATAATGGGTCATGTCGGGTCAAAAACTAGGTCACTGGGTGAAGTCTTAGTAAAACCTTGTGTATGCTCTAGAGGCTACAATTTCAGTCCAAATCTCCTCAAAGTTGGTCAAAATGTTCAATATTTGAAGGACTCTGAACCAAATATATTTTGAAACATTATGGGCTTAGCAAAAAAACACTGGTAGCCATGTTTTCTGTTTTTTTTTTTCTTTTTTAAGCAAGCTTAAAAGCCCTTTATATTGTAACTTATTTACTTTAACAAATTTGTAGTGGGCATGTTTGGAAAGCATGGCTCTAAATTATTGAAATTATCTATATTATTGGACATGAACATGACTAAAAAAGATAACTTGATTAATGCCACATGTTTTCAAGAAGCAGTTTGTTGTTGCAGGACCAAAAGGAGAAAAATTGCTTGATTAATGGAAATGTTTTGTTTTGACCTTTAATTCTTTATCAGACAACAAAATTTCAGACTAGTCCAAATTGAAAGCATTTACAGACGACAAAATAAACTTGACTCAAATATTGAATTTTGATTTGAAAAGGGTTGAAAACATTGTGGGAATAGGAGAAAATGCTGGTAACCAGCATTTTCTCCTTTTCCCATAATGTTTTTAAATTCTTTCTTTTTTAGGATCATTAAAAGTTGGGATTGTGTGGTAAGGAGTTAATAATGAGTATCCATTTGCAAGCACATGTAAAAGCTTTTTCATAAACAACATTTTAACAATGTTTGAAAGAACATGTTACCCAGTCTGATCTTGACCTATGCGAGAATCTCTTGACTCTTTCCCACACAATCTTTAGTTTTATTGATCCTGATGGAGAAGGCTTTAAAAAACCTTGTGGGAAAAGGAGAAAATGCTGGTTACGAGCATTTTCTCCTTCTCACACATTTTTTTTCTATATTTTTCCTGTCATTCAATCATTTAGCCCTTTAACAATCCCTTGATTTTATGACTCAGAGAAAGAAACCTTCTGAAGAACATTTTGAGAAAAGGAGAAAATGCTGGTAACCAGCATTTTCTTCATTTCCCGCAATGTTTTCTATTCTTCTTGAGTTTCAATTTTTAGGTCACATTTATTTTGTCGTCTGCAAATGCTTTCAAATTTGGATAGGTCTCAAATTTTGCTGTGTGTTATTGGGCCGAGTCACAGATTCCATTTACAAATGCTTTGAAATTTGACAAATCCAAAATGTTGTCTGGTAAAGAGTGAAACAGTATGTTACTGCCTTTTGCCTGGCTTTTATGTACATGTTAGAGCAGAGTTGCAAGCAGTTTTTACCTATAACCTTTACCTGTTGCACCATCCTTACACTGACCTTTGTTGTGTTTCAGTACCGAGAGGAGCGCTTCCGTCAGACCAGCGAGAGTACAAATCAGCGTGTCTTATGGTGGTCAATTGCGCAAACAGTCATATTATTGATAACTGGATTTTGGCAGATGCGACATTTAAAAAGCTTTTTTGAAGCTAAGAAACTTGTTTAGGCAGCTTTAGATTGTATTTTAGGATATTTAAATGAGTATTTTGATATTGGCTCAGCTGGTATATAGTAGTGATGGTGTCTGCATATTAATACCCTTGCATATAATTATTCAGGAAAACCCATACAATAATTCATTGGTGTACTAGGTTAATTCATTGCTGCAGAAATAAGACTTTTTCATGGGTCTGCAGTTTACTACTTTGTAACATTATGGAAAAGGGAGCAATGGCTTGGAAGAGAGTAACAGGCCAGCCCAGGTACATGTAGCTCAGTGGATCATGAATCTGACTGGTGACCTGGTGCTTGTGAGTTTGATATAGGTATAGGATCGAGGCAAACTTCTTTTAGGCGATATTTCATCTCTAGTCACTGATGCATGTGAGGAAAGCAGTCAGTGGCTTAATCCTTTCCCAAACAATCCCTGGTTTTCATGGGTGTGAAAAAGAAGCCTTTGAAAACATGTGGGAAAAGGAAAAAATGCTGGTAACCAGCATTTTCTCCTTTTCCCACAGTGTTTTTTACCCTTCCCAAAACAATTTTTTTATTTTTGAGTAGCTTTTATTTTGTTGTCTGCAATTTTTTTTAACTTGGACCAGTCTAAAAGTTTGTTGTTTGTTAAAGAGTTAAAGAAAGTTTTGTTGTTACTAGTATAAGAAAGCCAGGGAATATATGTGCAGCTGAACTGACCGCTGTGATATGACCTAAGCTGTTAAAAAGCTGTTATATATTAATACAATCAATCAACTAATACAAAGTGATGGCTTCTTTTTCCACAATCTTGTCATTTTGTTGTACATTCTTTTACTTTAGTTGCCAGTTGTCCTTTTAGTTCTTTCCAAAAGGTTTTTGATAGGTCTTTAAATAATTTCCAAAGTTACTATTTAATATTCAATTAAAATACTTTCTAGGGATTTCAAACAATGTATCAAGTAATGCACTTGCTGACATGAATTAAGTCTTGACCACTCAACAAAATTTTAGACTAGTACAAATTGAAAACATTCACAGACAACAAAATAAATGTTAATCAAAAAATGAAATTATATTTGGGAAGGGTAAAAAAACATTGTGGGAAAAGGAGAAAATGCTGGTTACCAGCATTTTCTCCTTTTCCCACAATGTTTTCAAAAGCTGTCTTTCTCAGGGTCAGTATAGTCCGGATTGTGTGTTAAAGAATTCAGTGCAAGATTGATCAAATTGTTTGTAGAACTTGCTGAAATTTTTCATAATATTATGCAAATTCTCTTGTAAAGAAAATTTAGTGTTTCCAGTGTTCATATCTCTTAATAACAACAATAATAAAAATACAAAATTATTTTATTTTCACAAGATAGCCTTTATGTTGGAAAATAGTATTTTAGTATTTGATACAAAATACCTGTTTGATTTTTTACACGATATTGAAATAGTATGCATTTTTTTTTTCAAGTCATAATGATTAATTTTTTTCATTTTGTGTGTGTGTGTTTGTATTTGTCAAGGAAAAACTATATTTGATTGAATTGCATTTTGTAAAACTTGATTTTGTTGAAAGTGGCATTAAACTAGATTTTGTTTTAACCCATTACCACACAATCCCTATGTTTGATGACCCTGAGGAAGAAGACTCCTGAGAACATTGTGGGAAAAGGAGAAAATGCTGGTAACCAGCATTTTCTCCTTTTCCTACAATGTTTTCTACCCGTCACAAACAAATTTCAAATTTTTGGTCACTTTTATTCAATCGTCTGCAAATGCTTTTGATTCAGACAAACCTAAAATTGTGTTGTTTGGTAATGAGTTAAAAGAAAAAATGTAAAAAACCAAAATGGTTATACAATATATAAAGGAGTAAAAAATGAGTCGAAACAGATCCTATAGTTTTCATTACTATGAGTTTGAACCCAACATTTCAACTCCACAGTAAGGTTTAACGTATATGTTAACCCTGTCCCAAACAGTACCATGTTTTAAAACCCCTGGAGAAAAAGGGTTTGAAAAGAACATGGAAAAAGGGAAAATTCCTTGTAACCATCACTGTCTCCTTTTCTTACGTTTTCTACCCTCCCCACAAACAAATTCCATCTGTTTAGTTTCGTTTATTTTGTCATTAGCAAATGCTGTAGATTTGGAAGGGTCACAAATGTTGTCAGCTGGTAAACAGTTTATTCTGTACCAAAAAACAGAGTTAGCATGGTCCGTATTGAAAGCATTTGCAGATGACAAATGAAATATGACTTGATGGGATTTTTTTTTTTTTTTTGAAAGGGCAGAAAACATTGTGAGAAAAGGAGAAAATGCAGGTTACCAGCATTTTCTCCTTTTCTCACAGTGTTTTCAAAACCTCCAAAGTAAGCAGCTTTTTGTATATATGACTTTACCTTGAGCTAAAAAATAACCATTCTGTACTGTAAGATTTAAAAGCCATTAGAATTTATTAGGCTTGGGAAGCACACAGTCATGTTCATTTTACATTTCCATACATTACATTGTAATAAAGCTTACATTCTTGTGAATATCTCATGCATATGGATGCCATTGTGTTTTAATTGAATGTGTGTGTGTTTGTTGTTTTTGATGAATAAAGAAAATGAATGTATAAATTGGATCTGAAAAACTACATCTGATTGTGTGTATTTGCATATGTTTGTGTGATAAAGTCTGTTTGCTTACCAGTTTAACCTTTCTGCTGAAGAAATGACAATTTCAGATTGGAAAAGGGGGCTTGATTCATTCATAAAAAGCAGTCTGTGCAGGCTGACTTTGGCCAAACATACAATATTAGTTAATTTTCTGTTAGTCAAGGGACCGGTTTACCCCATGATTAAGGCCGTTGTCAAAAAAGTTGCCTGTATGGATCCATTGTTATGTGAAGACTTTGGGCGGTTTAATCAATCACGGAAATTCATCAAGGTAGTGGACCCGTAATACTACTTTTGCAGCATGGCATACAATTTCTTGACAGCTGATAAAGACAGATTTATACAGATAAAATATTTTTGCACATTTTTAATTGACCAGAATTTCCTTTGATATCTATCTTGAAATTATTTGTTGATACTTTTATTAGTTTCCAGACAAGGGAGGTAACTTACAAATCCTTTTGTAAAAAGAATAGAGAGGTTTTAGATTCATAAATGATAATTCTAGGGAGGACAATAAGATAATATTACGTGGAAATAGCTGTTTTCTATTACGGGTCCACTATGTTAAGCCCCCTTTTGTCAGAGCATGGCTAATGGGTCATCTCTTGTTTTAAATATCAA
The DNA here is from genome assembly GCA_943736015.1 of Tridacna crocea. Taxonomy (NCBI): domain Eukaryota; kingdom Metazoa; phylum Mollusca; class Bivalvia; order Cardiida; family Cardiidae; genus Tridacna; species Tridacna crocea. The sequence goes on along the minus strand of OX031064.1, from coordinate 43,515,746 downwards.
TAAGAATGTATTTACTTGACTCTTCAGCAAAACGAAAAAGATAGACTTGTCTAAATTCAAAGCATTTGCAGACAACAAATTAGGTATGATACAGATATTTGCATTGAAAGAGTAAATAGCAGTCTGGGAAAAGGAGAAAATGCTGGTTGCTAGCATTTTCTTCTTTTTCCCAAAATGTTTTCAAAAGTTTTTTTTTTTTCCTAAGGGTTGTTAAGATTCAGATTGTGTAGTAAAGGGTTACAGCAAATCATAGAATATCTCTGTAGAAGCATTGGTTTTCAACTGGAAGGACTAAGATATGATCAGGATTTTTTTTACTTTTTCTAGGAATGGACATAGCTTTAATGTCATTAACTTACCTTGTCAGCTATACTGGAACTTTTGATGTTGTGCATTTTGAAAGCATGTGCACACATTAATTCTTTACCAAACGACAAAATTTAGATCCGTCGAAATTAAAAGCATTTGTAGATAACTGTTTTAACATGGTTCATATGAAATGATTCTTCTTTGATAGGGTAGAAAACATTGTGAGAAAAGGAGAAAATGCTGGTAAGCAGCATTTTCTCCTTTTCCCACAATGTTTTCATAAGCCTTCTTTTTCAGGGGGGGGTTAAAAGTAGTCATTATGTGTTAAATGCGATTTGGTTGATGAACATAATCTATGAGAGGACAGAATGCATGGCATACCAAACAATGAAACCGTAGACATGTCCAAATTCAAAGCATTTGCAGACGACAATTTAATGTGGCTCAGCTGATCTAATTTGTCTTTGAAAGAGTAGAAACATTATGAGAAAAGGAGAAAATATCAGTTACCAGTATTATCACCTTTTCCTTCAATATTTTCAAAGGGCTTCTTCCTTATGGTTGATAAAACTGAATAGTGTGACCAAGGAGTAGCCCTTTACCAGACATTTTTGACTATTTGTGATCTTTCGGTAGGGAATTTGAAAACACCATGGGAAAAGAAGAAAATGCTGGTAACCAGCACTGTTTTGCTTTTCACACAATTTTTCTTTTTTGGACTTTTTCACAGCTTTACATCGAAATTTAAGCCACATTCTATTGTCATAGGCAAATATTCTCAATCAGGATGTCTCCAAATTTTTTTGTTTGGTAAGGAGTAAATAACTTTATATTCTATATACCATAATTTTTTCAAAGGCCATCTTGATCAGAGCCAAAAATGACTTCAGATTGTCAATTACATCATTAACTCATTACCAAACGACAAAATTTTAGACTGGTTCAAATTGAAAGCATTTGCAGACGACAAAATCAAGGTGACTGAAAAATTGAAATTTGTTCTGGGAAGGGTAGAAAACACTGTGGGAAAAGGAGAAAATGCTGGTTACCAGCATTTTCTCCTTTTCCCACTATGTTTTCAAAAGGCATCTTTTCCAGGGGCGTCAAAAGTATGGATTGAGTGGTAATGGGTTAAACTAAAATAATTAGCTGGAATTTTCATGTCTACTTTTGAGTTCCCATTTTTCCTTTTAACAGGGAATTATGTGGGATGGATTGACTTGTAGTACAGAAAATTTGGTATCTTTCTTTTAGTGTTAATTTCTTTGTATGTTTCATTCCACATCTGAGTTTGAATTACATCAATTTTTCTCCAGTCTGTCTGTTTCCTTATTTTCTTTTGGTATTTCCATTGGTCAAATGTATGGCCAGGGAGTGTATCGGATTGGCTTGTGGCTGTTGTATGTCCGTCTTTGAACTGAATTTCATTTTGGACATTTTTTAAACTGGAATTCCTTGTAATACAAACCCTTCAAAGATCAGAAAATTTTTAAGACTTGCGGACTGACTGGGAGTCTGACCAGGTAGCTTGGTGGTAAGTGTATCTGACTTGTGACTTGATTGTATCAGGTTCAGTGCCCAGTTGAGGCATAATTTCCTCCTAATAATTTTTCACCTCTCACCTCTGACACATGTATGCGAGAGTAGTCGGTTAATTGGAAAGAAATTTGTGTCAGTACTCATAGGCATAACCAGTAAAAAGTAAATTATATGCACACAGAAGTTGGCCATTTTTGTGGCAGGTGAAAAGATCAATTCGGAATCAGCCGAATGGAATCGGAGCCATAAAATCAAGATATTTGTTATCTTGGCTGTTTTAGGAAATGTCCAAACTGAAAAATACTCGAAAAGAGGCAACCTACAAACTATTCTCGACTTTTTTACATTATGCACGTGCGTGGTGTGCATAATAGAAGTTACGCCTATGGTACTGATGTGAGAAAGCAAGGAAACACATACATAGTGCACAACATGATTTGACCTTTGCTGTTAACTCATTACCAAACGACAATATTTTAGGTTTGTCCAAATTAAAAACAGGAGCCATGCTCTAACAAAAATGAGGCTTAACCCTTTTAGTTTACCACACAATAAAATTCAGCCATATCCAAACAGAAAGCATTTGCAGGCAACAATTTCACTGTTGCTTAAATAGCGCAATTTTTCTGTGATAGGATAGAAAATAATGAGAGATAAGGGGGGGAAAATGCTGGTAACCAGCATTTTCTCCTTTTCCCTCAATGTTTTCTTAAGTCTTCTTTCCTAGGGTGGTTAAAAGCCGGCATTGTGCTGCATTGTTGTCTTCGATAGTTTAGAAAACGTTGAGGATAAAAGAGAAAATACTGGCTACCAGCATTTTCTCCTAACCCTCAATGTTTTCTAAAGGCTTCTTTCCCAGGGTAGTTAAAAGTCGGCATTGAGCTGTAAAGGTTTAATCCATTTTCTGATTAATGAAACCAATCAAGCCATCACATACTTATAGATCCATTAGAGCCAAATTTTTCAACAAGCGATTTAACTCATTGCCAAACGACAAAATTTTAAGTTTGTCCAAATCATAGGCATTTGCAGACAACAAAATAAAAGTGACCCAAAATTTGTGTTGTGAAAGGTAGAGAACATTGTAGGAAAAGGAGAAAATGCTGGTTACCAGCATTTTCTCCTTTACCCACAATGTTTTCTAAAGGCTTCTTTCTTAGGGGTGTCAAAAGTAGGGATTGTGTGGTAATGGGTTAATCATGAGGTAGGCTTGGTCCTGGACGTACAGAAAATTGACCAATAGTAAAAAGTTTCAATCGGGGTCGGCCTGTGCAGACTGTGCTGGCTGACCTGGGTGGATACTTTTCAAAGATGCATTAAGCCCCCTTTTTTCACAGCGTGGTGCACATATTGCATTTAACTCTTTGCACTCGATGACCGTCGGTACCATACAGGACTTAAGAATGGGGGGATGCTGGTTTGATCCCTGGCTCGACCAATTTCTTACCAAGGATTATAACAGTCCTTGCAACATGACCAGTTCCTCTCTTACCCTGACCTTTAAGGAGAGCAGCCAGTGGCTTGGAAAATACTGTACAGAGTACTGGTAAAAGAAAAGAAAAAGAAAGCATGGATAGGTGCATTGACCACTGTGATATAAGTAAGAAACGTTTAAAGTGGCTTTACATACTGTATAATTAATCATTTTAACCCTTTACCAGAAGAAAAAATTTTGGACTTGTCCAAATTTAAAGCACTTGCAGACAACAAAATAAACATAACTCGAAAATTGAAATTTGTTTCCAGCAGGGTTGAAAACATTGTGGGAAAAGGATAAAATGCTGGTTAACAGCATTTTCTCCTTTTCCCACAATGTTTTCAAAAGGCTTCCATCTCAGGATCGAGAAAACCAGGGATTGTTTGGTAAAGGGTTAATTCTTTGCCGTAAAATCCTGACTTTTCACAACCCCAAGGAAGAAGTCTTGTGGGAAAAGGGGAAAAAGCTGGTAGCCTTCCAGATGTAAAGTCAATTTTCGAGCTCCATTTCTTTTGTCATCGCCACGCCACATACTAGCAATTTGGACACATCTAAAAAATTTGCCACATGATACAGAGTTGACAATGTTCCATGTCTTGCAGGCACGTGAGGAGCGGTTCCGATACACCAGTGACAGCACCAACCAACGGGTGTTTTGGTGGGCAGTGGCGCAGACAGCTACACTTGTCATCATTGGACTGCTACAAATGAGACATTTGAAAAAGTTTTTCATCTCTAAGAAGCTTGTGTGAAGTTGTGTACCATTCCGAATAATGTTTTAACCCATTACCACACAGTCCCTACTCTTGACGACTCTGAGAAAGAAGCCTTTAGAAAATATTGTGGGAAAAGGAGAAAATGCTGGTAACCAGCATTTTCTCCTTTTCCCAGAATGTTTTCTATCCTTCCCAAAACAAATTTCATATTATCAGTCACTTTGATTTTGTCGTCTGCAAATGCTTTCAACTTGGACAAGCCAAAAATGTTGTCGTTTGGTACAGACAAAGAGTTTACTCCAACTTTAACCCTAATACTGTTAAATAATTTATATGAAACTCACAGTAAAGCTGATGGTATAAACCCCCAAACAAGTAGCGTATATTTCAAAAATTATTTTAATATTGTGAAGAAAATATCTCCTTCTAGGATAGTGTAGATCTATGATCAGACTGCACATTTTGTGCAGTCTGATCTTGATCTACACTGCTTAACCCTTTACCATACAATCCTGAGTTTTAACAACACTGAGAATGACACCTTTTGAAAACATTGCATTTTCTCCTTTTCCCACAATGTTTTCTGCCCTTCCCAAAACAGGTTTCAAGTTTTCAATCATGTTTATTTTGTCACCTGCGAATACTTTCAAATTGGATTAGTCTTAAATGAACTCAAAAAATTGTATTTCAAACTTTTTTTAGAGAGAGAAACTATCTCCTTCTAAGACTGTGTATACAGATCCAAGATCAGACTGCACATTCTGTGCACTCTGATCTTGATCTACATTGCTTATTTCTTAACCAAACAGCAAAGTTAAGACTTGAAAGCATTTGCAGATGACAAAATCAACATGACATAAAAACTTAAACTTTACTTCAGAACAGTAGAAAACATTGTACTAGGTAAAGGAGAAAATGCTGGTTACCAGCAATTTTGCTGGTTACCAGCATTTTCTCTTTGTCCTTTGATGTTAAAAGTCAGGATTGTGTGGTAAAGAGTTAAGATAATGGAATATGGAATTAGTCTGCGGGTTAAGACTAGCTTTTTGATTGGGGAAGATACACTGTCATGGTTAATCGAATAGTATGTCTTAGAAATCAGATATGTAACTGCTAATACATGTACATGTATTTAGAATCATTTATAAACAAGGCCCCTAGCTTATGCTTATGCAATCGGACCATTCAATTATCATCTCTAAAACTGTTTCACTGTGTACTGGTACATGTATGTCTAAAGCCAGTTAAGGTAGTCAACCTGTAACACTTCTAGTGCAACATGGAAATTTCTTGATAATTGATAAATAGACAGAAAAAATATACAGAAACAATACTTTTGAACTTTTCAAACAGCCAGAAATTCCTTTGATGTCTATCTTGAAATCATTTGTTGGTACATGTACTTTTGTTAGTTTCCAGAAATGGGAGGTAATAATTATCTCTCTTTGTAGTGAAAATATAGTAGTTTTAGATTTATAAATGATAATTCTAAGGAGGAAAAAAAAAAGGAAAAAGTGGCTTGGTTAAAGTAGTACAATAATACTCATTTTTAACCATAGCAAATTTTGTAGGATAATATTATTGTGGAAATAATCGTTTTCTATTACAGGTCCATTACCTTAACCCATTTCCACACAATCCCTACTTTTGACGCCCCTGAGAAAGAAGCCTTTAGAAAACACTGTGGGAAAAGGAGAAAATACTGGTAACCAGCATTTTCTTCTTTTCCCACAGTGTTTTCTACCCTTAACAGAACAAATTTCAATATTTCAGTCACCTTTATTTTGTCACCTTCAAATTGGACCAGTCTAAAATTTTCTCGTGTGGTAAAGAGTTACAGTAAACATACACTGTCCAATATTGTTATCTTTTCATTATTCAAACATACAGTTGGTCCCAAAAATACTTAATTTGTAATTGATTACTGAATAAAAAAAGGTCTTTCAATCATATTGACACTTCTGTTGCTCCCTGCTTTACAAAACAGTTTGATTGATGACTGTTTGTTTGCTTGTTTGTTTGTTTCTGTGTATTTCTCATATGAATTGTCCATATTTTTTGAAGGAGTAAAAAATAAGTGCACTGGACAGTAAATATATAATTAACATGTAATTCAAGCACTCTCATCTCTGAAAAGAGAAGAGACACTGAGGGAAAATCTCTGATTGCCACAATTTTCTCCTTGTCCAACTAAGTGTTAAGTTTTCTCTCTTAGGAATGTAAAACCACAATTGTCAGGAAAGGGATGTAGGTTAACTCATTACCATACAACAAAATTTTTGGCTTGTCCAAATCGAAAGCATTTGCTGAAAACAAAATAAAAGTGACTGAAAATTTGAAATTAATTTTTGAAGAGAACATTAAGGGAAAAGGAGAAATGCTGGTTACCAGCATTTTCTTCATTTTCCACAATGTGTCCTAGGGGCTTCTTTCCCAGGGTCGTCAAAAGTAGGGATTGTGTGGTGAAGACATGAAAATTTGCAGTATTTTCTTTGAATTAAAATACTTCTTGAAAAAAAAACAAAAAACAAAAAAAACCGGAGATTGGCAGCATTACATAGATCAATCTTTGACTCTTAATAATTAAGATAGATCTACTACTTTTCTAAACATCTCAAACTTTTACCAAACAATCCCTTAATTTTACAACCCAGAGGAAGAGGCCTTCTGAAAACATTGTCACCAGCACTTCACCTTTTACCACTGTATTTTCTGCACTTCTAAAGAACTTTCAATTCTTGAGTCACGTTTATTTTGTTGTCTGCAAAAGCTTTCAATTTGGACCAGTTTTAAATTTTGTCGTTTGGTAGATTAAAGGTGGCCCTTCAGATTTTGGGACGAAAATTTTACAAAAATACAAAAAATATCATCCTTATACTCCCAAAGCCTTTTAATTTGCATTCATAAAACCCCAGTAGTCGAAAACAATGCGATAACATGAGAAATTAGAGACTCATTACGGACCAGGTTGACACCAGCAGGAGACACATTCTATTTTTAGATTATCAATTTTCTCATTTAAATACAGGAAAACACAGACAAATATTCAAAAATCCGTCTGAAGAAGACATTATGGAAAATAATTATTACCTGTTTGTTATGTAATGGAATTTATGTGTAATTAGTCACATGCCAGTCACTTGACATTCACACAATGCTTTATTAATTTTTGGCGCGAAATCTAAAAATAGCTTAAGAGGCTATGTAGCCTCTAAGGGGACTACCATCGAAATTGGTTTTTGTGGTATTTGTCGAAGACAATACCACAATGAGTTCAAGATTGAATTTTGAAAACCATGTATCTTATTTTGTGCCGTGAATCTAATACTCCATCGCGTTTAGGTACACAACAGTAGAAAGAGATTGAGTTCAAGTAGTTCCCACTTAAATTTTGCCGGAATATTCCGGATGTTTGTAGCTTGAAAATGTTTCAAACGCTCTGTCCTAACCACATACAAACAGACAAAGCAATGATTATATGCTCTTTTATCGCAAAAAAAGCCAGACCAGACGGGCTGAAAAACGTAATTTCATGTGTCATATCTCAGCCCTTTTCAAAAAAAAAAAGTCGGTCGCCAATGACACTGATAAATTAATCAACCTCCGAAAGGTCCCGGGCTTTAGCGCAAGAATATAAAACTTGGCATAAAGTAGTTCAATTTAAATACATGAATATTGCCATTTTCTTCATAATTTGCAGCTATCTAGGACGACATTTCAGTTTAAATCTTGATTTGCAGATCTTCTATATGACACATATTTCTACATATGCCAGCGTATCCGTTTTGTCATAGCGTACCCAAACTCTTTAGAGTCGGTACCGAGTCTATACCGAGACAGCGTACCCAAACGTTGTAGAGTTTTAGTTCAACCATTTTGTGCAAAACCGAAGGAAATAAACCCAGTTAAACTCATTTTTTCTCAGGCAAATGACTTTTTCGGTGTCACTCAAATATGTAATTTGAAATGGCATACTAAAATACATTGGGCGAGGCTATCGATCGTTGAGATACTTATTTTTGATTGAAATTAGCTTCTCGCGAAATGATACAAATTTGCCAACTGACCTTGGGCTTTTTTGTTCCAAAACCAATTCGTTCCATGGCTTGTTGGTCCTATGATTGCACGCTATCCCATTTGATTGCTCATGAATATTTATAGATGGAGGTAATAGACCATTTGCCAAATACCGTTACTGACGCTTCACTACGAGTTACTTCCCTTTCCACCCTACAATTTTTCCCAATCCTGCATATACACTCGAATAGTGAAAGTGTCATATTTTTTAAATGGATTACACACTAAACGCGATAAATAAACAACCTAAAACGGCCGTGCCGTTAGTTTCATCAATTATCTTTTTCGAAGACACACACAAAAAAGAACTGTTGTTTTATCAATTTTTCGGTAGACTAGAGAGTAAAGCGGTATCATTTATAAGCAACTGTCTCCTGCCGGGCGTGTTGATAGAGCTTTTTGTATGCAGATTGCATTAACCCTTTGGCTACCAAGTGCGACTCAATGACCTGTTGCGGACAATATTGATTCAGATCACACCAGGAAGAACGAGCAGTCTGATCCTAGATCTACACGATCCGATACGGAGATATTTTTTCTCGGATGCATGGAAATACCGAATTACACCTGATTTACCGAATTATACCGAATTACACATAGTGATACCGAATTATACATTCAAAACACTTTTTTATTAAGTAAATATATGAATTAAACTTATAAAAATTATATCATTAGTCTTTTTCTGGTCCTTAACTGTTTAATTCGGTAATTCACATTACCGAATTACACATAGTGATACAGAATTATACATTCAAAACACTTATTTATTAAGTAATACCGGTATATGAATTAAACTTATTAAAATTATATTATTAGGCTTTTTCTGCAGATAACAATTTGAATGTTGCTTAAAAATGAAATTTTCTTTAGGAAGGATAGCAATGGAAAAGGACAAAAGGTTGATTACTAGAATTCTAACCCTTTTCAACAACATTTTTAAAAAATTATGAATTTTATACAGGTTTCAGAGGCTTAGTCCGTTCTTAGTCTCTACATGCTCTTTATTTAAATACGATTTTGTAAAATGCATATTTTGTCTGTTTGTGATTTTCTTTTTCAAAGGCAATATAATGAAAAATGTTTGAATTGTGTTCGAATTGATTTCTATAGATTTCTTGCTATGTCATTTTCTTTTCAGTTATGAATTTGTCCAAATTTAAAGGATTTGTGAACGGGACATACGGCATTTGTTACTGAAATAATGCTTTGATTGTCCGGTGTCACGTGATACTGCTGGTGCGCCACTTACGATAAAACGGAAATATCGCTTACCGTCTATAAATTGATTGTAATGTTGGAAATTGAATGTAAAAGGCTATATATAGATATTTCATAATTATAGTTCTCAGGAACAAACTTAATTTTGTTCGATATATCAACAGGATTTTTCTCTCTATTCGTCATGCATCCTACTGTCAAGGGGTGTTACTCCTGCTTCTTCCTCGTGATCAAAAGGAGACCACTTATACAAAAATAAACTAAACTTTCTCATGAATACACTCCCTTCAACCGAAAAGGTATTCATTTGCTTAGTGGGTTGACTTTTAAGCCAATATCTGAACAATATGTCTCTGTTTCTTTCAAACTATTAATTCTACACATGGATTTCCTTGACAAATACCACTTCAGCGTTTTCAACGCTTTGATTTTTTGTGTGTAATTTTATGATGCTTAATTATTGATGATTTGTATTGTTTTTTCATATCAATTTCAATGATATATATATTTTTTTTACTTTTGTGTGATGTGAAAATTCTAAATACCCACCTTTAAAGGTGGCCCTTCAGATTCTGAGACGAAAATTTTACAAAAGTGCAAAAAAATCATCCTTGTACTCCCAAAGCCTTTTAATTTTCATTGATAAAACCCCAGTAGTCGAAAACCGTCAAACAACACGAGAAATTAGAGATTTAATACGGCCCAGGTTGACACCAACGGGAGACACATTCTATTTTTAGATGATTAATTGGCTCATTTACTTACAGGAATATACAGAAGAAGCTTCAAACATAGCGTCGGAAGAAGACGTTATGGAAAATAATTATTACATGTTTGTTATTATAGGGAATTTAAGCGTTATGAGTCACGTGCCAGTCACTTGACATTCCCACAATGCTTTATTGATTTTGGCGCGAAATCTAAAAATAGCTTAAGAGGCTACGTAGCCTTTTAAGGGAATACCATCAAAAAAATTTTTTTTGTAATTTTATGAACCTTAATTATTGATGATTTGTATTATTTTTTAATATGAATTTCAATGATATATAGATCTTTTAATTTGGTGAGATGTAAAAATTCTAAATACCCACCTTTAAAGGTGGGTAGATCTATTTAGAATATTTACATCTGACCAAATTAAAAAAGGCTTTGGGAGTATAAGGATGACTTTCTTTTTGCATTTTTGTAAAATTTTCATCCCAAAATCTGAAGGGCCACCTTTAAATTCTATGATAACTTTATATTTCAAGAAAAGCCACCTGATTGGCTAATGATGAGATAAAAGATTAACTCTTTACCACACAATTCTGAGTTTAACGACCCATGGCAAAACCATTTCAAAAACATCGTGAGAAATGAGAAAAATGCTGGTTCTTGTTTTTCCACAAGTTTTCCATCCTGTCAAAGACAAATTCCATTATCCGAGCCTCATAGACATTTTCATGCGAGATTCAATACTTTATGAGCCTATAAAAAATACTTCTGATTTCTAACAACTCTTGAGTAAGGCTTTTTCAAAAAAATATTTCGTTGCAATCGTGCTTCGAACTTTTGAGCCAAAATACTTCTCATGACGTCAAGGGTTTATAAGGTACACGTTGTACTTTGATCTTATAAAAGGCGGAAGTAGATTTGACTGTTGCCCTGCTTTTTAATTGAACAATGAAATAAATACTAAAACCAGTATTAACCGGTCTCGTCTTTCCGGTATTCTCAAAACCTCTTTACACGTAGCAGTCCGGGTATAAAAAAGGATTTTTGCATATGTCACAGCGTTTCTGCTGCATAAAATGACATCAGGGAAAGGCATCCGGCACAGAAATGTTAAGATATCGCGAATTGCACCAGATATCAATGATGGCAAAACGAAGAAAAGGGGACAAGCAGATAGCTACAAAATGACTGCGCTAGCTGTTCTTGCAGTGTTGGTACTTATAGTAGGTCTCTACTACAGGTAACTCTTTCAACATATAGAAATGAATGTTTTCTTCCACCTAATTTCAGTGACTTCTATTTTATGATATTGACAAAAGATGCAGGAATACAAACAATGATACACCTCTGTCAAGACGTCGAGAATGTCAGTAAGGTGGGGGAGAGCAGCGTAAGGGTCGTGTTTTTGCCTTTCACATCAGAGGCTCACAGAGTTCCAATCCTGTGATGAGTGTCTAACCTTCAAAGCTCAACCACCTGCCTATTGCAGGTCCTTGTTGATAAACAAACTTTTTATTGCTGGGTAAAACCACTAAAATTTGGCTATTTACCCTTTCCCAGACAATCCCTGGTTTTCACGACCCTGAGGTGGAGGCCTTTTGAAAACATCGTAGGAAAAGGAGAATATGCTAGTAACCAGCATTTTCTCCTTTTCCCACAATACTTTCTACCCTGCTGGAAACAAGTTTCAATTTTTGAGTAACATTTATTTTGTCACCTGCAAGTGCTTTCCATGTGAACCAGTAAATAATTTTGTCGTTTGGTAAAGGGTTAAGTAACAACCACTGTGGTACATATTTGAGAAAAGTAGTTTATTGAGGAAAGTGGTATACTTTGTCATTAAATAAAAACAATTTATATAAATTATTGATGTTATGTCAATAATACAAACCAAAATTTCAAACTTCACATAAAATACATGTACATTGAAGTAGTATAAGTTTACAACTACTGATACAAATAAGACAGTTCTATTGGATAGCCAAGAACATGTTTATCTCTTTACCAAATGACAAAATTTTAGACTTGTCCAAATTCAAAGCATTTTCAGACAACAAAATGTGACTCAAACATTGAAATTTGTTTTAGGAAGGCTAGAAAACATTGTGAGAAAAGGAGAAAATGCTGGTTACCAGTGGTTCCTCCTTTTTCCCACAATATTTTCAGAAATACCAGAAATTCAAGATTTATCATACAGCAATCGCTTAAAGACCTTTGGACTACCAACATTGGAATATAGGAGGAGAAGAACTGATATTATCAAAGTTTACAAAATATACCAGGGGATTGACAAAATTGATAAAAATAAGTTGTTTCCAAAGAATGAGAACTTTCAACATAATACCAGAGAACATAACTTTTAACATAATACCAGGGGACTAACAGGAGAACTTTCAAAAAGCATAGTTCTACAAATGTAAGAAAGAACTCATTTTCACAAAGAATCGTTGATGATTAATATTAAGAGTGATGATTGGAATAGGCTGCCTAAGGACTTAATTGTATATAAAACTGTAAATAGTTTTTAAAGTAAACTAAATGAAGTATGGAAACACCTACCAGTTAAGTTTTAAGCCGAGTGCTATGGACCGGAACCATAATCAGTAAGAATTAAATTTATGAAAATGGATTCTAGAGGCCAATGCTTAGGTAGATCCTACAACAGTGTAAACAGTGTGAAGGCTTCTTTATCTGGGTCCTAAAAACCAGGGATTGTTTGGTAAAGAGTTAAACAATAAAGAAAAAAGAAAATACGGATTTTCTGTGTCTGCACCTTTTCTATTGTGAAATGTCAATGATAATTTTTATTACGAATATTCGCAAGAAGGAATTGATAAGTTATATCTTGGAATGTATTTATATTAATTATAGGTACAAAATGTTTTTACAAGAGCGGATCAAGACGCCCTTATATGCACCTACTATGTTGTTGAAAGATAGTACCTCTCCATCGAAAGATCCAAGTAGGTTTTGGGGCTCATACAGACCCCAGGCATATTTTGGGATGCGTACAAGATCTCCGAGATCCCCAGTATTTGGATTGATGTGGTTAAACCAGCTCACTGGACAGATGCCACCTCCCATTAGGCACTGGTGTGATCAGGTAATTGATTTTTATCAGCTCTGACATATTTTGTTGTTTGGTAAAGAGCTAACCCTTTATAAGGTGACAAAATTTTAGCATTGCAGATGACAATTTCTGTGAGACTCAAAAGGTGCAACTTTCATTGAATAGGATAGAAAACATTGGGGGGGGGGGAAGGAAAGAAAATGCTGGTGATCAGCAATGCTGGTGATCAGCATTTTCTCCTTTCCCCACAAGGTTTCAAAAAGCTTCTTTCTGAGGGTTGTTAAAACTTGGCATCTTGGGGTATACGATTTAGAAATGTACAACAGACTTACCATGGCCCACTGTTGAAGCAGAGTGGGATGTTAAATGTTCTGTTGTAGTGGTTATTGAATGCCTACCAGATGAGATGAGGTTTCCAGAACCAAATGTGGCAGACAAAAATGTAGCAGACTTGCGTAATATCATCAATTCCATATTTAACATATTAAGTCTTTACTGTGAAAGGTTTTCTACTCTATCCAAGAAAAATTGCATCATTTGAGCCACTTTGAAAATGTCATCTGCAAATGCTTTCAACGTCGACAAGGCTAAAATTTCATGTTTTTAATGGGTAAACAGACCTTATTCCATGTTTTTGGTAAGTTGAGCCTGGACAGTTGTTGAGAATGTTACATAAGACTGTAAATGTTAGTGAAATGTGTCAGAAATCATTCTCAAACAATGATATTTTAGGCTTCTCCAAATCAAAAGTATTTGCAGACGACAAAGTAAAAGTGACTGAAAATTTGAATATTTTTTTTTTTTTTTTTTTTGATAAGATTAGAAACATTGTGGAAAAAGAAAATGCTGGTTACCAGCATTTTCTCCTTTACCCACAATGATTTCAAAGAGGCTTATTCCCCAGGACCATTAAAAGTCGGCATTGCACAGTATTTTCTCCTTTCCCCACAATGTTTTCTGAACCCATTACCACACAATCCCTACTTTTGACGCCCCTGAGAAAGAAGCCTCTAGAAAACATTGTGGGAAAAGGAGAAAATGCTGGTAACCACCATTTTCTTCTTTTCCCACAATGTTTTCTACCCTTCACAAAACAAATTTCAAATTTTCAGTCACTTTTATTTTGTCGTCTGCAAATGCTTTCAATTTGGACCAGTCTAAAATTTTCTCGTGTGGTAATGAGTTAACACTTTAATCACACAATCCTGAGTTTGAATTGCCCTGAAAATAGCCGCTTTTTGGAAACATTTTGGAAAAAGGAGAAAATTCTGGTTCAAAAGCCTCTGCAGATGACAATTTCAATGTGGCTCAACTGGTGCAATTTTTCTTGGAGAGGGCAGAAAACATTGCGGGGGTGGGGGAATTGCTGGTAGAACTTAAGGACAAAAATCATTATGTGAACTACATTCAATTAGCCAACCGAAACGGCTTTCAATTTGGACCAGTCTGAAATTTTGTCTTGTAGTAAATACTTACCTTTTACAATTTGTTGCATTTCACCAGGGAGATGGTCTATCTAAGTATGGCTGGCTGAGACATGATGGAGTAAACTTTGGAGTTCAGGAGATTCACGATAAAGATTTTGTCATCACGACGGAGTTTGTGAAACGCCCCGGAGGACAGCATGGTGGGGACTGGACTGCGAGATTGACTGCCAAACCAAACAAAAAGGTACAAACAGGTTCACATACAAAGGGTTATGCCCCATTAAAGGGGGTTAACCCATTACCACACAATCCCTTCTTTTGACGCCCCTGAGAAAGAAGCCTTTAGAAAACATTGTGGGAAAAGGAGAAAATGCTGGTATCCAGCATTTTCTCCTTTTCCCACAATGTTTTCTACCCTTAACAAAACAAATTTCAAATTTTCAGTCACTTTCATTTTGTAATCTGCAAATGCTTTCAATTTGGACCAATGTTGTTTGGTAATGGGTTAACAACAAAATTTTAGACTGGTCAAAATTCAAAAGCACATGCAGATGACAAAATAAATGCAAATCAAAAATTGAAACTTGTTTCCAGAGAGGGGGGGGGGGTAGAAAACATATTGGGAAAAGGAGAAAATGCTGGTAACCAGCATTTCCTCCTTATCCCACAATATTTTCAAAAGGCTTCTATCTCAGGGTTGTAAAAACCAGGGATTGTTTTGTAAAAGGTTCGTGCATTATGTAAAAAGTATCAACCCATGTAGGCATGCTCACTCGATGCTGACTAACGTATTTTGAACTTTTTGCGTTATGAAAAATTTTCTGCATGTCAAAGAAACAGTATTAGACTGAAAAGATTTTACGGTTCTATTACTATATGATGACTTGCTTAGTATTGTGCATCATGGTGGCACATTAACCCTCCTTTTGCCAGAGCATGGCTCAGATCTGTTTACCGGCTTGTAAATAGTATCTTGATCTCTTTTTCTTTTAACTCTTTACGAAATGACAAAACTTCAGGCTTGTCAAAATTGAAAAGGATATGCAGATTGCAAAATAAACGCGATTCAAAAATTGAAACTTGAAGTTAGAAGAGTTGAAACCATTGTGGGAAAAGGAGAAAATGCTGGTTACCAGCATTTTCTCCTTTTCCCACAATGTTTTCAAACGGCTTCAAAAGAGTTAAAAAAGCATCTGTTTTATACTTAGCAGAATCCACTAAAGGGGTTTGATGAAGTATACATTGAAGTGTACATTTTTTTTTTAGCCTTGCTAATTTTGCATTATTACCTTTTCCAGAATCCTGGACAGGCTAGACTGGTTTCCCTCATGTTTTATGTTGCTCTGGACACGCAAGGAAAACTAGAGCCCATCATATCAAAGACTGGTCAGCGATTGAATGCTGTGAACGGATTTTCCCAAGAACTTGGTCACTTTCGTCTCATTTTTCCAAAATCTAAATCAGATTCACTGCATAGACACAATTATCTTATAACATATGCTTCACAGTTAGACAAACTGAATGATGCAATATTGAACGGTATCAAAGTGGAGGCATGGGATAAGGCTAGGACTATACCATACTTTATGTTAGGTGGTCGGCAGGTACCCAGGGATGTAGAAGGGGGACCAAACTTCATGGTATTTCAAATCACAACTGAGCTACCCTTTGAAATGGAAGTGATATTTGAATCAGGAAGTTTCGCAGACAGACCTAACAGACTAGATGGAGACTCTTTTGACAAGTTACTGAAAGAGCATGTGGCAGCTTTCGATAAAAAGTTTGGTGAGACCTTTAATCTAGAATCAAAAGGTTATACCGAAGAACAGATAAATTTTGCCAAAGCAGCCTTAAGCAACATGGTGGGAGGTATTGGATATTTCTATGGTCCATCAATTGTTCAGTCAGTTTATAATCAAGAACCTGTTCTATACTGGAATGCACCCCTATACACAGCTGTACCATCAAGGTCATTTTTTCCTAGAGGATTTTTATGGGATGAAGGTTTTCATAATTTGTTGATTTCTAAATGGAACACAGAAATTTCAAAAGATATTTTATCTCACTGGTTAGATCTAATGAACATAGAAGGTTGGATCCCTCGAGAACAAATTCTTGGGGACGAAGCCAGGGCAAAGGTACCAGCAGAGTTTGTTGTGCAGAGGAACCAGAATGCAAACCCGCCAACACTTATCTTACCATTACAAAGACTGATCAGATCTATGCTAAGTGGCCAGATAGACAGGGATGAGCACTTTCTAAAGGCAATTTTACCTCGGCTAGAAGCCTGGTTTCAATGGTATAACAAAACACAGCTTGGTTCCCAGCCTTTCACTTACAGATGGAAGGGTAGAGATGATAAAACCAATAAGGAATTAAATCCTAAAACATTGACGTCAGGTTTAGACGACTACCCACGAGCTTCACATCCCACAGATGATGAGTATCATGTGGATCTTCGATGTTGGATGGCATTAGCCTCGGGTTTAATTGCAGATATATCAGAAGCTCTCGGAGAGAAGCGTGCTGATTATGTTTCGACTAATAAACTTTTAACAGATAATGCATTACTGGATAAGTTTCACTGGTCAGAGAAAAAACAGCAGTATAGTGATTATGGTTTACACACAGATAAAGCTAAACTTGAGCGCCCAAAACCTCCACCCAACTTGCAGCCTGGACAGAGACCTCCACAGATGAACCTGGAAAAGGTTAGAGTTGTGTTGGCAGAGCCGCAACTTGGCTTTGTAAATGCATTTGGCTATGTTAGTTTATTCCCTTTTTTGTTAAAGATTGTTGAACCCACCTCACCAAAACTGTTTAAGATTTTGACAGATCTTAAAAACGAGCGATTGCTTTGGACGGATTTTGGACTCCGATCAGTGTCTCAGTCGAGTCCATTTTATAACCGTTACAATACAGAACACGACCCTCCCTACTGGCGGGGAAATATTTGGATAAATATGAACTATCTTGCGTTAAGTGCTTTGTATCATTATAAAACAGTGAGTGGACCATATCAAAGTACTGCTGGTGAGATTTATGAAGAGCTTAGAACTAATATTGTCAAAAATATCTACAAACAGTATGTGACAACGGGTTATATTTGGGAGAATTACAGCGACAAAACAGGGGACGGTAAAGGGTGTCATCCTTTCACAGGGTGGTCCGCTTTAGTGACCTTGATCATGGCAGAAGCGTATGACTGAACATAATGATGTCTCTGTATGAGTTTAGTCTGGAAAAACTAGCTATGTTTTAATTGATCCTATCACAGACCTCCTGGTTTTGACTCGTAGAAGAAGCCTTTTGAAAACATTTAGAGGAAAGGAGAAAATGCTGGTAGCCAGCATTTTCTCCTTTTCTCTTAATGTTTTCTACCCATTCAGAGACAAATTCCATCATCTAAACTCCACTTAAATTGTCATTTGCAAGTGCTTTCAATTTGGATAAGTCTGCATTTTTCCTGTTTGGTTAAGAGTTAAGGCATTACCACTCAACAAAGTTTTTTTTACTTTTCCAAATTTAGGGCATTTCAAGATGACAAAGTAAATGTGGCTAAAATGAAACTTGTAGTGCAAGGGCAGAAAACATAGGGTGAAAAGGAGAAAATGTTGGTTACCAGCATTTTCTCCAATTCACACGATGTTTTCAAAGCTTTTTTTGTCAGAGTCTTTAACTCTTTACCAAACGACAAAATTTTGGATTAGTCAAAAATTGAAAGCATTTGCAGACGACAAAATAAATGTGAATTAAGAATTGAAATTTGATCTGGAAAGGATAGAAAACATTGTGGGAAAAGTAGAAAATGCTGGTTACCAGCATTTTCTCCTTTTCCTACAATGTCTTCAAAGGCTTTCTTTCTCAGGGTCGTTAAAACTCGGGATTGTGTGGTAAATAGTTAAAACCTGTGGTTTAGTGGTAGAGGTTTAGTGACCAAAACTGTTGGTCACACTGCATTTTGTGCATTTTTCCAACCCAATTTGTACCATTAGAACCATCAGATAAAAAGTAAACAGTCTTTCACCACACAATTTTGAGTTTTGATGACCCTAAGGCAAACAGGTAGTTTGAAATTGTTGTTCAAAAAGGAGAAAATTCCTGTGAACAGCATGTTCGCCTTTTCCCACAATGATTCTACCCTTCCAAATTTAAATACTTATGTTTCCTTTACAAAAGGCTACTGTATCAGGGTCGGGAAAACCCAGGATTATTTGATTAACTCTTTACCAAACAACAAAATTTTGGACTAGTCCAAATTGAAAGCATTTGCAGACAATAAAATAAATGTGAATCAAAAATTGAAATTTGATTTGGAAAAGGTAGAAAACATTCTGGGAAAAGGAGAAAATGGTGGTTACCAGCTTTTTCTCCTTTTCCCACTATGTTTTCAAAGGCTTTCTTTCTCAGAGTCATTAAAAGTCGGGGTTGTGTGGTAAAGAGTTAAGGGTTGAGAAAAATTTTGCAAGCATTAACAGATATCAATAAAATTCTCAAATCCTGATGTGACACAGTGTTTCAGACTCATCTTAACAAAATGATTGACTTAAGTCTGTCAACCCTTTAACTCATTACCAAACGACAATATTTTAGGCTTGTCTAAATCGAAAGCATTTGCAGACGACAAAATAAAAGTGACTGAAAATTTGAAATTTGTTTTGTGAAGGGTAGAAAACATTGTGGGAAAAGGAGAAAATGCTGGTTACTAGCATTTTCTCCTTTTCCCACAATGTTTTCAACAAGCCTGTCTCCCAGGGTCGTTAAAAGTAGGGATTGTGTGGTAAAGGGTTAATCCATAGATATTCATTTCTATGCATTGCTTGTAGGAGCCTTTGGAAAACATTGTGACAAAAGGTGAAATTTCTCATGACGAGCAATTTCACCTTTTGCCACAATGTTTTCTTTACTATCAAAAGGTATCATATACACATAAGAAACAGCTTCATCCTTGCTCTTAATTAGGTTCAATTAGAGATACCATAGAAATGCTTTACGGGGTAAAGGGTTAAGTGAATTGTTTTGCCAAGTTGAGTCTTATATGTCCTGCAACATGTGATAAAGGGCATTCAGTCATTTGTGTAAAGTACTGTTTCTGATCAGCCTGCACAGTCTGCCTGGGCTTATCTGAAATGGCACTTGCCATTTCTATGTAATTTTCTGTTTTGTGCAAGTTTACTTTAGCACAAAATTAAATGTAGTCCTTAAGTGCCAACTTGGATCAGTGCAGTCCGCTCAGGATGAATCAAGATGACAGTTTACACAAATGTCCGAATACCTATGATGAAAGCCACATATTCTGTCAGTTCTGAATTTGAGAACCTTAACTATGTCTTTTCATGTAAGTGAAATGGGTCTCAAATAACAAACTTAAATTAGAGACTGAGTCTTTTAGCAGATTTGAGCAAAGTAAGAGAATTGAGTTTTGTCCCAAAGCCGAGTCCTGAAATTAAGAACCGGAATTAACTTTCCAGGATTGGTAGATTTAGCCCTCTGTTATCATCCTCTGTCCCAACAGGGATGAATTCCTTTTATTGTAAATATGATTTTCTTTTGTCATACTGGGGTTTACCTTTTGATAGTATTCTAGTCACATTTCAGCTGTCAGAACAGTTACCCCAGCTTGTCCTGTGCAGTCTGATCTTGATTTATTCCATCTGCCAACACAAGCTGATCTTGATATGCCCACAGGTTGAAAATGATAGCACCATTTTGTTGTCTCCAGAAAGTTAAATGTTATGTGAAGTGGCAGTGTCTCTCTGATTTGCAGTTATGCTCAGGGATGTAGAAAAAATGTGCCATGCTCTTTGAAAAGGAGGCATCTGCAGTAAGTACCCATGTCAGCCTGCACACACCACACAGGCTGACTTATGTCTAAACTTTTTTATTTAGGTCAATTTTCTGCTTGTCCAAGCACCATTCTGCCCTTGATTTGGTCCATTGTTTAACATGATGTATTTCATACATCCATTACTGCTGTATACTTGTATATTTTGGAGTGTCGAAAAATTTACGAATTACAAATTATGGACATTTTGTGTGGGGAAATGTTTGCAAATTAGAGACACTATTTACCTCTATTTGTATACTTGTGGTAAAACATGCTAACAGGAATATTGCGAAAATTTTCAAATTCACGAAATTGCAAAAATACCCATGTCACAAACAACTCCACATATACAGTAAATGATGACTTGCTTGGAAAATGCATCACTAATATTCACAGAATCATTAAGCCTCCTTTTTGCTGGAGCATGTTTCAAATATTTGAAGCCTTTCCTTTCCATACTGGCAGTTTACCCATTACATACTGCAAACAAGTCTATTACTGTAAACTACCTTCCATAACAGTCTGACAAAAGGAGAATATGCTTGACAAGAATGTTCTTTGCCACAATGCTTTTGCATGTGTTATGTGATAATCTTATTTTATGATGATCTCTCACATTTCGACCCTTTGCCACACAAGCATGAATTTTAACAACCCTAAAAGAAGGCACATTTTCAAAGCATTGCAGGTAAAGGAGAAAACGGTGGTAACTGACACTTTCTCGTTTTCTTGCATTGTTTTCTGCCCTTGAAAAAAGTAATTTCAATTTTTGAGTCATGTTTATTTTGTCACTGCAAAATGCTTGGAATTTGGACTAGGCTAAAAGTTAGTACACATATTTAGGTAAAAAGTGAACATACTAGTAGTCTGACCAAAGGAACACAGGAGTCGAGAAGAGTTAAGCTATTTTCGAACTGGATGTGTCCACTTTATCAATTCAGTGCCATAAGGGTTAAAGACTTAAGTGAAATGATTACCAATACATATCAAGGTTTTGAAGATTTTTTGAAAATGCCAACACATTTGTAAATAATGTATCATTTTCATGAGCTGACTGTATTATGCATTGATTTTTTTTTTTATGAAATAGGAATTGGCCAAAGTGTCATGTGTAAGAGTTGAATATTATGAAGATTACATGTAGATTTTTACATATGCATGGACATGATTGTGAAGGTTTATTAGCTATTTTCTAGGACATCTATTGAAAAATATCATGACAAATGGAGAGATTTTGTGAGCAATTTCTCTAGATGAAAAAATATTTCTCTGCTGTGCTCAAGGTAATTTATTGTAAATACCAGCTGCCTATCATCTGTTCCTTTGTCTGCCCACAATATCTTAACCCTTTACCAAACAATCCCTGATCTTTACAACCCTGAGATAGAATCTTTTTGAAAACATTGTGGAAAAAGGAGAAAATGCTGGTAACCAGCATTTTCTTCTTTCCCCACAATGTTTTTTTTTACTCTGCTAGAAACAAATTTCAATTTTTGAGTCGCGGTTATTTTGTTGTCTGCAAATGCTGGCAATTTGGGCCAGTCTAAAATTTTATCGTTTGGGAAAGAGTTAAATTTGTAAGTAAACTATGGAATCAAATCAAATTGAGCCATGCTCTGTGAAAAGAGGGCTATAAACATTTGCAAAAAGTACTGACCCATGTCAGCCTGCCCAGGTTAAAAACTTTTTGCTATCAGTAAATTTTCCTTCCGTTTTGAACGACTAGTGTACCTTATGTATCTGTAGGTTTTTATACAAATTGAGATTTATTGATCCATAATAATGTGATGACATAGAGGATATTTGTTTTTTTTCGGTGAAAGATCGAAATTTATTTCATCGAGTGGACACCATCGGTAATATTTTCACATGTGGTGCAGCCAGGAGTGAAAATATTAATGATGGTGTTCACGAGATGAACTAAATTTCGATCTTTCTATGAAAAAAAAAAACAACAACAAATATTCTATTTATTTCATGCTTTTAACCATGTCTGGGAGGAGTTTTATCAAAATCCAGTACAGTTCTTTTCTGTTATTCCCTGTGGCGTACCCCTCCCGCATAGCAATGCATTGCAATATTACATCATGCGCAAGAAATCTAAGGTAAATGACGTCATATTTCCTAATTGGTTGTCAGGCACGTGCAATTCACCAAGGCGACAAGGACATGAAAATCGGTATTTTCACTGGTGATACCAGTGTAAGATTGCTATTTCTCGATATCCTACCGGAAAGCATGAAATAATTGCTTGGTATTATGCATGTCAGAGAAGCATTATACCATTCTTCCCAGAGCATGGGAATTTTTATGTTCTGGGCCCGTATTTAACAACCATTCAACCCTTTCCCAAACAAATCCCTGGTTTTTACGGGTTGGGCATAGAAGCCTTTTGAAAACATTGTGGGAAAAGGAGAAAATGCTGGTAACCAGCATTTTCTCCTTTTCCCACAATGTTTTCTACCCTATCATATAGAATAAGAAAAATCATATTTTTAGCAACTGTTAATTTGTCATCTGCAAAATGCTTTGAATTGGTCTGGTCCAAAATTTGCTGTTTGGGAAAGGGTTAAGAATGTTCTTTGTCTTATTCTTCAGAATTTTCTACATTTGTAAGTAATACAACTTCTGATTGGCTGAACGGAATGGTTGAACCAATCAGAAGTTGTGTTACTTAAAAATTTAGAAAACCCTGGAGAATAGACTAAGAATATTCTCAAGAATGGTTGGTAAATAAGTGCCCAGACTGTATATTTGTGAAATATTATTGTTCAAATAGTCACATGGCCAAGATGATCTTGAATCATATACATACGTTACACATCACGCAAAAAGGGAACATTTGGGCATTCTGAACATCAAATAGATGAAAAGAGATCATCATATGTGCAGGTCAATTTAAGGTGATAATGCAAAAATGATTCTATAACAAGGCACAATGACTACTTTTCATGTAGAAAAATGTCATTAAAGCAAAAAGTATCAACCTGGTCAACCTACGTAATTCACACAGTCTGTCCCAGGTTTACACTTTTTGCAGTTCCCAGAAGGTCCCTTTTTGCGTGATGGGTCACGAAATTATCCATGTATATAGATTTTACTAGATGATGCAATGTAGAAAAGGACAATTGTTTTATGAACATTATTGACAACATTGTGGAAAAAGTAACTTGATTATGTTGGTAATTTATGACAAAAATTTAATGCTAAGCAAGTTGTAATTGCCATTTATTGCATAATTGGAAAGTTTACGAGATTACTTAACATCTCCTTACACAGATTGTTTACTCATTCTTGCACTCATCCAAAAGTAGTAAATATGACAAGGTCACAACAGGCATTGTGATGATGCTGTTATGAGTTGCAGTTACATCAGTTTGCCCACAGCGGATGAGTTTCCGAAACTTGTGGTCTCTAACCGTGTGGATACAAAACATTGTGGGAAAAGTAGAAAATGCAGGTTACTAGTATTTGCTCCTTTTCCAATAATATTTTAACTCTTTACCAAACAACAAATTTTTGGACTGGTCCAAATTGAGAGCATTTGCAGATGACTTAATAAACATGATAAAAAGTTAAAATTTGCTATGGAAGGGTAGGAAGCATTGTGGGAAAAGGAGAAAATGCTATTTACTAGCATTATCTCCTTTTCCCAAAGTGTTTTTTAAGTCCTTCTCATTCAAGGTTGTCCAAAGTCGTCATTGTGTGGTAAAGGGTTAAAATGCTTCTTTCCCTGGGGATGGTAAGGCAAAGGGTTAATCTTTTCCTCTATATTTCCTGTATTCTTGTAGAGGTTGTCTTTGAAACGTGAACAATACAGTCCCAACTCTTCAGGACCCAAAGAAAGAGAGCTTTTGAAAACATTGTGGGAAAAAGAAGAAAATGCTGATAACCAGCATTTTCTCCTTTTTATACGCCCGTTGAAGATGGGATGTATTATGGGATCACCCATGGCGGGCGTTGGGGAGGGCAGGCGGCGTCCCCTTCTTTGTCCGGAGCATAACTTTGTCATCTCTGGTCCAATTGACTTGAAACTTGGCAGTTGTGTTTGTTGCAATAATATGGAGTGCAGTGCAAAAGAACCATAACTCTACCTCAAGCTGTCTTTGAATTATTTCCCTTTGATCGTCAATTTAACGGCATTTTCTGGTTGTCTGGAGCATTACTCTGTCATCTCTGTCTGATTGACTTGAAACATTGCATTTGTTTTTGTTGCAATAATACGAAGTGCAGTGCGAAAGAACCGTAACTCTACCTTGCGCTATCTTTGAGTAATTTCCCTTTGATCGTCATTTTAACAGCAATTCCTGCTTGTCAGGAGCATAACTTTGTCATCTCTGGTCCGATTGACTTTAAACTTGGCATTTGTGTTTGTTGCAATACGGAGTGCAGTGCAAAAGAACCTTAACTCTACCTTATGTTGTCTTTGAGTTATTTCCCTTTGATTGTCATTTTAACAGCTTTTTCTGTTTGTCCGGTGTATAACTTTGTCATCTCTGGTCTGACTGACTTGAACTTTGGCAATTATGTTTGTTGCAATAATACGGAGTGCAATGCAAAAGAACCGTAACTCTAGACCTTTCTGTGTTTGAGTTATTTCCCTTTGATCTTTATTTTAACATCATTTTCTGTTTGCCCCAGCATAACTTTGTTATCTGAAGTCTGATTGACTTTAAACTTGGCAATTGTGTTTGTTGCAATAATACAGAGTGCAGTGCAAAAGAACCGTAACTCTACCACACGCTGTTTTTGAGTTATTTCCCTTTGATCATCATTTTAACAGCAGTTTCTGCTTGCCTGGTGCATAACTTTGTCATTTTCAGTCTAAACATCTTCATATTCGGTATGCATGATTTTTGAAAAATTATTGAGTGCAGTGCATAAGAATCAAAATCTGCTGCACTGCTTTTTTCCTCTACCTGCCCTTTATGATTATTATTCCCCCTTGACAACTGGTGGTGTGACGAGCGTATCTTGCGACAATTTGCTGCTCTTCTTCCCACAATGTTTTCAACCCTATGCAAATCGGATTTTATTTTTTGAGTCACTTTACTTTTGTTGTCTGCAAATGCTTTGAATTTGGACAAGTCTAATAATTTGTTGTTAAGTAAAGAATTAATGTTCTTGTGACAAAGACGTTCAGATTGTTAAGTTATGATTTCAATTAGGCATTATCATGATATGTTAAGAAATCCTTTTTTGTAAATATTTTTTTAATCCTTTTTTTGTGCCATTTTCATTTGTTGTGTCTTTTTACAACTAAAAATGTTATTCTTGGGTGATTGACTGACTTGACTGATTGATTGAATGGTGTATGATGCCATTTTCAACATTAATTCAGTCATATTAGACCAACAGCTCACATATTCATGTATTTCATTGATTTCACAAGTATTAGGCGTGGGCTCTGAATTGTCTTGCCTAAGGACACTCCCACTCAAGAATTATTTTAGGAAAAATGTTTATCTGACCATAAATGTAGGTATGTATGCGCATATCTGTATATGCAATTTTAAGTCAAAATTTTACAATAAAATGTAACAGCATCAATTAGTAGTTTTCGTAGTTTGTAAAAAATATAGATTTTGCTCTATAAATATTTAGTTAATGAGGTATTAATTTGAGCAATGATTAATCATTTACCACACAGGAAAATTTTAGACCCATCCAAATTGGGAGTATTTGCAGACAACAAAATAAATGTGACTCAAAAATTGAAACTTGACTTTGGGAGAGTAGAAAACATTGTGGGAAAAGGAGAAAATGCTGGTTACCAGCATTTTCTCCTTTTCCCACAGTGTTTTCAGAAGGCCTCCTCCTTTTGGTCATAAAAACTAGGGATTCTTTGGTATAGGGTTAATACTTAACCCTTAACTCCACAAGGAATTTCTGTAGTATCTCTAATTGACCTTAAATAACAGCAAACATGAAGCTGTTTCTCATGTGTATATGACACCTTTTGATAGCATAGAAAACATTGTGGGAAAAGGTGAAATTGCTCGTCACGAGCAATTTCACCTTTTGCCACAATATTTTCCAAAGGCTCCTACAAGCAGTATGTAGAAATGAGTATCTATGGAGTAAAGGGTTAATCCTTTACCATACAGTCCCGAATTTTAACAACCTTGATAAAGAAGACCTTTGAAAACATTGTGGAAGTCTAGCAGGGTATTTCAGTTGTTAGTGTCTGAATTGTGACCTGATTGTTGTGGGTTCCATACCTGGTTGAGGCAAGCTTTCTTTCAAGCTATTTTTTCACCTCTCACCTCTGATGCATGTAAGAAAAAGTAGTCAGTGGTTTGGAAGGAAAGTTGTGTCAGTATTGGTGCAAGATAGCCAGGAAACACATGCATAGCTGCACTGACCACCATAACATAACCTAAGCTGTTAAAACAGCATTAAATTCCAAAGAAATACAACACATGATCACATAGCGTTGTGAGAAAATGAAAAATGCTGGTAACCAGCAATTTTTCTTTTCCCACAATGCTTTCTACCGTATTTATGACAAATTCAAATATTCCTTCATTTGAGTTACATTTGATTTCTTATCAGCAAATGCTTTCAATTTAAACAAGTCCACATTTTTGCTCTATGGGAAAGGGTTACCTAGATGTGTCAGCCTGGGTCTGTTTATTCACCAACTATTCTTCAAAACCTTCTCAGTCTTGTTCTCCAGAATGTTCTGAATTTGAAAGTAACAAAGTTTTTGATTAGCTTAACCATTTCTTTTAGCCAATCAGAAGTTTTGTTAGTTTCAATCTTGGAAAATAAGACTGAGACTGCTATTAATCCTTTACCATTCAATCCATACTTTCAACAACCCCGGGAAAGAGACCTTTTGAAAATGTGTGAAAAGGAGAAAATGTTAGTAAGCAGCATTTTCTCCTTTTCTCGCACTATTTTCTACCCATCAAAAAAAGAAATCACCATTTTAACAACATTTAATTTGTCGTCTGCAAATGCTTTGAATTTGGACATGTTTAAAATTTTGTCGTTTGGTAAAGAGTCAAAGGAGTTTAGTGAGTACGTACCAAGATGAAAAAAAAATTTGAATGAATGAAATGTAGCAAAATGGCAAATTGCTCATTATGAGTAATTTCTTCATAAGCCATTTTACTTTAAAAACTATTCCAGTGAAAGATGGAAGAGATCTCTGGAATGTACTGTGTCGGTCTCTTACCGCAGAATTCATTAAAATCTTTTACTTTTATGACCCTGGTTTTCCCACGTTTGTACCATTCTGAAAACAAATCCAGTCATTTTAGCCCCACTGAATTGAATTTTCTAAAAATACTTTCAATTTGGACAAGTCTCAGATTTTGTGGTCTGGTACTTTAAAAAGAAAAGAAAGACAATGCCATTTCAATGATTTATCTACAAGTACAAATGATTTTTATAAATATATATATATTAGTATACAATCTCTGATCAATAGATAGAGAACGGTAACAAAAAAGTATACAATTACAACATGATTTGAGCCGTCGGACAGGATATCAACTCTTAGGCTGCTAAGCTGGACTTTGTGGACTTTTACAGACATTGTAGATGAAGATTAGACTGCACAAAGTGTGCAGTCTGATCTTGGATCTACGCTGTCCAAAAAGATGAGATTTCTCTAACAAGCGAAATTTTTTATTTATAAACTATGGGTTTTCACTATCAGTATGAAATCTTACAAGCCATCTACTTAGAAGCTGAAGTGTTAATCATACAATAACAAAATTTTAATCATACAATAAAAAAAATATAAAAAACATGATCTAACTCTTTACCAAACAACAAAATTTTACACTAGCCCAAATTGAAAGCATTAGCAGACGACAAAATAAATCTAGTTCAAAAATAGAAATTTATTTGATAGAGGAGAAAACAATGTGGGTAAAGGAGAAAATGCTGGTTACCAGCATTTTCTCCTTTTCCTACATTGTTTTCAAAAGGCCTTCTCCTTAGGGATGTCAAAACTTGGGAATTTTTAGTAAAGGGTTAAGCCCTAACAACAGTAATCAAAATGATAAGTGATAATAATAAAATGTGATGATAATAAACAACAAGACAGAAAATTGAGCTTTGTATTCCTCACAAATACATTTGAAATACATTTTGTAAAAATTTCTGCTTTGACATGTTTATTTCTGGTTCACTAAACTTGCAGGGTCTGTAATTATCAACTATTCTCAAAAGTACTCACTGTCTTTTTCTCAAGATAAAAAGTAAAAAAATTGGTTTAGCCAATAAGAAGTTATGTTACTTTCAAATTTACAAAGTTTATGAGAATAAGGCTAATAATGTTCTTAAGAATGGTTGATGAAAAAAGATCCAAGTCCATGAGTGGGAGAACTATACTAATAGCTAGACCGTGCAAGTAAAATGTGATAAAGAGAAACAACACTAAACAGTGCCAGTACTATGCAGTGATAGTTCCAAAACTATGTGGTAGGCATATAACCAACAAATTAAAAGCACTAAATGAAATAATATAGGGTTCACACTTCACCTTTTAGCACACAATGCTGAGTTTTAATGATCCTGACAGTGCTTTTGAAAACATTGTGTAGAAAAAGGAAACCAACATTTTCTCCTTTTTCCACAATGTATTCCAAAGCTCTAATTTTCTCAGGGTCATTTAAAGACATGATTATGTGGTAAAGGGCCAAATCATTATATCTGTCTTTCCACAACGCTGAGTAAGAAGTCTTTTGAAAATATTGTAGGAAAAGGAGAAAATACTGCTTAACCAGCACTTAATGAGTTGAAAGGTTAAATAAGAAATAATCTTCTTTCTATTGTGGTTTATAGTTTATTCTAACATGACACGCGAATTCGGCTCCATAAACATAAAGCAAGGAAAACGTGGTAAAATATGTGACAATCCATGTAGAGTGACGTCATTCTATATCGACTGATGTCATTCAATGAGTGAGTTATTCAATGGAACATAATCTTCATCCGCGTGTTTAGTCTTAGTTTGAACTTGTTTTCCTTTCATTAAGAATTTGCTATCTTAGAATCGAAATAATCTTCTTTCTATCGTGGTATATTGTTCAATAAACCACGTTGTGAGTTATGAGGCGCAATGAATAACCCACTCGGGCTATCGCCCTCGTGGATTATTTATTGTGCCTCATAACTCACAACTGTGGTTTATTGAATGATATACCACGATAGAAAGAAGATTATTTCTTAAATAAACCACAGTTGTGAGTTATGAGGCACAATAAATAATCCCCAAGGGCGATAGCCCGAGAGGGTTATTTATTGCGACTCATAACTCACAACATGGTTTATGGAACAATATGCCATGAAAGAAAGAAGATTATTTCGATTCTAACATGTGTAACTCTTAATGACATGAAAACAAGCTCTTACTATAATGACAGGGAAAAAGCTCATACTTAAGAGTTTAAACGCGGATGCAGATTATATACCATTGAATATCTTCCTTTGTACAGCATCATATCACTCTATATGGGATGACGGTCACTCTACATAGAATAACGTATATTCTACTATGACACCCAACTTTGGCGCTAGGAAAGTGCAAGGAAAATGTGGTAAAATCTGCAAAAATCCATGTAGAATGACGTTATCCTATATCGAGTGATGTCATTCAATGAGAGAGTTATTCAATGGAACATTATCGTCATCTACGTTTTTACTCTAAGTTTGAACTTGTTTTCCTTTCACTGAGAACTGGCAATGTTAGAATCGAAATAATCTTCATTTTGTCATGGTTTATCATTCAATAAACCACATTGTGAGTTATGAGGCACAATGAATAACCCACTCAGGCTATCACCCTCATGGATTATTTATTGTTCCTCATAACTCACAACTGTGGTTTATTGAACAATATACCACGATAGAAAGAAGATTATTTCTTAATTTTACCAGGATTTCATTGCACTGTGTTTATAGAACCGAATGTATGTGTCATGTTACAATGTAGTATACCTGATAAACAGGATTGTAAGGTTAACCTGTTACCACACAGCAAAATTTTAGATCTATCCAAACTGAAAGCATTAGCAGACAACATTGTCAAATTGGCTGAAATGGTGCAATTTTGCTCTGATAGGGTAGAAAACAATGTGGAAAAAGGAGAAAATGCTGGTTACCAGCATTTTCTCCTTTTCCCACAATGTTTTCAAAAGGCCTCTTCCTCAGGGGCGTTTTAAGTCATCATTGTGTGGTAGAGGATTAATGTAGTATAGTTATATGATATAGAGGATCTATATTCTACAATTCCTTGTAACAAAGTTAAAAACAGTAAAAAAATATCACAGCTCAATTTGAAGCAAAAAATCTTAAGAATATTACTAAAAAAGAATAGATAAATAGAGACAATGATAAAAGAAGATAAAGTCCTTATAAAATAGAAATTATGAAAAATATCCATTTTAAAAAGTGAACATAAATTGATGTAAACCAAATATACCATCTACCTCACAGTGTTTGGTGTAAACCCCACAATCCTGTAAAAGACCCTTAGAGAAAAGTCTTTATGAAAACATTGCAGGAAAAGGAGAAAATGTTGGCCACCAGCCACATTTAGTTTGTCAGTTGCGAATTCTTTTCATATTGACAAGTGTAACATATTGTTTTCTGGTAAAGAGTTAACATTAATAAATTGGTATACTGAATTGGATCATTGCCAAACGACAAAATTTTGGAATGAACCATATTCAAAGCATCTGCAGACAATAAATTAATTGTTGCTAAATTCATGATTTCTCTCTCTGATGGGTTAGTAAAATTTTTCTCCTTTTCCCACAATGTTTTGAGAAGCCTTATCTGTCAGGGTTTTTGTGTGGTAGAGACTTAAAAATGGGAATACTTTAAATCTGCAGTGTGGTTCAAATGATGAAACTTTAACTGTGGTAGGTTAAAAGGAGAGAATTCTCTGTAACAGCATTTTTTCCTTTTTCAAAATTGTTTTCACAATGCCTCTTCCATATGAGTTGTTAAAACTCTGTCATGCATGGTAAAGGTTTAAAACGCGCAAGAGTAAAAAAATAAGGCACTGAGGACCACGCAACCAAGTTTTGTTTGCTCTTTACCACACAATTCCAAGTTTTAATGACCCTGTAGAAGAAAGCTTTTGAAAACATTGTAAGATAAGGAGAAAATGCTGGTAATCAGCATGTTCTCCTTTATCCCACAATGTTGTTTGTTCTATCAAAGAAAGAAATCAGCATTTCAGAAAAATACAGTTTGTCTTATTCTCTAAGATTTTCAACATTTGAAAGTAACACATCATCTTATTGGTCAAACCCAATGGTTTAGCCAATCAAATGTTGTGTTACTTTAAAGTTTGGAAAACTCTGGAAAATAAGACCCAACACATTCTTAGGAATGGTTTGCAAAGTGGGGCCCTATACTCCCGAAGGGGCTTGTCAGTGAAATGGGTAAAACACTAGAACAATTGCAGATATCCAAATTTTAAGAGTCATATGCACAACTACACATCATAGAAATTTATTGTGGCAAGTTTGAACTTATTCCTATGCAAAATGTAGGAGGAGTTGTGCTCTCAAGAAAAAGCTTACAGAAAGACTCACAGACATACAAATGGACGGATGTACAGATATAGAGATTAAGGCAACTGCTTGGTAAAACCAATATCTATTCCTGCCACAATGTTTCTAATCATATGTTCTGTAGCAAAGAAAATAAACATTGTTGATGAGAGAAAAGAGAAATAAAAATGAACTAAGCTTTTAACCCTTCACCCACACAATCTTAGGTCTAAAAACAAACCTAAGAAAAAAGCTTTTGAAAACGTTGTGGATAAAGGAGAAAATGCTCATAACCAGCATTTTCTCCTTTTTCCACAATGCTTTGTAAATTAACAACAAGCCCAAGAAAAAAAAGAGTTTAAAAACATTGTGGAAAAAGGAGAAAATGCTGGTAACCAGCATTTTCTCCTTTCTTCACAATGTTTTGTAGACTTTTCTACAATATTTTCTACACTTGTAGAGATCCATCCAAACACTTGAAACACACCTATACGGACTTCCAATTCGGATCAGTCTGGAATGTTGTTTGGAAAAGAGTAAACTACATCCAAATCTATTGAAGAAAAAAATGTAAAGAAAAAATTAGGTTTAAAGACAAAGGTTTAAAAAAAAACAAACTTGAAATAAATATCATAATGATTGTGCTATCTATGTGTTAATAACAATGACCCTTGCTCTGGTTACAGGGGGTTTTATGCGTCACTGTGATGCATTGTTCTGATCAAGCCATCACATGATTATGAGTCCATAAAATCCATTTTATCTAATAATTGACTAAATTTTATGGTAGAACTGGCCTTTAACAAACAGGGTCTGTACTCACCAACCATTCTTAAGAACAGTCTTTGTCTTACTCTTCATAATTTTCTGGCTATGAAAATAACAGAACTTCTGATTGGCCAAGCAGAGTGGTTTAGCCAATCAGAAGTTCTGTTACTTTCACATTGACAAACTTCTGAAGAATAAGACTACAAATGTACTTAAGAATAGTTGGTGAATACAGACCTAGAATTTTGACTGATAGCAAAAAGTTTTGACCCATGTTAGCCTGAACAGACTGTGCAAGCTGACACGGGTCAAAATTTTTGATAGATGCATAAAGCTCCCTTTTGACAGAAGATGATTAAAATCGAATAGTACAATCTAACCTATATGCCAATAACAATACAATAACTAAATCTACTTCCCTGAATTTTCTGTATATTTGGATAATACAGCAGTTTTTTCTCCCAATAATTTATAGCCTTTGCAGTTGATCATTATTAAATATGAAGAAAACAACAAAATCTCGGACTGGTCCAAATTGAAAGCAGTTGCAGACGATTATATAGATATTGCTCAAATGACAATTTCTGTTTTTGATAGGACAGACAACATTGTGGGAAAAAGATAAAATGCTGCCTATCCCTTGCAGCAGACCATTATCAAACCTTAAGCAAATGACAAAATTTCAGACTGGTCCAAGCTTAAAGGCAGTTGCGGACAACAATTTAACTCTTTACCTGATATGCCAATTTGAGGCTCTTCCATTTCAGCAGCAAATAAAGATATGATGTCAAAAATATGGAAAAATGAGGATACAAATATCTGATTGAGTGGAAAACATTGTGGGAAAAGGATAAATTGCTCGTTACAAGCAATTTCTCATTTTCCTACAATGTTTTCAAAAGTTGTCTGTTGTTGATATGTTAAAATAAGTATCTATGGGGTAAAGAGTTAAATGTATCTACAATGACGATTTCCACTTTTACAAGCATTTTCTCCTTTTCCCATAATGTTTTCAAAAGCTTTTTTCGACTTACCCAGTCATTAGAACTTGATTAAAACAGGGTTAACCCTTTACCACATGGCAAAATTTTAGACTTAACCAACTCGAAAGCATTTGCAGATGACAATTTCATAGTGGCTAAAATGATGTCATTTTTCTTGGGCAGCGTAAAAAACTTTGTGGAAAAAGGATAAAAATGTCATTTTCTCCTTTTCCCACAATATTTTCAAAAGGCTTCTCCCTTAAGGCGGTATAAGTCGTCATTGTGTGGTTAAGGGTTAGTGTGATGTACACAGATGGACAAAGAGTCTGATTCCCGTCTATCACTGAAAACATCTGAGCTATAATACAGTACATTTGCAGGCAACAAAATTTGATTTGATTGAAAAATTGTAGTTATAAGTTCATTGAAACCAAAATCTCTTTACCCTTCTGATGCTTTTAAAAAGAAAAAAAAAAAACCAAAACTTAACTTCAACAAACTTAAATACCAGTATAAAAAAATATCATCACAGCATTTCATCATCGTCATAAGTATTTCTAGGTGTCCGGGGTGACGCTATTTTCTTTAAAAGATTCTTTTTCTTCTTTTTCCCGGTTTTTGCTGCAATTGGAGGGAGTTTCGCAGGTGGCCTATCATAGTCATCGTTCACATACTGGGCGGAGATTACTTCCTCCTCCTCCATAATTGGATTTGCATAGGCGTGGCCATTTTGTTGACTCCGCCTTACAGAGCCCCTGAGTGGTTCACCATATGGCTGGGCCTGTATTCTACCCAAGTCTTTTGGATGTGGGTGGTCTTCGAACTGACGACTGGCTGGACGGAAGCGTGAACCATCTTCTTCTTGATCATCAAAGTACTGCTGCTGTTCTCTAGCCTTTCTAAAAACATCTTGATTCATACGAGAGCTGAAATGAAAAAATAAACATCTGTTATTCTACAAGCCTAACTCAAGCAGCTTCCAAAACCAGCATTTACTCCTTATTCAACAATATTTCTATCCTTCCCAAGAGAAATCTTAACATTTTGAATCATATTTAATTCCTAAAAGCTTCGAATTTGGACAAGTCTAAAATATTAATAATATGGTAAAGACTTGAAATTAAAAAGTCTTTTTTCATTAAAAAAAAGTACCAAATGCTTTCAGTCTTAAGCTTTGTTATTTGGTAAATAGTTAATATACAAATAGAACAAAATTCTCTTCTCAATCCTTTTCCACACAATCCCAAGTTTTAACAACCCTGAGGATATTGGCTTTTTGAAAACATTGAGGAAAAAGGAGAAAGTGATGGTAGCTATTATTTTCCCCATGTGCAATATTTTTTACCATTTCAAAGACAGAAATTACTATTTGAACCACAACCTATTTTTCATCTGCAAATGCTTTCAATTTGTTCGAGTCTAAATTTTGTCAATTAATAAAAAGTTTATCGTAGAAAATGGCTTAAAAAAAAATTCTTAAAACACTGTAGATAATCAACATGGGTCTAGGTGGAATTCTTGAGTATATATAGAAACATCATTATGAGCCATTTCTTCTTTTTTCACAATATTTTCCAAAAATAACTTGCTGTAAGATTAAGGATATCAGCTGCAGGTGGTACTGTGCAAAGGAAGAATCGAGAAACAGTGGAGAAGTTTGACAACTTGCTAAATGTTAGGGATTTTCCATATGTGACACTGTTTTCAGAAGCGTACAGCATTAACCCTTTACCACACAATCCTGTGTTTCTTCAACCCTGAGAGTCAAAGCTTTTTTAAACATTGTAGGACAAAGGAACAACAGGTATTATCTACTTCATTTAACCTTTTACCAAACGGCAAAATTTTTGAGTAGTCCAAATTTAAAGCATTTGCAGATGACAAAATAAATGCAACTGAAAAATTGAACTTTGTTTTTGGAAGAACAGAAAACATTGAGGGAAAAGGAGAAAATGCTGGTTACCAGCATTTTCACCTTTTCCCACAATGTTTTCCAGAGGCTTCTATCTCAGGGTCGTTAAAAGTTGGGATTATGTGGTATAGGATTAACCTGATCCAGGTGAAAATCATTTACATAAATTAATATTCTATTTTTATTGTTGGCATTGCTCAGTATTGTCCCGCATGGTCACAGAAATATTCCCAACAGTATACGCCAGTCAACCCTTAACCCATTACCAAACGACAATATTTTAGACTGTTCCGAATTGAAAGCATTTGCAGACGACAAAATAAAAGTGACTGAAAATTTGAAATTTGTTTTGTGACGGGTAGAAAACATTGTGGGAAAAGGAGAAAATGCTGGTTACCAGCATTTTCTCCTTTTCCCACAATGTTTTTTTAAAGGCTTCTTTCTCAGGGGCGTTAAAAGTAGGGATTGTGTGGTAATGGCTTAACATGCTGGATAAGTTATAAAATCTTTCCAGTCAATAGTACAATATCTTCCCATGTATATATATAAGTTTCCAAATAACAATCAAAGTTCTATTTACATGTTTAGCATAAAGATCAGGATAAGGTAAAATGGAACAGGCAATAACTATGTTTTCATTTTTTTTTCTATCTGCAAATGCTTGCAATATGAGCAAGATTTCTGTTTGGTAAGGTGAGAGATGCATTAGAATTTGAATAAAAAGTTAACTGTGTTGTGGGTAGAATCAGTCATGTGTAGACTGTGGCCAGTCAAGGAAAGTTGCTGGAAAGTTTGGATTTTGTTATTGGCACAATGACTTGTAGTCCTGCGACAAACTTGAGACAGATACGTGTACTTTCGAAAACCTTCTGTTCAATATGAATTTGAAAGGTTTGATCTAGGCATAAAAGTGAAAGCATATGGGAAAAGCATAATTGGTTTGCTTCCTAGAAACATTCTCCTTTTGCCACAATGTTTCCATAAATAGTATAGGTGTAGAGACTAAAAAGTTATCTGGATGAAGAGGAAATTTAAAGCACACTCTTAAGGCAGTGAAAATAAGAGAAATAATTAAACCTTCGCCGGACATTCCCATACCAGTAATTTAACAACCCTGACAACAACAGCTCATAAGAACATTGTAGGAAAGGCCAAAAATGACAGGAACCAGCATTTTTTCCTTTTCTTACAATGTTATCTACACTTTCAAAGACAAATCAAATCATTTTAATCACAGTTTATCAACTTTGTCATCTACAAAATATAAAAATTTGGGTAATTCTAAAAATTAATATTTTTTTCTTGTAACCAGTGAAATAGCACATCATATACAAACACACACACACACAAAAAAAACTGCCTGAACTCTTTTGAAACTGTGTATTTTTTGTAATCAAGTCACTCTTTGGCATAAGGAGGCTGAATGCATCTCTGTGGTGCTTGATACCAAGCAAGCTATCACATCAATTTAACCCTTTACCACACAATGCCGACTCTTAATGACCCTGAGAAAGAAGCCTTTTGAAAACATTGTAGGAAAAGGAGAAAATGCTGGTAACCAGCATTTTCTCCTTTTCCTACAATGTTTTCTACTCTATCAACAAAAAAATTGCACCATTTCAGCCACGAGAAATTGTTATCTGCAGATGTATTCAAGTTGGACAAGGCTAAAATTCTATCATATGGTAAAGGGTTAATCCAGTCTATCTCAGAATCGACCATGTCATGAGGTACACTGGTCCTTTGACATGTAGAAAAAATGACTGACAGCAAAAAGTATCTGCGCAGGCTGACCTGGGTCAATACTTTTTGCAGATCCATTAATGCCCCTTTTCATAGAGCATGACTAAATTACATGACCAAAGTTTTTTTTTATCATTTTCTGCTGTGTACTTGCTTACAAGTCTTCTTTTTCCCTGTAAATGAAAGTTGCTTTGTATTATTGTAATATCAAATTTTATCAGCTATTTGCAGTATGAGTATTAGAATGCTGGGCATGCTGAATCAGTTCAAAGAAAAGATCCCTTAGTTCAAGTAGATTTATTTTACATTAAAAAACAAGTTTTTACCACTTTAACCAATCTCTCCTGATTCTGCTTACTGGGATCTACACCACTACTCACAGTAAATAAGCTGGCCAGTGAATAATCCCACAGTTGACACCCGACACCAGGTCTTGAACTTGAGTTAATGGTTGTGAGGTAGAGCATTAGCCTTGTAAACTTACAGTTACGAGGCCAACACTCATTTCACAACCACCAACACTACATAATCATAGACACCACAAAAGGAAAAGATCAGGATCAGATCACATGGGAGTTGTAGTCTGAACTTCGATCTATGTCTTGAAATATATCCTAATAAAAATGTCTTAGACTGAAAACTGAAAAATTGTTCATTGCATCTTTTTAACCCTTTACCCTATAAGGCATTTCTATGGTATCTCTAATTGACCCTAAATAACAGCAAGGATTAAGCTGTTTCTTATGTGTATATGACACCTTTTGATATCACAGAAAACATTGTGGCAAAAGGTGAAATTGCTCGTCATGAGCAATTTCACCTTTTGCCACAATGTTTTCCAAAGGCTCCTACAAGCAATGCGTAGAAATGAGTATCTATGGAGTAAAGGGTTAACTCTTATCCTGCTAGTAAATAGTAAATTTTCAATTTGATATTAATAACCTAAACATTACTGCTTCAAAGGAATGTTTTGGGGAATAATATCTCCTTATCGAGCAGTCTGATCTTGGATCTACACTGTCCACAAAAGGTCAGCAAGTTGCGCTTTGCAGCCAAAAGGCTAAAGAATTGATATTTCTCCTTTGTCTCAGAAAATCTGGTATCAGACAAGACTCAAAATCGAGTGAGACACCAAACTTTTCTTATGCTGTAAGAAGTAAATATGAGCACCAAGAAAGTAAATGCAATATGATACTCATTTTCTTATATACATACAATTTTCAAAGACATAATAAAGTAATTACTGACATTTAATTCGAAATATCAAGTCTTTACCACACAATTTTGACTCTTAACAACCCTGACAAAGAAGTCTTTTGAAAACATAGTGGGAAAAGGAGAAAATGCTGGTAACCACCATTTTCTCCTGTTCCCAGAATATTTTCTACCCTTTCCAATCCAAACTTCAAATTTTCAGTCACATTTATATTGTTGTCTGCAAATGCTTTCAATGTGGATCGGTCTACAATTTTGTGGTTTGATAAAGAGTCAAACAAAATCTAACAAATAATAGTCCATTATAACTTTGTTTTATGAATGAAGGATGAGTTTCATACCATAACATTTCGACCAATCAAATTGCAGATCAACACATGCATATTTTACACACAAGATATATGTGACTTTTGACTGTCTATGATACAGTAAAAATACAGATTATTTTCTGTTGTGTGTGAGATCTTATCCGTGTGCAGAGCATGTGTTTTGGCCTGAAAATTTTCAGGTTTTTAATTTAAAACAATATATGTCATTGCAATAAAGTTCTTACCCTCTTCTACTGGAAGATACAGATTCATTCATACTGAGTTGTGAGGCTCTTCTCTGTAGTGGGGGTGGGGGAAATTTCTGAGCCAGCTTGACTCGATCAGTCAAATGAGACCTTGAAAAATAAAATACAGTATAACACATACAGTCAAATGTATTTAATCTTTAACTACAAAATCCCCAACTTTAATGATACTGAGAAAGAAGCCTTTTGAAAACATTGAATGAAAAGGAGAAAATGCTGCTAACCAGCATTTTCTCCTTTTCCCACAATGTTTTCTGACCTTATCCAAAATAAGTTTCAACTTTTGAGTCACATTTATTTTGTCATCTGCAAAAAGCTTTTAATTTGGACAGGTCCAAAAATTTGTAGTTGTTAAAGAATTACCCCTATCCCAAACCACATATTTTAGAGATCTTCCAAATTCTAACAAACCTGCAGATGAGGAATGAAAAATTTGAACAAGTGAGCCTAGGTTCTCTCATATGGTCAAAAACATTGTGTAAAAAGGAGAGATTGCTGGTAACCAGCATATTCTCCTTTTCCGCAATGTTTTAGAATCATTCTCCATCAGGGTAATTAAATTGCTGGTTTGTTTGGTACAGGAATAAAGCCGCAAATACATGGAGAAAAGACAAAGATCAGCTCTTAACTCTTTTGGAAACAAGCAGTTTTAACCCTGGGAAAAATTGCTGGTGACCAGCTGCATCTTCTCCTTTTCCCACAATGTTTCTACCCTTCCAAAAACAAATTTCAATTTTTCGTTGTGTTTATTTGTTGTCTGCAAATGGTTTCAATCTGGGATAGTCTACAATCTTATTGTTTGGTAGAAAATTAATGTTTGTTTGTTTGAATAGTGTTCTACTTCACTTTCAACATTATTTCAGTCACATCACGGTGACAGCTCACAAATTCATGTTTCCTTGGGTTTCACTAGAACTAGGCTAAGCCCTGAAGTGTCTTGCCTAAGGACACTGCTGTGAAAAAACCCAGTGGAGCTAGTGAGACTCGAACTTGGGACCTCCAGGTTACAAGTCCTGCACTTTACCACTGAACCACACAGGACCTTAAAATTAATGTAAGCTGTTGTGTAACTTAGAGACTGATACATTAAAAACTCAGATTTAGGAACTCATTAAATGAAAAGTACTTTCTATCTGTATTAACCTATGCAACCAACAAGGGCAAACTTATATAAAAAGATATAAGAATGATTATCATTTGATAAAGATAGAATGGCTCAAAAACAGACTGAAAAGGAGTTTAGATATGGCCTGCAACACACTTAAAGGGGCATTCGGACATTTGTGTAAAGTGTCATCTTGGATCAGCCTGCACAGTCTGTGCAGGCTAATCTAAGATGGCACTTTACCACTGCAAAAAATAGAAAATGACATAAAAACGGAAAGTGTCGTCTTGCATTAGCCTGTGCAGAGTGCCCAAGCTGATCCGAGATGACAGTTGACGCAGATGTCCGAATGCCCCTTTTCACCTCTTGCAAGCCATATAGTATTAAAATTGTACCCTTTTGTTTCAGCTCCTGACGCTGACATGAGTTGGGGATCGAATATTTTACTGAAAATCTCTTGGAACTCTTCCTCTGTTTTGTGAGGGTACAACATTCTCAGTACATTCTCTAGCTCTTTCTGAGAAATTGATGCGACTCTAACAAGCCCAGCAATGAAATCCATTTCCTGTAGACATAAATATAAAATTGGTTCAACTGTTTTTACCAAATGACAAACTTTAACTCTTTACCAAACTACGAAATTTTAGACAGATCCAAATTGAAAGCATTTGCAGATGACAAATTAATCAAAACTCAAAAAGTGAAATTTGTTTCCAGCAGGATAGAAAACATTGTGGGAAAGGGAGAAAATGTGCAGTTAAGGATTAACTCGTTACCAGACAACAAAATTAAAAGTGACACAAAAACTGAAATTTCTCATTGAAAAAGTAGAAAGCATTGTGGGAGAAATTGCTGGTTAATACTAGCATTCGTTTCTTTTTCCAAAAATGTTTTCAAAATCTTTCAGGTTGTTGAAAGAAGGAATTATGCTGTTAAGGGCAAACTTTCTTCCAGATGCGAAAGTTAAAACTTGTCAAAAATGAAAGTTACTGTTATTGCAGATGACAAATTAAAGAGGTGATTAAGATGGCAAAAATAGTTTTAGAACAGAAAACATTGTGGGAAAAGGAGAAAATGCTAGTTTCCAGCATTTTCTCCTTTTCCCACAATGTTTTCAAAAGCCTTCTTCCTCTGGGTTGCAGAAAATGTTATTGTGGGGTAAAAGATTAACAAAATGTTTAACATTAATGGTAAAAGGTTAACAAAAAGCATACTAATTACTACTAAAAATAATTTGTACAAAATAATTTGTATTCAATAGAAATTATTAATAAGCACAACTTCAGAACACAGTTTTTAAAACCTTATTACTACCGTTGGCCAACGCTCCATAAACTCCAGACTCTTTTATCAAGTCAGAATACAAAGCAATTATTTAATTTGTCTAAATTCATATACACTGCTTTCAACGCACGTGTTTAATAATTGAGTTGTTGAATAAATAAAAAAATAATAATAATACAATTGATAAAGTTTCATCTTTCACAACTGTTTTGACTGTAGATCTGGGATCGGGCTGAAATTCTTGCAAGTCTGATCTTAATCTACACTTAAAACTTATATCTCAAATATTATTTGTAATCAGACTGTGTATATCTGGGATCAGGCTGCAATTCTTGCAAGTCTGATCTTGATATATACCGTCCTCAGAAATTTAAGCCAGCTACAATTGTATATCTGGGATCGGGCTGCAATTCTTGCAAGTCTGATCTTGATATATACCATCCTCAGAAATTTAAGCCAGCTACAATTGACAGCTTCCGTCTCCATTAATATTGGTAATTCGACTGTGTAGATCTGGGATCAGACTGCAATTCTTGCAAGTCTGATCTTGATCTACGCCGTCCTCATAAATTTAACATGTAACAGCCAACATCTCTGTTATTATTCGTAATTATTTACTAATTTTGTCAAAATATTTGTAAGTGTATATTTATATACGTATTTCACTGTAAAACTAGAACCAGACGGCAATTCTGACAACTTTGTAATATTCGTAATTATTTGCGATCTACATTTCCCAGACTTTGTGGATTAGGGATCGGATTGCACACTGTGCGGTGCGACCCTGATCCACATCGTTTGCAATATTGTATTGAGGCGCTCTTAGCAACCGATAGGTTTAGAAGTTCAACTGTTAACATGCCATTCTTTTTTTTTAACTTAATTAGTATCTGTCTTCCCATGTTTCCTTCGGAAAACATGAAATTATTTCATGTGTTACCGACACACACTTTTTTTATATCTACATACATTCTTTCGCACCTCGTGGTTATTGTATTTGTATTGGCTATAAATATGTGTATATTTAATGCCAAATAAAGATTATGTTATTATTATATGTTATTATTATTATATTTGTTTATTACAAGTACATGTTGATCAATTAATTGAAACCAATCATGGGTGCAGGAAATGCCCTTATACATAATTTAACAGTATTTTTTCAAACCGCCATTGACCAATTGCATACTTATCATTAAAACTTTGACTTGTTGGAAAAAAAAAAGCATACTCAAACTTAGGTTTCCATAAATTTCCCCTTTTCCAAAATATTTAGAAAATACTGTTGTGTGGTAAAGAGTTAAGAAAAATTTTGACTTGAAAACATAATCAAACTTCAGTTTTGGAGAAAAAGCGTATGAAGTAAAGAATTGACACACAACTGTTTTTTACCTCAAACCTAAACTTGAATACCTGATACTTAGAAGGGAAAAAAATTAACTGTTTTGAACTGTATGTTTGATCCAAGCAGAGGCTTCTTTCCCCAATTTGTTTCTTATTTTGAAAATATGTTTCCTACTGCATAATTTACACTTTTATTACACAAGCAAAATATAGATTGGTCCAAAATTGAAACCATTTTATGAAGGAAATTTGAATTAACCCTTCACTAAACGACAAACTTTCAGGCTGATCCAAATAGAAAGCATTAAGAGTGCAGAAGATAAAATAATCGTACCTAAAAAATTGAGATTTATTTCCAGCAGGGTAGAAAACATTGTGGAAAAAGGAGAAAATGCTGGTAACCAGCATTTTCTCCTTTTCTCACAAAGTTTTCAAAAGGGTTCTATCTTGGGATCATATAAACTAGGGATTGTTTGGGAAAGAGTTAAATGCAGCTCATTCGATTTTTTCTTTGATACGGTAAAAAAAAAAATTGTAAGAAAAGGAGAAAATGCTGGTTACCAGCACTTTTCTCCTTTTCCTACAATGTTTTCAAGAGCCTTCTTGTCTAGAATCCGAACAATATAGAATTGTGTGGTTAAGAGTTAAACCAAAGTGTTTAGATAGACATAAGACTGTACCTGATTTTGTATAGCTTTTCTTTTCAGTAAGTCATACTCATATCTCATCTGTTCCAGTGTTTGGCTGATTTCTCTCTCCAACTGATTCCTATGTCGTAAAAAAAACATTGTTAGGTTATTTTCTGTTTGGCACAAGTTTAAAGTAGGACGAAATCTAATGTGGTTGTGAATTGCTGTCTTGGATTAGCCTCTGCAGACTGCTCAGACTGATCCTTACTATAACTGACACTTTATTTCAAATGTCCAAATGCCCCTTTTTGCGTATTGCAAGCCATATATAAATGCTGAGGACAATATAACTTTTGGTAACCAGCATTTTCTCCTTTTTCTCCACATTTTTATTTCTACTCTCTAAAGTAAAATTCCTACGATATACTGCAGTGTTTACCACTTTATCACACAATCCCAAGTTTAAAAAGCCCTTAGAAAGAAGCCCTCTGAAAACATCATGTAAAATGAAGAAAATGCTGGTTCCCAGCATTTTCTCCTTTTCCCTCTATGTTTTCTATTCTTCCCTAAACATATTACAATTTTCCAGTCACATAATATATTTTGTTGTCTACAATGATTTTAATTTGAACCAGTCTAAAATTTTGTGATTTGGTAAACAGTTGATACAACATCTCTTGAATGTGAGTCTAAAATTTTGTTACATGAATTTTGTAAAAAGTTATCCCCAAGTTACAATTTTGGACACTTCAAGAGTGAAAGTATTTGCAGACCACAAATTAAAAATTGGTATGAATTGAAGTTCACTGGTTAGGTAGAAAACATTGCCGGAAAAGGATAAATTGCTTGTAACAAGTAGTTTCTTCTTTTACTACATTTCATAAGCTTTACTCCTCAAAGCATGTAAAGCAGCATTTTCTCTATTTCCAAAAATGATTCTTTGACCCTTACAAAGACAAACCCCATAATATGAGATAGGTACATTAAATTTGATGTCTGCAGATTCTTTCAAATTGGACCAGACTAGAATTACTGTATACATTTATATATTCGTGTGTTGAAAACTGTGCAAATTACCGGTTACAGACATTTTGCA
This sequence comes from Tridacna crocea, assembly GCA_943736015.1. NCBI lineage: Eukaryota > Metazoa > Mollusca > Bivalvia > Cardiida > Cardiidae > Tridacna > Tridacna crocea. The sequence continues at coordinate 43,471,194 of OX031064.1, read as the reverse complement.
CATAGAAATGGTTGCAATTTATTATTTGTTGGTATACTTGTAGTGAATTATACAAACAGAAAAGTTTGACAATATTTCAAATTCGCGAAACAGCAAAAATTCTGTATTGCAAAAATTCTCACTTATACAGTATGTCATTTTGTTAATAGTTAAGGTTTCCAAGAGATTTCTACAGCTGAGGCATCGCAGAGGAATTAATTGACAGACATGGTTAATTCTAAATATGAAAATACTATAACTTCTGACTGGCTTAACAAAATGGCTTAGCTGATCAGAATGTTGTGATACCATCCAATTTAGAAAATTTTAGGTACGAAACTGAATATTCTTAACCCACCACACAATCCCCTTCTTTTGACGACCCTGAAAAAGTAGCCTGTATAAAACATTGTGGGACAAGGAGAAAATGCTGGTAATCAGTATTTTCTCCTTTTTCCACAATGTTTTCTATCCTTGACAGAACAAATTTTAAATTTTCAGTCGCTTTTATTGTTGTCTTCAAATGTTTTCGATTTGGACAAGCCTAAAATATTGTTGTTTGGTAATGAGTTAAGAATGGTTAGCAAATATGGATCCTGGTGACATCAAACTATCAAACTTCAACTAACTGACCTCATCTTCTCCATGCCGACCATATGTTTATGAATGAGAAGCATTTTCTTGATTTTGGCGGCAGTTTTATTCGGTGCTACCAAACCTCGTAATTCATCATCTTGAACCTGTATCATAGATTTCTCACGCTGTTCTAGTCGTAGTTGTAACTTCTGACGCAACATCTGAAACAGAATTACAATGCCTGTGTGACTTCATATTGCTCATAGATTTCTGTAACCTCCAATGTAAAAGTACAATATTTTATCCAAAGTTTTAGGAAACATTGTGGGACAGGGAGCATTTGCTTGGACAGGAAAGATCAGTTTATGTCTAGTCCGTTTTTCTAATGGAAACAAGCAGTTTTAATAAAGAAGTGACTCATTCCATTATTCAGATATCCAGTAAGGATGATTTTTCAAAACGAACAGTGCTTGCTTCTACATCCAGTTCTTTGACATATAAAAACGATAGTGTGATTTGGCTGATTTGTTTTGTGTTTCACGCTGTTTTCAACACAATTTCCTTCAAATCACTACAGCCAGAGCATTCATGTTTTCTTGAGTTTCTTTCACTTGTTTTTTGCACAATATTCTTTCCAAGCCACTGGCTGCTTTCCCTCATAACCGTCATTGAAACAATGACCAGTGAAAAAATAGTGGAATGAATCCTGTTGCCATGACTATCATCAATCCTTTGAAAGAAATTTGCCAAAGTGGGTATTTACACTTAAGACCCCTCGGTTTCAAGTCCACGTACACCACCAACTGTGCTATTGGGCCAACAAAGACTGGTTTACCCATGAACCTTTCCAACATTCTGGAATAGTTTTGAAGAGCACAGTATAGTGTTTTTTTCCCCGAACCAAAACATCAACTTCAGTTTTGATAGTGAAAATCTTATTTATCTATCAACATTAAGTGAGCCATGCTTTGTGAAAAGGGGGCTTAATGCATCTGCAAACAGTATCAACTCAGGTCAGCCTATGCAGTCCACACAAGGCTGACCTGGGCCGAAACTTTTTGCCATTGGTCAATTTTCTGCAGCTAAAAAGACAAAATAAATTCAATGGATCTATAATGCTGTGAATACTTGCTTGGTATCATGTGTTGTGGAGATGCATTAAAGGTGGGTATTTAGATTTTTCACAACTCACCAAATTAGAAAATACATATATCACTGAAATTTATATGAAAAAAACAATACAAACCATGAATAATTAAGAAGCATAAAATTACAAAAAAAACTTTTTTGATGGTGTACCTTAAAAGGCTACATAGCCTCTTAAGATATTTTCAGAATTTGCACCAGAAATAAAAAAAGTATTGTGGGAATGTCAAATGACTCGCACGTGACTAATGACAATTAAATTCCATCACATAACCAACATGTAATTATTTTCCATAATGTTTTCTTTGGACGCTATGTTTGAAGCTTTGTCTGTGTATTTCTGGTATGTAAATAAGCATGTAAAAATAGAACATGTTTCCCGTCGATGCCGACCTGGGCGGTATTAAATCTCTAATTTGTCTTGTTGTTAGATGCTTTGCAACTACTGGGGTTTTTTGAATGAAAATTAAAAGGCTTTGGACATTTAAGGATTTTTTTTTGTATTTTTGCAAAATTTTCATCCAAAGATCTGAAGGGCTACCTTTAAGCCCCCTTTTCACAGAGCAGGGCTCATTTATATCGTTAGATACATAAAAAACTTACTACAAAGTAAACTTCACTTATTGTGCTCCTACCCCCATTTGGTTTAGCCTATCAGACCTAAACCCTTTACCACACAATGATGACTTTTAATGCCCATGAAAAAGAAAGCTTTTGGAAAGATTTAGGGAAAAGGAGAAAATGCTGGTTTTCAGCATTTTCTCCTTTTCCCACAATGTTTTTTACTCTATCACAAAACAGTTGCACCATATGAGGAACATTGAAATTGTTGTCTGCAAATGCTTTCAATTTGAACGGGGCTAAAATTTTGTCATCTTGTAGAGGGTTAAGTTACTCTGAAATAAAGAAAATTCTAGAATGAGACAAAACATGTTACAAAGAATGATTGCACTTACTACTTCTTGTTGCTTTCTTTGATTCTCTAGTCTTTGATTCAACTGCTCTTGTTCCTACAAAGACAAACAAAGTGTTACAGCTTGAAACAAAGTTCAAGAATTTATTTGAAATACATTTTGTAAAAAACAGAAAGCTGGCAATAATTAAAACCTATCTATTGAAAGCTGATTATAATTTAAACCTATCTCTTTTTAACATTTCCTTCTTTTTCAAGTATGGGTTATACCTTTGAAAGATTAAATTTCTCGTCTGGGCTACATTATAATTACTTAGTTGTCTGCAAATGCTTTCAATTTGAACAGTTCTAAAGCTTGGTCATTTGAAAAAGAGCTAAATGTACAGGGAGAGCTTTTAACCCTTTCCCAAACAATTCCTAGTTTTCAGAAGCCTGAAAAAGAACCCTTTTGAAAACATCATGGCAAAAGGAGAAATTGATGGTAACCAGCATTTTATCCTTTTCCCACAATATTTTCTACCCTCCCAGAACAAATTTGAATTTTGGGTCGGATTAATTTTGTCATCTGCAAATGCTTTCAATTATGACAAGTCTAAAATTTTATGATTTGGTAAACAGTTAAACAGAGACTGGCTTATAAGTAAATTATGATCTCACCTCTTGGTGTCTTCTGATCACAGCCTGTGTTTCTGGATCAGACAGAACTCCTCTAGCATTCAGATCATCTATCAGACTGGTCTTTAGATTGTGGATAGCTCGCTGCTGCTCTTCTATCTTAGCCAACTGCAATTGTATCATATCAAAGTTTAGTGTAAAGATAATTGTTTAGTGTAAAATTTAGTGTAAAGATATTTATTCCACTTCAATTGAGAAACAAGTTCTTGCAGTTACACTGACCTCTCTCTATTTCGCCACCTTGAAACCGCACGGGTACTCGCACTAAATATGTGGGCAAACCAAACGGTCACATAGCTGACATCCTCTCCCAGGAATAAAACTTTGGACCTAATGGCTACATGGCTGATGCTGTACCTCATGACAACAGATACCATAAATATCATGTCAAACATTAACACTCTCTAAAAATCTAGTGATACTAAAATTTACATACATTGTTACTGTATACCTATCTGGATTTACAAATACCTAATAGTATACTTACAAATTATTTGGAGTTTCTCATGTAAAATTGTCATTTTTCTAATTTTTCAAATGTTTAACTCATTACCAAAAAATCCTGAGTTTTAACAACCTTATGAAAGAAGCCTTTTGAAAACATTGAGGGAAAAGGAGAAAATGCTGGTAACCAGCATTTTCTCCTTTTCCCACAATGTTTTTTACCCCATAAAATATAGAAATCACCCTTTAGGCAGCATTTGATTTGTCCTCTGCAAATGCTTGTAATTTGGACAAGTCTACATTTTTGTCGTATAGTAAGAAGTTAACTCTTTACCAAACAACAAAATTTTAGACTTGTCCAAAATTGACAGCTTTTGAAGACAAAAAATTAAATGTGACACAGATGATAAAATTTGTTTGTGACAGGGTAGTAAAAATTTTGTGAACAGGAGAAAATGCTAGTTACAAGTATTTTCTCCTTTTCCGAGAATGTTTTCAAAAGCTTTCTGCTCCAGGGTTGTTAAAAGTCGTGGTTGTGTGGTACAGAGTTAAACTATATGTTTTTTCCAGAGGCCTAATATATTAAATAAACTTCCTGAACTTGAAGTCTTGATTTATCAGATAAAAATAAATGTGATGCAAGCATGACTTCTGAATTTCTACCTCTTTGGCTTTGGACATCTGTAAGCTGGCTATCAAAGCTCCCAACCTTTCTTCTTGTTCCTTCAGTGCCAGGGATCTTTCTTTTAACATCTCCATCCTCACCTAGACAAAACAGACACAAAAATGTAATAAACGAGAGCACCTCATGCATTATGCAACACTCCACTGCAAATTGATTTTTGAGACAGATAAATTTTCAGTAACTGATAGCGTATTTAGTTTAGTTTAACCCTTTACAACACAATGTCTACTTTTAACACCTCTGTGAAAGAAGCCTTTTGAAAACATTGTGAGAAAAGAAGAAAATGCTGGTAAACAGCATTTTCTTTTTAATTCTTTGGTCACATTCATTTTGTCACATTCATGTTATCATTTGCAGATGCTTTCAATTTGGACAAGTCCAAAATTTTGTCGTCTGGTGAAGGATTGAATGTATCTATTTTATATTGATTGAGAAACTAGCTCTTGCAACTTATACTTATCTCTTGTGATTCTACTTCTTTGGAACAACATCAGTACTAGCACCAATGTGTAGGCCAATGAAAAATCCATAAGCTGTACATGTATTTGAACAAGAGCAACCTTAACACTTTACCAAACAATCCCAACTTTAAACACCCCTGAAAAAGAAATCTTTCGAAATTTGTTTCCAGCACCGTAGAAAACATTGTGGGACAAAGAGAAAATGCTGGTTACCAGCATTTTCTTCTTTTCCCACAATGTTTTCAAAAGGCTTCTATCTCAGGGTCATAAAAACTAGGGATTGTTTGGTAAAGGGTTAAACCCACTTGGACAGAGCATGTCTAAAATAACTTACAGTTTCCATTTCTGCATCCCAGTCTAATTTACGACCTTGGAGAATGGCCATTTTCTGTTCCACATGTTCTTTCATCAGTTCTGCTTGCTGATGACGACTCTCATCATCAGATTCCTCGGCATTATTCTCCATTCTCCTTCTCTGGGTCTGAAGTATTAATTATCATATTTGATTAAAGTATTGAGGTTGAAATATTTTTTGTCCCCATGTATATAAATGTTCTGCAAAATGTTCTCTAATGGATATTACATACTCTTTAACTCTTTACCACAACAATCCCAATTTTTGACGACCCTGAGAGAAAGAAGCCTTCTGAAAACATTGTGAGAAAAAGAGAGAATACTGGTCACCAGCATTTTCTCCTTTTCCCACAATGTTTTCTATCCTTTCCAATACAAATTTTGTTTTTTGAGTCACTTTAATTTTGTCGTCTTCTTATGCTTTCAATGTGGAACAGTCTAAAATTTTGTCATTTGGTACAGAGTTAATCTTTTACCAAACACCAACATTTTGCACAAAATCAAATTGAAAGCATCAGACAACAAAATAAAAGTAGCTGAAATAATGATTTTTATCTTTGATAAAGAAGAAGACATAATGGTAAAAGATGAAAACTTCTCCTTTTACCACAATGTTTTCGAAAGACCTCTTCCTCAATGTCATTAAAACTTAAGATTGTGTTTGTAAAGAGTTAAAGATCCTTTAACAACTATAGCCATGACCATCATAGATCAAGATCAGACTGTGAAAAATGTGCAGTCTGACCTTTGGCCTACACTCTCCAACTCACTATATCTTTATAGTCAAAAGCAATAATGAAATTACACTTATTTTTCATCTTATCTTCTGACAGAAAATGTCTGTTGGCACTCTTTGGGTTAAAAAAGTAACTTATACATGTATATTAAAAGATTTATGTCTGTAATAGGATTCATGTCTATATTACGTTACAACTATGTCTTTTAGTAATGATTTTCTCTTCTGCGGGAAACAGTTCTGCAGGTGTAGAATGTCTGCTGGTAACAAGCATTTTCTCTTTTTCTCCCAATCTTTTCTACCCCAACAGAAAACTTTGGTGGCTTCTACTTTTCAGAACCTTTTGCAAGTTTGTGCCAACTTTCCATTTGTCACCCACAGATTACTTAAGATTTCCAAGAATTTCTACAAATTGTTGTTTTATGACAGGTAACAATGTTCTAGCAATAGGAGTTACTTTTACCGCAACATTTCCAAGTTAAGACTACAGTAATATGAGACCTATTGGCAAGAGAAAGTAAATATTTCAAGCTATTCCTACCTCTGTTTCTCTATGCTGTTTTAACTGGAGTTTTTCCATTTGGTGTGCTCGCCTTTGTGCAAGTTTCTCTTCAATCATCCTTTTCTGTCTCAATTTATTCAAAGTCAAGCTGCATAAAATATATATATGACATAAAACTCTGTAATCTAACACTGTACTAGTTTGTCCAAGACATGATAAAGTATGCCACGAAATATGTTTGAAGGAAACAAAGGTATTTGAAGCATGCTCTGTGAAAAGACCATCTAACTCTTTACCACACGAGAAAAATTTAGACTGGTCCAAATTGAAAGCATTTGCAGACGACAAAATAAAAGAGACTGAAAAATTGAAATTTGTTCTGGGAAGGGTAAAAAACACTGTGGGAAAAGGAGAAAATGCTGGTTACCAGCATTTTCTCCTTTTCCCACTGTGTTTTCAAAAGGCTTCTTTCTCAGGGGCGTCAAAAGTAGGGATTGTGTGGTAATGGTTAATGAATCTGCCAAACTATCGACTCCAGTCTGCCTCTGCATTTCATGCAAGCTGTTGTCAGGACGAATCCTGAAGTATTTCCTTTAGAATTTATAATAGTCTTTTTTCTAGTTTAAATGAGAATTGTTTTCAAATTTGATATAAATGAAAGGTTATTTGGCAACCTGGCTCTGTAATCACCAACAATTCTTAAGAATATTCTGTTTTAGTCCTGAGAATTTTCTAAATTTGAAAGTAACACAATTTCTAGCTGGCTAAACCAATTTGTCTAGCCAATCAAAAGTTAAGTTTTATTACTTTATAAATCTTTAAAAATTGTGTTACTTTCTAAATCTAGAAATACACTCAAAACAAAGTGAATAACATTTGGTGAGTACAGACCCTAACTACTTTCGTATACAAATGAAAGTGTTGGAATATCAATGAGGGAACAGAGTCAAATAAAGAATACACAGCATAGATCACTTTGTACTTTTGTTGATATACATGATCCATACTCTAGAAAAGGGGTCTTGGTGCATCTTCTTAATACATAGTATCCACAAAATCCACTTTCAGTACCAAACCAAACCAAAAGACTGGTTCTTTGTCATGCAAAAAAAATAACTAATAGTCAAAAAGTTTTGGCCTTGGTCAGCCTGTGTAGACTGCGAAGGCTGATCTAGGTCGATACTCTTTGCAGATCCATGAAGCCCCCATTTTCTTATAGCATGGTTCACATGCAAATCATGTTTGTATAATTTACTTCTTTACCAAACAAAATAATTTTAGAAAAGTCCAAATTGGAAGCATTTGCAGATGACAAAAATTAAAATTTGTTTTGGAAAGCATAGGAAACCTTGTGGGAAAAGGAGAAAATGCTGGTTACCAACATTTTCTCCTTTTTCCACAAGGTTTTCTCAAGGCTTCTTCTTTCTCAGAGTTGTGAACATTGTTTGTTAAAGGTTTATGTGCCTCTGTAACTTACTTGTTTTCTAATTGAACCATCTGCTTTTCATGTTCCTTCAGAATTCTTTCTCTCTCTTGATCTGATATTGAAACTTGACTGCTTACGAGTTTGCTGAAAAATAATTCACGGGTATCAAAATGGGGATGGAGAAGTGAACACAAATTAATTTTCTCGCTAGTGGCTATTATTTTGACTGAATGTTCAATAACAGATTGTTATAATCTCTCCCAGCAGTGTATTAAACCCATGACTTATTTTTGATAAAACACAAGTGTAATATTGTTTTTCAGATCCCGATTCTGATAAGTTTTCAGTCATGAGCACTTGAAGCAAACAAAACCAATCACAGTTTGAGCTGGAATTTATATTATTATGCAAATTTGGGGAAAAATGATGTCACTGTTACTTAGATGTATATGCATGGAAAGTTTATGAGTTCATGTTCAAAGAGAAATGCAGCGGAAGAATCTTAAAATCAATATTACTGCAGAAATAGTTGGACTTAACCCCACTTTACACTATTTCATTCTATTTCTGGTGTAAATGTCAAACAATTATCTACCTTTATTTCATGCTTTCCGGTAGGATATCGAGAAATATCAGTGAAAATATTTTTCCATCTTACACTGGTCCCACCAGTGAAAATACCGATTTTCACGTTCTTGTTGCCTAGGTAAATTGCGCGTGCCTAACAACCAGATGGGAAATATGACGTCATATGCCTTACATTTCTCGCGCTTGACGTAACGTTGCTATGCGGGAGGGGTACGCCACGGGGAACAAGGAAAAAGAACTGTACTGAAATTTGATTTATAAAGCTCCTCCCAGAAAGGGTAAAAAGCATGAAATAAATAGAATATTTGTATTTTTCGGTGAAAGATCGAACTTTATTTCATCTCGTGAACACCATCGGTAATATTTTCACGAGTGGCTGCGCCACTCGTGAAAATATTACCGATGGTGTCCACTCGATGAAATAAACTTCGATCTTTCACCGAAAAAAACAAATATCCTCTATATATATGTACACATTTAAACCAAACTATAACTATAAACATAGACCCTTGAACGGTATAGTGGCTAAAGATGCAGGGTATTTTATGTGTGTCATTCACTTTATGTGATAAATAGAATTTCACATTCATGTTTATGTATTTTCATTTTTATCAAACCTGTTGCTCAACTCTTTACCAAATGACAAAATTTTAGACTGGTCCCAATTGAAAGCATTAGCAGATGTCAAAATAGAAGTTACTGAAAATCTGAAATTTGTACTGGGGATGGTAGACAACATTGTTGGAAAAGGAGAAAATGCTGGTTACCAGCATTTTCTCAGTTTCTTAGAATGTTTTCAAAAGGCTTCTTTAACAGGGTTGTTAAAAGTCAGGATTGTGAGCTAATGGGTTAAGATGTATTTGATGCTTGCCAAGTCTAGTGTCATACAATTTTAGTCAACTCATTTATGGTCCTCAATGTCAACTTCACAATAATTTGTGTACTTCTAAATGATATGATTTAATTTCAGATTTATTCAAATACTTCCCCTGTTTACTTTTGACAGCAACTGTGACTTTAACATTCTTTACCTAATGACATTTTCTTCATATTCTCTTAACTGCTCCTGTTCTGTCTTCTCAGCTTCTTTTCTTTGGTTCCACTCAGCTCTATTTCGCTCTAGTCTCTCCTGAAGATTGGCCAGTTGTTTCTGACGACCCTGTTCCTGAGACCTGCGTAAAGCCTGAACTTCTCGCTCGTGTTCCTGCAGTAATTTTCTAACCATTTCATCAGCATTACCTGCAAAATAAATGCCTTTATTGCTCACTTGTGATAATTTAAAGGTAAATTGCTTTTTTTGGCCTGCACAGCGAAAGATTCTAGAATGAAACTAAGAGCTGTGACTTACTGTGACTTGATACCCCCTCACCAGTGCTTTGACAGAAACAGGCAAATACTAGTACTTTGTACACAGACGGACACACACACATACACATGGACACACACACAGGCAGACAGGCTGATTCCAGTATACCCCCGTAAACATTCATTTTGCAGAGATATAATTATTCAACCATCTCAAAGAACTAATATCATTTGCTGAAACAGATATGTATTCCAAAAACCAGTCGTGGAATTTAGAGGTAGAATTTAGTAAAGAATAGCTTAAGAATATAGATCCAGGAGTCAAGATTCCCAGGATAGAGATATATTTTTGCTAAATCAAACTGAAAACCACATTTGTATATAAGCCATGCCCTGATAAAAGGGGGATTAATATATTCATATGATGCATTAACTCTTTACCAAGCAATCACGGGTTTTCACCACCCTTAGTAAGCTGCCATTTGTAAATATGGCGGGAAAAGTACAAAATGCTGGTAACCAGCATTTCTCCTTTTCCGACAATGTTTTCCACCTTACCCAGAATGAATTTCAATACTTTTGTCATCTGGAAATGCTTTCAATTTGGACCATTCTAAATTTTTGTCAAAAAAAAAAAAAAAAAAAAAAAAAAAAGAAAACTAGTCCGAATTGAAAGCATTTGCAGACAACAAAATAAATGTGAATCAAGAATTGAAATTCTATTTGGAAAGGGTAGAAAATACTGTGGGAGAAGGAGAAAATGCCATAACGTTTTCTAAAGGCTTCTTTCTCAGGGTTTTCAAAGGTAGGCATTGTGTGGTTACGGGTTAAGGTACTGCTCCTATGAATCAGAAAGAAAGTTTACCATTTTTGGGAAGTTTAGTTAGCAGTCCTTGCTGAATAACCTTGAGTTGGTCTTCTGTTTGTACCAACATTTCATTCCTGAGTTTTGTCAAATCCTGATAATTTTCCTGGTCGATTTGCGCATCCAGTTCATTCCGCTCTAATCTCTGTTGTGAAAGCAGTTTCAGGCGACCTTGAGCATATTCACTGGGATCTGAAAAGGGTACACGACAAATTTCACACTCAACTTTACACTCAGTACTTTGATCTTATAGTCCAAGATTTAGTGAATAAACTTGATTCATTTTTTACCAACAAGCTGTTTTCACAACTTTTGTGGAAGTAAGCTTTTGAAATCATTGCTGGAAAAGGGACACTGCCCTTGTAGATTTTAATATCTGAACATATTCTTGACAGATGATGATCTCAGAGTATATATATTCGTTGATCATTCTTAAGAATATTCTTAGTTTTATTCTCCAACATTTTCTAACTTTGAAAGTAACACAACTTCTGATTGGCTAAACCATATGACTTGATAAATCAGAAGTTGTACTACTTTCAAACTTAGAAAGTTCTAGAGAATAAGACTGAGAATGTTCTTAAGACTGGTTGGTGAATACAGACCCCAAACTGTAATTCTTGACTCTCTCTTTGTTTTATCAAGGATTTGGAGGATCACCTTCCCAGAAAGTGAAAAATAATAGATTGAAATAGAAATATAGCGGCCCGCAGTAGTTAGGTATTGTATTCAAATCGGGACAAAGCCATCTTAAAGTCATCATTTATTGATGACTCAAAGCCTTGTTAGGCAAAGAGTCTGTTTTTGGACAATAAGTGGGATAAATGGCTCAATGGCCAATCCAAGAAGAGCCCCCAACTTCCAAACAAAGTCAGTAACAAAGAAACAAATGAACAAATGCATGGCAGAAATGAGCGACTGGGCAGGATTTGAATCCTAGAACACCCGAATGAAAGGCCAATACCATAACCACTGAGCCAAAGAGATATCTCTCCAACGCAGTTGTTAGGTATTGTATTTAAATAGGGACAATGCCATGCACAAAGGAGTGGTATCCAATAACAGTTGACTGTTCCAATAAGTTAATTAAAAAACCATTAACCTTTATCGCATAATCCCAAGGTTTGACGCAGTGGAACAAGGCTTTTGAAAACATTGTAGGAAAAGGAGAAAATTCTAGTAACCAGCATTTTCTCCCTTTTACTTTTCAACCTATTTAAGGACTAAAACAATCCATTGGAATGTAGCCAGGTACAGGTATTTGGTGATATATCGTGTGGCCGTATCGACATGTGGTTCAGTAGCTCAGTTGGTTAGAGTGCAGGAATGGTATTCCTGAGGCCTGGGTTCAAATCCCGGTCGAGCCGTGATATTTTTTTTCACCACCTATTACATTTGGCGCCCAACATGGGGTACCTCAAGAACGTCTCACAATGTTTCTCTGTCTCCAGAATTCGGGACGAATTCTAAATTGGGAGGGGTTATATGTAGCCGGGTACAGGTATTTGGTGATATATCGTGCGGCCGTATTGACATGTGGTTCTGTAGCTCAGTTGGTTAGAGTGCAGGAACAGTATTCCTGAGGCCCTGGGTTCGAATCCCGGTCGAGCCGCGATATTTTTTTCACCACCTGTTACATAAAAAAATATCGCGGCTCGACCGGGATTTGAACCCAGGGCCTCGGGAATACCGTTCCTGCACTCTAACCAACTGAGCTACCGAACCACATATCCATATGGCCGCACGATATATCACCAAATACCTGTACTTAGCTACAGGAAAACAATTGAAATGTAAGTCTGTGATTTTTCAAAATTATGGTCAAGTGTAAAATTTTGCAATGATTTAAGCCTTTCCCAAACAATCCCTGGTTTTATGACCCTGAGATAGAAGCCTTTTGAAAACATTGTGAAAAAAAAGAGAAAATGCTGGTAACCAGCATTTTCTCCTTTTCTACAATGTTTTCTACCCTGCTGGAAATAAATGTCAATTTTTGAGTAATATTTAATTTGTCGTCTGCAAGTGCTTTCAATTTGGACCAGTCTAAAATTTTGTCGTTTGGTAAAGAGTTAAAGGTTAACCCATTACCACACAATCCCTACTTTTTACGACCCTGAGAAAGAAGCCTTAAGAAAACATTGTGGGAAAAGGAGAAAATGCTGGTAACCAGCATTTTCTCCTTTTCCCACAATGTTTTCTACCCTTCACACAACAAATTTTAAATTTTCAGTCACTTTTATTTCGTCATCTGCAAGTGCTTTTAATTTGAGCCAGTCTGAAATTTTGTCGTTCACTAAAGGGTTAAAGGAGTTCAGAGTACACCCCATGAAAAGAAAATGATTGATAAAATCACTACCAACAAAATAATCTAGTCCAACCCAGTAGCTCACCTCTGATGCATATGATAAAAGTAGTCAGTGGTTTTGAAAGAAAGTTGTGTCTACACTGGTGTGAGAAAGCAAGGAAACACACGCATATATGGACTGACATCTGTGATATGACCTAATCTTTTAAAATGACATTAAACTGAAAAAAATCATTAGAAAAAAAAATAAAATAATCTAACCAATAGGTCCATCTGCCTGCATTTCTTGACATTTTCTGTCATATTCCTTTTGCTCCAGTTCTTGGTTTTTGGTCAAATCATTTAGACGACTTTTCTTCAAGGCAGACAGTTTTTTATGAAGTTCCTGCTCCTTCATTGTTCTATCTTTCTCCATTCTGTCCTTTAATGCCAACATGTCTGCCTTTGCCTGGTCAATCAGTTGGTTGGCATCTGCTGCGCTGATGGTTTTGTTCCTGAAATACAATAGAATGAATGAATAAATGTTGTTTTACGGCTCATCGACAGCTTTGGTAATTTAGAGCGCATTTCTGTGTTAAAAGATGATAAATACAATAGAATATGAGAAAATTTACAAAACAGAAACAAACAAAACAAGTTTAACTCTTTACCAAATGACAAAATTTTGGACAGGTCCAAACTGAAAGCATTAGAAGAAGACAAAATAAACGTGAATCAAAATTGAAAATTGATTTGGAAAAAAGGAAGTCAGGAAGTCTCAAGGAGAAAGATTTGTTAAGTTTACCCTGAAAACCTTTTGTTCTGCTAGGGAGAGTGGGGGAGAGATATTGCTTAAATAACAGATTGTCTTACTTTTTCATTTTCTCCATCATTCCTATCTGATGTCCAGCTACTGTATTCAAAATGTCGTCATTGTCCTCCTCTTGAGCTTCCTGGATAAATAACAAAGTAACTCTGTACCAAACAACAAAATTACCAAGAGTAATTACAGACAACAAACTGAATATGTCTAGAAGGAAAGCTACTGTACTGAAAATGTTGTCATTATCTCCCTCTTGAGTCTTCTGGATAAATAATGTATTGAAAATAATGGCACACCTGATTACTTCATTCTGTTCAAACAAGCTGCCACTGTAAAACTTTACAGCTGTGTCCCTTATCAGATGACAATTTTCTGATACATGTACCATTGCTTAGATAATTAAGATCATAGTCAAAAAAAAAGAGAAACTGATTGTAAACAGCATTTCTCCTTTTATCTCTCAATATTTTCAAAGGTGCCATTCTATTAAATTTGATCTCATGACAAGTTGTTTTGTTAAAAATGATATTCCCAGCCACAAAAGACCTTTTTTGAAAAAAAAAAAAACTTATGAACTATTGTGTTCTGTATGTATATATGGCCTTTTTATTGTTGGCTCATATCAAATTTATATATTCAGCCCCCTTCTTCCATGACAAGGTATTTCATTAGATAAAACAGATACTGATTATATGTCTGTGACTTATAATAAACAATATAAATATGAACTTTCATGAAATTTTGTCAACTGATTAAAGAGTAATTGGTCCATAATGAAAATATACATTGTTCCCTCTTTTTCCATGAAACAGCATTAAATAAACACAACACAAAAAAAGAATAAGGAAAGATTATCATAAAGAACAAATGCATGAAGTTTCATCACTTTTCTTCAAGAATTTAAGAAGTTATCTGTCTGGACTGACAGATGAACAAATGGAACTGACAGCAAAAACCAAAAGTCTTCTATAATAATCATCTATATTTCAAAAGGAATTTTTCAAAGTTCAAATTAATGAGTCAAAACAAACATATTCACTCAGGTAGTAAAAGGTTCTATTCCAAATCTTTAAAATCTAGTTTGTACGATCACCTTAAGAAAATAAATTACAAGATCATCAATTTTGACAGTCAATTTAACCCTTTACCCCTTAAGGCATTTCTATGGTATCTCTAATTGACCCTAAATAACAGCAAGGATTGAACCATTTCTTATGTGTATATGACACCTTTTGATAGCATAGAAAACATTGTGACAAAAGGTGAAGTTGCTCGTCACGAGCAATTTCACCTTTGTGCCACAATGTTCTCCAAATGCTCCTACAAGCAATGCATAGAAATGAGTATCAATGGAGTAAAGGGTTAATACAGGGTATTTTGGTTGGCAATGTTTTAGAAATGAAAAGTATAAGATTAGTTCACTGACCAAACATGGAACTACATATATTTCCTTTTTATCTCACATGTGAGAAAGACAGTCAAGTTCATAATGGCTGTCTTACAGGAAAACAAGAGAACTAGTGTGATAAATTGATACACTATAGCTAGAACAACTTACTGCAGCTTGAGCAATAGCCTTTCTCTTTGCAAGCTTTTCCTCCAAAGCCATGCGTTGTTTTGAAATTTCCTCGTCATACATTCCCTCTAGGGCTTTCTGACTGTTCTGGTGCTCCGACATTAACCATTTCATCTGTTGATCATTTAGTTTGCCAATATCTTGGACATCTTTCAAAGCCTGTATTTGGATTTCCTTTAGTCCCATCCTTCTTCTGATAGCAAATTCCTGTAAAATTTCTCCACTATATCAGTTTACTTTTCAATCTGTAATGTCTTGTCATTTTGCAGAAGAAACCATGAAGACCCACAAAAGTTGATGATAAGCACATGAGAGGTATGCTACCTGAAATTCTACTTAAAGGCAACCTATTTGACACTTTTTTATTAATTTTGGGAGAAACACGACCTATCACTGTGGTGATTTCACAACCATGATTTTTTAACTCTTTGTTAAACCACAAAGTTTTAGACAAGTTCAAATTGATAGCACTTGCAGACAACAAAGTAAATATGACTCAAAAATTGAAATTTGTTTCCAGCAGGGCAGAAAACATAGTGGGAAAAGGAGAAAATGCTGGTTACCAGCATTTTCTCCTTTTCCCACAATGTTTCAAGAGGTTTCTTTCCCAGGAATGTAAAAGCCAGGGATTGTTTAGTTAAGGGTTAATGTATCAATCACTTCTTTTTTAGAACTAGAATACATTTATATATTGCTTCAGAATATAGTTTTGTTAATCCTTTACCAAATAATCCCTGGTTTTAACAACCCTGAGATAGAAGCCTTTTCAAAACATTGTGAGAAAAGGAGAAAATGCTGGTAACCAGCTCTTTTCCTACAATGTTTTCTATCCTTCACAGAACAAATTTCAAGTTTCCAGTCACCTTTATTTTGTCGTCTGCAAATACTTTTAACTTGTTTAGTTCTGTGATGAGAAAATTTCCATATGCAGTCAGGTTTGTAACATTGAAACTTTCAAACACAAGGCAAAATATTTACTTGCTTGGGGTGTTTAAGTATACCTTATATAGGGTTATTTGTGCTTGTTTTGGATTAGATTTTTTTTTTTACAATTTACAAAAACAAAATCTAATTTCAAGTTGTTATAAGTAATAATATAGTTACAGCTAACAAGAATCCATATTTCTGAAACAATTCCGAACCTTTCTAAGTTTTTCTGTTTCCTCATCCTGCTCTAACTTCAGTTTATAAGTTTCTGCATTCTGCTCTGACATGTGCTGTTCATTCATCAGGTTTAATAAATCTGCTCTTTCCTGAAATTTTGTAGAGTTATACTATGTATTACCCTTAATTAATGCTTTACCACACAATCCCAACTTTAAACGACCGTGAGGAAGAGGCCTTTTGAAAACATTGTGGGAAAAGGAGAAAATGCTGGTAAATAGCATTTTTTCCTCTTTCCTAAATGTTTTCTACACTTTTATTAACATGTTATCTTATTTAAAAAGTATGCAATTTGTCACTTTTATAATGCTTTCGACATGGACAAGTCTAAAATGTTGATGTGTGGTAAAGGCTTAACCACATAATCCAGAGTCTTAATGACTTCGAGATATAAAACCTTTCAAAACAATGAGGGTAAATAAGAAAATGCTGGTAACCAGCATTCTCTCATTTACCCACACTGTTTTCTACTCAATTGAGATATGTCCTTTCATATTTAATAGCATTCTGTGTGTTCTCTGACAAAACTTTCAATTCGGGTCTGTATAAGATTTAGTCGTAACAGTATTTTCCCTCCGTATAAATTGGTATGTTTTAACCCTTTACCTAACAATCTCTGGTTTTTACGACCCTCAGAAGCCTTTTGAAACATGGTGGGAAAAGGAGAAAATGCTGGAAACCAGCATTTTCTTCTTTTCCCACAATGTTTTCTACGATGCTGGAAACAAAATTCTATTTGTGAGTTACATTTAAATTGTCATCTGCAAATGCCTTCAATTTGGACAAGTCTAAAACTTTGTCGTTTCGTAAAAGTAAAGCAATTGGTAATAAAACTTTGCAGATTGTAATTCTTTCCCAAGGGGTCATGGATAGCTCAGACTTAAAGTATAGGACTTATAAGCAGGACAGACTGTGCTGAAGCCTCACTGGATGCCCTAGGTTTTTCATGGGACTGTTCTTGGCAAGATACTAGAAAGCTCTAGCTTAGCACTGGTGACACCTAGGACTTACATGAATATGTGAGCTGTCCTCTATATGGCTTAAATAACATTGATTGGTCTGTCAGTTGGTCGGTCGGTGGGTCATTTAGTCGGTCAGACAGTCTGTCAGTTAATCAATCACTCAAACTTAACTCTATCCCAATCAATAAAATTTTAGACTTGCTCCTAATGGCAAGCTTTTCAATACAATAGAAGTGAGCCATACTCTGTAAGAAGGGGGCTTGATGCATCTGCTAAAAGTATCGGCCCAGTCAGCCTGCACAGTCTGTCCAGACTGACCTGGGCCTTTACTTTTCGCTATTGGTCAATTTTCAACATGTATGTTCAAGGACCAGTCTACCTCTTGATTTACTCATTTGTTACAAAAAGTGGATATTATGGATCCATAAATAGGTGATGACTTGCTGGGTGCCATGAATCACGGAGATGCATTAAGCCCCTGTCTGTCAAAGCATGGTTTAACTCATTACCAAACAAAATTGTTTCAGGCTTGCCCAAATTTAAAGCATCTGCAGTTGACAAAATAAAAGTGACTGAAAATTCTAAAGTTGTTTTGTTAAGAGTAGAAAAGATTGTGGGAAAAGGAGAAAATGCTGGTAACCAGCATTTTCTCCTTTTCCTACAATGTTTACTAAAGTTTTTTTTCTCAGGGTCATTAAAAGTAGGGATTGTGTGGTAATGGGTTTTAAACCATTGCTGGACAACAAGAAGATACTGATTTCTGTAGTCTTGAGTTTCTTACCATCTTTGGTTACCAGCATTTTCTTCTTTTCCCATAGTGTTTTGAAATTCAAAAGCCCTTTTTTCTCAGGGTTGTTTAAACTCTTGGTTGAGTGGAAAAGGGTTAAAATATTCACAGTCAATATTTAGATCAAATCACTTAAACTGTTTATATTTTACCTTTTCTGGAAGACCTTGGGTTTTACTGACCAATTCTTTCTTCTCTTTTCTCTGTCTCTCTAATAGTGAATTCATTAAGGCCTGAAATAAAGTAATAAGGCAACATTTACAGTTGAGAACTTTGAAAAGAGTGATTACTGCACCAGCATTAAGCACTTATTCAGGTCAGGCTGTACAGTCCATGCAGGCTGACCTGGGTTGAAGCCTATTGTTTCTGGTAATTTTTTTTGTATCTTACAGGCCCATTCTACTTTATATGGCCTGCAACACGTGAAAAAGGGCATGAAGAGATTTGCTTAAAGTGTCGTCTCGGATCAGCCTGCACAGTCCGCGCAGGCTGATCCGAGACGACACTTTTGACTGCATTTGATTTTTTTAACAGCAGACTTGCTCAAAACAGAAAAATATATAAGAACAGCAAATTGTAGCCTCGGATTAGCAGGCCGATCCAGGGTGACATTTTACGCAAATGTCCGAATGCCCTTTTTCGCATGTTGCAAGCCATATCTTAGATTGTTATTATACAAAATAGATTTTATCAACCTCTATGTGATGACCTGCTTGGTATCATGCATCACATGAATACATCTAGCCCTTTTTGTCAGAGCATGGCTTATTTATCTTGAAATAATTTTTATGTCATGCTTAACTGAGTGTTCATCTCATTTTCAACAATATTCCAGTTATAAAAGCAGCCAATGCACTAATCACTGCATACCTGAAAGCTCTATGCACAACTTTCTTTTTTAACTGATACCTTTCTTCTCTTTCCAGATCAAATTTCATTTTTTGATTCGCGTTCATTTTGCCGTCTGCACATGCTTTCAATTTGGAAAGAGTTAACTCTTGACCCAGGCAACAAAATTTTAGACTGGTCCAAATTGAAAGGATTCGCAGATAAAAATTATGATATTTGTCTTTAGCATTTTCTCCTTTACTCGGAGTGCTTTCTATCCTATCCAACACAGAAATCATTGTCTGAACTGCATTGAATTTTTCATCAGAGAATTCTTTCATTTTGGTTATGACCAGAAATTTGTCTTTTGGCAAAGACTTAACCCATTACCAAACAATCCCTACTTTTGACGACCCTGAGAAAGAAGCCTTTAGAAAACACTGAGGGAAAAGGAGAAAATGCTGGTAACCAGCATTTTCTCCTTTTTCCACAATATTTTCCACCCTTCACAAAACAAATTCAAACTTTCAGCTACTTTTTTTGTCATCTTCAAATGCTTTCCATTTGGACAATTCTAAAATTTTGTCATTTGGTAATAAGTTAAGTGACCACAATATCTTGGGAATTGGAATTGGGCCCTCAAAAATAACTTACTCTATTTTTGGCACTGATTTTCTTGTAAAGTTTTTTTAATTCTCGTTTGTAATCTTCTTCCTGCTGCCTGTCAAGATGTTGACGTCGCTGTCTTGTGTTCCCCAGCACAGTATCAAGAGTATTTTTGTTGATATCGTTGTTAGTGTGGAGACCTTTTGTATAGTAAAAAAGACAAATGAGATGAGTTTCTGAGCGAGTATAGCCATATGTGCAAAGCACACCTTTTGTAATTAAGAATATACATTCTCATCACAGTGTGGTTCATCATATTCTGGGCTAAAAGTGCCTTTATGTGGTAATATGCACTGAATATTATGTTTTATTTTTTCTTTGGGATTTTGCTTGCTTCTAGCTGCATGGGACAAATTTTGCATGTCCGCAAAAACTAAAGACAGAATTCTCAAATTTCTACTCTACCTTTGTACTAAGAAACTAAATTTCAGTTTAATAAATAAATCTTAAATTTTGTTTTGATGAAATTTTTGAAATTGGCAATAATAACCCCACTCCACTGGTATTATGGGTGAATTTGATGAAAAGGGCACTCATTGATGTTGGCTGGTGTGCCAGTCAAGGACTCCAACAAGACCCAGTATATAGGTATAATAAATCTTGACCCATTATCACACAATCCCAACTTTTAGTGACCCTGAGAAAGAAGCCTTCTGAAAACATTTTCGGAAAAGGAGAAAAAGCTGGTAACCAGCATTTTCTCCTTTTCCCACAAAGTTTTCTTCCCTTCCCAAAAGAAATTTTGAGTTTTCAGTCACATTTATCTTGTTGTCTGCAAACCCTTTCAATTTAGACTGGTCTAAAATTTTGTCGTTTGGTAAAGAGTTAATCAAGCCTAAATTTACGCTAGCAGTTATCTTTACAACTTTATCAAAAGGTTTCCACAACTTGAACATTTCCAGTTCTACAGTAGTTATTGAGTAGCAGATTATCATAATGTAACATTTTGACAAATCAAATCAGAAATCAAGCTGTGAGTATCGTAGTCTGCATGTGAGTTAAGTCATTATACCATATTTGGACCCATATTCATTTGACTCGGTAGGTATGATTTCTTTCCCCATTGTTTATAATTTTATTGGCATGTGATAAATATAGCTCAGTTGGATAATTAACAGGTTCCATGTCCACAAACCACTCTGCGCTCTTTCTTAGTTTTATTCTAGATTTAGAAAGTAACCAAACTTCTGATTGGCTAAATCAGATAGTTTAGCCAATCAGAATTTACATTACCTTCAAATTTAGAAAATTCTGGAAAATGAAACTGAAAATATACTTCAGATCAGTTGATGAATATGGGCCCTGCATAATAAAGTTAGAAAGAATGATACAGACCTGTAATGAGAAGTTCTGTGGTATTTATCGCCGCATTGTTTCTCTCCTGTTCAATTCCAGTATCAACATTCACCGTGTTCACGATATCTAAACTATCTATCTCACGATGCATCTGCATTTTATCCTTCATTCCCAAAACTCCGACAATGGAATCTCCTTCACCAATCATACTGGAAGAAATAATTCACGATTTTTGAGGCCCGTACTCTTCAACCATTTTTTCAAAGTGTCTCAGTCTTATTCTCCAGAATTTTCCAAATTTGAATGTAACACAACTTCTGATTGGCTAAATTATTTGGACCAGCCAATCGGAAGTTGTGTTACATTCAAATTTAGAAAATCATGGAGAATAAGACTGCCAATGTTCTTTAGAATGTTTGGTGATTATGAATTTATCAGAAAAAAAGTACCTTGACTTTATGCTTTGCATCAGTACAGACCTATCAGAGAAAAACACCATGGAAAAAAGAGAAATTGCTGGTTAGGCATTATCTCTTTTAAAATAAGGAATTTCTGGTAAATGGTCAAGATCAAAGTTTTGGCTGTTTTTCTCTTAACTCTTTACTCAAAATTGAAAAAAAAAAAAAAACCTATTCCAAATTCAAAGCTCATAATGAGAACAAAGTGTAACTCAATTGATAAACTTTACAGTTAGAAGCAAAGAAAACATGGTGGGTGATGGGCAAAAATGAGAAAATGCTGGTGACCAGCATTTTCTCATTCTCCAACAATGTTTTCAAAAGCCTGCTTTCATAGAACTGACATGTTTAAATAAAAGTGAGGAGTTAACTCTTTACCACACAAGAAAATTTTAGACTGGTCCAAATTGAAAGCATTTGCAGACAACAAAATAAAGGTGACTGAAAAATTGAAATTTGTTGTGGGAAGGGTAGAAAACACTGTGGGAAAAGGAGAAAATGCTAGTTACCAGCATTTTCTCCTTTTCCCACAGTGTTTACAAAAGGCTTCCTTTTCAGGGGTGTCAAAAGTAGGGATTGTGTGGTAATGGGTTAACCTTTAACCACACAATCATGACTTTTAACAACTCTGAAGAGGAAACCTTTTAAAAAAATTGCTTTTCCCACAAAGTTTTCTTCCCTAGCAAATTGCACCATTTAACTCTTTACCAAACAACAAAGTTTTAGAGTAGTTTAAATTGAAAGCACTTGCAGACAACAAAATAAACATAATTCCAAAACTGAAATTAGTTTCCAGCAGGATAGAAAAAATTGTGGGAAAAGGAGAAAATGCTGATTACCAGCATTTTCTTCTTTTCCCACAATGTTTTCAAAAGGCTTCTATCTCAGAGTCGTAAAAACCAGGGATTGTTTGGGAGAGGGTTAAACCACTTAAACCATTTAACCATTCAACCATTTAAAATGTCGTCTGCAAATGCTTTCAATTTGGACTGATCTAAAATTTTGCCATGTGATAATGAGTTAAGCTTTTGAAAAAGTATATGAAAAAGAGAACATGTTGGTCATCACCATTTCCTCTTTTTCCTAGATTGTTTTCTACCTTTTCAGAGACAAGTTCCCCAATTTTAGCCAGAATTAATCTTAGTCTTCTGCAAATGCTCCTTAACTTTTGATAATCTTATGAACATGCAAGTTTGCAACAAATACGTAGCTGAAACACAAACCGCATCTAGAGGGATTCAAACCCATTGGCTGACAAATATCCTCGTTTTTCCAGGATTGAAAGACCAATACCTTAATCACTGAGCCAAAGAGATATCTCTCTAAAGCAGTTGTTACGTATTGAACTCATTACCACACGAGAAAATTTTGAACTGGTCCAAATTGAAAGCATTTGCAGACGACAAAATAAAGGTGACGAAAAATTAGAAATTTGTTCCTGAAAGGGTAGAAAACACTGTGGGAAAAGGACAAAATGCTGGTTACCAGCATTTTCTCCTTTTCCCACAGTGTTTTCAAAAGGGTTTTTTCTCAGGGGCGTCAAAAGTAGGGATTGAGTGGTAATGGGTTAAATTGGGCGATGCTATGTATGAAGGAGTGGTCTCCCATAACAATTAGTCTAATATTTTGTCCAGTTAACCCTTTACCCCATGAGGCATTTCTATAGTATCTCTAATTGACCTTAAATAACAGCAAGGATGAAGCTGTTTCTTATGTGTATATGAAAACTTTTGATAGTAAAGAAAACACTGTGGCAAAAGGTGAAATTGCTCGTAACGAGCAATTTCACCTTTTGCCACAATGTTTTCCATAGGTTCCTACAAGCAATGTGTAGAAATGAGTATCTATGGAGTAAAGGGTTAACCCTGTACCACACCACAAAATGTTAGACTTGTCGAAATTTAAAGCATTTGCAGATGACAAATTAAAGGTTGCCCAAATGACAAAATGCATTCATGAATGGGTACAAAATATTGTAGGAAACCAAAATTTTCTCCTTTTCCAATAATGTTTTTAAAAGCTTCTCCCACAAGATCTTTCACCCTTTACCAAACAATCCCTGGCTTTTATGACCCAGGGGAAGAGGCCTTCTGAAAACATTGTGGGGAAAGGAGAAAATACTGGTATCAACCATTTTCTCTTTTTTCCACAATGTTTTCTACTCTTCTACAGTCAAGTTTCAATTGTTTAGGCATATGCTTTCAATCTGGACAAGTCTACAATTTTGTTGTTTGGTAAAGAGTTAAAGAAATGATTGCTTTTTAAAATGTTTACACTGTTATCAGCATTTTCTCCTTCTGTAAAACTGTTTTCTACCCTTTCAAAAACAAATTCAACATTTTAGGCACAATTCATTTGTCCTCTGCAAATGCCACTGCTTTAGATAAGTCTCCATGTTCATCATTTATAACAAAGTTATGACGAGTTTGACTGTATTTACCTGTACTCATTGATTGTGTGACCTTTCTTTTTGGCAGCTTCGTCCTCGTTCATCATGATTGTTTTCCCTCTCTCAAACATGATATTCTCTTGCTGAAAGGTAGTATGGAAAAAAAGCTTTATATCTATGCAAAAAAACAGCCTGTAACCCCTTACCAAACTATCTAGTCTATCCACACCCCTAAAGGGGAGAACCTTTAAAAATATTGTGGAAAGAGAAGAAAAGCCAGTAGCTAGCATTTTCTTCTTTTCCAAGGCTGGTTACTTACTTTTCTTCCTTTCCCGCAATGCTTTGTACCAAATGATAGACAGATTTCCTATTTTGAGGTACAGTTGATTAGTCATCTGCAAATACTTTCAATTTTGATAGGTCTCAAATTTTGTTCTTGTACAGATGAAAAAAAATTTGGACTACCCCAAAGTGAGAACATATGCAGATGACAATTAAATGTTACTTAAATAATGATTTCTGTCTTTGATAGGGTAGACAAAGTTTCACGCAAAAGGATAAAATGCTGGTCACCAGCAACCTTTTATCTGCAATGTTTTTTAAAGCCTTCTTTCTCAAGGCCATTATAATTTCAGAACTAAACTGATATTGTAAATGAAATTAAACATAACTGAAGTATCTACATATCATTTAAGAATTTGCACAAAAAAGAAATTTAATTCCTAAATAATGTCAACAAGGGACTTGAATTTCTTATTCATACCCAATAACATGCATTATTATACCATTCTATAAACAACAGATTCAGAATGATAGTGAAATTGATCAGAGAAATTTTTTAATTTTTAATAGAGCTTCCTAGTCTCAATTGCAAAATACATTTTGTCTGACATGTAAATAGCTGAGGGTTTTTTCCTTTGCAGAATGTCATCTTAAAGATAATTTTCATACATTTAAAGGTTAAGTAAAAGCCAAAATATCAAACAAGGTGCCATAATGCATTCAAATTTATATCATACCATTTAAGTCATTCCTAAACGACAAAATTTTGGACCTTTTCAAATTGACAGCATTCATAGACGTCAAAATAAATTTGAATCAAAACCTGAAAATTGTTTTGGGAAGGGTAGCAAACACTGTGGGAAAAGAAGAAAATCCTGGTTACCAGCATTTTCTCCTTTTCCCACAATGTTTTCTACCATTGTTTTCAAAAGCTTTATTTCTCAGGGTTGAAAAAAAATCTGGATTGTGTGATAAAGGACTAGAGGTATGGAAAATATTGTGGAGATGAGTCTGTTTTCATGTGGTCTGGTCATATTTAGTCAACAGCAGAAAAAAGGGATTCTGAATCAAGCAAAAACTAAACAAAAGACACAGCTACCTGGCAATTTTAGCCTAGATTTGAAATTAATTTCTCAATCAGCAACTAACTCTAGGACCAACTGTACAGTGACAGATTGTCATCTTCACAATAATTTCCATCCTTTTAAATGGTAACATATAAATTCAAATACCTTGTTTTCTACCCTTCCCAAAACAATTTTCAATGTTTGAGACTCTTCAATTTTGTTCTCTGCAAATGCACGCTTTCAATTTGGATAAGTTCAAAATTTTGTCATTTGGTTAAGAGTTAAATCATGATAACTTAATGTACACTTGACTATTACAATGACAGTATTTGAAGAATTTGATGAGTATTTCCTCTAATATGATGAATTTTTCCTCTGAACAATCACTAAAACACCTAGAAATATAAAACTGGACAGACTTTTTGCTTTGCAAATTGGGTACAAAATAAACATTTCCTGTCTATGCTTTGCATAGCTCCCAGGAGCTTTTATTAGGAGAAATATGGTAAATGCATTTTAAACATCTTGTTTGATTTTTTTACCCTTATTGGGCTTTTAATTTGCAGATTCTGTGCAGATACATGGGAAGTGCTGTGAAACCTTCTCCATAAACATTTGAGATATTAAACTTTTACCATGATACAGAAAAGTTAAAATATTACATTGACTGATCTGTATTTGAGTGCAACACTGTTTCACAACCTATAAGTGCATATAATACTGCAAAATACCAACCCTGATTTTAAACATTATTTATTATTTCGTAAAACACTCTGTGCCCTGTGTATAACACCAGGGTCTGCATCCACCAACTATTCTTAAAAACAGTCTTAGTCTTATTCTTCAGAATTTCATCAATGTGTAAGTAACAGAACTTCTGATTGGCTAAACCATTTGGTTTAGCCAATCAGAAGTTCCATTACATTCACAGTCTGGAAATCTTGAAGAGTAAGACAAAGAATATTCTTAAAGAATGGTTGGTGAATATAAACCCAGTACGTTTGTGAATATGAACATGAAGTGTATGTGCATATATGTGTGTGTTAACTCACATCTGTAAAATTTATAAGCTGTGAAAACGAATCATTTACAACAGTGATTTATTCATAATTTCAAAGGCATGATGCCACATTTTGAACTGAACTAAAACAAAGCCACAAAATTTTAGACATGGCCAAATAAAAGCATTAATTATGCAATCAACAAGTTTTGTTTTATTCTACTGACATGATTTGCCTTTGAAAGTGTAGAAAATGTTATATGAAAAGCATTTTCTTCTTTTCCTATAATGTTTTCAAAATCTTTTTCATTTTTAAAACTCGGGATTGTAATGTAAAGGGTTAATTTGGTCTCAGGCTAGTTACAAGCATTGGCAACACATTACATAAATTATGCTAAAGAAACAACCTGTCTCCTACTCTGTGGATTCTGGAATCATTTCATAAAAGAATTGATCCATTAATTCAATACATTTTCTGTACTGATCCAAATTATGAACTACCTAAACCCTATACATGGAATACTAAAATTTTTATTACACAATCATTGGACACTTTTATTAAAAATAGTATATTAGTACATTGCCTCTATATCATAATATGGTATAGAGTAGATGTGACAATGTGCTATTTTTAGTGATGGTATTCATTGATCGACCAATGAAAATTTCAGCATTCTGTGATAGACTAATTGAGCTTCAAAAGCCTGTGTCAGAATTTAAGAACAAACCAATAGATAAATAGCATCTGAATATAAGGATGATTCCAAATAACTGTGAACAAGTGGTTTTTATACCAATGTACATTCTTCTCAGTTCTAAAAGCTCCTTTCTACAGATATAACAGAGTATTTCAAAACTGAGGCCATGCACTGTGACTCAGTTGGTAATAAAAAAGGCTACAAACTTAAAAGTTGTGGATTTAAATCCCAGCTTGACCTTTTTGTGGACAATATAGATTACTTAACCTAGGCTATTACAATATCAGGCTGCAGCTGCATAGGCCATGCAGTCTCAAGATAGATCTACAGCATCTAATGCAGCAAGATTTTCCCGGTGTTAAACCTGAATTCGTGTTTTATTTTGGTAATACAATATGTCTATAGATTTCCATAAAGTCTAACATGCATCACAAGCAGTCAGTGCAACAAAAAGAGAAATTATATGTATTTCATTTGTTATATTTCTCCCATACTCACAATCTGTTCATAAACTTTTCGCATCTAACTAATTTAACTCTTTATATATTAACCCTTTACCAGACGACAAAACTTTTCGACTGGTCCAAATTGAAAGCACTTGCAGACGACAAAATAAACATGACTCAAAAATTGAAGTTTGTTTCCAACAGGGTAGAAAATATTGTGGGAATAGGAGAAAATGCTGGTTTCAAGCATTTTCTCCTTTTCCAACAGTGTTTCAAAAGGGTTCTGTCTCGGGGTCATAAAAACTGGGAATTGTTTGGGAAAGGATTAATAAAACTTTAGACTAGTCTGAATTCAAAACCTTTGCAGACAACAAAATAATTATGACTAAAATGATTTGATTGTCTTTCAAAGGGTGCAAAACATTGTGGGAAAAAGGACAAAATGCTGGTAACCAGTATTTTCTCCTTTACCCAAAATGTTTTAAAAAGTCTTCTTTGGGTTGTTTAAAGTTGGGAACATGTGGAAAATGGTTAAAAGACAAAAAAAAAAAAAAAAAAAAAATCAGCTTGGCATAAATCTTTTTGTACACAGTATGGATCAAGATCAGCTAGCAAAGACCATGCATTGCAGTTGATCCCCATCTTAAAATACAGTAAGATTTTTCCAGAGTAAAGAACTTTGACTTGATATTATTTAGGATTTAGTATTTGCTATGACTTTTTATAAGGTCAAACATGCACTTTAACGTTATATAAGAAGCCCTCAATAAAACTACTGCTATATTTATAATGTTTCTCAGCTAGTTGCAATCTATTCATAAATTTGTCATTGCTAGTTTAAACTTATACCATGCAATCCTGACTTTTGAAGACCCTGAAAAAGCAGGCTTTTGAGAACACTATGGGAAAAGGATAAAATGCTAGTTACCAGCATTTTCTCCTTTCCTTTCATTTCATTTGTCGTGTGCAAAATGTTTGAAACTTGGACCAGTCTAAAATTTTGTCATATCTATGCAATCAAAAACCTCATTGACTATTCTAGCAAAATCACCCTTGAAATTGACATTGCCATACATGCATTTCTACTCATCTTTCATCAACTTAGCAAACAAAAACGGACATCAAAAACAGATTTTATTACACATAGCTTCTATAAATACCTCATCTTCATAATACATGTAATATCCTTCATCTACCTACAAATAATAACTAACTTATAATTAAACTCATTCACTAATTAATAATTAATCTCATTTAAAGCCCAAAAGCTGCCACAAGTAAACAAAATGGTAGTTAAAATTCATTTGAAGTTAACCCTTTACCAAACAATCCCTGGTTTTTACGACCCTGAGATTGAAGCCTTTTGAAAACATTGTGGGAAAGGGAGAAAATGCTGGTAACTAGCATTTTCTCCTTTTCCTACAATGTTTTCTACCCAGGTGGAAATAAATTTCAATTTTTGAGTTACATTTACTTTGTCGTCTGTAAGACTTAGTGCTTTCAAATTGGACCAGTCTAAAATTTTGTCATTTGGTACACAGTTAAACCATTCCTTTTTTAAGTATGGCAATTACAGTGCAGATGACAATCTGTTATTATATGGTTGGTCCAAGAGTGTCTTGGCAATTTTGCCTCGCTTTGAAACTGAGTTTTCTGTGAGTGACTAACAGATGGACCATCCATACAATAACAGAATGAGACTGTTATCATCACAATCACTTCTAATTTTCTATACTTTTGAATGGTATGATTTAAATTTAAATGCATTTTAACTCTTTCCCTAACAACCCCTGGTTTTTAGGGCCTTGAAAGAGAAAGTTTTTAAAAATATTGTGGGAAAAGGAGAAAATGCTGGTAACTAGCATTTTCTCCTTTTCGCAAAATGTTT
The DNA here is from genome assembly GCA_943736015.1 of Tridacna crocea. NCBI lineage: Eukaryota > Metazoa > Mollusca > Bivalvia > Cardiida > Cardiidae > Tridacna > Tridacna crocea. The sequence goes on along the minus strand of OX031064.1, from coordinate 43,441,925 downwards.
TCAATCCTGAAAGAGGAAGTTTTTAAAAATATTGTGGGAAAAGGAGAAAATGCTGGTAACTAGCATTTTCTCCTTTTCGCAAAATGTTTTCAATCCTGAAAGAGGAAGTTTTTAAAAATATTGTGGGAAAAGGAGAAAATGCTGGTAACCAGCATTTTCTCCTTTTCGCAAAATGTTTTCAATCCTATCAAACAAAAAGCACATCATTTAAGCCACACTGATATTGTCATCTGCAAGTACTTTCAATTTTGGACAGGTCTTAAATTTTGTTGTTAAAACTTTGGTAAAGAGTTAAAATGTCCAAGAAAGTTTCTGCATATCAACACAGAAGATGATGCCTAGGCTATTACAATATCTTGAAGTTTTCTTTGAAAAACAGTCAAGCTAAAAATGCTTATTTACAAGAAATGGACAGTAGAAAAAAGGTTAGAAAAAAAAAAAGATCTTATAGATATTACTTACATTGTTTTTTGAAGGTGAAACACTCTTACTTCTGCGTTTCTTAAAATAAAACCACAAAATAATGGACACAATCAGGACACCCAAAATGAATGCAGCGAAAAAGGTCAAAGCTGTAAAACCATGTTCATAGACAACCTGCAATGGGAAAACAATTATGTAAGATTTATAAATCTACTTAAGACTACGGGTAAGTCTTTGTGTGTCAATTCATTAGACAGTTTTACCGAAGTTTTTTACAATTAAAAGATCAAATCAATTTGGAGGTTCATCTTTACTAAATGAATTTTGTAAAAGAAATTGAAATAAACTACATGTACATGTACTTAGAGGAGGTATTTTTACATGACTTGATAAATGTTGAAAAAAAAAAATCAATCTTTTGAATGTTCTACTTTCTCTAAAGTTACATGTCCTTAAGGAGTTGGAACCTAAACATCCTGGGACCATCTAGAGCAAGCCAAGTATTAGTATTCCAAACCCCTATTAACCCTTTACCAAACAACCCCGGTTTTTTATGACCCCGAGATAGAAGCCTTTTGAAAGCATTGTGGGAAAAGGAAAAAATGCTGGTAACCAGCATTTTCTCTTTTTCCTACAATGTTTTCTACCCTACTGGAAACAAATTTTGGGTTTTCAGTTATGTTCATAGTGTCGTCTGTAAGTGCTTTAAATTTGGACCTGTCTAAAATTTTGTCATTTGGTAAAGAGTTAACCCATTACCACACAATCCCTACTTTTGACGCCCCTGAGAAAGAAGCCTTTTGAAAACACTGTGGGAAAAGGAGAAAATGCTGGTAACCAGCATTTTCTCCTTTTCCCACAGTGTTTTCTACCCTTCCCAGAACAAATTTCAATTCTTTAGCCACCTTTATTTTGTCGTCTGCAAATACTTTCAATTTGGACCAGTCTAAAATTTTCTCGTGTGGTAAAGAGTTAAACACTTCAAAAAATTATAGCCAATAAAAACAAAGTTTTGACAATAATTAATTACCAGTGTTTTCTATATTTTACTTACACTTGTAGTTTCTTCAATTTCTCTATTTAGGCACACAGTGGCTATCATAGGTCCATACTGGGATGAGCTCTACAACATAAAAATCAACTCTTAGGCAAGCAAACTTTATGGGCAACATATGGTGCAATGTAGATCAAGATCGGTTTTGTGAAAGTGAAGTCTGGGTCTACTTTGATCATTCATTCTTCAGAATATTCTATGTCTTTTTCCCAAGATTTTTTTAAAACTTGAAAGTGATACAACTTCTGATTGGCTGAACCATATGGTTAAGCCAATCAGAAGTTGCGTTACTTTCTAAATATAGAATAAGACAGAGAATGTTTTTAAGAATAGTTGGTGATTGCAGTCCCTGGTAATTGTTCTAAAAATGTTCTTAGTCCTATCCCCAGGTATTTTCTAAATTTGAAAGTAACATAACTTCTGATTGGCTAAACCACTTAGTTTAGCCAATCAAAATTTGTGTTACATATAAATAATGTTCTTAAGAATGACTGATGATTACTGACCAAGCTTACTGTTCTTTCTTGTCTGATATATTCAGAGATTTTGATCTAAATAGCCTAAAAATTTCAAAAATTCGATGGCATCTTCTGTGCAGCCAAAACTTAATCTAGAAAATCTGGAACCTCATCTTGTTCCATACTGTTTGACCCTGAGAGAGAGGCCTATAGAAAGCATTGTGGGAAAATGAGAAAATGCTGGTAACTAGGTTTTCTACCTATTATAAAACAAGCTTCACATTTGCAGTCACTTTTATTTTGTTGTCTACAAACATTTTCAATTTTGACAAACCAAAAATTTTGTTGTTTGGTAATGAATTAACATTATGCAACAAAGGTCTACAAAAATAACTCGACCATCTTTTAAAAAAACAGAGGCACTGAAAATGCCTCACGCTAACAAGGTTTGACTGTACTAACATACTTACAGTGTTAAATGTTAGTTTACAAGAATATTCATTGTATGCCACCATTTCCTCTCTCACAACCCTGGCTCTAAAGGACGTGTTGACAGAACTATTAGCTGAAAAAGCACAATTGTATTAATTTTTAACCCTTTATCCAAAAAAATCAAAGTTTCAACAACCTTGGGAAAAAAGCCTTCTCAATTAGAATGTTGGAAAAGGAGAAAATGCTGGTTACAAGCATTTTCTCCTTTTCATACAATGTTTTTTACCTTTTTGCAGACAAATTCCAAAATTTGAGCCATATTATCATACATTATCTGCAAAAGCTTTCAATTTCAATGAGTATTAAATTTTGTCATTTGTAAAGATCTCTTGACACTCTCTACTTTGTGGAAACAGCACAGGCAAAAAGCAAATATGGGATTGGTTTATGGCAATTACTCCTTTCCAGTGGTTTTCCTTATCATAGAAAAAAGTCCTTTTTGCCATATTGTTCCCCCCCTCCCTTGTGTTACTTGCATTAGTGTTCTGTGCATCTCTGCTAGAAATGATTGATTGATTTTCCCTTTTTTATTGTCACTATCTATTGCCCATATGGGCAAATGGTGCCCCAAAAAAGCTAAAGTTAATTCCTAAGAGATAGTGCAAGATACAGGTTTAAACCAATCCAAAGTTCTGCCTGGTCGTTTAACATGCTTGGTGTATAGCAGGCCTTGGTGTATAGCACTGTTGCATGGGACCATGGTTTAACCCATTACCACACAATCCCTATTTTTGACGCCCCTGAGAAAGAAGCCTTTAGAAAACATTGTGGGAAAAGGAGAAAATGCTGGTAACCAGCATTTTCTCCTTTTCTCACAATATTTTCTACCCTTCACAAAACAAATTTCAAATTTTCAGTCACTTTTATTTTGTTGTCTGCAAATGCTTTCCATTTGGACCAGTCTAAATTCTAAAATATTGTCGTTTGGTAATGGTTCAACCTCTCATCCAAAAGACTGTGTGTAAGCTTGGATGCCCAGCCATGGGGCTTGTATCACACCCTCAAATGGCCCGACATTTCCTAGTCCTTTCTTCTATAATTTTACCAGCTATTTAGATGGTCATAACACCTAGTATTTTGCCATGCTTGGTGTATAGCGCCTTCATATGTGACCTGGATTAACGTCTTATCCAAAAGAACATTAGTAAGTTTCAATGACCAGCTGTGGGACTCAAACCCACTCCCTCAAATAGCCAAAAACTTGATGGATACAAGTCCTATTCTCTTCCACTTGAGCTACTCAGGCTGGTCTATTATGCATCTTCAATCATTTACATACCATTCAGTGTTCCAATAGGCCAATAGAAAGCTCTGTTCCCGAATCCATCAACAATTATTTGTACTAGATCGCTATAACCGTTTATAAAGGTAAATGTTCCATAGTCCGCTTTCAGACCGCTTGTTAGATCATACTCCAGTGTCACATTGTCTATGGCTGAGTTGGTTGGGTTTTCTGTATACATGTAGATTTCAAATGATTCATCGGAAACTTTCTGAAATGATTAGAAATAAACACTGATTTATCTCACATTTGTTTATTTGAAAGTGCTATACCATAGTGCAATAACTTTAACACCCATTTTTGTTTTGCATACAGTATAGTTTAAAATCCAACTATATAAGATCAATTGTCTGATCTTGATTCAACTCTGTATATTGCTTTGTAAGCCGTTGAACTGATTTCAAGTTGGACAAGTTACTTAGTTAACTCATTACCAAATGACAATATTTTAGGCTTGTCTAAATCGAAAACATTTGCAGAGAACAACATATAAGTAACTGAAAATTTGAAATTTGTTTTGTGAAGGGTAGAAAACATTGTGGGAAAAGGAGAAAATGCTGGTTACCAGCATTTTCTCCTTTTCCAAAAATGTTTTCTACAGGCTTCTTTCTCAGGAGTGTCAAAAGTAGGGATTGTGTGATAATGGGTTCAGAGTTGAAAACCTCGTATTAGCCATATTACAGTCACATTTCTAAAATTAGTTAACCCATTACCACACAATCCCTACTTTAGACGCCCCTGAGAAAGAAGCCTCTAGAAAACATTATGGGAAAAGGAGAAAATGCTACTTACCTGCATTTTCTCCTTTTTCCACAATGTTTTCTACCCTTCAGAAAACAAAAATTTCAAATTTTCAGTCAATGTTATTTTGTCGTCTGCAAATGCTTTCGATTTGGAACTACCTAAAATTTGTTTGTTTGGTAATGAGTTAAGAAATGAAAAACTTATTTCAGTCATATTACAGTCACATCTCACTTATCTATATTTGTAGCCCATTAACACACAACCTGGAGTCTTAATGTGCTTTTGTAAAAGGCTGATGAGTTTCAATATGGCAAAGCTAAAAAAAAAGAATTACCTATGTTTAGGGTTTCACTATCCTACCTAGAAAAAAAACTGCAAACTCTAAACTTTTTACGCTACAACTGAAAAAAATCTTTTGGGTGTGATTTTGGTATATCGTCCATGTACAAAAAATTTGGAAAAAGAATAATTAATCGCTAACTACCCTACCTAAAGCATCTCAGATTGAAACCCAAGACACAGAAATTTTTTGTTTGGCCCTATAACAGGCACTGCAGTTCCTTGCCCAAGACAATTACAATACATAAAAGTAACTGTAAATGACCCTTACCTCTATGGTAGTTGCTACTATCATTATGACAGCACCACTTTCACCGGTAGCCTCCTGGCCAGATATAGTTGGCACAGCATTAGGATCATACAGATATATACCACCGCTTAGAGTCGCTGCTGCAGTGTTCACAACATCATATATCTACAAACAATACAATGGCAGGTCTAACTATCAACTAAAGAAGAAAGGTAACTAGCATTTTATGCTTTTTCAATAATATTGTTTTCTAGTGTGTGACCAACATGTGTCATAATTCAAGCAATATCCAACCCTTTACCTCACAATGATGACTTTTAATACCCATGAAAGTGAAAGCTTTCGAAAATATTGTGGGAAAAGGAAAAAATGCTGGTTACCAGCATTTTCTCCTTTTCCCACAATGTTTTCTACCCTTTTCCGACAATGTTTTCTACCCCATCAATAAAAAAGCATTTGATATGAGCCACACTTAAACAGTCATCTGCAAATGCTTCTAATTCGGACTGGTCTTAAATTTTGTTGTGAGGTAAAGGGTTAATGTGTTGTCGCGTTGTCTGCGCATGTCATATTCTTCGAAGATTCGACTGTCTTATATGTCGCATCACTACTAGCCCCGAAAGCGGGCTGACTGTAATATTACGCTCTAGAAAGTAGCAGTGTTGAAAATAGCTTTTATCAAGACGTTTGAGGAGATATGAGACCTGTTTTAGCTCCAGATTTCTCTAAACTGCCGATCATAGCTGAGTGAATTGCACGAGGTAGCGTTTTATTGAGTAAACCTTTATTTTAATTTTAAATTCAAAGTAACGGTTATCCCGTAGGAAAGTGGTTTGGTTCTGTACCCACGATGCCCATATCAGATAGATGAGTATTTATAGAATGCCATCTAGCGGGAGATAAAGTGTGTTGTCTTTCAAACCAGGCGAGTCAAAAGTTGTGTCATCTTGTAAAGCAAATGATAAAATGATTATGTTTGTGTGACATTATAAAATGTGATTCAAATACCAGTACTGTAGTTTTTTAGCCATTGCAAACCTGATCCTCAAACTTCTATCTCAACCTTATATATATATGAGCTTTGCTCTGGCAAAAGGGGACCCAATGCATCTTAGTTTTGCATGATAACAAGCAAACAATCACTTAAGTATGAATCCATATCAGCTATTTCTTTTGTTGTTTTTACAAGCGGCTAACATGACTTACACTGGTCCTTCGACATTTAGAATATTGACCAATAGCAAAAAGTTTCAGCCCAGGTCAGCCTCTGCGGACTGTGCAGGTTGACCTGGCTCGATAGTTTTGGCATATGTATAAAGCTCCTTTTTCAAAGAACATAGCTCATGTGTATTACATAAATGCAAATATAAATCTATATAAAGAGATTTCTTATTCAATTCCAATGAAATGTAAATGCACAATTATTATGAGCAATATAAATTCATGTCTTCTTTGTATCAGACAGCTCGAAAAAATCTGCTCAACCTTTTATCAAACAATCCACAGTTTAAAGACTTTAAAGAGATAGGCCTTTCAAAAACGTAATAGGAAAAGGAGAAAACGCTGGTAACCACCATTTTCTCCTTTTTCCATCATGTTTTCTACCTTTTCAACAATAAATTTTCTTCTTTTCATTCATCACGAATAGGTCTTAAATTTTGCAGGAAGGTAAAGAGTTAACCCTTAACTACACAATGACGACTTTTAACGACCCTCAGAAAGAAGTCTTTTGAAAACATTGTGGGAAAAGGAGAAAATGCTGGTAACCAGCAATTTTCCTTTTTCCACAAAGTTTTCTACCCTTTAAAAGAAAAATTGCACCACTTGAGCCACATTGAAATTGTTGTCTTTAATTGCTTTCAATTTGGACTGGGCTAAAATTTTGCCATGTAGTAAAGAGTAAAAACATGGATAATCAATAAGAGTTACAGTCTGTACATTTAAGCCATGAGAAATTTTATCATTTTGCAACAATGTATTTGAAAGTGGAGTGCAACAAGATGAATGAAACAATTCAACTGGTGTGGGCAATGTTCTGAGTATATGTATGGCAACTTACTGATGTGTTTAAAGATGTTCCACTTGAAGAGTTGAAGAACTCTTGTACATATGAGTCATTAAGCAAAACAACATCGCTTCGTGAATTTCCAATGCCGCCAAGAGCCGACGGAAATGCAGACAACAACAACACAGGAAAAATAAAATTTAGCACCATCTTTTGCTTTATTGCTTCATGTTATCTGAAAGAAAAAAAAATACTTAGTCCCTTAACCCCGTACCACACAATGCTGACTTTTGATGATACTTGGAAAGAAGTCTTTTGAAAACATTATGGGAAAAGGAGAAGTTACAGATAGCAAGCATTTTCATCTTTTCCCAAAAAATATTTTCTATGTTATCAATAATTAATTGCACCATCTGAGCCACACTGAAATGCTTTCAATTTGGACTAGGCTAAAGTTTTGGTAACCAGCATTTCCCCTTTTCCCACAATGTTTTGAAAAGGCTGTATTTCAAAGGTCATCAAAAGTTGAAAGTGTGTGGTGAAGGAGTAAAACCTTTTTCTCTCTATTCTTTTCTGTATGTGCATGTAACAATTCTAGTACAGATAACTGCCCCAAAAGGCGATGTTACTTTTCGATTGGTTGCCTCTAATTACAGAGACAATCAAGACAAAATCAGTTGACTTCTACAAGCTTTTTATGTAATGAAAGGTTTATTAGTTTGTCTTTGGTCATGTTTGTTACTAAAAGTTAGTTGCATATCAGCATATCACTGCAATACAGATTAAATTGATGAAACAGAAAGTCAGTATAGTGCTCTATCTTTGCTACTGGAAAATTTGCGATGGACTTGAGACAGTTCTGTGCACAATAAACGTCCAAATATGAAAAAAATCAACATGTCGTCTCATTCTTGAGACTAGTAACAACTCAAACCCTGCCAATGAAATCAGATTTTGTCGTCTGCGAATGCATTTAACTCGGTCAAGTCTTCAATTCTGTGGTTTGGATAAGAACAAAAGTTTGTTTTCCAACAGTGTCAACTATAGTTTCTGTCAAAAAGAGCATACTTTATTTGTGTCTGACTTTTACAGAACCAGATAAACATGTTTAAATTTGCCGCAGATTTCTGGTATTCGTTTAAACATGATTAAAGGATAGGCTATAAGACGCCACAGCGTGAGAGGATTTGTGATTGTTTGGTAAAATGGTTCATGCCGCATATTCCGAGGTTCTTACCATTACAAATTATTTAATCATTGATTTTTTTTTCTTTTAAATCAATTTTAAAAAGAATATCTGCGCCTCGAATTGTTGTCAATGTTTACCCATTGTTTACGGAAGTTACTCATTCGGAATAACTCGAACTACAGAGCGGAAGTTACGAAATGAACCGATCAACTCGCCCCAGAAAGAATTCGTTCAAGCCCTGCTTACAAACTTGCCTCAAGTTAATCGCCCTTACACTTTGTGTAACTGCAACAGTTGTGGGAAAATTTTATGATAAGCGATACTCACTGACGTTTTGCTGACAGTGTAGATCAAGACTGCACCTAATCTGCTGTCTGATCTTGAATAAACACTATCCGATGAGAAGCTATATTTCACTGCCCTTAAACACATTATTTTGTTTTCTATTATCCGCTTAAAAATTTCATTTTATTTACATGGCAGTGCATTTCAACACGCCCATTATTCACTTTTTAGCCGCTGTTGACCTTGAAAACGGTCGTTTGAGAGCTTTCAAAATTATTTAATAAAGGGATAAATTACGTGGTTATATAACAAGCTGCATGTATTGCACTACTTTCTTTAAATTACATACATGTATGCTTACGAAATTTAAAAAAAAATAAAAATAAATAAATAAAAAAAAAGTACATGTATATGAGCGATGCACTGGTATAGCGATATAGGCCATATACTGCATCTCCAGACTCCTTGATGCTGTATGTAGATATAAAGCTCGTCGTCAAATGATCTTGGATCCATATAGCCCATTTTGTCTTACAAACGCCTAAATCATTGATAAAATGGTTCTTTGACATGCAGGAAATCGACTGTAGGAAATGGTGTCGACCTGGGTCAGCCTGTGCAGTCGGCAGTACACAATAGCAGATTGAAAATGAAATAAAAGGTAAACATACCAAACAAAAAAATAATTATTCCTGAAATTTTCTATCACATGTTTATTGTCTGTGGGTTTCTCCGGATTTATACTCTCATATCTACTCTGTTATTTGAAAATTAAGAAAAAAAAAACGTCTAAATATTCACTGGGAGAAAATCAACAAACAATTAATGAATACATGTATTATGAAAGAAACACGTTATATATAGCTTTACCTCTTTACGACACAATCATGAGTTTAAACGACCCTGAGAAAGAAGCCTTTTGAAAACATTGCGGGAAAAGGAGAAAATGCTGGTAACCAGCATTTTCTCCTTTTCTCACAATGTTTTCTACCATTCCCAAAATGAACTTCAATTTTTCAGGCAAATTCATTTTGCTGCCTGCTAATGCTCTCAATTTGGACCAGTCGAAAATTTGTCGCCATATAAAGTGTTATAGAACACTCTGTAACCCGGAACTGTTAAACCTTTTACCAGATGGCAAATTTTCAATCTTGTCCAAATTGAAAGCATTTGCAGACAAAAACTTCAATGTGACTTAAATGGTGGAGCTCTTCTTTGAAAGGACAGAAAACATTGTGGGAAAAGGAGAAAATGCTGGTAACCAGCATTTTCTCCTTTTCCCACAATGTTTTCAAAAGGCTTCTTTCCTAGGGCTGTTCAAAGTCGTCATTATGTGATAAAAGGGTTAATTAAGGTAGTACGCCATTGTTTCTTTTCTTAAGCACGTCGCGCAACAAAAGTCTTCTATAGACAAGTAAAATAACACTTATTATTCCCTATTCTGCTAAATAACTAAAATGAATTTTTTAATTCGATGGTAAAAACCAAAAAATATTGCTTCTTCAATGTTGTTTTTTGGGTAATGATATCTTCATATCGGACAGTGTAGATCCAAGATCAGACTGCAGTTTCTGTGCAGTCTGATCTTAATCTACGCTGTCTGCAATAGGTCATTGAGTCGCGCTTGGCAGACTACATGTTAATCCTTATAATTTTAATAAAATGAAATGAAATTTTTCGAACGGATAGTTAGGACCTAAATTTTCATACTTCAAATGTTTTTTTGGGGGGCGGAAGGATATCGCCCTATCGGAGAGTGTAGATGCTATATTAGACTGCACTTTCTTTGCAGTCCGATCTTGATCTACGCTGTCTGCGAAAGGATCAGTGATTGGCGCTTTGCAGTCTAAGGATTAGGCCTGAGAATTCGATATTTTCCTTGACGTAATAGTAAGTGAATGGATGGCAGATCGGTTTTCACAAACACCGAATGAGTGAGGGGGTGGGAGGGGTTGGAGCGTTGTCTGCGCATGTCATATTCTTCGAAGATTCGACTCTCTTATATGACGCATCACTAGCCCCAAAAGCGGGCTGACTGTAATATTAGGCTCTATAAAGTATTAATGTAGGAAATAGCTTTTATCAATACGTTTGAGGAGAAGTGATACCTGCTTTAGCTCCAGATTTCTCTAGACAGCTTATCATAGCTGAGTGAATTGCATGAGGTAGCATTTTATTGAGTAAACGTTTATTTTAATTTGAAATTCAAAGTAACGGTTGTCGCGTAGGAAAGTGGTTTGGTTCTGTAGCCAAGATGCACAAATTAGATATATGAGTATTTATAGAATGCCATCTAGCGGAAGATAATGGGATGGGGAAGTAAGCCGAAGAGGTAGCCTATTCGGCTGGTGGGGTGGGGTTTCCTCTCTGAAGATTTTAAGTTTTTGAGGTTTAGAGTCAATTTTAACCCGTTACCACACAATGACGACTTTTAACGCCCTTGAGGATGAAGCCTTTTGAAAACTTTGTGGGAAAAGGAGAAAATGCTGGTAACCAGCACTTTCTCCTTTTCCCACAAAGTTTTCTACCCTATCAAAGCAAAATTTCACCATTTGAGCCACTCTGAAATTGTCCTCAGCAAAAGCTTTCAATTTGGATAGGTCTAAAATTTTGCTGTGTGATAACAGTTTAACGTTGCCTTTGTTGTTTCACGTCTATATCTCTCTGGAAAATTAAATGTATGCTGAAATCATAGATCTAACCAAATTTTTTTCTCGCAAATATCACTTATTTACTATATACAGTTTCTTGTACTGGAGAATCAGTATATAAATACCAATCAGATACTCTCTCATAATCCTACAGGGGTTGCAGAATAAAGACTAGCTGCATATTTCTCACAAATCCGTAGAATGAACTTTTCTTATTAATGGGCCCTGCTTTGGCACTCGCACAGATTCCAGCCGGAGAACAATTAAATATTCTCTTTCAAGAAGAACGAGGCAAAAAGTACGAGAATGAATTTTGCTCGAATTTCAGAGTAAATACCAAATGATTCCTCTATTTTTCGTGAATCATTTTAACTTTTCGCCCGCAAATGCTGTCAAAATGGAGAGGTATGAAATTTTGTCATCAAGTTAAATGTGTCTCGATGAAAAAATCCAAAATCTTAAAATAGATCTAAATCTAGTTAATTAATGATAGGATATTGTTTTTGACGTCGCCCAAATATTTGACAAAAAATCACTTTTTTGTTTTCTACGGATTTTTTTACCTTTAATATATCTGACAATGCAAACGAGATTTTGATTTGCGAGGAAAATGCAAGAATAAACCAGTAATAGTAAATTTGCGTGACCTGTTCGGCTATGGGGCCCCACATTACTTCAACGATTTGATCCCAGGTTAACTATTTATCACACAATTCCGAATTCTAACGACCCAAACGGAAAAGGTCTTCTGAAAAGATTTTGAGAAAAGGAGAAAATGCTGGTAACCAGCATTTTCTTTTTCCTGCAAAATGTTTCCTGCCCTGCCAAACGGGTAAATTTCTAATTCTGAGTCACAATTATTTTTTTTTCATCTGCAAAAACTTTCAATTTTGAAAAGTCAAAAACGTTCCATGTCGTAAAGGGTTAACTCTTTACTACATAATTCTGATTTTTAACGACCCTGAGGAAAAGGCCTTTGAAAACATTTTGGAAGAAGGAGAAAATTCTTGTAACCTGCATTTTGTCCTTTTCCCAAAGTGTTTTCTGTCCTGCCAAAGGTTAAATTTTCGTTTCAAGTCACAAGTAATTTGCAATCTATAAAAACTTTCAATTTTGACGAGTCCAAAATTTACCATGAAAAGGGTTACCTCTTTACCAAATGACAAAAAAAATCGACATATTCAAATTCTAAACATTTGCCGAGAAAAAAAGTTGAAGGTGCCTCAATTGATGAAATTTGTCTTTAATAGGATAGAAAACATTGTGGGAAAAGGAGAAAATGCTGGTAACAGCATTTTCTCCTTTTCCCACAATGTTTACAGAAGCTTTTTCCCAGGGATCGTTACTTGGAATGGTGTGATAAAGGATTAAGCACATTTTTGTCATCATTGTCGTCAGAGAAAGATAGATTGCGGTTCTGACAAGCAAAGAACAATGGCCATTCATAAAAGGAGAGAACAATGTCTTTTTTTTTTTGTATTGTTAAAGATTTGCAAATATTGAAGCCTTTATAGGAGGGTAAGATCAGACTGCGCCGAACTTTTAATCTGATAATGAATCTGCACCATCGGGTTTTCTATATTATAAATCCTAAAAAAATTGAAATAATTTGACATTTTCATGATTTCCATTCCTTCAAAGTTAACTTCCGTTATTTGCTTTACATTCACTTTGTCGTCAGTAATTGGTTGCCAAAAGGGACGAGTGTCAAATGGCACCTTCAGGTCAAGAGGTAAAACTTCTTGAAACAGACAGTTCTGGAAAATAGAAAAAAAAATAGATTTGAAAGGAATGGTTGCTTTCACCTCTTTTGTTTTACTTTGAAATTTTGAAGTTACACGTCTTCATTGCGTTAAGTATTGTATGAGCAAAGAACAGTAACATTTTTACACCGCTTTTATAACAATGTTTGGTGTATATCATAGAGGAGGGACCTATGTTCATATTACACTGATGCGTTTCCTGGGTTTTACAGGGTCCTAGGCTGGGGTTGTGCAGATCCTTGCCGAAGAGCAATACAATGGATCAAACCAGAGACATTTCTGAACCGTTATTATTAACCAGTCTAAATTACTCCCTCCTCCTTTCCCCCCCCCCCACACACACACACACACTTTAGTTTTATGACTATAAGTCTCTAAAAGTAACGCAGTTTGTGATTGGCTAAACCATTTCAGCCATGTCTTGTAAAAAAGGGGCTTAAGGTAGTGGACACATAATAAAAAACAGCTATTTCCTCTATAATATTACCATACAAAATTAGCTATTATTAAAATGAGTATTGTTGTACTACATTAAACCAAGCCACTTTTTCCTGCTTTTCCTTCTTAGAATTATCATTTATAAATCTAAAACAGCTATTTTCTCATTACAAAGAGAGATGGTGATTATCTCCCTTTTCTGGAAACTAGCAAAAGTATCAACAAATAATTTCAAGACAGACATCTAAGGAACTTCTGGTCGGTTAAAACTGTGCAAAAGTATTATATTTGTGTAAATCCGTATTTATCAACTATCAAGAAATTCTACTCCATGCTGCAGCAGCAGTGTCATGGGTATACTACCTTAATATATCTGCAAACAGAATTGATTCAGGTCAGTCTGCGCATTTCACGCAGGCTGACCTGAATTAATTTTTTTCTGTTTTTGGTCTATTCTCTGTTTGTGAAAGAACCAGTTTATCTAACGATTCTGTTAGTTATGATACATAGAGGATATTTGTTTTTTTCGGTGAAAGATCGAAATATATTTCATCGAGTGAACACCATCGTTAATATTTTCACGAGTGGCGCAGCCAGTGGCGATGGTGTTCGATGAAAATAAATTTCGATCTTTCAACGAAAAAAAAAAAACAAACAAATATTCTATTTATTTCATGCTTTTAACCCTTTGTGGGAGGAGCTTTATCAAAATCCAGTACAGCTCTTTTTCGCTATTTCCTGTGGCATACCCCCCCCTTCCCCCGCAAAGCAACGCATTACAATATTACGTCAAGCGCGAGAAATGTAAGGTAAATGACATCATATTTCCATCTGGTTGTGATTCACGCGCAATTTACCTAGAGGCAACATGAATATGAAAATCTGTATATTCACTGGTCGTACCCGTGTAATATCGAAAAATATTTTCACTACTACTTCTGAATATCCTACCGGTAAGCATGGAATAAGAAATGGATTTTATGTATCCATGTTTATGTGATGATAAGCTTGATATCATGCATCAAAGAAATGCATTAACTCTTTACCAAACGACAAATTTATATACTGGTCCAAATTGAAAGCGTTTGCAGACGACAAAATAAATATGACTGAAGAATTGAAATTTGATTTGAGAAGGTTAGAAAACATAGTGAGAAAAGAAGAAAATGCTGGTTACCAGCATTTTCTTCTTTTGTCACTATGTTTTCAAAAGGCTTCTATCTCTGAGTCATCAAAGGTCGTCATTGTGTGGTAAAGGGTTAAGCCCCCTTTTGCCAGAGTATGCTACATTTGGTTTAGCCAATCATAACTTGCGTTACATTCTTTATTAATTAGACATGCTTGAGATCTAAACTTGGAATATATTAAAAAAAAAATGTCGGTTGATATATACGATCTTAAATGGGTTCTATCTTCGGCTTGCTTCAAAAACCTCGTAATTATAGCTTTCAATTTAGACAAGCTGTTGTTACGAATTTTTTGTAGTAAACTGACGCTATATTCATTGCCAAAAGCACAGGACTACTAAATTGTAGAACAAAAAAATATCTTTGAAAAAGATAACCGTGACGGTGGTAAATTTGCCCGCAAATGCACAGGGGCCCTTAAAATAACAGGTCTACATTTTCGACCAATCACAAATTCATATCTGTTTATTCGTAATCAGTACAAAAATCAGGTCAAAAGCCAACACAGTCAGCTATGTCGAAATAGACGAATTAACTATTTACCAAGCAATCAATCCCTAGTTAGGCTTTTGAAAGCATTGTGAAATCAAAGTACTGATAGTACTGAAGGCCAGGAAATTGAGGATACGAAACAACACATGAGGTCAATTTTAGTTAATACAAACAGATAGACGGACAGGGATACAAGCGGATTCCACTAAGCCCCTGGAATTCTTGGTTTTATCATGAAATTTTGAACTGATACTAGAAAGCACTAGCCAGAAACTAATTAAGCCAGAGCTAGGCATGTGCTCACAGTTATGCGGTGCTTGATAATGGCTTAGAAAACTTAGTAATTTGTCGTGCTTGTAAACAATCCCAAGTCAAAATTGAACCGTATTCAATCGGTGCAATACCAACTTTGGTTATCTAAATTTTCTGAGACATGTGATGTCTTGTAGTCCTGAATGACGTTATTTTTTACATTTATGACGCAAGTACATATTTATTTTTATTGATTTCAATGAAAATACATGTAAGATAGATATCAAGGTAAAATGTAATGAATAATAAAGATTGGATTGATACGGCAGTTGGTCATGTTGTCTCTACCTTCCACAAGTCGACGAAATTTTGAACTGGTCATATTTGAAGGAAATTGTAGATAAAAATCCAAAGTAGTTCTTCGTGTATATTGAAAAGTAAGATTTTGGGGAAATTGGGAGGAATTGCTTGTTACAAGCGAATTCTCTTTTAGCCAAAATATTTTCTCAATAAAATACTGTGAAAAGGTTGGATTGTTTTGGGACGATTAGGCTCGGTTTTCCTATTTAACTTGCCTATTTTACGGACAAGTCACAGTGACTTGAGCTTCGATACTTATATCTACATAATATAAAAAGACGTTAATCCTAATTCATAATCGTTGTCCAAGGACAACTTGTGTCAAGCCCGCAACCACTTGTATCTCAAGCTTGACCTAGACCCTGGACCTGAATAAATGTTTCAAAGGGAACTTCTATTCATGATGGAGAATAATGCATTATGCTAATTTATATCGGAATCTATCCAAAAATGTAGGAGTTATGGCTCGGACGAAAAATTGGCCTTCGACGGGGCCTTGATCTTGAACCTACTTGAACAGATGTTTCAAATGGCACATCTAACCGTGATGGAGGTCAATTGTGCCAAATTATTTTGAAATCCATCCACAATTGTAGAAGTTATGGACCGGAAATATTCGGATGCACACAAGCCCTAGTGAACACTAGAAATATATGTGTCAGAGACACTGATGCCCCTGCTAAATGGTATTGGTCACAGGTACGTCATATGACACTAGTAGAGAGAGAGAGAGAAAAAAAAAATACATTAAATGACAAGCGAACGACTACAGAAAAAAATTATAAGCATTTATTTGGTTTCAAATCAAAGTCAATCAAAGACATTTTTAAGAATCACACAGGTGTAATCTATTTGTGACAGGTGTAAAAGGTGTGAAATACATCCTATCAGTGTGAAATAGGCAGTATAAACAATGACAAAACTACCAAATAATTCTTGGATAAAGGTATCTAATACACATAATGTATATACTAAAGACAACGAAATTTCAAAAATATTTTTATAGACAACTTGATTAACGATATGAATGAAATCTGATGTTGGGGTCGATTTTTCTAAAATTTTATTTGGGGACGATTTCACCAAAGAAATGGTCTCCAGGGGACGATTTCTCCGCAGTGATGAACATAACACGGGCCAACCAGTTTGGGGACGATTTCTCCAGGGGCCGATTTCTCCAGCATTCCGCTGAAGTACCCTACATTTAGTCTATATACATAAGAAAAAGTGATAAACATAACACGGGCCAATATTCTATACGTAGTTTGCTTTATTTACAATCGCATTTTAGCGGAGACGCGTTTTGTGAAACACATGTTCAAATGTCAACACAACGTTATAGACAAACTCCGAGCAAAGTCGTCGTTCGTTAATCTCACCATACCTGAATATGAATGATCCGGAGTGCAAGAGAGAGCGTTATGGATATTAACCGTATATAGCGCGTAGGAATACACAACTGCCGGATAAACTAAGTTCATTAGGTTACGCCTTTATTAGGTCAGTGTTAATGACAAAAACGGGATAAAAAAACACACACTCGTCAGTTATTAAAGGATTGTAATACCCTTGAAATTCTATGGCGTTTTGCAGATGAAAGCTTTGAGGAAAGGAAAGCATTCACACCGTGTGATAAGCAATCTCTGTATATACTTAGGAAACTAGTTGTTATGGCGGACTCAGCGATATAGAGTGGACACACCAACCAACATTTTTGTCTGGGTAGACAGCTTACGATCCCTATAGGCAAGGGAATCCCTTGAGAGGGATTCCCTGGCCTAAAAATAAGAAAAGTGCCGGTGACCACTTATTCTTTTTAACCCTTTCCCGCACGATGCTGACCTTTATTGACACTGGGAAAGATGTCTTTTGAAAACATTGTAGAAAATGGAGAAAATACTGGTCTAATCTTAGACCTACACTGTCTGATTTTTCCCACTAAAAATGGGTTTGAGTTAGCAACACTTTGTTGCCTTCTTTTTACTATCAGGCTGTCAGGAGGAAGATTTAATTTCACTTATTCAGCTTATTAAAGATACACGTCTGCTAGTTTTCAGCCAGTTTTCAGCCGTTCAAAAAAAAAGATAATTTCAACCTTATTTATGTATCCAAAACGATTCTTGTGTCTTCATGCCAAATATTGCTCCTGACGGCTGCAAGAATGCGCAGATCACGACGGATAGAAGTTAGATGTCATGTTTTGGAGGTATTCAAAGCAATGTCTGTTGTCATTTCCGGTTTAACCCTTTACTAAACAGTCCCTGGTTTTCACGACCCTTGGAAAAAAGGGTTTTGAAAACTTTGTGGAAAAAGGAGAAAATGCTGGTAACCAGCATTTTCTCCTTTTCCCACAATGTTTTCTACCCTATCAATGGCACAAAGCTAATTTGTACCAGTTCTGAATTTGTCTTGTGTAGATACTCTTTGCTTGGAAGAGTCTAAGATTTGTTGTTTTGGAAAGGATTAAAATGAGGACAAATCCCTTGAACTTTTCTATCCCATACACTGTATGACCCACAACACGTGAAAAGGAGCCTTCAGACATTTTGCTTAGTGTGTCGTCTCAGATCAGCCGACACAGTCCGCCCAGGCTAATCCGGGACGGCACTTTATGACTACAATAGATTTTGTGCTACAGTAGACTTATGCAAAACAGAAAATTATATTAAGGTAAGACCTGTATAATGGAAAACAGCTATTTCCACTAAAATATCATCCTGCAAAATTTGTTATAATTAGAAATGAGTATTACTGAACTACTTTCATCGATTCATTCCCCCTCCCCATTTTTTCCTTCTTTGAATTATCATTTATAAATCTAAAACCACTATATTCTCGTTTCAAAAAGAGATAATAATTACCTCCCTTTTCAGAAAACTAACAAAAGTATCAAAAATAATTTTAAGATAGACATAAACGGAATTTCTGATCCGTTAGAAATGTGCAAAAATGTTATTTCTGCATAAATCCTTATTTATCTTTATTTATCAACCAATTAGAATTTTCACCGGAAGTGCATTACACAGGTCTTACCTTAAAACGAAAAAAGTCATTTCAGTTAAGCCTGTGACTGTGCCGGCTGATCCGGCACGACACTTTACGGAAATGTCCGAATGACCCTTTTCACATATTGTAGGCCATGTATCAGTATATTGGTAATTCATCTATGTTTACTCAGTTTGGCAATTCTACACACTTTAAAATTTAAACAATATTATATATTTTTTCTTTTCCCTCTCTGTCTGCAGAGAAGCATCTTCAACTCTTTACCAAACGACAAAATTTAAGGTTTGTCGGAATCGAAAGTATTTGCAGAGGACAAGAAAAAAAAGGTGACTGAAAATTTGAAATTTGTTTTGTGAAGGGTAGAAAACATTGTGGGAAAAGGAGAAAATGCTGGTTACCAAAACCTTCTTTCTCAGGGTCGTCAAAAGTATACGGATTGTTTGGTAATGGGTTAAGAGTTAAAGTTGGGTATTTAGATTTTTCATATCTCACTAAATTAGAAAAATGTATACATCACTGAAATTTACATTAAAACAACAATACAAATCATCAATAATTAAGAATAATAATTCCTCCCTCCCCATATTATTTGATTATTTGATTATTTGTTACCTTAAAAGGCTACGTAGCCTCTCAAGTCAAGGTATTTTCAGATTTCGCCCCAGAAATGAAAAAAAAAAAACATTGTGGGTAGGACAAGTGACTTGCACGTGATTAATGACGCTGAAATTCCATAACACAAAAAAATGTAATTCTTTTCCACAATGTCTTCTTCAGACGGTATGTTTGAGGCTTTGTCTGTGTATTTCCGGTATATAAATGAGCGAGTTGCTCATGTAAAAAAAATAGCCTGTATGAGTGTCGACCTGGACCATAGTAAGTCTCTAATTTCTCTTCGTGTCGGGTGGTTTTCGACTACTGGGGCTCCATGAATGGAAATTAAAAGGCTTTGGGAGAATAGGGATGACTTTTTTGTAAGTTTGTAAAATTTTCGTCCCAAAATCTGAAGGACCACCTTTATGGGAGAGAAAGAGTAAATAAAGATCCGACTGCACCCTGCGTGCAATCTGTAGCTGATCTAAATTGACCGCAAGAACTTCAAATATTATTTAAGGCACACTGGCAAACATGGGATTGGATATGAATGAAAAACAAAAGACTTTTATCTGTCAATCGAACTTACTACGGAAGTTTTTCTCTGATTTTTTTTTTTTCAAATTTCTAGGAAAAAAAAAACAGCTCCATTTTATCCTTAGGCTGCTAAGGCGGCGACTCAATGACCTTTAGCGGACAGTGTAGATTAAGATCAGACTGCACAGAACGCGCAGTCTGATCTTAGATCTACACTGTCCGATACTGAGATAACACCACCCCCATCCCCACTCCCCCATCCCCACTCCCCCACCCCAAACAAAATAGCTTTTAAATAGTACGATTTGGCTATTTACCATTGGCTATTTTTCTTTTCACTTATTTGGCACGTTAAGGTTGATCTCTTTGCCTAACGACGATTTTTAAGCTCTGTTCAAACCGGAAGTATTATGCAAGCAACAATTTCAATGTGGCTCAAATGGTGCATTTTTTTTCTGTGATAGGATAAAAAACATTGTGGGAAAAGGAGAAAATGCTGGTTACCAGCATTTCTCCCTTTCCCACAATGTTTTTAAAAAGACTCCTTTTCCCCAGTCGTTAAAACCCGGCATGGTGCGGTAAAGGGTTGAATGAAAACATCGTAGAATGGAAAATTGTTTCTGAATCATACCTCGAATATTTTTCGAATCTTGTAGCCCGTTCTGGACAGGAAGTACCCTTAATTGGGAATTTGATGTTTTCTAATTTAAGCTTATGGATTTCCAATCAAAGAAATAGAGTATATAAGTACCCGTAGTTGCTTTCCACATTCATAAATTTTCGGTACAAACAATTTGAAGAAATAATTACAAAACACCAAGATTTTCTGACAAACGTCGTCATCAAAATTTAAGATGTTTTTGCGACTAGTTCCATTCTTGTTCCTTCTATTTGGTAATGTATTTTCCAGTATTACCCCCATTTTGTCCCCCCCTCTCTCTCTCTCTCTCTCTCTCTCTCTCTCTCTCTCTCTCTCTCTCCCGAACGCACAAGTGCCCCACTCACGAGTTCCAGCTGATTTTGTTTACTTGTAACAGAGTTAATCAAACGCTGTTTAAAAAAAAAAATGTTTAACGAAACAAGTCATCAAGAAAACAAGTCACTATTCATCTCGTAAAACACATAGTTTATACCGATGGAAAAGATAAGCGCGAGGGAAACTAAATAATCGGTTGGAAAGCAATGATTCCTGTCTCATTTGACTATTATCAATCATCGGAAAGAAACTTGAGCAGAGAGAGCGTTGTCTGGAAATGTCATATTCTTCGAAGATTCGACCGGTCTTCTATGACGCATCACTCTCCCCGATATTCGGGAGACTGTAGTATTACGCGCTATAAAGTAGCAGTAGAGAAAATGGCTTTTATCAATACGTTTTAGGAGAAATCAGGCCTATTTTAGCTCCATATCTTTCTAAAATGCTGATCGTAGCTGAATGAATCGCACCAGGTAGCATTTTAGTTAGCAAACGTTTATTTTAATTTGAAATTCAAAGTAACGGTTGTCGCGCAGAAAAGTAGTCCGGTTCTGTACCCAAGATGCCCAAATTAGATAGATGAGTATTTGTAGAATGCCATCTAGTGGGACATAATGGCAGAGAGAGAGAGAGAGAGCTGCCAATAGATAAATGAACACAAACTATTTAATTGACCATTGTTTGGTTATATGGAAAAGCGGGCAGTGGCTTGGAAAAAATATTGTGCGGAGGACTCTCTCTCTCTCTCTCTCTCTCTCTCATTTAAAAACCGGACGATATATTTTTTTTTTGCAAGTCACTGTTTCAACCGATCATAGGCTATATTGTATAGTTGTATTTTTGTTTATTTTGCGAGTTTCAAATCATTCATAAACTGTCTCTTAAATCTAGGATTGACTGGTGCACACGTGCTCCGGAGACACTGTCCAACATACATATCCAACGACGCTACGAACATATGCAACGACCCTCTGTCGGGTCAACCACCACTACACAGTGACGAATCAGCACAGTCATTAATTGACCCGGAGTCTGTGCCGAATCTGATATCAAATACATTGGAAATACTGAACAACTTGACCGGAGAATTTGCCTTTTATGTAAGTTATTTTGTATCCTTTTTACTTTGATTACGTCTGTATCTACTTTTAATCCTTTACCAAACAATCCCTGGTTTTAACGACCCTGAGATAGAAACCTTTTGAAAACATTGTGGGAAAAGGAGAAAATGCTAGTAATCAGCATTTTCTCCTTTTCCCACTATGTTTTCTACCCTGCTGGAAACAAATTTCAATTTTTGAGTTACGTTTAATTTGTCGTCTGCAAGTATTTTCAATTTGGACCAGTCTAACATGAAAAAGGGATTTAATGTGTTTGCCAAAAAATATCGACCTATTTAATCAATCTGCGTTAGTAGAATTGTGCCAAAACTTTACACAGTAATTTTTCTGCATGTCCCAAGACCATGCTACCTCAGGATTCAGGCTTACTGATCCATGAATATGTGATGACTTGCTTGCTATATTGCATATCACTGTGACGCATTAACCCTTTACCACACTATCCCTACTTTTGACGAACCTGAGAAAGAAGCCTTTAGAAAATATTGTGGGAAAAGGAGAAAATGCTGGTAACAGCATTTTCTCCTTTTCCCACAATGTTTTCAACTCTTCACAAAATAAATTTCAAATTTGCAGTCATTTCTTTTTCGTCGTCTGCAGATGCTTTCGATTTGGACAAGCCTTAAATTTTGTCGTTTGGTAATGAGTTAAACCCTTTTTGCTAGACTGTTGTTATGGGAGACCACTCCTTCAAGCATGGTTTCATTCCGGTTTAAATACAGTACCTAACAACTGCGCGTTAAGGAGAATCCTCTTTAGCTCAGTGGTTATGTAAGGAGTACTAATAAAAGGAAATCCAAGAAAGCATGGGTACTTTCGCAGACGTATTAAGCCCCCTTTTTTGACAGAGTATAACTCACATTATTTAAGTCTGTTCTATTCTATTCCATGAACAGTGGTCAGCAGCTCGCGAGTTTTACCAGGCACCTGAAAATCCGAGATGGCTACACATTTTGTATTGTTATCCTAACGCATGTCGGGTAGGTATAGCTATCTTTATCATACTGTAAAGAAATTTTTCGTGATCTGATTGGATAATATGCCCCGAACATACATATCATGTACACCGGCAAAAACCAACGTAGAGGCAGTTTCCCTTTCGGGAGCCTCGTGTATATGACACTACACTAGCAATACAACATCCAAAATGACGACGTCGGTCAAGATTAACATCAAGATTATGCGCCAAGCTCCACGTTTTGGCGCGTAATACCAAGATTTCAGTCACGTCATTTCCCAGCGACGTCAATTTTCATCGAATTGGGGCACTCAGAAGGGAAGTTCTACTTCAAGAGGGGGAAAAATAACTCCTCATAGGACAGTGAAGATCCAAGATCAGATCACGTTTTGTACAGTCTGATCTTGATCTACATTAAACGCAAAAGCACCTTAAGTCGCGCTTCGTCGGCTAAGGGTTAGATTGATTACCTGTGAATATAAGTAATAACAGAGAATCTAGTGGGAGTTTTATTTATATAGGCCTACCTACCTATATACCCCTGCCTGTTTAATGGCAAAATTTTGCCGTCTATTTGTTTTTAAAGCTATTTCTTGTTGAACGTGTCAAAGTTTTTGCGCGACAACGAAAACGACGTCAGACGACAATACCACGATGTTTTCCTCGAAAAACAGCTCAGTTAAAAATGTTTGAACGTTCTCTGTTGTTTTGTGTTTATATCTTAGGTATTGATGTTCGATGGAATCATTGAAAAGCCTACTAAAAGCCATTAACAAACAATCCCTTCTATTGACGACCCTGAGAAAGAAGCCTTTAGAAAAAAATGTGGAAAAAGGAGAAAATGCTGGTAACCAGCATTTTCTCCTTTTTTCCACAGTGTTTTCTACCCTTTACAAAACAAATTTCAAGATTTCATTCACTTTTATTTTGTCGTCTGCAAATGCTTTCCATTTGGACCAGCCTAAAATTTTGTCGTTTGGTAAAGAGTTAATCAGATTTTTTCCCCTATTTTATCAACAGAATAACGTAACCATTATGTACGCCAATATTTCCGAAGCTGTCCACATATTTAAGATACTAACCAGGCCAGGCATGGATGTCTGCGCCCCGTTCGAAGATGTCCACTTGCACAGAAAGCTTCGATATTTATACAACAGACTGAAGAATACTGTTCAAGCAAATATGTACTACATTTATCGCAGTTATGGGACCCCCTTGGAAGGTAAAAGCTGTCATGTGAAGACCTGGATGAGACCTTTTCACGCATTGAGTTGCGACGAAATCCGAAATCTAGTTTTCGTCATTTTCCGGCATACTATACGGAAACTACGTGTGTCTGTGGAGGTATTAGGGGAACTAAATCGATCAATAGAAAATATAGAATCATAGAGTGTTGCATACTGATATTTAAAGCTATTAAAACTTGAGTGTGTATAGAATTGTTCAGCTGTGTAAACATGGACAGATAAATTGTTAATATACCGTCGATAGAAAAACTCCAAGGATATATATTCATTCGGCATACTTCGGTGATGGGTACGGAATCGGCCGAATTGTGACGAGTGGATATATATTCTCATTCAAAACCGGAAGCGTTAATCAAAAATTGCTTTGAAGGCCCCTAAAACATGAGCTGCATTCAACGTGCTGTCCGTTGTAATATATGCAACTTTGCAGCCATCAGGGGCAAGATTTGGCTTCAAGATACAAGAATGATTATAATTTGATATAATAAGGATGAAATGTGATGAAAAATTGGCTGAAAACTGGTTGAAAACCCATATAGATGTTTCTAATGGACAACAGTCTCTACTATGGTATTATCTTAAACAACTTGCTATCACTAAAAATGAGTATTATAGTACTACTTTAACCGAGCCACTTTTTTCTTTTTTTCCTTCATAGAATTATCATTTATAAATCTAAAACCACTACATTCTCATTACATAGCAAGATAATAATTACCTCCCTTTTTTTGACAAAAGTAATAACGAATAATTTCAAGATAGACATCAAACATCAAAGGTATGTTTCGGGGAAAAAAGTCTCCAGATCGGACAGCGTAGATCCAAGATCAGACTGCACGTTCTGTGCAGTTTGATCTTGATCTATGCTGTCTGCAAAACGTCTGTGAGTCGCGGATAAGCGGCCAAAGGGTTAATATACTTCAGAAAATAATTAAGTCATAATCCCAGTATATAGCATAGTTCAACTGACTTTTAAGATGTTTTTTTTTTTTTTACCCTTAAAGCGCTGGAACCGACTTAACTTGTATTATGTGGACAGTATAGATCAAGATCAGACTGCACAGACCGTGCAGTCTGATCTTAGATCTACTCTGTCCACTTTTTTTGTTACATATTCTGGCCAGAAAAATAAAAACCTTAGTACAGCAACATTTCCTATCTTTTTCCTATTTAAAAATGTCTCTTGTTTTAATTCAGCCCATAAAGACTTATTTCTTATCCTGGCAATATAACTGAAGCGAAACCTTAAAGCTAATAGTACGAACCCAAATCGGGCTATTTCAATAATATTTCTGTTCGGAAAATATCACCTTATCGGGGAGTGTAGATCAAAGATCGGACTGCACGGTCTGATCTTGATCTACATTGTCCGCGAAAAAGTCAGTGAGTCGAACTCAGCAGCCTGAGACCTTAACGTTGTAATTATCATTATAATAATTTGAAAAAATATTTTTTTTATAGGGAAATATCTCCTTATCGGACAGTGTAAATCAAAGATCAGACCGCACGTTCTGTGCAGTCTGATCTTGATCTAAATTGTCTGCGAAAGGGTCAGTGAGTCGAACTCAGCAGCCTGAGACCTTAACGTTGTAATTATCATTATAATAATTTGAAAAAATATTTTTTTTATAGGGAAATATCTCCTTATCGGACAGTGTAAATCAAAGATCAGACCGCACGTTCTGTGCAGTCTGATCTTGATCTAAATTGTCTGCGAAAGGGTCAGTGAGTCGAACTCAGCAGCCTGAGACCTTAACGTTGTAATTATCATTATAATAATTTGAAAAAATATTTTTTTTATAGGGAAATATCTCCTTATCGGACAGTGTAAATCAAAGATCAGACCGCACGTTCTGTGCAGTCTGATCTTGATCTAAATTGTCTGCGAAAGGGTCAGTGAGTCGAACTCAGCAGCTTGATACCTTGGCAGTTGTAATTATTATTATAATTGGAAAAATATCTTTTGGTGGGAAATATCTCCTTATCGGGCAGTGGAGATCAAAGATCAGACTGCATGTTCTGTACAGTCTGGTCTTGATCTACACTGTCCGATAAAGGTCAGCGAGTCGCTCTCAGCAGCCTGATACCTTGGTGTTGTAATTATTATTATAATAATTTAAAAAATATCTTTTTGGTGGTAAATATCTCCATATCGGACAATGTAGATTAAAGATCAAAATGTATGTTCTGTGCAGTCTGAACATGCATATCGTCTGTTTACTTCCAAACCTTCGTAACTACAGCTTGTTACGAGCTGTAGTTACGAGGTTTTGGAAGCAAACCGATGATATATCAAGATCATATCATATAATAAAAGTTAAAAGGAAGACGTGTATAGATGTGAGATAGATCTCTTTCGCAATTTGAACGTGCTCTTTCTTTTCAATTTTCGTTTTTGCTTTTTGACAATACCAGTCTTTGTTATGTGGTTGTTAACCATGTTAAACACAAAAGAAGTAACTTAATGTAATTTAAAAACCCTTTAGCCATGCTCTGTGAAAAGGGGGCTTAATGCATCTGCAAAACTGATCGACCCAGGTCAGCCTGCGCAGTCCGCGCAGGCAGACCTGGGTCGATACGTTTTGCTTTGGGTAAAATTTTGTGCGTGTTAAATAACCAGTGTGCCTCATAATTCAATGAGTTGATAGAGAAAAATGGATTTTATGGATGTGTTTTCTTGTGTGATGATTTACTCGATACTAGGGATCTAATATATATACATTTAGCCCCCTTTTGCCAGAGTGTAGCTGTTATATTTCTACGGCCTGTATACGGATCTTATTTCATGCAATTTTTCATTTAAAAAAATCAAACGGAGAATTATTAAATAGTTTTCGTTATTTTTCATATAGCTATCTGTGCCATTTCAGTCTGTAATAGTACCAAATAGTCATTTACCCTTTTACGAGATTGATTGATTGACTGATAAAACAAATAAATGTCTCTTTAACGGACAGGGTACATCCAAGACCAGGCTGCACGTTCAGTGCAGTCTGATCTTGATCTACCCTACCCACAAAAGATCAGGGAGTCGCTTTTAGCAATTAAAAAGTTTAATTTCAATATCTGGGTCAATAAAAACATGTTTCGGCTTTTAAAAAGAGTTTGCCTTCAGTATAGAAAGCCAGGCAAGTGCGACATACGATAGAAAACAAAACCATGCCATATTTCCTTACATATGAGCCATGCTCTGTGAAAGGGCGGCTGAATGCATTTGCGAAAAGTATCGACCCAGGTCAGCCTGCGCAGTCCGCACAGGCTGACCTGGGCCTAAACTTTTCGCTGTTGGTACGTTTTCTGTGTTTCAAAGGACCAGTCTACATTGTGACACGGTCGGTTGTTAAACAAGGCAGGCAAGTTAATGACAGTCTCGGTATATCGGAGTTCGGTGTTTTATTCTTGGTAAATAGGAACTCTGTGCCTAAAAAATTATGACTCGGTAAATAAGGGTTCGGTATTTCATAGGCATGGCCCAGTGTCAGTATATAGTTCGGTGTTGTATTCTCGGTAAATAAAGAGTGCAGTGTTTCAAAAACACGGTTTAGTCTTAGCAAGGAGTTCTGTGTTTCAGTCTCGGTATGTAAGAGTTCGGTACCTAAAAACATGGTTCAAGTTCGGTATATACGAGTTATCCAGTGTTTGATCTGTCTTAACGTAATTCTGTATATTTTCAATGTCTGCATTCTGCGGCGAATATGGAAACAACAAAGAAACTTCCAAGATGAGGTAAGTTAATGTTTTTTTTTTTTATACCAGGCGTGATGGTAAACAGCAAATTAGTTACCGAGATCTCTAATGAAATAATGACGTGGCTCATTTTTTTTTTACTTGTTACCAAATGACAATATTTTTTATAAGACCAAACTGAGAGTATCTGCAGACGACAAATTGAATGTGGCTCAAATGGCGCTTTTGTCTGATAAGATACAAAATATTGTGGGAAAAGGGGAAATACTACTTACCAACATTTTGCCTTCCCTCGAAGTATTTTCAAAAGCCTGTTTTCGGTTCGTTTAACTCTTTACCTACAGCGTAAACAAGTTTTATCTAAAATTTGCCCTAGTGACCTAGTTTTTGACCCAACATGACCCATTTTCAAACTCGCCCCAGATATGATCATGATAAACATTCTGACCCAGTTTTATAAGGATCGGACTGGAAATGTGGCCTGTAGTGCGTGCACAAGGTCAAAGTTGACGGCGCACACCGGACACAGCACGATCACAGAAGTTCATCACGAGCACTTTGTGCTCATGTGAGCAAAAAAACCTTTTGATGGTAAAAATGTTGCCAATTCTAAACCAATCCTACAGAAATGTCGTCTCGAAAATAGCCAACTCTATTTCTTTTCAGCTTACCACTGACTCGACATTATCTTTGCGAAAGACCGGAAGTCCAACCGGAAGCATATCTGATGATATCACCATGATGTCTGCTTATTTCAATTTGGGGACAATTTCAAAGAGTTTGGAAGGCAATTATGTAACTGAGCGAATGTACTTTCGATGGTCAAGAACATTGTGCTTGATGACTAATCCCCTAATGATATATACAGATTGCAACCTCTTTTACACATTTATAAAATCAAAGTGCCAAAAGGACTCAAGTACGAAAATAATGTTGATTAAGAGGAATTCTTCATGGGCGTTTCAAAATGAACGAAAAATCAAAACAATTATTTCCTATAAGGACTACCCAAAGTTTGTCCCTAACACTGTTAATTCTGCATATATATGTTCCCAATATGCTAAATACGACGTTATTGAATGGGCTACACGGCTTGATCCCTTCAATACAAAATATTTTGCTTGGATCGACCTTGGCTACTTGCGTTCAAGAACAACACAAAATAGATTTCGTCTGCATTTGCCTCCAAATTTTAATGAAACACAAGTGGCTGTCAATCAGGTTTTTCAAGGAGACATGTCGATACAACCTGATCTTATATTCAAAGAGAATTTGGTCTGGATTGGGGGTGGACTGTTTCTAGGACAGAAAACTGTGATAACGCAATACGCAGAGCAATTTCGAAGATCTGCGACTTATTTTATGTCTAAAGGTCTAGTGAACACCGACCAACAAGTTACTTATGCTATGTTTTCTGACACAGGACGAAGACGTTTAAATCCCGGGATTGAAGTTCAGCGTTACTACAAACGGAATGGTAGTTACATTGTTCAAGACTGGTTTTATCTTGGTTACAAAATGTTACATAGTTCTGATCCATCCTGATGTTCAGTTCAGCATAGGATATTGAACCTTAATTGGCGTATCCATAATTCGAAATTTCCA
Source organism: Tridacna crocea (assembly GCA_943736015.1). NCBI lineage: Eukaryota > Metazoa > Mollusca > Bivalvia > Cardiida > Cardiidae > Tridacna > Tridacna crocea. Next base: position 43,412,530 of record OX031064.1, on the reverse strand, counting down.
TATTGTTCCGTTTTCCGACACAGTTAATAAAAATATCACATTGACGCATCGCCTAAATATCGTATAAAGTAACACTATGTCCGATATAGAGACGACCTGCCATTGTGTTATCTTTAAGTAAAGGTGTTCAGTAATCGACAAATGAAAATTTTTGTGTTCCTTGCTAAATCATTGGAGTTTCGAGGGCTTGTGATTTCAGTCTGACATGTATCAACTCTTTGTGATGAATATGATGATGAATAGCGTTTTAAGGCCCGTCTACAACTTAGGTCATATTGGGCACACTTACTTAGTAAACAATAATGCGAGGTGAAAATAACACACATGTGCAACAAAATAAGACAAACATGATAAATGAGGAATGGACGAAACACAAAATGATGCCCCTGGGATTTGTTGCTGAAAGGATATAAAATATTGCGCATGGGAAAAGGAAACATGTTGGTTATCAGCAGTCTCTCGTTTTTCCATGTTTTCAAAAGCCTTTATCCTTACTTTCAGTCATTACAACAAAAGGATTGTTTGGAAAAGGATTAACACATTACAATCTGAAACAACTCACAGCAGACTTTGAAAACATCCTTGTAAATAGAAAATTATCATAAGCATAGGCCACTGGAACTCCATTAGTCGACCAAGGGTAACTGATTTTTTCATCATCGGACACTGTTACCATAAATAGCACATGGATGACTGCTTTTACAACGTATTATACCGAGTCTTTATATATACTATCTAGAGTAAGTCACCAACGTGCTATTCATAGTACATTAGTGACTGCCTCTATATGATATATATCCAGTGACGTGTTATATACTAAAGAGGCAGTCACCAATGTGCTTTTTATAGTAACGGTGATAATGAAAGTTTCAGTATTCCATGATATACAGGGAACACATAAATGTGCTATTTAAAAAGTGGTGATCGACAAATGGAAATTTAATCTACCGTTATAGACCATTGGAGTTTCCAAAGAGTGTGGTATATCCAAATACAACACAATCCCAAGTCTTAACTCTTGACAAAGCAAACAAAAAACCGGCATGTCCAAGGTAAAAGCAGACAACACAGTTTTTTTTTTTTTTCCCCAGCGTTACTCAAAAACATAAAGTTTGTCATTCGCAGGTTTGAAAACTTTGAAGGAAATGAAGAAAATGCTGGTTGAAAGCATTTGCAGACAACACTTGGCCTACAACATGCATTTGGACATTAGTGCAAAATGTCCTTCCGGATCAGCCTATACAGTCCACGCAGGCCAATCCGAATCGACAGTTTCCGTTTTTATGTAATATTCTGTTTTGCGCATGTCTACTGTAGCACAAAATGTAATGCAGTTGTAAAATGCCATCTCAGATTAGCCTGCACAAACTGTGCAGGCTGATCGGAAGGACACTTTACACTTATGTTCAAATGTCCCTTTTTGCATGTTGCAGGCTATGTCATCTTTAAATGCTTTTAACCAGCATTTCTCCTTTTCCTAAAAGTTTTCCAACCTGTGAAAGACAAATGCTTTTAACCCATTACCACTCAATCCCTACTTTTGACACCCCTGACAAAGAAGCCTTTTGAAAACACTGTTGGAAAAGGAGAAAATGCTGGTAACCAGCATTTTCTCCTTTTCCAACAGTGTTTTCTACCCTTCCCAGAAAAAAAAATTTCTATTTTTCAGTCACCTTCATTTTGTTGTCTGCAAATGTTTTCAATTTGGACCAGTCAAAAATTTTCTCGTGTGGTAACGAGTTAAACAGCATTTCTCCTTTTTCTACGAACTGTGAAAGACAAATTTTCCCAAATGCACGAATGACCCTTTTTGCGTGATGCAAGCCATATCAAATATTCTCAAATGTTTCTTAAAATATAAAATTGTCTTTCTGAGGTTGGACAGCTTTGTGTGAAAACAAGAAAATGCTGGTTACCAGCATTTTCTCCTTTTCTAGAATGTTTTCGAACATGTTTTTGTTAACCCTTTACCCAATGAGGAATTTCTATGGTATTTTTAATTTACCCTAAATAACAGCAAAGATGAAGCTGTTTCTTATGTGTACACATAATTATGTGACACTTATGTGACACCTTCTGATAGCATAGAAAACATTGTGGCAAAAGGGGAAATTGCTCGTCACGAGCAATTTCACCTTTTGCCATGATGTTTTCCAAAGGCTCCTACAAGCAATGCATAGAAATGAGTATCTATGGAGTAAAGGGTTAAGGGCCAGTAATTCATGGATAATAAATTTACGTTTGTCAACGTCTTCACTCATTATCTCCCATACTTTTTTTTTTTGCTTCAAATGAATTAAAAACAGCCATATAAAACACTGACAACCAACAAAAAGGTTCTTATTACATTATATACATGTAAAAACACTTTGGTAGAGAAGAAATTGCTTGGTATCAACTCTTGCAATTTTAAAATATTTACTCCCCCCCCCTTTCAAAAGCAGTCTCCTGCAAGACAAGAAAATTGTCCACTAAAGGGAAGCCTTTCCAAACAATACATTTTCTACTTTTCCTTATTCTGTTGGGCTGAAGTTCCATTTAACTCTTATCAAACAATCCCTGGTTTTTACAACCCAGAGCCCAGAGAAAGAAGCCTTCTGAAAATATTTTGGTTAAAGGAGGAGAAAATGCTGGTAAAAAGCTTGTCTCCTTTTCCAACAATGTTTTCTACTCTTCTAAAGTCAAATTTCTTTTTTTTTTTCAACCACATTAATTCTATTTTGTCGTCTGCAAATGCTTTCAATTGGGACAAGTCCAAAATTTTATCATTTGGTTGGTAAAGGGTATAAGTTGTAAACATGATAACCCCACATTTTCTCCTTTTCTTTAAATGTTTTCAAAAGGTTTCTTTTTCAGGATTATCAAAACTTCCGATCATGTAGTAAAGGCTTAACCCTTTACTAAATGACAAAATTTTAGATTGGTACAAATTGAGAAAATATGCATACGACAATTTCAATGTGCTCAAATGGGGAAGTCTGTCTTTGATAGGGTAGAAAAGATTGTGGGAGAAAGAGAAAATGCTGGTTACCAACATTTTCTCCTTTTCCCACAATGTTTTCAAAGGGCTTCTCTCCCAGGGTCGTTAAAAGTTGTCATCATGCGGTAAAAGATTAATCAGTTGTAATTTGAGTATCAAAAACAAAGTTCTCTTGGTGGTGGTTTTATCGGTACTTTTCCTGGCATGAAAGTTTGAGATCTGAACTGCTCCAATTCCTCCGCTGTCAATTTATCCACCGGGGTATAAGCACTGTCCTCAGGGTCTGCTTCGACAGAAGTCCTTGTCGTCGCTTGGACTGAACCGAACCCAGGACCTGATGGTGAACCCATTCCACCGAAAGGATTCGACACTGGTGTAGATGTTTGAAACGAAGAGCTCTTTATTGGTGATTCACTTTTACCAAATAATGTATTTTTCGGAGTCTGTGGTTGTCCGAACAAAGGTGCAGGTTGAGATATGGTTTGTCCAAAAATAGTTTGTCCCGTACCACCAGACTGGCCAACTGTCTGGCCGAAAATAGTTTGTCCTGTACCAGTCTGACTAACTGTTTGGCCAAAGAGAGTTTGTCCGGAACCAGTCTGATTAACTGTCTGTCCAAATATCTGTTCACTTTGAGGTTGTGCAGACTGACCAAACCCTCCTAAGGTCCCAAAAGATGAAGTCTGGCCAAAACTTGCAGACTGCCCAAAACTGGTAGTTTGTCCAAAGAAACTCTGTTGACCCGACTGCCCAAAAGTGGGTGTGCTTGTTGCATCTTTAAAAGCAAACTGTCCACTTGACCCCTGACCTGTGGATGACCCAAATAAGCCCTCTGTAGTGCCAGTGCCAAAAGAACTGCTGTTTGTCTGACCACCTATAAGATGATAAGTAAAATATTTTGTTTTAACAAATCATCAACATATCACTTTCAAGTTACCTATTAACCCTTTACCACAGAGTCCCAACGTTGAACGACCCTGAAAGAAAAAGCTTTTGAAAACATTGCGGGCAAAGGACAAAATGCTGGTAACCAGCATTTTCTCTTTTTTTACAATGTTTTATTCCCCAGTCAAAGAAAGAATGCATTATTTGAGCAAAATTAAAATTGTTGTCTGCAAATGCTTTCAATTTGGACAAGGCCAAAATTTTGTCGTTGGTAAAGGGTTAATAAAATCTGTGAAAGGGGAGTTAAATGTATCTGCAAAAAGTATTGACCCAAGTCAGTCTTTCAAGTCAATATTATGGTTTGACACACTGCCGGATTATGTATTTAAAAAGCTGCAGACAGTCCAACAGCTGGGTTGTAATATCAAGGTCGTACAATTTCATGTAAAGCTGTCTGATCTGAGCCCAGGAAGGTTGATCTTGTGTAACAGAGTTGGTGCTACTTCTTTTTTGTAAAACGATATAGCTGTAGTAATTCGCACAGGAAAAAAAATCCAGAGGAAACAGTGGTTTGTGGGTTTTTTTGTCGCTGAAAAATCAAACAATAGAGTGCTGTGTTTCATAGTGCTTCATTCATTCTCTAAAGAATTGGTTGAGTCATTAAAAATATTGTCATCTGTTTTTACCACACAATCCCCAATTTTTATGACCACGAGAAAGAAGCCTACAGAAAATATTTTTGGAAAAGGAGAAAATGCTGGTAACCAGCATTTTCTCCTTTTCCCACAATATTTTCTATCCTATCAAAGTCAGAAACCATCATACATGTACTAACAAGATTTAATTTGTTGTCTGCAGATGCCTTGAACATTGTCCAGTCCAAAAACTTGTCTTCTGGTGAAGAGATTAAAGGTTAATTGCCTTTGCTCAAGCTTAGTTGATTTTGATCATTGCTTCCCACTTCCATCAGATTTAACTTTTATGGGGCCTTTCATATTTTTTGTTGCATTTGTGTCCTGAATAGATCAAGATCAGATAGTACAACACAAACTAGAGCTGTCACTAAATGCGACTGAATACCCCTGCCAGTGCTTTTACAGAAACAGGCAATTGCTAGTATTTTGTACACAGACAGTCACACAGAGAAACGGATGGACACACCCACGCACAGACAGGCTGATTCCAGTATACACCAGAAAACATTTGTTTTGCGGGGGTATAATAACGTAAAAATACATAAATGTTTTACTCACCACTGAATAGCCCTGTTTGTCCCAACGATCTGAAAAAAACATAATTTTGGTATAAGTTAGAAGTTATAAGTTAGAAGCAATGATTAGCTCCTTTCCTAGTTCATTGATTCATTGTCTCCTTACAGGCACCAAAGGATTTAATAAACATTTTTTTTTTTAAACACTTTACCAAATGAAAAAATTACAGACTTGTCCAAATTGAAAGTATCTGCCAACAACAAAATAAATGTGATTCAAAGATTGAAACTTGACTTTAGAACAGTAGAAAAAATTGTAGAAGGAGGAGAAAATGCTGGTTTCCAGCATTTTCTCCTTTTCCCACAATCTTTTCGGAAGTTTTCTTCCTCTGGGTCATAAAAACTAGGGATTCTTTGGTAAAGGGTTACATCTGGATGATCAATTTTTAAGATAGGTATGATACACAAATACATAGTAAAACCTGTCTCGATGCCAGAAATCACTGGCTTAACTTTCTACCAGCTGACAGAATTATGCACTGGACCGAATTGAAAGCATTTGTAGATGACAAATAAATTGTTGCCAAACTGGTGATTTCTGTCTTTGATAGGCAAGAAAACATTGTAGGTAGAGGAGAAAATGCAGGTTACCAGAATTTTCTTCCTTTGCAACAATGCTTTCAAAAGTCCTTCTCCTTAGGGCTTGGGGGAAGGGGGAAGGGCGGGTGGGGTTAAGTTAAATCCCAGGATGGCGTGGTAAGGGTTAAACTCCTTGTATCTACAAAACAATATGATGGTTTTAAAACAGGCAGTGATCAATCTGAGATTATTGGAATTTCAAAATCTTATTTTTAGTCATTCTTGTTTGAAAACTGCTTGCAACTATATCTTCCTTAACCCACTGGCGCTCTGCATGGCAATCTCTGAAAAGCGATGTAGGTTGCGGCCTCCTGGAATGGCTGTATAAAATAAAAAAAGGCCAAAAAAAAAATATATACCCAGAGTTCTTTTTCTTCTTTACATCTTCAATAAACTCAACCTAAAAATAAAAACAACAAAATAACACAATATGAATAACTGTCCTGTGTAACAACTTTGATACAACTTCATATAAGGTGATTGACTCTTCAAAACTCTAAAAAGTACGAAATTCAAAGCATCTGCCGACGACAAAATACTTGTAGTTCGCATGATAATTTGTGTTTTTGATAGAATAAAAACATTGTGGGAAAAAGAGAAAATGCTGGTTATGAGCATTTTCTCCTTTTTCCCACAATGCCTTTGAAAGTATCTTTCTTCAGTGTTATTCAAAATCAGAATCCTGTCGTGAAAGGTTTACCTACTGACTTATGATAACTCAATAATAAAAAGACTCCATTGTAAAAAGTGTTATTGAAAATGTAGATATTTAAAAGAAAACAGTTTGGGATTTGTCAAATTTACAAGATTTTAAATTAAAACTAAAGATGTTTATTTATTAGCAATGGAATATCTAACAAATTATGATAAAGTTATAGATAAAAGTTTTTACAAATTTAAATCTTGTTTTTAAATGAGTCTCAGATCACAGGAATTTAACATTCTATAACAAAAATAAATGATAGAATATGAAAAAAACATTTCCCTTATGTAATATAAACACAAGGAATGCAACATCTCGATTGCCTGCGCCAGCACAAGATGGCTTTTCCCACCCAAAATCACCTACGAAACAAACATTGATCATAATTTCCTTTAGCATAGCTATAGACAACACAAAAATGTACTTGAAACATTCGGCGATTCCTCAGTAGACACCTTTTAACTGAAGATATCTGTCATGTTTTACAATTTTTTTAACAATTTCAATTCATCGAGGAGGCCATTCGCTGATGTCACAGGATTCACAGGAAGGGCCAGGAAGTGTATTTTCGGATTACGTATGAGTCAAATATCTTTTCTTTAAAAGAGAATTATGGTCAAATACTTTTGTTAGCTTCTTCTAGAAAAATCTTTAGTATTATGTGATGTCCATAAATATATCTCAAAAAACGAAAATAATAATAGTAAAACGTAATCCGAAAATAGGCTTCCTGGCTCTTCCCATGACGTCAGCAAATGGCCTCCTCAGTGAATCGAAATTGTCAAAAAAATTGTAAAACATGACGGATATCTCCGGTTCAAAGGTGTCCACTGAGGAATTGCCGAATGTCACACAGGTACATTTCTGTCTTGTCTCTCGCTATGCTAAAGGAAATTATGATCAATGTTTGTTTCATAGGTGATTTTGGGTGGGAAAGGCTGTCTTGGGCTGGCGCTGGCAATAGAGAGGTTGCATTCCTTGTGTTTATATTATAAAGGGGAGAATTTTTTTTTTCATATTTTATCATTTATTTTGGTTAGAGAATGTCATCTTCTTGTGCTCAGATGTCAAACATGTCTGCTATCAGGCTTAACTGAGAGTGGCTATGTGATAATAACCCAAAAGCCAGCCTATGGTGAGCTTTTTAACATTTTTCCTTGACAAGTCTGAGAAAATTTTATCTCAAACACCAACAAATGTCAGATTCTTGTTAGCACATAAATATATATCACAGATCAGATGATACAAAACCATCTACTGATGCACCTGACATAACACCAATGAAACGGTTTCACATCTATGAAATACATACAAAATGACGTCAATAATGATATCACACAAAACGTGTATCAAACATATATAGGATAAAAAAATTTGTCATGGATATATTACCATGAAACCAAGGGAGCTAATGTGATAAAATGTGAAATGGTTTCTAAATACCAGTTTTTGTTTGAAGGACACACTTGGAGCTTTGAGTTCTTGACGTTGGGTCATCAAACTATTCACAAGACTTCGGAATTTTTGTTCCTGAAAATAAAATAAGTCGTGCTCTGTGAAAAAGGGGTTTGATGATTTTACAAAAAGTATACACCCATGTCAGCCTGTGCAATCTATGTAAGCTGATGTAAGTTGGAACTCTTTGCTTTTTGGAAACTCTTAAGTTGCCAAGCACACCCCAACATGGACAATACAAATCAAGATTAAATGGCAAAAAAAAGTGCCACTTTCAAATACAGGGAGGTAGATGTATTTCCAAAGTTAGAACTCTGAAAATCAAAACATTTGAAATTCAAATGTTTTCATTCATTTTCTCATTCAATAACTCTTTACTTCACACCACAATTTCAGATTCATTGGTCAAAAGCAAGAGCATTTGCAGCCAACATATTAAATGCGACTAAAAATCAAAGAACGTGTTATTGTAGAAAACCTTGCAGAAAAAAGGAGAAATTGCTGGTTACCAGCATTTTCTCCTTTTCCAACAATGTTTTCAAAAGCTTCATTCTTTAGGGTTGTGATAACTGGGGATTATAACCAAACACAAAAAATTTCAGATTGGTCCAAACTAGAGCACTTGCAGACAACATATTAACTGTGACTAAAAAATCTAAGACAGTGTAAAAAACATTGAGTGAAAACGGAGAAAATGCTGGTAACTACAATATTTTCAAAAGCTTCATTCTATTGAGATGTGAAAACTCAGGATTATGTGAAAAAGATCAAGCAGTTAAGGTTTATAACTATCTATTAATCAATTTAGCCTTCTATGATATGATCATAACAACCTCTAAGAAGAATGCTCTGAAAAAACATTGTTGAAAAAGGAGAAGATGCCGATAACCATCATTTTTCTCTAATATCCTACAATATTTTCTACTATTTCAAAGAAAACCATCAATAGTTGAGCAAATTCAACCTTTATCCTGCTAAATAAATGAGATGTATTTTTCAATAAGAATGTAAAAACCGAAATATTCCTATTTCAAAATTGTATTTTGGAAAATAATATCTCCTTTTTGGACAATGTAGATCTAAGATCAGACTACATGTTCTGTGCAATCTGATCTTGACCTGCAATGTCTGCAATGGGTCAGTAAGTTGCACTTGTCAATCCAGTGGCATAGCGATCAAATTATTGCCTATTTCCAACATAATAACCAATTGTTGCATATTTGTGTAAAGCTACTGTCTATCTTTAAATTTATACAAAATACAAAAATTTATCAACTGAAAAGGAAATTTTTATGAACATTTTCATTAAACATATTTCTGGATCCTAGCTATGAATTGAAGATACTCACAAAAGCTTGAATATTTCCTGATTTCTGTGCTTCATAAGCCTCCAACCGTATCTCCTCCATTGAAAAATCTTGGAAACCTAGAAAAAGTTATATGAATTCATTAAATAATTCATGAATTCATCAAATACATGAATTACTACATAATTGTTCTTTATGCCACAAGAAAAGAAATGCTGTGGTCCTAAGGTAGAGTGCTGGCCTCACAATCGATAGGTCTGGAGTTTGTTTCCAGGGCCCGTATTCAACAACCATTCTTGAGAATATTCTTAGTCTTATTCTCCAAAGAATTCTACATTTGTAAGGAACACAACTTCTGATTGGCTAAACCGAATGGTTTAGCCAATCAGAGGTTGTGTTACTTACAAATGCAGAAAATTCTGGAGAATAAGACAAAGAACGTTCTTAAGAATGGTTGGTGAATACGGGCCCTGATTGATATATATGGTGAGTTTGACTTTTTCAGGGTCATTAAAGGCCCTACTACTGCCAAAATTAAATAATGAGGTAGTTATGTCATGATACTTAATCTTATCTAAAATTATCTCTGTAATTACCGAATTTAATTCGATAAGTAGAGGACACTGTGAAAGGAAAAACATGCTGATTACTAGTTTCTATACTTTTTCCACAACGTTTTATAATGCACCCAATCTAATTGTTGATAAACAGGATTGATGGAGTAGTGATTTTAAAGGTTCTTAACTTATGATTGTAGGAGTAATGCTGTCTTTTGTCACAATATTCTTTTTTTGTTTCTCCTTCTTTTCCAAAAATTTTCATATGGGATGAAAATTAAATATCGTGTTCTAAAGGTAATGGGCCCGCCCGGGTGGCTCAGTGGTGAGCGTATCGGACTCATGACCTGGTGGTTGAGAGTTCGATACCCAGTTGAGGCAAACTTTCTTTCTGGCGTATTTTCGCCTCTTACCTCTGCCGAAGCATGTGAGAAAAGTAGTCGGTGGTTTTGGAAAGAAAGTTGTGTAAGTACCGGTATGGAAAGCCAGGAAACACATGTGCGTCACCGACCGCCATGATATGACCTAAGCTGTTAAAGTGGTGTTAAACCCCAATACAACCTTCTAAAGGTAATGGTTAGACAATTAAACCTAATCATTCAATTTTCATTTGCGCTTTTATTAGTGCTATGTCCGTCAAAGTTATTTTGACGTATTGTGTTTGTCAAAATGTCATTTTTTCGCTGTCCTATTTTTTCTTACAATGTTTTCAATGCACCCCATCGAGACGTTAAAATATAAGTTATTTTGACGTATTGTGTTTGTCAAAATGTCATTTTTTCGCTGTCCTATTTTTTCTTACAATGTTTTCAATGCACCCTATCGAGAGTTTAAAATACACGATTGTTTTTAAGTAGTGTCTTTATAGTCTTTTGAATGAATATTAAGTGTTGGCACAATGTTTTCAAAAGATTAAATTGTTGCATTGATATTATATTTAGTAAATGTCTTGGTTAAATGTATAAACAATTATCATCTTGCACAATGTTTTCAAAAGCTTAAATCACATGAATGTGAAGTTTGGAATTAATATTATTTTATAGTAATTGTCTAAGTTATAGATGAGACAAGGTCTTCCAACAAATGTTTTCAAAAGTTTTTACAAACATATGACCTCTAATTTTCAGATAACTAAATCTTTACATAACTGTTAACTTTAACTTTGATTGTAAATTTATTACATATATCTAACGTCACTCTGTAAATAATTTATATGATATGTTATGGTATATGGGCCAGTGGCCTAAATACTTCAATAAAATATTGTATTGTATTGTATTGTATTTAGGAACTAAAAAATAAGACTGACATACAGTAACACACAGTCATCGTCACAATAATTTCTATACATTTAAATGGAATGATTTTAATTTTGAAAGATTTTATTTAAAGTTGACTTATGGCAGCTACAGGGCATTTAAAACACTGAACTGTTTGGTAAACAATTTTTATCACATTATCTTACCTGGTAAGCTTGGGAGCTCTTTTTCAAAACCAATACAAGTGAATGGCCACATTTTACCGTCTTCAAACATTGTCTGCACTTCAGTGGCTAGAGCTCTCCTGCAGGATAGAATTTAAATGTCTTCGTCATCCAAACTTGAAATTATTTTCAAAAGATGGAACTTGCCTTTACCTCCTTACAAAACGACAAAATTTTAGACTGGTCCAAATTGAAAGCATTTGCAGACAACTAAATGAATGTGCCTGATAATTGAAATTTGTTATAGGAAAAGAAGAAAACATTGTGGGAAAAGGAGAAAATGCTGATCACCAGCATTTTCTCCTTTTTCCCACTATGTTTTCAAAAGGCTTCTTTCAAAGGGGTATTAAAAGTCGTAATGTGCAGTAAATCTTTACCACAAGTTCCAAGCTTCAACAATCCTGTACAAATAGCCTTTGGAAAATGTTATTGGAAAAGGCAAAATTACAGTAAGCACCAGCAATTTCTCCTTTTCCAAAGTTATTTTCTACACTATGTGAGAAAGCAATCATCACTGGAGCTAAATCTGAGTTAGTTTAAACAAATTTATTTTACATCGATTGAGAAGGAAGTTCTTACATCTTATACTATTCTCTATTGATTTTGCTTCCTGCTTCGTGCCGAATATGTGGGTAATAAATAGGGATGGCAACGGTTAGTAAATTTGCTAACCGGTTAACCGTTCAATCTTTCGATCGGTTAACCGGTTAACCGAACGACCTTGTAAAAACATTTAAGATGAAGATACCTGCTCGATATGTCAACATTGACAACCGGTGCGTGAGTAATTCATTCCCGTGATGTTTACTATTTCTGTACTTTAGCGCAAAAGACGGCCAATCTATCGACGATCTCTCACCCTATCGGCAATAAAATCATTTTCCCACAATGTTTTCTATAGAAGACAAGAAATTATCATGCCATTTCAGTGTTTCCACTACGCAAATTATTGCATAAATCACCTAATAGAACTGAAATTCACGTAAAAAACAGTTTGGTTTCACGTGAGACCTCACGTTGGAAGGAAAAAAAAAAACAGTATTTGCTTAACTTGTGTAAAATACCAGGATTTGAAGTTACTTGCTACCCATTTTGATATATTATTCTCAAATCAGCGGAAATACCTATCCATAAATTAAAACACATGAAAAAATGCTCGATGCAAGAATCACGGAAACCCATGATAGAACAAAATGTTACTTTCGACACTGTCCGATCAGAGTCTCTTCTGATCATCTTTTTAGCTTTTTAATGATTTTAAGCAGTAAATTTCCATAGATATATTAATAACAGACTTTACTGCTGCATCGAAAGAAAAAAGTAGTGGGATCACTGCTATCTACAACTTCAAAAAATCTATAGAATCATACCAATGATGGTATGATTATTGATCGTCAAACGAAGCGGCTATCGCTAAGTGATCGGGTGTTATCCATCGCCCAAACGACAGATTTAAATTTTAGACTCTCCCAAATTCAAAGCCTCTGCACTATACAATGATTTTCAAAGATACTAATGGAAATGATAATGAACGAACGAAGAGAAACCGCTATGCCTGCTTGAACACAAAATGATTGACTTTATAAATTTCAATCCCTCTTACGCTGATTGGTTAATCCATGCATATATTTGATTAGGGGCGGGTACTTAATGAAATATTCCAAGCAAATCAATTAGGATAAGCCAGTGCCTTTGATCCAAAGAGGACACGTGTTTGACTGTTTATTATCGGAGACTGGGGACTAATTAGCGAGTTAAGAATGTTTAATATTACACAGACATGTCAAACTGTATATCACACCTTCGCCGCGTCTTGGCGACATTGGATGTGTGTATGACGCAGTTTTGGTTGTCAGAACCGGCAAAATTAACTTTCTATTTTTTTATTATAATGATTATTTTGGTAAACTTTTGATAATATAGGCCTATATTTGTTTCTGGTTAACCGGTTACCAATTTCCTAACCGGTTAATCGGTCATTCGATCGGTTAACCGGTTAACCGGTTAACCGTTGCCATCCCTAGTAATAAACAATTCCTAAGTTGACACTCGCTCCCAGATACTCGGAACCTTATAGTTACAAAGTCCAATGCTCTATCTCACAATCATGCACATCACATCATGAAGCTGTCATCTACAAATACTTTCATTTGGGTTTGGTCAAAAGTTTTATCCTGAAGTACAGAATTAACCCTTTACCATATAATCGCAACTTTTGACGACCCTGAGAAGGAAGCCTTTTGAAACCATTGTGGGAAAAGGAGAAATTGCTGGTCACCAGCATTTTCTCCTTTTCCCACAATGTTTTCTACCCTTCCCAAAAGGAATTACAACTTTTTAGTTTCATTTATTTTGTCCTCAACAAACGCTTTTAATTTGCACCAGTCTAGAATATTTTTGTCGTTTGGTAAAGAGTTAACACATTTCCGCTTTCCTGAAGTTGTATCACTGCAGCTAGTGAACCTATCCATGCTTTCCTGGAGTGTTTTTAAAGAGAATCAATATTTGAACATTTATCACACAATCCTGACTTTTAAAGACCTTAACTCATTATCAAACGACAATATTTTTGGCTTGCCCAAATTAAAAGGCGTTTGCCGAGATGACAAAATAAAAGCGATTGAAAACTTGAAATTTGTTTTGTAAAAGGTAGAAAACATTATGGGAAAAGGAGAAAATGTTACCAGCATTTTCTCCTTTTCCCACACTATTTTCTAAAGGCTTCTTTCTCAGGGCCATCAAAAGTAGGGATTGTGTGGTAATGGGTTAAAGAAGAAGGACTTTGAAAACATAATTGAAAATGGAGAAAATCTGACCAATATCTAATTCTAATTTGTCTTCCGCAAATATTAAAATTTGGCATAGTAAAAAAATTTTGTTGTCTGGTATAGAGTTAATACATAGTTACATACACTATGTCAGGCGTAGAGAGTTGTTGTGTTGCTGCTCCTCTTGTTTGTTGCTGCTGCTGGACATCTGGAGAAATCCATTTAAACCGGTTTTGTCCAAAGTTTACAGGCCCCTGACCTCTACCGCCCTTATTGCCACCAAACAGTTGTCTCTGTGCAGTTTCAGAAAACCCTTCCAACAGAAATCAAAGACCATCAGTTCACTTTTATCTCATTTATAATTAACATTTGCAGAAGTGTCTGTCACAGTTCGTCATTTTGGAAAAGGTTAAACAAAATCTTTTTCTCCCCTCCCCGTTTCAGTATGGACCAACGTACAGTGTCGCAAATCGGAAGCTGCTGCTACTGTACGCCCCAAATCAGTTAGCTGCAGTAAACAAGTTTAAGAAAACAGGCTGGCACGCGTAATCTAGCAGACAGAAAATGATTTGGTGTTTTGCATTTGAAAGGTAAGAAGTTTTTCTACAAATACATACTGCGATTGGGTCCATAAACCGTGCGATTTTTGAATAGGAAAGCTGCATCACCAAATTTTGTCGTTGGCGGCTGCAATGATCGGTAAACTTTTGTTTTCTACTCCTTCGGGAAGATCGGAAACCATTTTCTGATACTGCATACAGATAAAGAAATCATTCAGCTTGGCGTATACATGTCTATGGTAGTATTCAGTGCCATATCCATTGAAATATTTCACTTTTTATCAAGGTACCATCAAAACGTTCACTGTACGGCTAGCTGCTAACCCGAATTTTTGTACTGCTCAGTTAGCTGCGATTTTCTTGGTAAAGCCTCTTTCACATCAGCCGTGCGATTTTTTCGTCTTACGATTTTCGCTGCAAACACGATCGCTATTTATTCGTACCCGTCGCACATATTGCAAATTTTCAAAGCGATCTCCGTACGTTGTTCGTACAGTTGACTCACGAACTGTACGGAGTCCGCAGGTTGAACGTACGAAAAAACAACTTGGCCCTGGAACGCTCACCTAAGACTATAGCTTTTGATTGAAATTCAATTCTTTGAGCAACTTTGGTAAAGCTTCACCCAAGGAACATCCCTGCCAAGTTTCATCAAGATTGTCCCAGTGGGTTAGGAGAAGAAGATGTTTTAAGAAATTGTTGATGGGCGACAGACGCTGGACATAGGGCAATCAAATATCAAAGCTATACACCTGCCAGTTTCAAAGAAGAATTTTAAATTTTCTTTCTTTGTCCCATGTTCGAACTTGTGGTCCCCAGGCTGGGTCAGTTTTAAACAAAGCAGCATCCTTGGAACGAACTTGATAGAGGTCCACTCAAACATGCTACATCCCAAATATCAAAGCTCTACACCTTCCCGTTTAAGAGAAAAATAAATTCAAAATTTTCCTTCTTTGTTCATATGTTCCAACCTGTGACCTCCGGGGCATGGCCAGTTTTGACGCCAGGGACATCATATTACCAAACTTGGTAGAGGTCCACTAGAAGATTCTGCATACCAAATGACCAAATGTCAAAGCTCTCCACCTTCAAGTTTCAGAGAAGATTTCCAAAGTTTTCCTTCTTTGTTGCTATGTTCGAACCTGTGAAACCCCCCCCCCGGGGCATGGCCAGTTTTGACCCCAAGGGCATAATAGGAACAAACTTGGTAGAGATTCACTGCTACATGCCAAATATCATAGCTCTATACCTTCTAGTTTTAGAGAAGAAGAATTTTAAAATTTTCTTTCTTTGTTCCTATGTTCGAACTTGAGACCCCCGGGGCGGGGCCAGTTTTGATCCCACGGGCATGATTTAAAGAAACTTAGTAGAGGTCCGCTAGGAAATGCCACATACCAAATATCAAAGCTCTACGCCATCTAGTTTCAGAGAAGAAGAGTTTAAAAGTTTTCCTCCTTTGTTCCTATGCTCAAACTAGTGACCCCCGGGGTGGGGCCAGTTTTGACCCCAGGGACATCATTTGAATAAAATTGCTGGCAGTCCACTAGGAGATCCAACAGACCAAATATCAAAGCTCTACGCTTTCTAGTTTCAGAGGAGAAGATTTTTAAAGTTTTCCTTCTTTGTTTCAATGCTCAAACTTGTGACCCCCCGGGGTGGGGCCAGTTTTGACCCCAAGGGCATAATTTGAACAAACTTGGCAGAGGTCCACTAGGAGATGTCACATACTAAATGTCAAAGCTCTACGCCTTCAAGTTTCAGAGGAGAAGATTTTTAAATTTTTCCATCTTCGTTCCTTTGCTCAAACTTGTGACCCCTGGGATGGAGCCAGTTTTGACCCCAGGGATATAATTTGAACAAACTTGGTAGAGGTCAACTAGGAGATGCTACATACCAAATATCAAAGCTCTACGCCTTCAAGTTTCAGAGGAGAAGTTTTTTTTTAAAGTTTTCCTCCTTTGTTCCTATGCTCAAACTCGTTATCCGCCGGGGCGGGGCCAGTTTTGACCCTACGGGCATGATTTGAACAAACTTGATAGAGGTCCATTAGGAGATACTACATACCAAATATTAAAGCTCTACGCCTTATAGTTTCAGAGAAGAAGATTTTCAAAGATTTCTTTTTTTTTTTCTTTTCTTTTTGTTGCCATGGCAACAAGAGTTATGGGTGGAATTAAATTCTTTGAACAATTTTGGTAGAGCTTCACCCAAGGAACATTCCTGCCAAGATTAAACCAGTATTTAGGAGGAGAAGATTTTTAAAGAAATTGTTGACGGACGACAGACTACGGACGACGGACATAGGGCGATCACAATAGCTCACCTGTAGCACTTTGTGCTAAGGTGAGCTAAAAACAAAGCGACGAGTTCGCACGGCTGTCGTGCGGTTAGCTTAAGGCTGCCGCACAAATTCTCAAGGCACCCGCAAGACTGCCGTAAGATTTTTCAAAGTTTCTTACGACCACCGCACGGCAAGCACGATTTTGCAAGACAGCTGTACGGTGTTCGTGCGATCGCCATAAGGAGGAATTATCTCTTCTTGTCCGATTGGATATATATGTCGTAGGCCAGATTGGAATCTAGGCAGATCCGGAATCTGCCTAGACCAAATTAGAATTCAAACTGCATTGTTTTCTAATACTTTTTTAAAAAATATATTGATTTAATTATGTTTACAGTTGAGAGGTATATTTATTTAAAGCATTTTATATGAGTTTTCCAAAATCGCTCTTTTTTCCACCTTTTTTATTAGCTCACCTGAGCACAGCGTGCTCAAGGGGAGCTTTTAGGATCACCCGGTGTCCGTCGTCCGTCGTGCGTCGTCCATCGTGCGTCGTCAACAATTCTTTAAACATCAACTCCTCCTAAACCGCTGGGCGGATTTGGACCAAACTTGGCTGGAATGTTCCTTGGGAGGTCCTCTTTAAAAATTGTTCACAGAATTTGATTCCGTCAAAAACTCTGGTTGCCATGGCAACGAAATGGAATTTTTTAGCAAATTCTTTAAAAATCTTCTTCTCTGAAACCGCTTGCCAGATTTTAAAATAATTTCACACAGATGTTCCTTGGGTGACCCTTTTCAAAAATTGTTCGCGAAATTTTGATCCGTCAAGAAACATGGCTCTGGTGAATGGGGGCTTCTTGCACTATACAGAAATGATGAAATTCTTAAAAATTCTTCTTCTCTGAAACCGCTGGCCAGATTTTAAAATAATTTCACACAGATGTTCCTTAGGTAACCCTTTTCAAAAATTGTTCGTGAAATTTTGATCCGTCAAGAAACATGGCTCTGGTGAATGGGGGCTTCTTGCACTGTACAGAAATGAAGAAATTCTTAAAAATTCTTCTTCTCTGTAACCACTGGTCAGATTTTAAAATAATTTCACAGAGATGTTCCTTGGATGACCCTTTTCAAAAATTGTTCGCGAAATTTTGATCTGTCAAGAAACATGGCTCTGTTGAATGGGGGCTTCTTACACTATACAGAAATGAAGAAATTCTTAAAAATTCTTCTTCTCAGAAACCGCTGGTAAGATTTTGAAATAATTTCACAGACTTGTTCCTTGGGTTACCCTTTTCAAAAATTGTTAGCGAAATTTTGATTGGTCAAGAAACATGGCTCTGGTGAATGGGGGCTACTTGCACTATATAGAAATGAAGAAATTCTTGAAAATTCTTCTTCTCTGAAATGGCTGGACAGATTTTGAAATAATTTCACAGAGATGTTCCTTGGGTGACCCTTTTCTAAAATTGTTCGCAAAATTTTGATTGGCCAAGAAACATGGCTCTAGTGAATGGGGGCTACTTGCACTATATGGAAATGAAGAAATTCTTGAAAATTCTTCTTCTCTGAAACCTGTGGTCAGATTTTAAAATAATTTGACAGAGATGTTCCTTGTGGGACCCTTTCCAAAAGCTGTACATATAATTTTGATCCATCAAGAAACATGGTCTTGTGAATGGGGGCTACTTGCACTATATGGACATGATGAAATTCTTTAAAATTCTCTTTCTCTGAAACCCCTGGTCAGATTTTGAAATTATTTCAGAGAGATGTTCCTTGGGTGACCCTTTTCAAAACTTGTTTGTAAATTTTGATCCATCAAGAAACATGGCTCTCATGGATGGGGGCTACTTGCTCTTATACAGAAATGAAGAATTCTTAAAAACTCTTCTTTTTGAAACTGATGGTCAGATTTCGAAATGATTTTTACAGGTGACCTTTTGAAAATTGCTTGGCAAAATTATAAATTTGGTTCCAATGTTTGAATACCTAAAAAAAAAAATAGACTATGGTCATCTCAAAAATTCAGGTGAGCGATCCAGGGCCATCTTGGCCCTCTTGTTAGTACAAGACATTCAAAATTTATATTTACTCTGAATTTCTGACTAAAACTTCTTTTATTTTGGGGTTTACGTTTAAAAGTAAGATGATCCATATGTAGATGCCTTATATTCAACGAGAAATTACTAAAATTTGGGTTAGGCAGATTGTAGAGCTGCAAAGCTAAACTGGAATCCTGATTTGTTACAGACAAATTCCAGTTTGGTCTAGGCAGATTCCGGATCTGCCTGGATTCCAGTTTGGACTACGACATATATATTCACAATGCTACCCGGCACATAGGATGCATATTGAAACAATGGACAGGATACTCGCAGATAAAGACCGAGACGACAATATTTTATGCTAAGGGCATTTTGTCATTCTTGTACAAGCACGTGCTTTCTTCATCTAAATCCTGGGTTGAATGTCTCGGGTTCAATGGGGGTTCAGCAATCGGAACCTACCCCTTTCCATTCTGAGATCTTCGTTTCTGCATGACCTTCTCGTCCTGAAATCTCGATAGCGACTGATGACGAACAAGACATACAAACTTTTTAAAAGAGGACGGATGACGCTAACTTTTCGTAAGGCATTGGGAGGCAGCTGTGCGAATCTCTACGTTGTTCCTACGTTCCGCAGTAGTCTTCAGACAGACTTTCACCAAACGCAAGGCATTCGCAAGGCAGCCGCAAGATGTTCGTGCGATCGTCTTTCGGCCTTCGCAGGACAAACGCAAGTTATAAAACCGTATGATTGATGTGCTATGGTCTCAAGGTAGCCGTATGGCTCCTGTGTGGCAACCGTACAGTTGCTGTGCAAACTCAAAAAATCGCAAAGAAATCGCTAGGAAAATGAGCATGTTGAAAAACCAGCTTAATTGCGACGTCTACGGCGTTGCAAATTCGTAAGACAGTCTTGCGGAAACCGCGCGAAGTCCTGCGATTTATGTTCCCGTACGGCTGTCGTAAGGCTGATGTGAAACAGGCTTTTAAAGCTTATAATGAGAATTGTGTACATCTTGGTTAAGAGTGTTGCAAAAAATGACATTTAGATCTAGCTCTGAAGATGTGAGGTTGGCAGTGGTGAATGTATAAAGTTCGTTTTCGACTTTTCCAGGTTCCATTTCCACCCTTTAAAGACTCGGTGAATCAAGCGGTCGTTAATAGGTCTACCATCGTCTATAAACGATCCATAGTCAGTATTGAGCACTTTCAGAGGTTAGATGTATTAAAAGAATCGGCTGCCTTTAAGCTAATACTTCTGTTTTCACTGAGATTTATAAATTCAAAGGAAAACGCTACCAAATGAACGTCTGCAAATGCTTTGGTAAAGACTTAAGACTTGAGGATGGATGTGCGAGATAATATCGTGAATTCAGGTGAAGAACGAAAACCTGAGAACTTTATATTTAACCTGAACTGAATTCCTTATTTCGTTGAAAAGCTACAAAAAGAAAATTACTGTATAATTCATTGATGTTTATCAGTGAATTAAAATCAATGATTAGGGGTTGCAAAAAATGGCAAACTTTGTACCTATCTGTTGTACAGGAACTAGACCTAAATCAAGAAATAATATCAGCGATGTTTTCCATGTAATAAAAGGATTTATCAATGGAGCCGGATTTGTGTAATTCATGAAATGCCTTGAAGAAACAAGATAATCTTACCTGCTATTGTTTGAATTTATATATTTATGTATGTCGCTGTCCAAACTGGAATCTAGGCAAATCCGAAATCTAGACCAAACTGAATTTTGCCTATACCAAAATAGTTTAACAGTTTGGCTAGGCAGCTCCACAATCTGCCTAGACCAAATCGGAATATTTTCTCCTTTTATATAATGCGACTACATATTAACCATCTTAGTCAACTTAAACTCCAACATAAAAGAAGTTTAATTAGAAATTCTGAGTAAGATTATTTTTTGAGTGTTTAGCACTTTCGAGGAAAAAATGCAACGAGGAAAACGGAGCAATTGAGGGAAAAACAAATAAATTGCTTCAATTAAAAATACGTCTCAATTGTAAACACATGTATAAGAATTAATATGATTAAAAATTTGGAAAAGAATCTAGATCTATTTTGGTCTACACTAAAGTATTATTCTAATTTGGTCTAGGCAGATTCCCGGGATATGCCTAGATTCCGATCCGGCATACGACATATATAAATTCGAGCTAAAAAAACGTGTTTTACCATATGGGCTGAACCTTTTTGTTCAGTATTATGATGCATTAATGCAGCTAGGCGTACACATTTTTTATTGTGAAATGCAGCTAATCGTTGCGTACAGATGCAGCTAGCCGTACAGTGAACGTTTTGATGGTACCTTGATAAAAAGTGAATTATTTCAATGGATATGGCACTAAATACAACCATAGAAATGTATACGCAAAGCTGAATGATTTCTTTATCTGTATGCAGTATCAGAAAATGGTTTCCGATCTTCCCGAAGGAGTAGAAAGCAAATGTTTAGCGATCATGGCAGCCGCAAACGACGAAATTTGGTGATGCAGCTTTCCTATACAAAACTCGCTTGGTTTATGAACCCAAACGCTGTATGTATTTGTAGAAAAACTTCTTACCTTTAAAATGCAAAACACCTGATCATTTTCTGTTTGCTAGATTACGTGTGCCAGCCTGTTTTGTTAAACTTGTTTACTGCAGCTAACTGATTTGGGGCGTACAGTAGCAGCAGCTTCCGATTTGCGACACTGTACGTTGGTCCATAGTGGTTCTATGTCCAAAACTATGATGTAAACAAATTCTCTCTTTAAGATATAAAAGTTAATTTTAAAGAAGAAATTATAACAACGTTCGCAAAATTTTTGTCTTTGCTATCATCGTTATTAATTTAATGCCTGCAGACGCGTGTTTAGATAAAATCGAATTAAAGTGTTAAAAAGGTGATGTCCGAACATTGGGATAGGGGTATGACTAGATACCGAAAATAGCCTATTTTCGCGAAAATAGCTTTCCCTGTACGAAAATAGCTTCCAGCAATTGCTGTCTAGATGTATGTTTGAATATATTGCGTTTATTTGTTATTTTTATATACTATCTTTCATAACAGATATTGCTGACGTGTTGAAAAAAACGTGAATTGAAATTAATTGATCTTAATAGAGGTTTTAGACAACTGGACTTTATGCATATGCACAGCCCATTTTCGCAAACATAACTTTCCCTCTACGAAAATAGAATATATTAAATGATGCATAAATACATGGTTGAATACATCGTTTTTATTTCTCTTTTTATACATTATCTTTCATTACATATCAGAAACCTATTTGAAGCAAAGCATCAAATAGAAGACCGAAAACGATTATCGCAAGTGTGACATTGTTAACACCTCATTAACAGATGTGTTTTAATCCAATCAAACTATTTTCGTACGTTCGTCTTACAAAACTATTTTCGTGGTAACTCCCTTTAAACAGAAGCTATTTTAGTTAGGTTCCTGTTTTTGTATCGAAAGTGAAGAGTTATTTTCGTACATTAAATGATATATAAATATATGGTTGAATACATTGCTTTTATTTCTCTTTTTCTTATACATTATCTTTCATTTCATACCAGAAACGTATAAATTTAAAAAGCGTGAATTGCAGAACAATAGGTCTCAAAAGAGTAACGTTGTTGTATGACTGGAATGTACATGAATAGATGTGTATTTTTTTTTTTTTTTTTTTTTTGTAATACCTTCAAAAACAATTGATTAACGTGTCTTTCTTCCTAATTTTTATACAATATATTTTCATCCTAAGTTCTTTGTATTTATTCAAAGAGAAGCCCGAAAACGATTATCGCAAGTGTGATATTGATAACACATAATTAACAGAAGTGTTTTAATCCAATCAAACTATTTTCGTACGTTCGTCTTACAAAATTATTTTCATTGTAACTCCCTGACGAAGCTATTTTTGTCAGGTTCCTAATTTTGTATCGAAAAGGAAGAGTTATTTTCGTACGTTTTATGATATATTTATAAATATATGGTTTAATGCATTGCTTTCATTTCTCTATATTTCTTATACATTACCTTTTATTGCATACTAGAAACGTATTTAAAAACGTGAATTGTAGAACACTAGGTCTCAAAAGAGTTCTTATGTGACTGGAATTTACATGAATACATGCAGATATGTATCAAATGTTTTCTTTTTTTTAATATCTTCGAAAACTATTGATTAACGCCTTTTTCTCCCAATATACAATATATTTTCATCTTACGTTCTTTGTATTTGTTCAAATAGAAGACTTAAAACGATTATCGCAAGTGTAACATTGATAACACTTCATTAACAGAGGTGTTAATTTAATCTAATCAAACTATTTTCGTACGTTCGTCTTACAAAACTATTTTCATTGTAACTCCCTGACGAAGCTATTTTCGTCAGGTTCCTAATTCTGTATCGAAAGGGAAGAGTTATTTTCGTACGTTATATGATATATTTATAAATATGTGGTTGAATACATTGCTTGTATTTCTCTTTTTCTTATGCATTATCTTTTATTACATACCAGAAACGTATTTAAAACTTGAATTGTAGAACAATAGTTCTCAAAAGAGTTTTTATATGACTGGAATGTACATGAATACATGTAGATATATGTATGAAATGTTTTCTTTCTTTCTTTTTTTTTTTTTTTTCTTTTTTTTTTTTTTTTTTTACTATCTTCGAAAACAATTGATTAACGCCTGTTTTTGCCTAATATATATTATAAGTTATCATCTTACGTTCTTTATATTTGTTCAAATAGAAGACCGAAAACGACTATCGCAAGTGTGGCATTGATAACACATCATAAATAGAGGTGTTTCTAGATAATCACACCAAACTATTTTCGGACGTTCGTCTTACAAAACTATTTTCGTTGTGACCCCTTTTAAACAGAAGCTATTTTCGTTAGGTTCCTATTTTTGTATCGAAAGGGAAGTGTTATTTTCGTACATTAAATGATATACAAATATATGGTTGAATACATTGCTTTTATTTCTCTTTTTATACATTATCTTTCATTACATATCAGAAACCTATTTGAAGTAAAGCATCAAATAGAAGACCGAAAACGATTATCGCAAGTGTGACATTGATAACACATCAAAAACAGCTGGAGGTGTTTTAATCCAATCTAACTATTTTCGTACGACCGTCTTACAAAACTATTTTCGCTGTGAATCCCTTTAAATAAATGTTTTCGCTAGGTTCCTATTTTTGTATCGAAAGGGGAGAGTTATTTTCAGAGTCGGAAAAAATCTATGGGGAGGAGAGAATTTCACGCAAATTCCAACGGACTTTTTAAGTTAAGATGCGAAATTGTTCGTGCTTTTGGTAAATGTGAAATGTAGATTTTTAAATTGCATGTTTGAAGGAGATTGAAAAGTGCCTCAAAAAGGTTTCCTCTTTTCGTTAAAATATTCATTCATATCAATACAAGAATTCTAGACCGGTGCCTAGTCAGTCCACAAAAAAAAAAAACCAAGGCATACGTTGCTAACTTTTAATATGCATATATAGTTACTTACAGACAAAATAGTGTCCGCGAAAAGTATTGAACGGGGTCGACCCGTACGGACTGTGCAGTGCAACCGAAGTCTATAATTTTGTGCCAGTATATGGAGTTCCCTTTTCCATTCTCCGATTAAGTTAAAAAAACAAAAAAAAAAAAGATCTTTTGACAATTCTAATTATGATCATTGAATACAGCATAAACTCTTACTACGCATAATTTATTCATGTAGAGAATAAAAACATTGTGGGAGAAGAAGAAAATGCTGGTAATCAACATTTCTCTCTCATCCTTTAATGATGACCAAATAAACCCCCGTTTTAAGAAAATTGCTTACGTAATTTTGTGAGAAAACTTTTAAATGCGGGTAACCTGAACTTGATACTTATTCTTCTTTCCACAATGTTTTGCACCCTTGCACAAACCAGCCCTATTATCTGATTTGCAGCTTGAGGATTCTGTATGCAAAGAAATGGTTTCATTGCAGGAAAATGAGAAAAAGCTTTGTAATAGTAATGCCTACTGAAGATGGAGGTTTTGCGTGGCTTAGTGGTTAAGTATATGCGATTAGTAACTTGGAGACCCGGGTTCGAGCCATTACACCTGCCATATTTGCGGGTTTTTCATGGAAGTATCTGTGGGCAAGACGCTTCAGAGTTCCAGCATTGGGCTGGTAAAATCCAGACAATGTGTATAATTTAGCTGTCTCCGTTACTGATTGAAATAATGTTGATAGCACATGAACTTTTCATGGTACCCTTTTCACCTGGCTGAGCCTCTGTAAAACATTGCTCTGTAATCGAAAATAACGTGCTTGCAGCTACTTTCCACGAGTTTATTTCCCTCTCTTAAAAAATTAACTTATCCCATTCAGAAAAAAGGCCAGGAACTAGAATTTCCTCCCGACGATAATAACTATCCTTTTCTATTTCATTTTTTCTGGTGAGTACATCCTAATCAGACAGTATATATTAAAGGTCATACTGGAGATTCTATACAGTCTGATGCTGACCTACACTGTCAAAGAAATCTGCGCTTACCAGCCTAAAGGTTAACCTAAATCTATTTTCGTTCAAAGACTGCTATTTCGGTATTGAATAGGTAAGCTAGGAAAATAACTCTCCCTTTCGATACAAAAATAGGAACCTGACGAAAAAAGCTTCGTCAGGGAGTTACAACGAAAATAGTTTTAAAAGACGAACGTACGAAAATAGTTTGATTGGATTAAAAAACCTCTATTTATGATGTGTTATCAATGTCACACTTGCGATAATCGTTTTTGGTCTTCTATTTGAACAAATGTAAAGAACGTAAGATGAAAATTTATAGTGTATATTAGGAAAAAAGAGGCGTTAATCAATAGTTTTCGAAGATATAAAAAAAAAAAACATTTGATACATATATCTACATGTATCAGTCATGTACATTCCAGTCATATAACAACTCTTTTGAGAACAGTTGTTCTACAATTCACGTTTTTTAAATACGTTTCTGGTATGTAATAAAAGATAATGCATAAGAAAAAGAGAAATAAAAGCAATGTATTCAACCACATATCTATAAATATATCATTTAATGTCAGAAAATAACTCTTCCCTTTCGACAAAATACAAAATTAGGAACCTGACGAAAATAGCTTCGTCAGGGAGTTACAACGAAAATAGTTTTGTAAGACGAACGTACGAAAATAGTTTGATTGGATTATTAAAACACTTCTGTCAATATCACACTTGCGATAATCGTTTTCGGGCTTCTATGTGAATAAATACAAAGAACTTAGGATGAAAATATATTGTATAAAAATTAGGAAGAAAGACACGTTAATCAATTGTTTTGAAAAAAATAAAAATGATACATATCTATTCATGTACATTCCGGTCATGTAACAACTCTTTTGAGACCTATTGTTCTTCAATTCACGGTTTTTAAATTTATACGTTTCTGGTATGTAATGAAAGATAATGTTTAAGAAAGAGAGAAATAAAAGCAATGTATTCAACCATATATTTATATATCATTTAATGTACGAAAATAACTCTTCCCTTTCGATACAAAAATAGGAACCTAAAGAAAATAGCTTCTATTTAAAGGGAGTTACCACGAAAATAGTTCTGTAAGACGAACGTACGAAAATAGTTTGATTGGATTAAAACACCTCTGTTAATGAGGTGTTAACAATGTCACACTTGCGCTAATCGTTTTCGGTCTTCTATTTGATGCTTTGCTTCAAATAGGTTTCTGATATGTAATGAAAGATAATGTATAAAAAGAGAAATAAAAACGATGTATTCAACAATATATTTATGCATCATTTAATGTATTCTATTTTCGTAGAGGGAAAGTTATGTTTGCGAAAATGGGCTGTGCATATGCATAAAGTCCAGTTGTCTAAAACCTCTATTAAGATCAATTAATTTCAATTCACACTTTTTTCAACACGTTAGCAATATCTGTTATGAAAGATGGTATATAAAAATAACAAATAAAAGCAATATATTCAAACATACATTCAGACAGCAATTGCTGGAAGCTATTTTCGTACAGGGAAAGCTATTTTCGCGAAAATAGGCTATTTTCGGTATCTAGTCATACCGTTGGGATAGTGTATCAAAAGCGCTTTCAAAAACTTACCATGATTTCCACCCGATGGGTGCTCGAATCTGCAATTATTGCCATATCGGCAGTTCCCTTGCATGAAATATCTACAAACCACCATACTTTGGGCTTACTGAACTCAGTAAAAATAAAGCTATTTGTGCGTATTTTCCCACCGCGGATTTACTTTCATTTTCTTTTTTCAGGAACCACGTTCGTACTATTTTCTTTTCGCTCCATATATGTTTCGTCATTTATAGTTGCGCTACAAATGAAAGTAAGACAGGCATAACTCATCTACAGCCCAGTGTGTGAAAATATTTAACCCTTTACCTCATAAGGCATTTCTATGGTATCTATAATTGACCCTAAATAACAGCAAGGATGAAGCAGTTTCTTATCAGGATATGACACCTTTTGATAGCACAGAAAACATTGTGACAACAGGTGAAATTGCTCGTCACGAGCAATTTCACCTTTTGCCACAATGCTTTCCAAAGGCTCCTACAAACATTGCGTAGAAATGAGTATCTGTGGAGTACAGGGTTAAGTTTGTATAAATTGAAAAAAAAAAAAAATGTTTCGTTTTCCTTTTCTCCATTTCCTACAACATTTTCCGTTCTAACAGATGGAACAATGAAAAGTGATTCCAATGTTTTCCAAAAGCCTTTTTTTCTCAGGATCATTAAAAATCGGCTTGTGTGGTAAAGGTTAAGAACAGTCAACTAAAAATTGCTGTTGTACAGTTTGTATGTCTAGATTATATTAGATTGTTCAGAATTTGAAGAGTGATTTTGGTCTTCTGCCTGTTGTATGAGAGATACTGAGCATAATCTGACTTTTTGTACAGAAAGAAAAATCTATCTCTCATTTGCTAGCACTTTGTGCCAAATTAATTTAACCCTTTCCCAAACAATCCCTGGTTTTGACAGCCCTGAAAAAGAAGCCTTTTGAAAACATTGTGGGAAAAGGAGAAAATGCTGGTAATCAGCATTTTCTCCTTTTTCCACAATGTTTTCTTCTATTCTAAATTCAAGTTTCAATTTTTGATTCATATTTATTTTGATGTCTGCAAGTGCTTTCAATTTGGACCAGTCTAATCTTTTTTCATTTGGTAAAGGGTTAAAATTGAACCATGCACCTGAATGATATTGCATGGACATGAACAGTGGTGTTTATACACACTCACACATGCACCCATGCATGCTCACATCACACACCAACAGGCATATTACTATATCCCCCTCCCCATTTAATGGCAGGGCATAATAAATAAAACTAGGAGCCAACTACGTTGTTAATTTAAAAATTTATTATCCCTAGCAACAGTACCATAACATATGTATATCACCTACAGTCATGCTTCTTCGACGCTAACTTGTGAACACAATTGTATTGTCAATGAGGGTATTTATGAGCTAAATATCTAAAATATATCACCCATTCTTTGTTTTCTATTTATGCTTATCAGTCATAAAACAGAAAAGGAAAAATAATTCTCAAGAAATTTTATAAAGAGAAATCACCATTTACTTCACCAGCAGCTCCTACACTATTTGATATAAAGGTAATTTAAATTTATACATAGACCAACAAAAAAAATAATCATGTAAAATTTCAAAATTTCATATGAAGAGAGAGTTCTCCATCTTAATATTCCTCTCCATTTTTCTCTCTGTTTCAAGAAATGAAATCACATCTTTCTGAAACTAATTTTAACCCTTTACCAAACAGTAATATTTACGACTTGTCCACATTAAAAGCATCTATAGAAGACAAATTAACTGCGTCTCAAAAATAAAAAAAAAAAAGAGGACCAATGGTCCTGGAACGCTCACCTTAGACTATAGCTTATGAGTGAAATTCAATTCTTTGAGCAACTTCCATAAAGCTTCACCAAAGGAACATCCCTGCCAAGTTTCATCAAGATTGGCCGAGTGGGTTAGGAGAAGAAGATGTTTAAAGAAATTGTTAACGGGCGACAGACGCCTGACATAGGGCAATGAAATATCAAAGCTCTACAGTCCCCGGGGCTGGGTCAGTTTTAACCAAAGCAGCATCCTTGGAACAAATTTGGTAGAGGTCCACTCAAAGATGCTACATACCAAATATCAAGCTCTACACCTTCCCATTTAAGAGAAAAAGAAATTTAAAATTTTCCTTCTTTGTTCCCATGTTCCAACCTGTGACCTCCGGGGCATGGCCAGTTTTGACACCAGGGACATCATATGACCAAATTTGGTAGAGGTCCACTAGAAGATTCTGCATACCAAATATCAAAGCTCAGAACCTTCAAGTTTCAGAGAAAATTTCTAAAGTTTTCCGTCTGTTGCTATGTTCCAACCTGTGACCCCCCCGGGGCAGGGCCAGTTTTGACCCCAAGGGCATAATATGAAGAAACTTGGTAGAGGTCCGCTAGGAATTGCTACATGCCAAATATCATAGCTCTATGCCTTCTAGTTTTAGAGAAGAAGAATTTTAAAATTTTCTTTCTTTGTTCCTATGTTCAAACTTGTGACCCCCTGGGCGGGGCCAGTTTTGACCCAACGGACATGATTTAAAGAAAGTCGGTAGAGGTCCACTAGGAGATGCCACATACCAAATATCAAAGCTCTACACCATCTAGTTTCAGAGGAGAAGAATTTTTAAAGTTTTCCTTCTTTGTTCCTATGCTCAAACTAGTGACCCCCCGGGTGGGGCCAGTTTTGACCCCAGGGACATCATTTGAATAAACATGGTAGAGGTCCACTAGGAGATGCAATAGACCAAATATCAAAGGTCTACTCTTTCTAGTTTCTGAGGAAAAGAATTTTAAATTTTCCTTCTTTGTTCCTATGCTCAAATTTGTGACCCTCGGGGTGGGGCCAGTTTTGACCCCAGGAACATCATTTGAACAAACTTGGTAGAGGTCCACTAGGAGATGCCACATACCAAATATCAAAGCTCTATGCCTTCAAAGTTCAGAGGAGGAGATTTTTAAAGTTTTTCTTCTTTAATCCTATGCTCAAACTTGTGACCCCTGGGGCGGGCCCAGTTTTAACCCCAGGGACATAATTTGAGCAAACTTGGTAGAGGTCCACTAGGAGATGCTACATACTGAATATCAAAGCTCTATTCATTAAAGTTTCAGAGGAGAAGATTTTTAAAGTTTTCCTTCTTTAATCCTATGCTCAAACTTGTGACCCCTAGGACTGGCCCAGTTTTGACCCCAGGGACATAATTTGAGCAAACTTGGTAGAGGTCCACTAGGAGATGCTATAATTATACTGAATATCAAAGCTCTACGCCTTCAAGTTTCAGATGAGAAGATTTTTAAAGTTTTCCTTCTTTGTTCCTATGTTCAAACTCGTTATCCCCCGGGGCGGGGCCAGTTTTGACCCTACGGGCATAATTTGAATAAACTTAGTAGAGGTCTATTAGGAGATGCTACATGCCAAATATGAAAGCTCTACACCTTCTAGTTTCAGAGGAGAAGATTTTCAAAGATTTCGGTTTTTTTTTCTATTTGTTGCCATGGCAACCAGTGTTATGGGTGGAATTAAATTCATTGAACAATTTTGGTAGAGCTTTACCCAAGGAACATTCCTGCCAAGTTTCATGAAGATTGTCCCAGTGGTTTAGAAGGAGAAGATGTTTAAAGAAATTGTTGACAGACGACGGATACAGGGCGATCACAATAGCTCACCTTTAGCACTTTGTGCTATGGTGAGCTAAAAAATCCAACAATTTGCTCTTGGAGGGTTGAAACATATATTGGAAATAGGAAAAAAAAGTGGTTACCAGTATTTTCTCCTTTTCTCACAATATTTTCAAAAGTCCTCTTTCACTGGGTTGTTTAATATAGGATTGTTTGGTAAATGGTCAAAACCATCCTTCAATATGAAATGAATGTAACATTACAATTAAATGTTTTTTAAATACTGATAGAATGATGTTAGAACATTCAAAAATTGATAAAAAGAATCCGATTCTATTTAACCCTTTACCAAACAACAAAATTCCAGACTGGTCGAAATTGAAAGGATTTGTAAAAGAAAAATGTAACTGAAATAATTATTTCTGTTTTGGATGGGGAAGAAAACATTGTGGGAAAAGGAGAAAATGCTCAGCATTTTCTCATTCTCCAGCAATGTTTTCAAAAGGCTTTTTATACAGGGGTGTTAAAAGTCATGTTTGTGTGGTAAAGAGTTAATTAAAGTGGACATATTTTGAGGATTTAAAAGGGAAACAAATACAAAAGGGGCAGCATTTTAGCTTTAATCTTTACCACATGTGAAAAATGTAGACTGGTCCAAATTGAAAGCAATTGCAGATGAAAATTTGTGGTATAAATTGTGCATCTGTTCTTAGGCTGGGTAGAAAGACAATGTGGAAAAAGGAAAATAATTATGAATACCAGCATTTTCTCCTTTTCCCAAAATGTTTTCAAAAGGCTTCTTTACCAGGGTTGTTAATACTCAGAGTCAGGATTGTGTAGTAAAGTGTTAATCCTTTACCATACAAAGAGTTTTAAGGACACAGAGAAAAAACTTTTGAAAACAACGTGAGAAAAGGGGAAAATGCTGGTAACCAGCATTTTCTCCTTTTCCCACAATGTTTTCTATCCATCAAACATTAGTTCCGTCGTTTGAGCTTTATTCTTTAAATTCTAATCTAGAAATGCTTTGGATTTCAAAGAGTCCAAAATGTTGTCCTGTGGTATAGACTTGACAGAATCAAAATCTATTTTCAGCTTAAATATTTTGAAGCTTTGAAAAGGAGACAAGAACAAAACAGCAATTTGGCTTAACCCATTACCACATGACAATATTTTAGACTGGTCCAAATTGAAAGCATTTGCAGATGACAAAATAAAAGTGACTGAAGATTTAAAATTTGTTTTGTGAAGGGTAGAAAACATTGTGGGAAAATGAGAAAATGCTGGTTATCAGCATTTTCTGATTTTCCCACAATGTTTTCTAAATGCTTCTTTCTCAGGGGCATCAAAAGTAGGGATTGTGTGGTAATGGGTTATTTAAGCAAGGGTCAAAACATAACCATGTACATACACAAAAATATAATTTTCCTAGTTTATCTTAACTCATTACCACACGAGAAAATTTTGGACTGGTCCAAATTG
Organism: Tridacna crocea; assembly: GCA_943736015.1. Taxonomy (NCBI): domain Eukaryota; kingdom Metazoa; phylum Mollusca; class Bivalvia; order Cardiida; family Cardiidae; genus Tridacna; species Tridacna crocea. The sequence goes on along the minus strand of OX031064.1, from coordinate 43,380,423 downwards.
AAAGCATTTGCAGACGACAAAATAAAGGTGACTGAAAAATAGAAATTTGTTCTGGGAAGGGTAGAAAACACTGTGGGAAAAGGAGAAAATGCTGGTTACCAGCATTTTCTCCTTTTCCCACAGTGTTTTCAAAAGGCTTCTTTCTCAGGGGCGTCAAAAGTAGGGATTGAGTGGTAATGGGTTAAAACCATATGCATAAGCCTTTTAGGATTTTCATCTTTTTTCTACAAAATGCAGTGTACAAAAAAAAATTTAAAGAAATAAAAAAATAATTTTAAACTTAGGTAAAAATCTTATCAAAATCATTGTTTTAACCCTATACCAAACAATCCTGGTTTTCAGGGCCATGAGAATGAAGGCTTCTGAAAACATAGTGGGAAAAGGAGAAAATGCTGGTTATCAGCATTTTCTCCTTTTCCCACGTTTTCTATCCTTCCTAAAACTTTCAATTTTTGAGCCACTTTCATGCTGTCGTCTGCTAATGCTTTCAATTTGGACAAGTCTAAAATATTCTCATCTGGTAAAGAGTTAAGAGACATGTATAGTAACAATCTTGATATGTGAACACAAAATCCTAACTCTTAGCCCCCCGACTTTTTCCCCCCTTAGGACACCTGCCACCTGTATGTTTGTCCCCCCCCAGACATCTGCCTCCCCCCCCCCCCCCCCCAACACACACACACCTGCCCCCTCAGTTTGTTTACAACTTGGACATCAAGCTCCTTTAAAGGTGGGTATTTAGAATTTTCAAATCACACCAAATTAAAAAATATATATGTCAATGAAATTTATATGAAAAAACAATACAAATCATCAGTATTTAAGAACCATAAAATTAAACAAAAAAAAATTTTTTTAGTGGTATTCCCTTAAAAGGCTACGTAGCCTCTTAAGCTATTTTTAGATTTCCCGCCAAAATCAAAAAAGCATTGTGGGAATTTTAAGTGACTCGCACGTGACTATTGACTATTAAATTCCACAACATAACAAACATTATAATTATTTTCCATAATGTCTAGAACTTCAGACGCTATGTTTGAAGCATCGTCTATATATTTCCGGTATGTAAAGCGAGTTGCTAATGTAAAAATAGACCGTGTTTCCCTTCAGTGTAGACCTGGGTTGTAGTAAATCGCTAATTTATGTAGTTGTCGGATGATTTTCAACTACTGGGGTTTAATGAATGAAAATTATAAGGCTTTGGGAGTATAAGGATGATTTTTTTGTATTTTTGTAAAATTTTTGTCCCAATATCTGAAGGGCCACCTTTAAGGGATAATCTCAAAAAAGCAACTTTTGAGATACACACATATTTTAAGAAAAATAAAGCAAAATTCAGGATGTTATTAGATCTTCAACATCATTTAGAAGAGGCTTATCGTTTCCCAGGAGGCAGTTGTCCTATGGGGGCAAATATCAGGGGGCAGATGTCCTACCTGGGCAAATGTCCAGGGGAGTGGGATGTCCTAGGGGGTGAATGTTCAGGGGCAGATGTCCAGGGGGCAAATGTCCTATGGGGGCAGATGTCCTACTGGGCGAATGGGAGACAGTAGTACAAGTAAGAGAGTGGGAACTGTCATATCAGAAGCACCTGGTTCAAACTGAGTGATTAACCCTTTACCATATGGCAAAATTTTAGACATAACCAAAAGGAAAGCATTTACAGATGACAATTTAGTAGTGGCCTACATGACACAATTTTCCTTTAATAGGGTAGAAAACTTTGTTGGAAAAGGAGAAAATGTTGGTTACCAGCATTTTGTCCTTTTCCCAAAATATTTTCAAAAGGCTTCTATCACTGGGTTATAAAAAACAGAGACTGTTTGGTAAAGAGTTAAAATGTACAAGTTTCTATGAGGACTTGTCTAAGATTTTGTCATCTTGTTAAGGGTTATCAAACTAAAACACATATACTGGTACATGAAATGATTGATATGAGCAATGGATAAAGATGAACAAAAATCACACTTCTACAAGTAAGCATCTTTGCTAGCCAAGAGTAAAAATCTCTGTGTTTCTCTATTCATTCTTGGCTGATAGAATCGAAACTTTCAAACCCGAGACATGCCGCCTACAATGGTTATCACCCCTAGAATTACATCACACGCCCCCCCCCCCCCCAAAAAAAAAAAAAAACCTACAAACATTGTTACCCTCCTGGCAAAATCCACATTACATCTCTGGATTGTTCAGTAAAGAGTTAACCCTTTACCACATGGGAAAATTTCAGACCTATCCAAATAGAAAGCATTTGCAAATGAGAATTTCATAGTGTCTAAAATTACACAATTTTTCTTAGATAGGGTAGAAAAGTTTGTGGGAAAAGGAGAAAATGCTAGTTACTAGCATTTTCTCCTTTTTCCACAATGTTTTCAAAACGCTTCTTCCTCAGAGCAGTCAAAATTTGCCATTGTCTGGTAAAGGATTAAGTCTTTACCAAATGACACAATTTTAGAAGTATCAAAGTTTAAGATGATTGCAAATGACAAAATGTGTTCCAAACGATTCCACTGGTATTCAATAGGATAAAAAATATTACGGGAAATGGAGAAAATGCTGATTACCAGCAGTTCTTCCTTTTCTCACGCTGTTTTCAAATGCCATCCCTGCACGGATCATTAAAACTAGTTATCAAATTATTGTATGAAAAGGATCAGTTGTAATCTGAGCAATAAAAGATCATTGAAAGCAGCTGTCCTTCTTCTTCACTAAACATTTGTATATTTTCAGCACTTTAGTCATATCCATTACTGTAGAAAAACAAGTGATAATATTTCAATAATACTCAAGTAAATGCATCTATTACAATTGTTCTCAAAAATTATTTCTGGAAAAAAAAAAAAACTGATATAACAGTCCATTGTTTGTTCTATGCATACACAGATGACGTCAACAAAATTAGCAGAATACATTCCCCAGGGTCAGTCTGGTGCTGTACCTATTCATGATTCTTTGTTGATTTGTTAAAAGCATGCTCAGATGGTCTCGACAAAATTAGCAGGAAACATTCCCCGGGATCCGTCTGGTCCAGTTCCTATCCACCATCCTTCGTCGATTTGGTCGATGTTTGTGATGATATCATCTGGGTCAAAAGTGATTTCTGTTTCATCGGCTGAAAATATTGTGATAAATGGACTGTTTACCACTTGATCCCAAGTTTTAATGACCCTGACAAAGAGGGCTTTTGAAAGCACTGTAGGAAAAGGAGAAAATGCTGGTTACCCGCATTTTCTCCTTCTCCTACCATGTTTTCTACATGCTAGTAACCAATAATTTCTCCTCTTTCTACTACATTTTCTGAAATTTGTTAAACTCAAGATTGTGTGATAAGGGTTAAATATGGATAATGAATATAATGTACATATACATATGAAACACTGAGGTAAAAGAAAACATTGCTAATTACACAAAATATCACCATCTACCATCAGTTCCTAATTAACTCTTTACCAAACAGCAAAATTTTGGACTAGTCCAAATGGAAAGCATTTGCAGACAACAAAATAAATGTGAATCAAAAAATGAATTCTGATTTCGAAAGGGTAGAAAACATTGTGAGAAAAGGAGAAATTGCTGGTTACCAGCATTTTCTCCTTTTCCCTCAAGGTTTTCAAAAGGTGTCTTTCCCAGGGTAGTCAAAAGTCCGGATTGTGTGGTAATGGGTTAACCCTTTACTCCATAGATACTCATTTCTACACATTGCTTGTAAGGAGCCTTTGGAAAACATTGAGGCAAAAGGTGAAATTGCTCGTGACGAGCAATTTCACCTTTTGCCACAAAGTTTTCTACACTATCAAAAGGTGTCATATGCACATAAGAAACGGCTTTATCCTTGCTGTTATTTAGGGTCAATTAGAGATACCATAGAAATGCCTTATGGGGTTAAGGGTCAATGGCAAGCTGCCAGACAGGTAAAGGTCATCTGGAGATGGTTATGAGGTAACAGGAATAAAGGCCATTAACCCTTTACCATATGATCCTGGGTGTTGACAACCCTGAGGAACAAGGCTTTTGAAAACATTGTGAGAAAAGTACAAAAAGCTGGGCCTCTTTAGTGGTTTTAACCCTTTACCACACAATCCCAACTTTTAAAGATCCCATGAAAGAAGAACTTTTGTAAGCATTATGGGAAAAGGAGAAAATGCTAGTTACCACAACATTTTCTTCCCTTCCCAAAACAAATCTCAAATTTTCAGTCACTTTTGCTTTGTTATCTGCAAATCTTTTCAATTGGAACAGTCTAAAATTTTGTCATCTGGTAAAGAATTTAAGCTGGATTTTGGGTAATAGAGGGTTGACAGGAGAGATAAGACCTGTCTTACCTGCTTGATAGTCGTACAAGGCTCGTGCACAAATTCCTTGGTCTCCCTGGCTCTGCACTGCTGGCTCCTGGTGTTGCTGTGGTTCGGGCTCATACTGTTGCTGGGGCTCCGGCTCATGCTGTTGCTGGGGCTCAGGTTCATATTGTGGTTCGGGCTCTGGAATGTGTGTGGGCTGCACAGCAGGAATATTACTTGTATCTTTAAAATAAAAAAGAAATTCGAAAATCAGTTTGCATATTCAAGTAGTGAAATATGTCACCTGTATCTACAAAAACAAGTTCTTAGCTAAAGTTCAGGAGTGGCCAAAAGTAACCAATGTAGGTGTTAAAATGTATTTAGATTTATAACATACCTTTTAAAAGTATTGAAAATATTGTGAAGAAGACAAACTGTTATTGAAGGATTTATTCATGTGTTAGTTGCTGGTAGAAACATAAATTTGAAAACTAGGTAAAAGGTAAACAAAAGATAGAGTGACCTGAAAACTTTTAACTTTAACTCTTAATCAAGCAATCCCTGATTTTAATGAATGAAAGAAAGAAGTCTCCTCAAAATATTGTGGGAAAATATTTTTCCAACAGTTTTCTACTCTTCTAAAGTGAAGTTTCAAGTTCTGAATCAGGTTGGTTTTATTGCCTGCAAACGCATTCAATTTGGTTACCAGCATTTTCTCCTTTTTCCATGATGTTTTCTATAGGCTTCTTTTTCAGGGTTGTTAAAAGTTTGGATTGTGTGGTAAAGGGTTACAGATGTATGTAATATCCATTAAACCCATTCACTTCTATGAAATAAGTACAAAATGATATAAAAAATGGTACCAGCATTTTCTCCTTTTTCCTCAACGTTTTCAAGTCTTCTTGCCACAGGTTATTAAAACTTTGGATTAGAACACAATCATGAGTTTTAACAACCCAGGGGAAACTAAGTCATTTGAAAACAATGTTTTCTACCCTGCTGGAAAAAAATTCCAATTTTTGATATTGTTTATTTTGTTGTCTGCAAGTGCTTTCAATTTGGACCAGTCTAAAATTTTGTCGTTTCGTAAAGCATTAGTTTGACCCTCTATCATACCATTCTAAGAATCAACAAGCCTGAGGAAAGAAGCTATTGAAATGATTGTGGGAGAAGGAGAAAATGATGATAATTTAGAGAGGATGCTTTCAATCTGACCTAAAATTTTGTTGTCTGGTAAAGACAAACTGTAATGAAAAAGCTTCAGAAAATTTACTTTGGTGCAGACTTTTGATTTTTTTCGGCAATCAAACCTTGATACATTAACTCTTTACCAAATGACAAAATTAAAGACTTGTCGAAAATGAAAGAATCTGCAGACAACAAAATGAATGTGACTGAAAAATTGAAATTTCTTTTGGGAAGGGTGGAAAATATTGTGGGAAAAGGAGCATTTTCCCGTTTTCCCACAATCTTTTCAAAAGGCTTTTTTCACAGGGTCGTCAAAAACCGAGATTCTGTGGTAAAGAGCTAACCCTTTACTAAACCATGCCAACTTCTAGCAACCCCAAACAAGAGGCCCAAGATGGCCCTGAACTTGCTCACTTGAGCCATTTGACCAAATATGACCTATTTCCAATCTCATCTGAGATACATTATATGGTACCGGTAATTATTATGACAAATGTTCTAATAGACGTTCATGAGTATTGGACTGAAAATATGGCCTCTTGGAGTGCATACCAGCTTTTCATAGAATTCGTCTCAGTGACCTACTTTTTGGCCCAACATAGACATTATCAACCTAAAGATTCTGATTACCTTTCATGAGTACATGTATTGGGAGAGAAAACATGGGCTCTAGAGCCAACACAAAGTTTTTCAAAGATTTGACCTAGTTACCTCATTTTTGACACATTTTGACCCATTCTTAGACTCATTCAAGACAATATCAAGATAAGCATTCTGTCCAACTTTTAAGGGTATTGGACTGAAAATGTGGCCTGTAAAGTGTACACAAGGTTTTCCAAAGATTTGATAGTAACCTAGTTTTTGACCCAACAAGACCTATTTTTGAACTCATCCAAGATATCACCAATTTTGGGTCATTCTACGCTTTAGTAATGTGGTCTGTTCATCTGTTAGTATTGCATATAATGCCATTATAACAGCTTAGGTCATATCCTGGTGGCCAAGCACCTATATATGTTATGTTTGTTGGCTTTCTTAAACCATTACCACACAATCCCTACTTTTGACGCCACTGAGAAAGAAGCCTTTTGAAAACACTGTAGGAAAAGGACAAAATGCTGGTTACCAGCATTTTCTCCTTTTCCCACAGTGTTTTCTATCCTTCCCAGAACAAATTTCAATTTTTCAGTAACCTTTATTTTGTCGTCTGCAAATGCTTTCAATTTGAACCAGTCTAAAATTTTGTCGTTTGGTAAAGAGTTAACTCTACCAAACGGCAGAATTTTTAACTTGTCCGAATTTGAAAGCATTTGCAGACGACAGAATAAACATGACTTGAAAATTGATTTCAGAATATTGAAAACATCGTCGGAAAAGGAGAAAATGCTGGTTACCAACATTTTCTCCTTTTCCCACAATGTTTTCAAAAGGCTTCTTCCTCTGGGTCGTAAAAACCAGGGATTGTTTGGTAAAGGGCTAAGCCAGTTCTGACACAACTTTTTTTTCCAAGCCACTGACTACCTTCTCAGAAGCAGCAGAGGTATAAGGTGAAAATATGCCAGACAGAAAGTTTTCTGCAACCACCCCCTCACCGGTCAGATAAGCTAATCATTGAAATACATAGTAAAGAGTTAATACATGTTAAAATATTGTAGCAAAGAAGAAATTGATCTTCACAAATGTCATGCAATTTTACTTTTTGTCGCAATGTTTTCAACTTTGGTCTCCTGACACACTGATAGGTGTAAATATTCAAGTTCATGTCTGCAAATTTAACCCTTTACCCCATAGATACTCGTTTCTATGCATTGCTTGTAGGAGCCTTTGGAAAACATTGTGGCAAAAGGTGAAATTGCTCATGACGAGCAATTTCACCTTTTGTCACAATGTTTTCTATGCTATCAAAAAGTGTTGTATATCCATAAAAAACAGCTTCATCCTTGCTGTTATTTAGGGTCAATTAGAGATACCATAGAAACGCCTTATGGGGTAAAGGGTTAACAAGTACTCATAGCTATTTCGAGCCATTTTCAGTGAACATGGGGCATAACATATCCACATGATGCATGATACATGTACCAATCAATTCATCACATAGTGATGGATCCATAAAATCTATTTACACTAAAATCAGCTGAATCGTGAGGTAAACCAAACCCTGGACATGCAGAATATTGACCATTAGCAAAAAGTTTCTGCCCAGATCGTTACTTTTTGCAAAATGCATTAAGCCCCCTTTTCACAGTGTCTGGCTGAGTTCATTCCTTTATTTACAGGTTATGATATACAGAAAGCGAAACGTTTGAAACTGTTTTCTGAGAAAGGAAGCATTATCAGTTACCATGAATCTGCAATACATGTTTGTAGAAATGTCAGTGAAAGCCATATTGATTAAAAGAAAAGATATTTTCAGAGAAAAGCAAGACAGAGATACTGGCTCTTACTGTGCTGACATCTTTTACCTTTGATAAAACAAATACAAATTATTTGTTTATCAACCCTTTCCCATGCATTGTATGTAAGATATTTAACCCTTTACTCCATACACACTCATTTCTACGCATTGCTTGTAGGAGTATTTGGAAAAGATTGTGGCAAAAGGTGAAATTGCTCGTGACTAGAAGTTTCACCGTTTGTCACAATGTTTTCTATGTTATCAAAAGGTGTCATATACACATATGAAATGGTTTCATCCTTGCTGTTATTTAGGGTCAATTACAGATACCATAGAAATGCCTTATGGGGTAAAGGGTTAATGCTGTTTGCAACACTATTTCAGTTATTTTGTGGCAACCATTGCATGTATCCATGATTTCCTGTATTTTTTTATTCCAATACTATGTACAATATTTGTTCCAAGCCACTGGCTGCTATCCGATGTTACCTTCATTGAAAACTAGAGGCGCTAGAGCACCTGTATCGCTCCACAGGCCTGATTTGTGTAACAGTGAAGAGAAGTTTTTAACAATTACCATTCATTCCTGCATTTTAGGACACTGAAGAAAAAAAGCTATAAAAAACATTGTGAGAAAAGAAGAAAAAAAATGGTAACCTGCAATTTCTTAGTTTTCCACAATAATTTCTACCCCCTTTTTTTACTAATTTGAAGATATATTATGATAATGTTGTCTGCAACATCTTTCAATTATGACCAGTTATAAAAATTTTGTCTTCTGGTAATAGTTAAAGAGGGTCTTGTCACAAACCATTTGGGTGGGGAAACATCAAAATGTAGAAAATATGTATTGTAACAATTGTTTATTGAAGTTGCAGGATCAGTTTGATTGGATATCAAATGCCTTATCACAACAGTAAAGCTCTCCCACTTTGTACAGTAGGTCAACTAAACTTTACCAGAACTAATTAAAGTGCAGAGGGTCTCTTGTTTTATATGAAAAGGACTATAGATTATGTAAAGCAACCCTCTTTAACCCTTTACCAAATGACAAAATTTGGGGTGTGACCAAACTGAAAATATTTGCAGACAAAAAATTAAACATTGATGAAATGATGATTTCTCTCTTTGATACAGTAGAAAACACTGAAGGAAAAGGAGAAAATGCTGATTACCAGCATTTTCTCCTTTTCCAAGAGTGTTTTCCAAAGACTTCTTCTTTAGGGTCGTTAAAAGTTGGGATTGTGTGGTAGAGACTTACCACCAAAGGAACTTATCTACAACACAGCAATGAAATCCAACGAATAATTTGAGAAGAAATTTTTCAAAGATTTTACTTAATACCATAAAAGGAAAATGAGTCTCCTATGAAAGCCATGTTTTTTGACGGATCTTTTTTTTTTAAAAGGAATTCTATAAACCTTTATCTAAGGAACATTCCTGCAAAATAATAATGCTACCCAATTAGCAGTTTGGGAGGAGAATTCTGTAAACCTCTACCTAAGGAACATTCCTGCAAAATAATAATGCTACCCAATTAGCAGTTTGGGAGGAGAAGATTTTTAAAGGTTTTTTACTTTGGTTGCCATAGCAACCAGAATGCAACCAGAATTCTTCATGGAACTCAATCACTTGAAGGAATTTGAAAGAGGACCACCTAAGGAACATTTCTGTGAAATTTGGTAAAAATCCAATGAATAGTTTCTGAGGAGATTTTTTTTAAAGAAAAAGTTTATGGACGCACATACAGACGAACGGACGGACCCACGACAGACCCAATGCTATGACAATAGCTCGCTGGCCTTCGGCCAGTGGAGCTCTATCAAGCTACCAGGGCTTTGCCCTTTCCCCACACAATCTCAACTTTTAACAACTATTGGCAGAAAAGCTTTTGAAAACCTTGAGTGAAAAGGTGAACATGCTGAAAACAAGCATTTTCTGCTTTTTCTACAAGGTTTACTACCTTGTCAGAGAGATATTTTTTATTTCTAATATGTCAAAATGTCGTCTGCAAATGCTTTGAATTTGGACAAGTCTAGAAGACTGTTATTTGGTAGAGAGTTAACCCCTTTCAATGCCATAGGCTAAAATCCATGCCTTTTCCAAAAGCAGAATTCAACATTTAGGGCATACACCATCTGCTTGTGTAGTCAATCCTATACTGGTAGGTTCGGTAAGTTTATAATTGGTTTTATCACAAAATGTAGAAACTTCATGTAAATTAGACAAAGAATGTTACAAAGAATGTTGTTAAAAATGAGCCCTCAAATTTCTTCATGCATGTCATTTTTTCTGTTGGCAATAAGTAACAGTTTAGTGCAGGAGTGTAAGGGAATGACTGTTCAGGTATTTTATCAGCTCTCTCGTAATCAAAGCCTTAATAAATAAGTTATTAAAAAATTCATATAAATGTGTTTCTCACTGTCAAATAAGCTGACCAATTCATACATGATAATAAAAACATGCAATGCAGATGCCAACCCTCAGATACAGTTGTTTTTAAAGACAGATTAGTTTTCGTTAACAATTCCAAGTTGAAAAGGGGCACAACTCTGTCAAAAATATTTTGATACTTGGCCGTGTTATATGCTATCCACTTTTTAAATATGTAACATTTAATCAAAGTGTGAAGTAAATATCTTCAATAATGACATGGATATCATAAACTTCTTGAAAATTCCAAGTTTAAAAGGGACATAACTTAGTCAAAAGTATTTTCAATGTTACCTGCCCTTGGTTGTATGTTATATGGGCTCTTGTACTGATCATTTACTAGACCAAGTCTTAACCCTTTACTCCATAGATACTCATTTCTACGCATTATTTGTAGGAGCCTTTTAAAAACATCGTGGCAAAAGGTGAAATTGCTCATTACGAGCAATTTCACTTTTTGTCACAATGTTTTTCTATGCTATCAAAAGGTGTCATATACACATAAAAAATGGGCTTCATCCTTGCTGTTATGTAGGGTCAATTAGAGATACCATAGAAATGCCTTATGGGGTAAAGGGTTAAGATAATATTTTCGGTAATGACAGGGGTATTATAACATTATAATTTGCACGACAACATGTAGGACAACAGGGCTATAGCAATACCTTGACCCTTTGGCTGTAAATTGCTACTCAATTACCCTTTGCAAACAGAGTAGATCAAGATCAGAATACAAAGAAAGTGCAGTCTAATCTTTGATCTGCACTGTCCATCTTTGAAATAGGAACATTTTAGTATTTAATATCGGTCCAAAGTTTTCCTTTCATTCATTTAGCAGGATATGGCTTAACCCTTTACCTAACGACAAAATTTTCGTTGAAAGCATTTGCAGATGACAAAATGAATGTGACTAAAGAATTAAAATTTGTTTTAGGAAGGGAAGAAAACATTGTGGGAAAAGGAGACAATACTGCTTACCAGCATTTTCTCCTTTTCCCACAATGTTTTCAAAAGGCTTCTTTTACAGGGGTGATAAAAGTTGGGATTGCAAGGTAACGGTTTAATCTACCTAAAAAAAAGGTCTATGGTCGATTAAATCATGAGTGTGTAATTGCAGACTTGAAACTTTGGGGTATTTTCCAACTTTTCCTCTTACTGTCTGCTTTTCTTCCAAATACTCACCATCCTCTCCCCAATCATCATCATCTTGTTCCTCATCTGAGTCTGGTTGCCGTGGCGGCAAGCCTTCAGCCAATAGATTTCTAGTATGTGGTTGTTGTGCTGGTACCTGAGACACAGGAGCTGGAGACGGTTCCCCTGCTGGTGGGGCGGGTGGTTCCTGTGCAGGAGGAGGTGATGGTTCCCTGTACTGTTGTGTTGGTGGAGGTGAAGGCTGTTGCCTTGGTAACTCTATAGGACCTTTTCTTGCAGGTGGTTCCTCCTGGTCAACTGCACCAAAGTTATGACGAAGTTTTCTAGAAATACAAAGATTTACAAAATCTAAATTTCTTTTTAACCCATAACCTGGCTTTTAAGGCCCAGCGGAAGACTCCTTCTGAAAGCCTTGTGCTTCCAGCAGGATAGAAAACATAGTGGGAAAAGGAGAAAATGCTGGTTACCAGCATTTTCTCCTTTTCACACAAGGTTTTCAAAAGTCTTCTGTTTCTGGGTCGTAAAAACTAGGGCTTTGTAAAGTGTTGAACATTTACAGACAACAAAATTAATCAAATGTGAATCAAAATTCAAGTTTGTTTTTGGAAGAGTAGAAAACATTGTGGGAATTGGTGGAAATGCTGGTTACCAACATTTTCTCTTTTACCTACAATATTTTCAAAAGTTTTCTTTCATAGTTCATAAAAAAATCAGGATTGTGCGGTAAAGGTTTAACTCATTACCAAACACCAACATTTTAGGCTTGTCCAAATAGAAAGCATTTGCAGACGACAAAATAAAAGTGACTGAAAATTTGAATTTTGTTTTGTGAAGGGTAGAAAACATTGTGGGAAAAGGAGAAAATGCTGGTTACCAGCATTTTCTCCTTTTCCCACAATGTTTACTCGAGGCTTCTTTTTCAGGGGCGTCAAAAGTAGGGATTGTGTGGTAATGGGTTAACTCTTTGACAAGCTGAAATTACCTAGGTGGTGGTGGGCCTCTATTTACAGGCGTATCATCCTCCGTTTGGGATTCTTTACGTTGGAAAAACGATCTGGCATTTGATGTACCCTTTGCTAAATTTTGCGCTTCTGCGGCTCGTTCCTTACGTGCTTGTTCTCCTCTTAATCTTCTTTCTTCTTCCTCTTTATATGACTGCTCTTGCTCTTTTTCCTGCATTAAATAATAAGCTTACACAGTACAATCAGAGTTCCAGATAAGAGAGAGTGATGGTATTCTTAGTCCATAATTTCTTTTCCAAACCCTATGTTGTGGTTACTCATTAGAACTGTCTTGATGACACATTTCTAATGGATACCCATAATATAGGGTTTACTGAGAATAAAAATATTTTCAACTTTGAAATCAAAATCACTCCCTCTATCTGGAGCTCTGACAATTGTTTATGATACAACCTTCAGGAAGACAGAGAAAAAAAAATCCACAAAATTTGACAGTTTGTAGAATGGTACAAAATTTAGTTAGCTGTACACACAGATAAATAACTGACCTACATATATATTGAATAACGCATAAATGCATATACATATTAGAAGTCTTCAGTCTTAAGCCAGAAACATCACAACAGTACTTTTGTTATGGTGCCAAGAAAATAAAATACATTTTTATCGTAATCTATGCAACCTTGCAACTCTCAAGGGCAACATTTGCCATGGAGATACAAGAATGATTATAGTTTGATACAATTAGAACTGTTGCAAAGTAGACAACACCATCCCCCAGCACCTTGTCACTCAAGCAGTACAATAAGAGAACAGACAAAATTTTCAAGACAAAGATCGTTATCTGCGCATGTCATATTCTTTGAAGATTCGACTGTCTTAAATGACACATCACTAGCCCAAAAAGCGGGCTGAGTGTAATATTACGCTCTATAAAGTAGTAATGTAGGAAATAGCTTTTATCAATACGTTTGAGGAGAAATGAGACCTTCTTTAGCTCCAGATTTCTCTAGACTGCTGATCACAGCTGAGTGAATCACACGAGGTAGCGTTTCATTGATAAACGTTTATTTTAGTTTGAAATTCAAAGTAACAGTTGTCGCGTAGTAAAGTGGTTCGGTTCTGTACCCAGGACGCCCAAATTAGATAGATGAGTATCTATAGAATGCCATCTAGCGGGAGATAATGAGACAAAGATCACACCAGTGACCTTGGGCTTTGACCCATAAACAATCAGGTACCTTCTTGGGTCATGAGAAACACTTGTAAAAAGTTCCAGGTCCTAAGTCAAACGGCTTTTGAGTTAAAGCAAGGAAATAGGAAAGTCTACAGACATGGATTGATGAAGGAATGGACAGGCAGTCTTAAATGGTGGGGGTATAATAAAGCTGAAATGGGTTACAAAACTATCTTAACTCCTTACTAAACAACAGAAATTTAGGCTCGTCCAAATCGAAAGCATTTGCGGACCACAAAATAAAAGTGACTGAAAATTCGAAATTTGTTTTGTGAAGAGCAGAAAAAATTGTGGGAAAAGGAGAAAATGCTGGTTACCAGCATTTTCTCCTTTTCCGACAATGTTTTCAAAAGGCTTTTTTCCCTAGGTCGTTAGAAGCCGGGATTGTGTGGTAAAGAGTTAAAACAAGGACAGATTTATCTTTAAAACAACCTGTATTGTAAATTGTAATTTACCCAAGTTTTCTTCTGTTCCTCCATATCCGACTGACTTGCTTTTCGTTCCGCTCTTCTCAACTGATTGACAGCTTTCATTTTCTCTTGTACTTCCTTTTCTCTTCTCTCCGCTTCCTCTTTCTGAAAATAATTCACACAAGTAATGCTCTGAAAAAAGAGGACTTAATGCATTTGCCAAACGTACCAATGCAGTTACAAAAAGTATCGACCCAGGCCAGCCTTTTGGTCTGTTTTCTGGATGTCAGCTAGAACAGGTTTACCTCACGACTCAGTCATTTGTTGTGAAATACAAATTTTAGGCTCATATGATAATGTGATGACTGGCACGGTATCATGCACCATACAGATGCCTTAAGCCCGTTTTCATGGAACATTGCTCATATAATATCATCGAAAATATTTCATGAAAAGATTTCAATGCAGTTTTTTTTAAAGAAATTTAACCCTTTACCTGATATAGCAATTTGAGGAGCTTCCATTTCAGCAGCAAATAAAGATGTGATGTCAAAAATATGGTTGAATAAGGATACAAATATCTGATTGAGTGGAAAACATTGTGGGAAAAGGAGAAATTGCTCGTTACGAGCAATTTCTCCCTTTCCCACAATGTTTTCAAAAGCTGTCTGTTGTTGATGCGTCAAAATGAGTATCTAAGGAGTAAAGGGTTAAGGAGCACCTTTTTCACTTTTTTAAAAAACTTTTCAGTGAAAATATATATCACCTATGCTCACATAGAACAAATACAAATATCCGATTGAGTGGAAAACATTGTGGGAAAACGAGAAATTGCTTGTTACGAGCAATTTCTCCTTTTCCCACAATGTTTTCAAAAGCTGTCTGTTATTGATACGTCAAAATGAGTATCTAAGGAGTAAAGGGTTAAGGAGCACCTTTTTCACTTTTTTAAAAAACTTTTCAGTGTAAATATATATGACCTATGCTCACATAGAAAAGGGAGTAATGCATCTGCTTGAGACATGATACTTAGCAAGTCATCATATATTTTTGGAATCACCTGAATCATGAGGTACACTGGTCCTTTAACATGCAAGAAAAAAAACCATTAACTACCAGTTTTCATCCAGGTGAGATCAATACTGTTTACTGATGCTTAAAAGACCTTCTTCATATTTTCACAAAGCTTGGCTCATGTTTTGTAGATTTCTTTTTAACCCGTTCCCAAACAAGCCCTGGTTTTTATGTGTACTAAAAGTCCTTTGAAAACACTGTGGGAATTGCTCGTAACAAGCAATTTCTCCTTTTCCCACATTATTTTCTACCGTTTTTGAGAACTTTCTGCCATATTCTCCAAATCTAAACTTGTCATCTGCAAACTCTTTCGGTTTGGAAGTGTCAAAAATTTATTGTTTGGGAAAGGGTTAAACTAAAGGCAAAAAGTAATCAATTTTTATAGAAAACGTAATAGATTATTAGATAGCAACTTTTAATGTGAAATACATGTATCTCTGAAAATAAAAATAAATTAATCATAAATGAGCTGTACTCTGTAAAAAGGGTGCTTAATGCATCTGTAAAAAGGTGTTGACTTAAGTCAGCCAGCGCAATCAGGGTCCGTATTCACCAACCATTCTTAAGAACATTCTCAGTCTTATTCTTCAGAATTTCATCACTGTGAAAGTAACAGAACTTCTGATTGGCTAAACCATATGGTTTAGCCAATCAGAAGTTCTATAACTTTCATTGTCGGAAAAATCTTGAAGAAAAAGACAAAGAACGTTCTCAAGAATGGTTGGTGAATACGGACCCAGGGCAGGCTGACTTGGTCCAAAACTTCTTGCTATCAGTTGAATTTCTGCATGCCCAAAGACCATTCTACTGCACAATTCAGTCACTTCTCAGACAAAATTAACCAAATGGATCAATGTTCATATGATGACTTGCTTTCTGTCAGTGAGCCTGGAGATGCAGTAATTCTTTACCACACAATCTCGACTTTTAACGAACCTGAGAAAGAAGCCTTTTGAAAACACTGTGGGAAAAGGAGAAAATGCTGGTAACCAGCATTTTCTCCTTTCGCACAGTCTTTTCTATGCTTCCCAAGCCAAATTTTAATTTTTGAGTCATGTTTATTTTGTCGTCTGCAAATGCATTCAATTTGGACCAGTCCAAAATTGTCTAGTGTGGTAAAGAGTTAAGCCCCCTTTTGTTACAGATTGGCTCAAATACATTAAACATCAATTTTCATGTAACTCTTTACCAGACAACAAAGTTCTAGACACATCTATTTTGACATCGTTTGCACACAATAAATAAAATGTTTATCTGCCGGTATTTAGCTTCTGAAATAATAGCAACATCATGGAAAAGCAAAAATATGGTAAACACCATTTATTTTCCTTTATCTATAATGTTTTCATTAGGTCTTCTTCTTCAGGATAATTAAAGATTGTTTATTACAGATTTAGCCCTTTATCATATGTCAAAATTTTAGACTTTGCCCAGTTAAAAGCATTTGCAGACAACAAATTAACTGTAACTAAAACCATGAGGTTTTTCTTTCAAAAAGTAGAAATGTTACTAAAGGAAAAAATGCATGTAACCAGTATTTTTTTTTTTCACAAAGTTTCTTTTTTTTAATTTCACAATTTTTTTCAAATGCCCGTCTTATATGGGTCATTTAAACTCCTGGCTGTGGCAAAAAATAAAAGAAATAAAAGCAAAAAAAACCATTTTATTATGATGGGGAGAAAACCATAAATGTAAATATATATCTTGTCTATTCATTCAAGTTGTAAATTACCTGAACTCATCCTTAGCATATAAAGAAGAAACAAAATCAATGCATGAAGGTACTAAAGCTTGGCAGCAGTTGCCCGTTTTTCGATGAAAAATTCGCAAGGGCATAACTGTGTTAAAAGTACTTTTATAGTTACCTGCCCTTGTTGTATAGGCTTCCTTTTTCATCGTGAACAACTTGTCCAAGTTTGAAGTTAATATCTTCAGTAATGACAGAGATATTGTAAAATGTCAGTTTTTGAAAATGTAAATTGTTTTTGCACAACAACACAGACAATTATACCAACAATATCACAACATTTTTTGTCCAAAAAAGCTGAGCTATTAACACTTTACCAAACAATCCCGACTTTTAACGACCCTGAGAAAGAAGCCTTTTGAAAACACTGTAGGAAAAGGAGAAAATGCTGGTAACCAGCATTTTCTCCTTTTCCCACAGTGTTTTCTACCCTTCCCAAATTAAATTTCAATTTTTCAGTCACCTTTATTTTGTCGTCTGCAAAAGCTTTCAGTCTGGACCAGTCTGAAATTTTCTCGTATGGTAAAGAGTTAAATGAAATAAAGCAGGTACTAAAGCCCCTCATATTACACTAAATCCAGCCATTTGTATAGTGGTCCATACAAGCTAAAAAGTAGCTACAGTCTAACTATAAAAAGCCTACATAATATGTGATAAGATTATATGAATATACCAACATGAATAATAGAAAGCAAAACTACAAAGAAATTAGAAAAAAAATAGTTTTTTCATGTCATATACTACATTTTATTATGTATTTTCTTTTACAAAGTTGTCATTACTTTTAGTATTCACTTAGCCACTTTGGTAAAACAAAATGAGAGAGTTGGTGATTTTTATATCATTTCTCCTTGTGTTATGATGCAATCATGACCCTTACACTGCTAATAGCAATTAACATTTTGCGGACTTGATCTTGGAGTAGAAAATGTAGAAAATCAAACAAGCAGTTTCACTGAAATAACGTAATGCTGAAAAAGACCTTTTCAAAAATTAGGTGACAGCATAACTCAAAATCGCTCCCAGTCAGCCATTTAGCATCAAACAAAAACAAGAGCCGTCAGAGACGGGTTATGCTCCGCGAACAAGTGCTTGTCATAAAATATATGAAATAGATATAAATTCTCTTCTTTTATCTTAAAAGGACCTGTTCATGCCCCCAAAAATTGAAGTGAAAAGGCAATTACTATCTTAGAGATAGCCAACACAAACTTGTAGAGGACAATAAGCCCAGTAAGCCCCTTTAAGCCCCCTTTTCCCATACGACAATATTACATCATTGAAATTATTACGAGTGTGTCGTTTGTGGCATTTTTTAATAATAATTCAGAAATCGAAATTTCATAAAATTTTGAGCAGTCATATAGTAAATCTAAAATGCTTTTTTTTTTTCATGAAGCCCCCTTTGACACAGCCTGAAATTGAGAAACCAGAAGAGAGGTACCTGGGCAACATTCCAATAAGTTCAGATTTGTAATTTCACAAAGCTTTGAGCACCCATGTAGGAGATACTAGTGAAAAACAATTTTTTCCATAAAGTCCCCTTTTTGCATGATGCAGCCTCAACTTGAGAAACCAGGAAAGAGGTATTTGTGCATTAATAAATAATAGATTGAAAATAACAAGGGCACATGTTGAAACTTGTAAAATAAGATATAACTAGGAAGTTTCATGAAATTTTGACAAAAAGTGAACGAGATATTAGTAGAAATTGCAATTTTGCATTAAGACTAGGGATGGCAACGGTTAACCGGTTAACCGATCGAATGACCGATTAACCGGTTAGGAAATTGGTAACCGGTTAACTAGAAACAACTACATGCCTTTATTATCAAAAGTTTACCAAAATAATCATTATAATGAAAAAAGATACAAAGTTAACTTTGCCGGTTCTGACAACCAAAACTGCGTCATACGCACATCCAATGTCGCCAAGACGCGGCAAAGGTGTGATATACAGTTTGACATGTCTGTGCAATATTAAACATTGTTAATTCGCTAATTAGTCCCCAGTCTCCGATAATAAACAATCAAACACGTGTCGTCTTTGGATCAAAGGCACTGGCTTATCGTAATTGATTTGCTTGGATTATTTCATTAAGTATCCGCCCCGAATCAAATATATGCATGGATTGACCAATCAGCGTAAGAGGGATTGAATTTAATAAAGTCAATCAATCTATGTTCAAGCAGGCAAAGCGGTTTCTCTTCGTTCATTCATTATCACTGCCATAAGTATCTTCGAAAATCATAGTATAGTGCAGAGGCTTTGAATTTGGAAGAGTCTAAAATTTAAACCTATCGTTTGGGCCATGGTTAACACCCGATCACTTAGAGATAGTCGCTTCGTTATACGATCAATAACCGTACCATCATCTGTATGATTCTGTTTGTAGATTTTTTGAAGTTGTAAATAGCAGTGATCCCATTAGTTTTTTTTCTTTCGATGCAGCACCAAAGTCTGTTATTAATATATCTATGGAAATTTACTGCTTAAAATCATTAAAAAGCTGAAAAGACGATCTGAAGTGACTCTGATCGGACAATGTCGAAAGAAACATTTTGTTCTGTCATGGGTTTCCGTGTTTCTTGCATCGAGTATTTTTTCATGTGTTTTAATTTATGGATAGGTATTTCCGCCTGATATGACAATAATTTATCAAAATGGGTAGCAAGTAACTTCAAATCCTAGTATTTTACACAAGTTCAGCAGATAACGTTTTTTTTTTTCTTCTTTCCAACGTGAGGTCTCACGTGAAACCATTTTTTTTTTACGTGAATTTCAGTTCTATTAGGTGATTTACGCAATAATTTATGTAGTGGAAACACTGAAATGGCCTGATAATTTCTAGTCCTCTAAAGGAAACATTCTGGAAAAATGATTTTATTGCCGAAAGGGTGAGAGATCATCGATAGATTGGCCGTCTTTTGCACTAAAGTACAGAAATAGTAAACATCACGGGAATGCATTACTCACGCACCGCTTGTCAATGTTGACATATCGAGCAGGTACCTTCATCTTAAATGTTTTACATGGTCGTTCGGTTAACCGGTTAACCGATCGAAAGATTGAACGGTTAACCGGTTAGCAAATTTACTAACCGTTGCCATCCCTAATTAAGACCCTTTTTTCCTTGGCATTTTACAAGAAAACCCCTTTTTCCATGACAGAGAGTCAAATTGAACAAGCAATTTCGTTGAAATGATATCCCCTGCTGAAAAAGACCTTTTTTGATACAAACGTATAAGAGGTATTGTGTTTTGCATGTACATGTGGCCTTTTTGTTATTATACATTAAGCTCCCCTGTTCCATGGCACAGGATTTCATTACATAATAACTCAAAAATCATAAAAAGCAGAGTTATCATTCTTGTACAATGCAGTCCTCCACAATAAAATCTATCCACGTATGAAGAAACATGTCAGGCAAACAATTCATGTGGATGTCCCATTTCGAGCGGTATATCGAGTGCAACGTGTGTGGAAAGAGATTTTCCGTGAAAAATGACATGGAATCACACATGATACAACACTGTAAGGTTCAGCTTTGATGTGTGACTGTGCATTGTGATCGGCACTGTGTGGTAAAGAGTTCAGCCCCCTTTTCACAGAGAATGCTCTTTACATGCAAAAGAAAGCAAACTTCACATACTTCTAAACTTAGTTAATTATCTCTTTACCAAAGGAAAAAAAAACTGTGGACTGGTTCAAATTGCTGTTGCAGATGACAAATTAAATGTGGCTAAAATGAAACAGTTTGTCTTTCAAACAATAGAAAATATTGTGGGCAAATGAGAAAATGCTGGTTACCAGAATTTTCTCCATTGCCCACAATGTTTTCAAAACCTTCTCTGTGTTGTTAAAAAATTTGTATTGTTTGATACAGGGTTAGGCAAAAGTAATAAACTATAAATGGTGATTTTTTTTATAATTATGCAAACTATTAGTTACACCACAACCTCTATAACAGCAAACCACACTTCAAATACGCACTTCAGAGGTACAGATCACCAGGGGTAGGGTCTAATTCTAGAATCATTCAACTTTTCTTTTTTTAATTTTGGTACATTAATACATACATAAATGCAGGGGAAAAAAAATTTTAGCAAATGGAATAAATACTAAATTGAAACAATCTCTCTCTGCATTAAACTTTAGAAAACATAGGAACATATGCAGGTATATTTACATGTACATGTATTTAGCTTTCACTTATTTACCATACGCCCCTTTGTTGTGATAAATCTGATGAAGACCTTTCTTTTTTCTAGGTATTCAGCATTTACTCCTCTTTCCACAATGTTTTCTATCCTTTCAAAGCAACCCAATCCTTTAAGCAAAATTGAATTACTACCTGCAAAAGCTTTAATTTGAAAAAGTCTACAAATTTGTAGTCTGGTAGTGAATTGAGTAACCAGATGAACGAATGTAAGTCTGAACTGAAAGTACACATATTAGTACATTAAAGCTCAAATGTTGCTCAAATTCTAAAAATTTCTCTGAAATGATACAAAATATGGTGGGAAAAGAAAAAATTTTCCAACAAGTTTTTCCAAAAGTCTGTCCACTTAACCCATTACCACACAATCTTTACTTTTTATGGTCCTGAGAAAGAAGCCTTTAGAAAACATTAAGGAAAAAGGGGAAAATGCTGGTAACCAGCATTTTCTCCTTTTCCCACAATGTTTTCTACCCTTCAAAGAACAAATTTCACATTTTCAGTCACTTTTATTTTGTTGTCTGCAAATGCTATTGATTTGGAGAGGGCTAAAATATTGTCGTTTGGTAATGAGTTAAGGTTGTTAAAATACAGGAATGTGCAGTAAAAGGTTCATCTTCATCCAATACCCCAATTACCTGTAACTCTGAATATTAGTAAAATTATCAAATCAATCCTTCTTTTAAGCTTTGATGTTTCTATCCCTGATGGATTTCCTTGTAAAAATGAACCAACCCTTTACCTGACAACAAAATTTTAGCTTTGTCCAAATTGAATGCATTTGCAGTCGACAATTTCAATGGGGCTTAAATGCTACAAGTTTTCTTTGATAGGGTGGAAAACATTGTGGGAAAAGGAGAAAATGCTGGTTACCAGCATTTTCTCCTTTTCCCACAATGTTTTCAAAAGGCTTGTTTTCCAGAGTTGTTAAAAGTTGGCATTGTACGTTAAAGGGTTAACTTTTTAACCTGAAAGCATCTCAAGACATTAAAATTAAACATGACTCAAATGATGATTTTTGTTGATGGTTGGGTAGAAAACATTGTGGGCAAAGAGAACAATGCTAGTCACAAGCACTTTCTTCTTTTCCCACAATGTATTCAAAGCCATATTCCCTTTACCACACAATCCTGAGTTTAACAACTCTGAAATAGAAAGCTTTTCAGAACATTACAGGAAAAAGGAGAAAAGCAGAGCTCCAGATAAGAAATTGACTTAAGTTGTTCTATACAACCTATTTCTACTCTTTTAATTGTTTTTTACAACTTGTTTTGATAATCAAATTGTTTTTTTCTTGATGTTAAATGTTTTCCTTCTTAATAAATTATGTGTCTATGTTGGAGTTTCTTTGTGCAAATTTTGAGAAGGGAAAATGCTTTGTAACAAACATTTTCTATTTTCACAGTATCCTTGTCATTAGAAATACATATATTTTCAACTCAAAAGGAGTCTTACTGTGGCATTTGTCAGGGAAGACTAGGGAAATTCATAATTTCCTGTTTTTCTTATGATGCAATTCCACATCAGCTCACAAAAACTTCTGCAATATTATTCACAGGGCAAAGAACTTCATTACCAAAATCTTGGGTTGAAGCTAAAAGCATTTTTTCCTCGGCCTGATGCTCATATGAATTACTGTGCCTTGACATACTGTCTTTTTTTATAATTGCAGACCCCTCCTTCGCCCATATAGATCTACTATTGATTTTATGTTTCATGCACACATTGCACTTAAATTTCATTTCTAGTCCCTTTCCTTCCAATATGAGCCAGTGAAATTCATTTGTCCATTATTTAAATTATTTTTCGGAAAAGGACTTTCCCGTATGTAAAGCGATGAAAGTCTCGCTTTTATCGCATTGTTCAAGCACATTTGGTATCCAATCATCAACCAAGATACGTACGATACAGTAAGAACATGTTTTGTCCTCTCAACTAACGTTTTTGAGCACAGATCCCTTGACTTGGGGCGATATTTTAGGTAACCTATCCCGAGCAGTCAGCTGTCTTGCCATTTCTACCGCGAAACTGGTTGTCAGGTTTCAATTGTCACTAAAATTTAACACGCTAAATTTCAATTTAAAGCTGGGAACCAGTATCAAATTCGGCTAACTCTGGCGTCTTCCTCATTCTCCTTGTCCGAAAAATTGTGTATTAAAAATGGTGCATTTGCACTGTAGGCCTACATCTGCTTGTGTTAGTTGTAAAACACGAACGGAAATCAGACATTCGCACGTTTTATTTTTCCTTAAATTGTTTTTTCCCGCATCATTTTTTATTTCAATTTGTTTTTATACGCATTGATTTTCATTTAAAATTGTTTTTGTTGATTTCAAAATTGTTTTTACGCCCGTACGCCTCTTATCTGGAGCTCTGAGAAAAGGCAGGTAATTAGTATATTCTCCTTTTTCCACAATATTTTCTACCATGTCAAAAACCAGAAATCATCATTTTAGCCACATGTAATTTGCTGTCTGCAAATGCTTTGAATTTTGTACAGTAAAAATCTCATGTTGTTTGATAGACTATTTAGCAACAGTCTTACCAATACTTCTACACACAGGTTCCTCCTTATCTGTTTACCAAACAACAAATTTTTCAAATTGTCTAAATTGAAAGCATTTCCAGACAACAAAATAAATGTGACTTTAAAAGAATAGAAAACATTGTGGAAAAAGGAGAACATGCTGGGTACCTGGTGGGTACCAGCATTTTCTCCTTTTCCCACAATGTATTCAAAAATTTCCCTAGGGTCGTAAAAAACCAGGGATTGTTTGGTAAAGAGTTAATACTTTTTATGCACAGATCAGAGATAGAAACATTGATAAAGCAATTAAATCCACTCATGCTTTACTGCTACTACTACTACCACTACATCGACAATATCTGTCTACCTCTCGAGCTTTACGTTCAGACTCTATGCTCTGTTCTCTCACTAACTGTTTGTGACGATCATCACTGATACGCTGCTTCTCCTCTGCCTATTCAACAGCACATAATTTGTTAGGTTATAATACAACAGTAGAGATTTTTTTTAACTAAGTAGTGCTGCTGATTACCTTCAGTACTTTGATTATATAATAGTAAATATTTTGTGGATTTACCTGATCAATATGTCTACATGCAAAGCAAATTAATTTTTTCAGACCCAAGTAATCTCTTTTCAATTTCACGAGATATAAAGGATCTGAGTTGGTATCTGAGATGGAATTTTATTAAATGAATCTAGGGAAAATGTTATTAACCCTTTCCCAAACAACAAAATTTCAGACTGGTCCAAATTCAGAGCACTTGCAAACAACAAAATTAACTCAAGTCAAAAATTAAAATTTGCTTCAAGTAGGGTAGAAAACATTGTGGGACAAGGAGAAAATGCTGGTTGCCAGCATTTTCTCCTTTTCCCATAATGTTTTCGTAAAGCTTCATTTTTAGGGCTGTAAAAACCAGGATTGTTTGGTAAAGGGTTAAGAGAGCCTTTAATGAGCTTACTAACATTTTTTCTTGACAAGTGTAACACCAACAAATATCAAATTCCTTAAACCATAATAGATATTTCATAAATTATAAATAAGACGATGCAAAACCATCTATGGATGCACCTGACAATATCGATAATCATTTCTATGAAAGACATACAAAATGATGTAAAAAAAATTATGTCACACAACTGTGATATCACATGCGAAAAGTACTGCGAAAAGTTTCAACCCTGGTCAGACTGCACAAATTGCACAGACTGACCAAGGATGACACTTTTTGTTTCAATGACATTTTTTATATGAAAAGTGGTCATTGTACCTTGTTATACAATCATTTTTGGATTATCAACTTAAACTTACCCGCACTATTGTTAATCTGTTTCCATCTAATTTTGTGCATGATGGGTGTTATGTACATACCCAGTTATTCCTAGCTTTGTTCATGTGTGTATCTATTTTTGAATGGTTTTCCCCTGTTGCTATTTTTAGAACTGGATTCTCTCTTGTGGAATATTGTGCTGGAAGTTTCCAGGCCTTTATACAATCTGATTACCAGAAATTATGCAACTGATTTTAACATGAATTTTCTGGAAGTTTCCCTGTTATTATAAAAGGAAAAGCTTTTTACATCTCAGTGTTCACTAGTTAATACATGATTGCCAGACTACAGTGGGGATTATTTTGTGTTTGTGTCATAATTAGTGCTTGGATTACATTCAGTTTGGATTCGGATCAGACTAGACTATAGTGAGGATTACTTCGTGTGCTTGGATTACATTTAGTTTGGATCAGGATCAGATTGGAATTAAGACTGGAATAGTTTGTCTTCTGAATTTAACGTCTAAGGTATTGTTTTGTACTATTGTAATATTGTCACTGTTTATTTGATATTTTTGTTAATAAATTCTGTTAATTGTTATCGTTTGTTGCTGGCTTCTTCTTTCTAGTTACGCCTGACTCGTAACAATGGGTCACATATGTGTATACAACTAAAATATCTTTAATCAGTATATTACACTGAAAACAAAGGAGGTCATGTGATAAATGATATTTATTACAATTTATGATACTTTATTTCTGATATCAAAGTTTCACTGTTCTATAGCCTTGAAAATAAGGAAATAAAAAGATTTCAAAGTTTAATTCATTTATTTCATGCTTTAACACTTTACCAAACGACAAAATTTTAGACTGATCCAAATTGAAAGCATTTGCACACGACATAATAAAATGTGACTAAATTGAAATTTGTTTTAGGAAGGGCAGAAAACACTGTGGGAAAAGGAGAAAAGGCTTCTTTCACAGGGGTGTTAAAAGTCAGGATTGTGTGGTAAAGGGTTAATTCACCCTCTATAACACCATTTCCAATTTAAGAACCCTGAGAGAGACAGGTTTTGAAAACATTATGGGAGAAGGAGAAAATGCCAGTAACCAGCATTTTCTCCTTTTCCCACAATGTTTTCTACCATGTCAGAGAACATTTCTCTGTTTCCAACTAACATTTTCACAAGCCAACTGTTTTCTGTTTTGGTTGTTTGGTAAAGGGTTAAAATTGCATACATATAATATACATTTATTCTAACGACTGACTGGATTTCATGGTAGAATGATCCGTTTTTTGATACTCAGAAAATTTATACATAGCAAAAACTTTTGGCCCATGTCAGTGTGCACTGGCTGCGCAGGCTGACATGGATTGATACCTTTTGCAGATGCATTAGGCCCCTTTTTCAAAGAGCATGGGGTGTATAAGAGTGGTAGGTTGAGGAATCTGATCCAAATAAGACGCTAAAAGATTACCATACCTCTGTTTTGGCCCAAAACTTGTCTCGTTCTTTCATGTTGATGTCTCTCGCTGCCTGAGTTTTTTGATAAACTGACCCCTGAAAAAGGATAAAATATTGTTAAGCTTAAAGTTATCTATTTCATATCAACTGTGAGTCTGTGACACAAGTTCTTACAACTTATATACATGTAAATAACTCTTGATATCTGTACCCTGAAAACCTTTATGAATACTCAGTTTAACCCTTAACCACACAAGTGCTCAGGGCCGCCAGTCTTGCAAAAAGACAAAACTTGAACGAAGGGGGGGTCTCACCCTATATGAAATTTACATAGGGACCTGCCCACGCCCAGAATTTTATGAAAATTTATGTGAAGGTAGTGTATTACATGAGGATTATATTACTAAAAAGAAATTTCTTCCATCTACCACAGTTTTTGATTTTTTGAATTTTTTAGAATTTTTGATAAAAAATGGGTGTGCCTCAATTAAAGGAGCCCACAGTCCTTCTGATTTTTGATTTGCTGACCAAATTTGTTCCTAAAATAATGCTTATTAATCTCCAATCATGTATGAACCTTTAGTTTATATTGTTATATTGAACAAAATTGACCATATCAATTTTTGATTGAAGTGACCCCCAAATTTCACATTTGTAAAATACTTTGAACAAATTGAATTGTTATTTTCACCATGTTACAGTTCTTGTCAACCTATGAAATTGATATTGAATTTGACCACAAATATGCTTGTTCTTATCCTAAAATATCAAGAAAAAATAAAACCGGTAACATAGTCTTTTTTTAATTTTAGTCTTAATGGTCAAATTTTCTCAAAATGTAAAATTCACTTTTTTTTTTAGTTTTGTTTTAGGGTTTTTATTATTGTTTATTTACGCATGTTTATGATTTGTGCGATGTTCTGGTATAAGAAACTTCGCATACAATCAAAAGATAATGCTTTATTTACCAAAAAGAGTTTTTGCAGAAATAATAGCACCTTGTTGAACACCATAAAGAAAATCAAAAATAGCAATATTAAAACTCAATTGAAAGTCTGATAATGAAAATAGATCAGATGTTATCTATTAAAACTGCTCCTATGCGGACTTCTGAGGAGTTTACTATTACTCATTGCAAACAGATAATTTAACACTACTTATTAATGATTTTTATTTTGTTTCACTCTCATTAAGCCAATTCTATACATCTTTTCCATATGATACCACAGAGGCCTTGAATCTTTTTGCATGTGGTAGTGCCTCTAACTATGGTTCATAAGCCATGCAACAACTACAAAAGCTAGTATCAAATATGACAAAACATAGACTAAAATACATGTAATAAGTAAACTACTCTCTTAGCTGATGAAGTGCAACAAGGCAGAATGAAATGATTCAATTAGAAAGTAGTTTAGGCATGAGTGTTACACTAGCGTTTAAAATGTGACTTTTGGAGTTACAGAAGAAAGCAGTTTCAATGAAATACCAGTATGAGTACATGTACTTTTTGAAAAGCTATACAGTCAGACTTTGTTCAAAGAAATGAATTGTGTATGACTGCAGAAAACGGTTAACAAATATAGGAGTATTGTATAATGATGTAGAAGTGTTTTCTTGTTCTTTTCTGTTTAGTGGAAAGTGAATGTATTTGATAATCACTTTTAGTCTTTGTAGCCAGTATCAACCTCAAGGAAAAACAATTTGTTGATATCACGATGACCCTTGTTAAAACCATTCATATGTATAAAGAAAATCATCATTAAGGATGTTCAAATATATAAAAAAATATAAAATATGTTTTCAGACACAAGTATGTTTTGCTGACAGTTTTTTAATTCAAACTTCAAAGTTGTTGATATAGGTAACCTTACTAATTGCCAGGTACTGCCAGACCATTAACGTATGCACGAGTTGCATCTAGATGGTGTTAACAATATTGCTATTAGTATAATAATTGATTTACTGGTTTCATCTGAATGTCTTTGTTAAGACATGCATATATCTATGGTAAAAGTGGAGCACCCTGTCTAATACTCTTTTAATGATAAGCCACTTTCTTCAGATGATTGTCCTATTGAAAATTAGAAGTGTAGAATATATTTTGGGATGAAAGGAATATTTATTAAATAAAAATAATTTGTGAATTGGTGTTTTTTGGGGTTTATTTTCATACATGCTACTTTCTTAGGAAAATATCTGTATAATTACTGCTATACCTTTACAGAAGTCTGTTTCTGTATGTGAATCTTTCATTTATCATAGTTAGTTATGCAAAAATATCGATATTATTGCATTAGAAAGTGTTTTGGTAACCATAACACATTTTAGATGGACATTAGATTTTTGTCCAAAACACCACCTTTGCTCATATCATGCATAATATGAGATTGTTACCGGTTTTCAAATTTTATAAAATTTTGTGTGTATTATGTAGACATACAGGGCCTACTTTCCTAGCAATTTCATAGGTTGACAAAGACTAGAACTACCATAAATGTTTTGTTGAACTTTGTGTTTGGAAAATTTCAGTGTCAATTTTATCCATACTTTTTACATTCAAGTTTTTAAAAAACAGTCAAGTCAATACCTATAATAGCACAATTTGTATCTAATATCTCTATAAGGTGTACCTTTACTATTCATGTTAAAGTTTTAGGAAAATAATGAATTTCGATAACTTTGGACTTAGTTTTTTCAAGGCAGGTACCAGCCAAAACTAGGAGTACCCAAGGTGCCCTCCTGAGACCTACATGTCTTATTTGAAGTAGATAAATACATTTTTGCAGTTCATAGGCCAAAGGCAATTCACTTGCAAAGTATCAAGAAAATCCATGCGTGGGCGCAAATGAGACCCCCCCTTCTACCATCTACCATACACTCCCAAGTTTAATAAACCTGGAGAAGAATGATTGGGGCTTAATCCACTACCACACAATCCCTACTTATGACAACCCTGAGACAGAAGCCTTTTGAAAACATTGTGGAAAAAGGAGAAAATGCTGGTAACAGCATTTTCTCCTTTTCCCACAATGCTTTTTCTTGTTTTCAATAAAAATTTCAAATTTTCAGTCACTTTTGACATCTGAAAATGCTTTCAATTTGGACCAGTCTAAAATTTTGTCTTTTGGTAAAGAGTTACATACATGTATATTTGTTTTACATCAATTGAGAAACAAGTTCCTACATCTTATACTAATCTCTCTCTCGATTCTGCTTCCTGGGAACTAATACTTGCGCCGATTGTGTGGGCCAATGAAAATCCTGAAGTAGACACCTGCTCAAACGTGAAACCTTTGGTGTGAGAGGTCTGTGATGCAGTGGACCAAGACAGTCATCACACAACTGTGGACCCACAAAAATCTATTTTGTCAAACAACTGACCGAATGCTGAAGCAGGCTGGTCCTTTGATATGCTCAAAATTAACCAGTGGCAAAAGTATTGACCCAGGATTGCACAGGCTGACCTGAGTCAATACTTCTTTGACATGTCCAAAATTGACCAGTGGCAAAAGTTTTGACCCAAGATTGTGCTGTGGGCTCACCTTGATTAATACTTTTTGCAGATCCCGTTTTCACAGAGCATGACTTATAGGTCTTATTTCCCTATGACCTTTGCAGAGTGTTCTACCTCTGGATTGTATACACATGGGATTGTTTAATAAAGATATAAGTTATGAATTCTGAACCATTAACCCTGTACCAAACAATCCTTTGTTTTGAAGACCCTGGGAAAGAAAGCTTTTAAAAACATTGTGGGAAAAGGAGAAAATGCTGGTAACCAGCATTTTCTCCTTTTCCCATAATGTTTTCTACTCTATCAGAGACCCACAGCTCATTTGTACCAATTCTGAATTTGTTATCTTTGGATGTTCTTGGTTTTTGAAGTGTGTAAATTTTTTTGTTTCTGAAAAGGGTTAAAGGTTACTTACAACTGGGGCCACTGGTTCCTGAGGTTTGGCTTTCTCTTTGTGAATACTGTATTGGGAACCAGAGGATTTAGCAACCTTTTTTACGATATCGTCTTCATCGACATCATCTTCTGTTCTGGCATGTACGGTCACATGGACAGGCTGCAGTAGGAGAAATAGACAACTCTATGCAACACTGAATTGTCCCAATATTACAAAGATCCCACCTATGTGTCACCTGTACTGGTTTTTGGCATTCTAAAATTAGCCTGTGTAGCATATAAGAATTCTAGTGTCTAAAATACTCTTTACTAAATGACAAAATCTTAGATTGGTCCAAATTGAATCATTTGCAGACAACAAAACAAAGGTATCTAAAAGTTGAAACTTGAATTTGGTAGGGTAGATAACATGGTGGGAAATGGAGAAAATGCTGGAAACCAGCATTTTCTCCTTTTCCCACAGTGTTTTCAGAAGGTTCTTCCATGGGGTCATAAAAACCAGGGATTGTTTGGTCGAGGGATTAATAAGGGACTTCAACTACTGGTATTTTATGAATGAAAATTATAAGGCTTTGGGAGTATATGGATGATTTTTTTTTTCCTTATATTTTTGTAAAACTTTCATCCCAAAATCTGAAGGGAGCCCATTTGCTGCAAAAAAAAAAAGAATTCAGGAATTTGACCAAGTTTATTTATAACATCTGAAGGGACAGATATTACTATAGGTCTAAAAATGTGCCTAGTAC
Organism: Tridacna crocea; assembly: GCA_943736015.1. Taxonomy (NCBI): domain Eukaryota; kingdom Metazoa; phylum Mollusca; class Bivalvia; order Cardiida; family Cardiidae; genus Tridacna; species Tridacna crocea. Next base: position 43,349,406 of record OX031064.1, on the reverse strand, counting down.
AGCTTGTCAAAATTTCAGGTGTTTGCAGAAAAACCAGCTGTCAAACTTAGGACCTAGAGATCCTAGGTTCAACACCCACCTTGGAAGTTTATTTGTGAGAACTGTTAAATTGTCACAGCTATTAATGTCCTAAACATTAATATCAATTATCCATACTTCTACTATGCGGTTTTCCACATTGTCTGCTATGAAGATGAATCAGGATGTAAAGTTATTCAGGAAAGAAATAAAAGATTCTTGGTTTGTTGTATTGGGAGTTAACTTTAACAGCTATGGTCATATCATGGTGATTGGTGATGCACATGTGTTTCCTAGCTTTCTCATACCAGTACTTACACAACTTTCTTTCCAAAGCCACCAACTACTTTTCTCACTTGCTTCAGCAGAGATGTGAGGTAAAATATGCTGAAAAGAAAGTTTGCCTCAACCAGGTATCGAACTCACAACCACCAGGTCATGAGTTTGACAAACTCACTACTGAGCCACCCGTGCTGGCAAATAAAAGATGGACTTACCCTCAAAAACCCTTGAACATCCCGCAAATGATTTGCACATTTGAATTTCATGGATTCTGGGGCAGCCTCTCCTTGCTGTAAAATAAAAGGGTTCATTGCATCTGCAAAATGTAACAATCCTGGTCAACCTGCACAGTCTTCTGACCTGGGTTGAAACTTTTTTGCTTTTAGTAGACTCTCTGCCTATCCCAGGAATCAGTTGATTGTTTGACAAACTTAATTTTATGGATCCATAATTATGTGGTTACCAGCATTTTCTCCTTTTCACACAATGTTTTCAAAAGGTTTCTTCCTCAGTGTCGTTAAAAGTCATCATTGTGTGGTAAAAGGTTAAAAAATATTTTTGTACTTGGTCAGGAAAGAATTGCAAAAAGAAACATCAGAGCTACCCGAGCAGCTGGCAACCTTTTTTTGGCTGACGAAAGTTTTTGATTTACATGTATTCTTATTGACAACATTTGCAGATGGTGAATCAGATTGTGGCTGATACAATGGAATTTGTCGATGGAAGGGTAAAAAACATTGTTAGAAAAGGAGAAAATGCTTTTCCCATACTGCTCTCATTGTTCTGCAATGGCACTGTGTTAACTCTTTATGAAACAATCCAAAGTTTTGATGACCCTGAATGAGGTCTTAGAAAAATTCTGTGGGAAAAGGAGAAAAAGCTGGTAAATTCCATTTTTTTTTCCTTTTCCAATAACGCTTTCAACAGCTTTGGTTCCCAAAAGTCTTAAATCTTTACCAAACAATCCTGAGTTTTAAAAATCCTGCAAGAAAAGTCTTTAATCTTTTTCCTACAATGTTTTCTATCCTATCAAGGGCAGGATTCATCATTTAAGATACAACCAAACTACTTTCCTCCTTTTGGGTATTTCTCTATTTTGTAAGTTGATGGCCCAGTAACAGCCAAAAATAAACAATTATAGTAATGTAAAAATGAATTTGAACTATACCTTTGAAAAGTGTAGAAATTAAGTTATGAAGATGAAAATATGTTACTGTACATGGTCAGTCCAAGTATTAGCCATGACCAGGAAAGTGAATTTCAAATCCAGGTAGAAAGTAAACAAAAATAGGGTCACCTAGCAACTCTTGACATACTTTTTAGATTAATCTTTCCAGCAGCAACTAACACTTGGACCAACTTTACAATAATAGATTATCATCTTCACAGTTAACTTCTATACTTTTAATGGTACGATTTTGGATACAATTTTACACCCACATTGTTTACTTTTGGCCACTATTGGGGCTTTAACTCTTTACCATGCATTCCCGGCTTAACAATCCTAAGAAAGAAGCCTTCTGAAAACATTGTGGGAAAAGGAGAAAATGCTGGAAACCAGCATTTTCTCCATTTCCCACAATGTTTTCTATCCAATCATGGGCAAATTTTACTACCTACTTAATACTGAATTTGTTGTCTGCAATTGCTTTCAATTTGAACCAGTCTTAAATTTTGTTAACTCTTTACCAAATGACAAAATTTTAGACTGGTTCAAATTGAAAGCACTTGCAGACAACAAAATTAAAGTGAATCAAAAATTGAAATTTGTTTTGGGAAGGCTAGAAAAAAATTACCGGAAAAGGAGAAAATGCTGATTACCAGCATTTTCTCCTTTTTCAACAATTTATTTTCAAAAGGCCTTTTTCTCAGGGGTGTTAAAAGTCAGGATTGTGTGGTTAGGAGTTAATAAAAGGTTTAGAGATATCCCTTTACAGTAACACGTAAAACTCACCCAGCTGATAAGCACATATTTAGGTAGGCTCGTGTTCGGATCCATCACCTTGCAGTAGGCATACATGATCTTTGCTCCATTTAGTTCTTCTACCATGTCACCAATTCCACCCTCTAGAAAAAATCAAATACTAGTATAGATCTACCTGTGTTTCAGAGTAGTATAGCAGATATATAGAGGATCTGACATGAGTTGGCTTTTGAGATAAAATTTTAAACTTAAAATTATAAAACGAGCCTAGGGAAAATGTTATAAAGCGAGACTTTGGCAAGCTTCATAACATTTTTCCTTAATAAGTTTAATAAAATTTCATCTTAAATGCCACTGAATATTGGATTCTTTTTATCACATAACAACATTTCACACATTATAGATCAGAAGATGCAAAATCACATATAGATGCATCCAAACTTATATCCGTAAACCCCGTTCACTTCTATGAAAAACGTTAAAAATGACGTAAAAAATGATGTCATACAATAGTGATATTACATGTGTGTAAGATAAGAAAATTTGTAATGGGTATATTACACTGAAGACAGGGAGGTTATGTGATAAAAGAAAAATTCTTATCATCAAAAGAAAATGTATTGTGAAGTTTTGTTTTGGTCAACTCCTTATCACACAATCCTAAATCTTAAGTCTTTACCAAACAATAGATTTATAGACTTGTCCAAATTGAAAGCATTTGCAGACGAAATGAATTTGACTGAAAAATCGAAATTTGATTTTGGAAGGGTAGAAAACATTGTGGAAAAAGGAGAAAATGCTGGTTACCAGCATTTTCTCCTTTTCCCACAATGTTTTCAAAAGACTTCTACCTCAGGGTCTTCAAAAGTCATCATTGTGTGGTTGAGGGTTAACTACCCTGAAAAAAAAAGGCTTCTGAAAACCTAGTAAGAAACTTAGGGGAAAATGCTGATTACCAGCATTTTCTCATTTTCCCACAATATTTTCTACCTTTGCCAGAGTATATTTCAAGTTTTGTGTCATGATAACTCTGGGAAAAATCTTATTGATATATTTGAAGGAAAAAGAGAATACTGGCAACCAGCATTTTCCCCATTTCACATAAACAAAATGTTTTCAATCCTTGCAATAAAAAAAAATCAAGATTTGCCTTACATTTATGTTGCTTTCTGCAAATACTGGTCTAAAATTTGGTCGTTTGGAAACTGAAATATGAATTTCTAACCTACCTCCTGTTTCAGCAACCTTCAGTGCAGCAGTCTGTCCTTCATATGTATACACAACCCTGAAATTATAAGGAGAGCAATTACCCATTTTCAACATAAAGTACATGTATTATAGGTACATCAAATTTTGAATGTGTTCACAATTGAATAACATCTGGGCCCGTATTCACCAAACATTCATGAGAATATTCTCAGTCTTATTCTCCAAGGTTTTCTAAATTTGTAAGTAACACAACTTCTGATTGGCTAAACCGAATGGTTTAGCCAATCAGAAGTAGTGTCACTAACAAATGTAGACAATTCTGGAGAATAAGACAAAGAATGTCCTTAAGAATGGTTGGTGAATACAGGTCCTGGTTATTTCAATGAAGTCTTATCCTGGGCAAAAAAAACCAAAACAAAACATAGACTCTTTTAGATCAGAAATAAGACCATAATAATTAAGTAGGTTCCATTCTTTTATGTACTGAAAAACTCTTTACCAAACAATCTCTTGTTTTCACGATCCGGAGATAGAGGGATTTTGAAAACATTGTGGTAGCCAGCATTTTCTACTTTTCCCACAATGTTCTCTATCCTACTGGAAACAAATTTTTGAGTCATGATAACGTTGTTGTCTGTGACTGCTTTCATTTTGGTCCTGTCCAAGATTTTGTAGTCTGGTAAAGAGTTAACTCTTTACCACACAATCCCAAATTTCAACGACCCTGAAAAAGAAGCCTTTTGAAAACATTATGGGAAAAGGAGAAAATGCTGGTTACCAATGTTTTCTACCCTTCCCAAACAAAATTTCAATTTTTCAGACATTTATTTTCTCATCTGCAAATGCTTTCAATTTGGACTGGACTAAAATTTTATCCTGTGGTAAAGAGTTGATTGGATAGTGTAGATCAAAGATCAGACTGCATGTTTTCAGGTCATCAGCAAACTTCTTTGTGAAGAGTAATTAGTTTCAGGGCACATTGATCATATATGTTGTGTTATGCTGTTTCAACCCTTACCACATGACCCTGAACTTTAACGGCCCTAGGGAAGAAGGCTTTAAATCTTTTACAAAACAATTCTGATAAACAACACTTGGACACAAGCCTTTTGAATACATTGAGGAAAAAGGAGAAACTGCTGGTAACAAGGATTTTCTCCTTTTCCCAAAATGTTTTCTGTTCTATCAAGTACAAATTTCAGCATTTTCTCTCTTCCCATAATGTTTTGTACTCTATCATAAACAAGTGAAGGCTTATCAGTTCTCTTTTTCATCCGCAAATGCTTTCAATCTCGACCAGTCTAAAATTTTGTTGTTTGGTTAAAAGTTAAACATGTTTTGGGTAACGTAGGAAATGCTGGTAACCACCATTTTCTCCTTTTTCCACAAAATGTCTTTTATCCCTTGAATGACAATGGATAAAAAACATTGTGGAAAAAGCATAAAATGCTGGTTACCAGCATTTTCTTCATTTCAAAAGATTTTTTTTCCATTGGTGTCTTTCCAAGAGATGTCAAAAGTCATCATTGTGTGGTAAAAGGTTAAAATCATTGTACAGATGACTGCATTAAGTGTGCCTTAAGTTTCACCAGGCTTGGGTTTAGGAAATGTCTTGCCCAAGACCACTGCAGAGAAAATGTCTGCAGCTCCTGAAAGGACGAGAGAGTTATCCTGGTTAATCATGCAGATTCGCCACTGACCCATACAGGAGGTCTTTCAGTGCAGGAAGGGAGCACCTCACTCAGGTTCTCTGCTCTGGATGCAAGTCCTGCCAAACCTCCAAATCATCTTATTACAAAAACACAACCATCATAGTGACAATTTGAAAACATAAAGACTTTCACTCATGAACAGAATTTTCTGCCCACTTTCATATAGTGTTATTAATCACTGCTTTTGGTGACTCAATGCGGAAGTGAATGGTAAACAATAGTCTGACAGATGGGCGGTGGACGTTGTTACTTCATGTTAGGGGTATCTATGCCCTGTTGCTAATTAAAGAATTCTCGTTTCATGAAAGAGTAATCCATTTACTAACCAATCGATATCATTTTTATCTGCAACAACATCGTTGTACGCTTTTAAAAGCGAATCTTTATTCTTCCTCAGGTCGATCGCCATTGCTTTCGGACATGTGAATGCGCTCTACGTCATCAAATCTTGTGTACACATTACGGACACACAAAGACCTCAAAACCTCAAGGGAAATTCTGGCTATTTGTAAATAAAGAATGCAAGTGTTGCGTAAATTGTAATGACAGGTAAATATCGTTTTTATGTGATAATCAGCAATCATCATAATCTAGAATATTTTGATAGATGAGTATAGTGAGTGATTTGGAATTGCCATTGATGGTTTATTCCTAGGACATTTTTATTTCACTCATTGATTTATCACCCATAAGCTATTTCGTTGAACTTGAACATATTGAAGGCGTTAGAATACGGCAAAATTATTTATCATGGAAGGGGTATTAACATTTGCTGGAAAAAGAGATATTGCTGGATAAAGACATTTTCTTCTTTTCCCATGATATTTGAAAGCCCATGTCAATATTTTGGGCTTAACCCATTCACAAACCACAAATTTTGGACACATACAACCTGACCGACCCCAAACTGACAACATCTGCAGACGACAAATTCAGAATTGGTACAAGTTAGCTTTAGATGTCTGAAAGCATTGTGGGAAAAGGAGAAAATGCTGGTTACCATCGTTTCTCCGAATGTTTTCAAAAGGCTTCTCCATCAGGGTTGTGAAAACCAGGGATTGTTTGGTAAAAGGTTGAAGATAATGTCCACTCTTTCCTGAATATCGATAGCTTAGATGGGTTTATCATGAAAGCACTTGCAGACAAAATAATTTGTAAGTCACAAATGATGGAATTTGGACCAGATACTGGCAGATAGTCTTGAAAACATGGTGGGAAAAGGAGAAAATGCTGGTTACAACATTTTCTCCTTTTCCCACAATTTTTCCAATAGGCTTACTTCTGAGGGTCGTTACAACTCATGATTGTGTTGTAAAGGGTGGAGAGTGTAAATTAGCAGGGTCAGGCTGTAATGATATCTTAATTACTCAATTATTCTGTATCATGCTGTCTTAGTCGTTGTCTGCCTTTTTAATCCTCAGTAATCTTCAGCTTTATTCCCTCTGTTATTACATGTATCTTCTTTTCTCACAGTGTTTTCTTCCCTTTCAAAGCCTATTAGTATCATTTAAATCATAGTTAATTTTTCATGTCTAATTACATGCACATATATATATTTTCAATATCAACTATCTAGTCTTAAATTGTTTTGTCTTGTAAATTTTGTTAACAGTTAAAAAGAAGTAAAGTTCTTTTTTGGCAGTCATTCTAAATATTGTTCACATTTAATTTTCAGAGGGGAGGTATCTAATTGGTTGAAACATATTCTGCCTCGGTTAACCCTGTTCCCCGACAATCCTTAGTTTTAACAATCTTGGAGGATGAAGCCTTTTTAAAAAGGAGACAGCGCTGGCAACAAGCATTGTCTCCTTTTTTACCCACAGTATTTTCTATCCTTCACAAAACTAGTTTTGATAATTCAGACACATTTATTTTGTCCTCTGCAATTTGCTTTCAAATAAAACTTGTTTTGAAAATAAAATTTTGTTGTATTGTGAAGAGTCAACCCTTAACTACACAGTGCTGACTTTTGGAAAAAAGCCTTTTGAAAACAATGTTGGAAAAGGAGAAAATGCTTGTAACCAATATTTTCTCCTTTTCCCAAAATGTTCTGTACTCTTTCAAAAAAAGATTGGACCATTTGTTTCATAATGAAATTGTTGTCTGTAAATGCTATCAGTTTGGACAATGTTAAAATTTTGTCTTCTTGTAAAGGGTTAAGTAATCAGTATAATTATCTTGGTGAATTAGATGCCTTGTCGAGAAATTGAATTTATCCCCCAGTTCTTTCATTCCTTACCAAACGAAAGAACTTTAGGCTTTACCAAATTATAAGCACATGCAGACAAAAAAAAACATGGCTGAAAAATTACAACATATTTTGAGAAGGATAGAAAACATTGTGGGAAAATGAGAAAATGCTGGTTTAATACCAGCATTTTCTCCATTTCCTACAATGTTTTCAAAAAGCTTTTTCCTCGAGGTCATTAATCTTGGGATTATGTGGTAAAGAGTTAAATAGATTTCATTCACTATCTAAAACAGCTTTGTCATACAGGGTGGCAGATGTTGTAGATCAAGATCAGACTGTACATTCTGATTCTGTGCAACCTGATCTTGATCTTTGTCATTTGCCGTAGCCACTTAAATTTCATTGGTAGTCAGAGTAAAAAAAATGTTAAGGAAACAACCTGTACCGTACTGCATGCAATTTTCCTCAAGAGTTGAAAAGTCTTAACCCTTTCCCAAACAATCCCTGGTTTTTACTGGTCAGGAATAGAAGCATTTTGAAAACATTGTGGGAAAAGGAGAAAATGCTGGTAACCAGCATTTTCTCCTTTTCCCACAATGTTTTCTACCCTATCATATAGAAAAATCGCCTTTTTAGCTACTGTTAATTTGTCATCTGCAAAATGCTTTTAATTTGGTCTGGTCCAAAGTTTGCTGTTTGGGAAAGGGTTAAATGTTGGTATCTTGGATCTAGGACTAAAAAAAAAAATTTGCTGTTATCAAAATTCTTGATGTTCGTCTTTTGTAGGACTTGTATTTGTGGTTGCATAGATTTGTTAAAATGTTGTACAATTATAAATCTGCAATCAGTATGGAATTTCTCTGTCAAGGCTGATAAAGCTTTGTATGCCATAAATCTGTCAAAAGTATATGAGCCATCTTCTGGCAAAAGGGGCTAAAGTCTTAAAACAAATGACATAATTTTAGACTTGTTCAAATTGAAATCATTTGCAGACAACAAAGAAATTATGGTAATGGCAATAAAAAATTAAAGTTTACTTTTTACCAAATGACAAAATTTTAAACTCATCCAAGTTGAAAGTTTTTGCAGACGATAGAATTAATGTGACTCAAGAACTGGAATTTTTTCATGGGAAGGGTAGAAAATATTGTGGGAAAAGGAGAAAATGCTGGTTACCAGCATTTTCTCTTTTTCCCACAATGTTTTCTAAAGGCTTCTTTTTCAGAGTCATAAAATCCTGGTTGGCACAAATTGAAAGAACTTACAGACGACAAAATAAACATACATGCAGCTCAAAATTGAAATTTGTTTCCAACAGGTAAGAAAAGATGGTTGGAAAAGGAGAAAATTCTTGTTACCAGCATTTTCTCATTTTCCCACAATGTTTTCAAGAGGCTTCTATTCAGGGTCGTAAAAACCAGGGATTGTTTGGTAAAGGGTTAATCTGTCGTCTTCAAATACTTTGAATTTGAACTAGGCTAAAAATTTTTCGTTTGGTAATGTGTTAATTCATTTTGATTATTTGTATTTTGCAAGGATGACTTCAAAGTTGACAGCTGTAAGTTGGTTTAAGGATGTTAAATGAGTCAGAATATCATGAATGATATTTTAATCCGTACTTACATATCTGCTATTGATGTTTTTGTATAGCTCATGTTGCTCTGAATGCACGAATTAACAGATAATCTGAGTTTTAACAACCCTGAATAAGACTCTCTTGAAAAAATAGTTTGAAAAGGAAAAAATGCTGGTAACCAGCATTTCCTCTTTTTCCAACAATGTTTCTTATCATGTCAAAGACTGAGCTGATTGTTTAAGCCACATTCAAGTTGTCGTCTACAACTGCTTTCGATTTTGAAAACTCTTCAAAAGTTAACATTTTTGTGGTAAAGAATCAAAGGATCAAACAGTTAACCCATTACCAAACAACAATATTTTAGACTGGTCCAAATTGAAAGCATTTGCAGACGACAAAATTAAAGTGACTGAAAATTTGAAATTTGTTTTGTGATGGGTAGAAAACATTGTGGGAAAAGGAGAAAATGCTGGTTCCCAGCATTTTCTCCTTTTCCCACAATGTTTTCTAAAGGCTTCTTTCTTAGGGGCGTCAAAAGTAGAGATTGTGTTGTAATGGGTTAACCTTTTACCAACAGTTCTGAAATTGGTAAAGTTTTGAAATTGTCCAAATTCAAAGCATTTGCAGACAACAAAATTAGTACTGTTTGTTTAAAAATCCAATCTTGTTCATGGACAGATAAGGAACATAATAACTGGGACAAGGAGAAAACATTGGGTAACTGCATTTTGTACTTTTTTCACAAAGTTTAAAATAGTTAAAAGTCCTTTTCCTTATGGGCTGTTTAACCGTTTCCCAAACATCAAATTTTGGACTTTCACGTTCAAAACATTTTGCTGGCAGTAAATTCAAAAGTGTTACAAATGAGCTTGAAGCTCTTTGATAGAGGTAGAAAACATTGTGGGAAAAAGGAGAAAATGCTGGTTACCAGCATTTTCTCCTTTTCTCACAGTGTTTTCAAAAGGTGTCTACCCCAGAGTCCTTTGTAGTAATGGGTTAAACTGTTGATTGTCTGGTAAAGTATTAATCTTTGCTCACATTTTATACATTAACTCATAATTAGCAAATGTCAAATTTTAGGTTTGTCCAAATCAAAAGCATTTGCAGACAACAAAATATAAATGACTGAAAATTTGAAATTTGTTTTGTGAAGGGTAGAAAACATTGTGGGAAAGGCCCTAACCCTAACCTTTTCCCACAATGTTTTCAAAAGGCTTAATTCTTTCTCAGGGTCGTCAAAAGTAGGGATTGTAGGGTAATGGGTTAATGCTTTATAAATATTGCTCATATTATGAATGCATGGATTAAAGGTTTTACAGTTAAAAGGTTAACTGTTAGGGAATTGATTTGGAAAATGAGATGAAAAGTGAGGGAAATAATTTGATAGGGGTCACAAAGGACAGTACTTCGACCCTATTCGAAAGTTCAGTTTTGACTAGGCCAAAAAAGAATTATCTGTGTTTGGTTGGTTGGTTGTATTGGGGTTAACGCCACTTTAATAGCTAAAGTCATATCATGGCGGTCAGTGACGCACATATGTTTCCTGGCTCTCTCATACCGGTACTTACACAACTTTCTTTCCAAAGCCACCGACTACTTTTTTACATGCTTCAGCAGAGGTGAGAGGCGAAAGAAAGTTCGCCTCAACCAGGTATCGAACTCACAAACTCTAGATCATGAGTTGGACACTCTCACCTCTGAGCCATCCGTGTGGGCATCTATGTTTAGGGTTTCCCTTCCCTACCTATAAACCAACATTTTCTTCTTTTCTCACAATATTTTATACCCTTCTAGAGACAAATTTCATTATTTGAGTCAGAATTCATTTGTCGTCTGCAAGCCTTTTAATTGGACAAGTATATAAATTTGTTGTCAGGAAAAAAATGGCAGTTGTCTTTAAAAAGATAGAGAGCATTTTCTTTAAAAAGATAGCAGTAAATATTGTGGGAAAATGAGACAAAAGTTCTTGTGTCAATACTGATCAATCACGAGGGGTTTAACTCTGTAAATACACAACAAAATTTTAGACTGGTTCAAATTGAAAGCATTTGCAGACAACAAAATAAAGGTAACTCAAAAATTGAAATTTGTTCTGGGAAGGGTAGAAACACTGTGGGAAAAGGAGAAAATGCTGGTTACCAGCATTTTCTCCTTTTCCTACAGTGTTTTCAAAAGGCTTCTTTCTGAAGGGCATCAAAAGTAGGGATTGTGTGGTAATGGGTTAAAGGTGGCCCTTCAGGTCTTGGGACGAAAATTGTACAAAAATGCAAAAAAATCATCCTTACACTCCCAAAGCCTTTTAATTTTCATTCATAAAACCCCAGTAGTCGAACACCGTCCAACAACACGAGAAATTAGAGATTTACTACAGCCCAGGTCGACACCGAGGGGAGACACGTTCTATTTTTAGACTATCAATTCGCTCATTTACAAACAGGTATACACAGACGAAGTTTCAAACATAGGGTTTGAAGAAGACTTTATGAAAAAAATAATTATCACATGTTTGTTATGTAATGAAATTAAAGCGTTATGAGTCACGTCCCAGTCACTAGGCATTCCCGAAATGCTTTATTAATTTTTGGCGCGAAATCTAAAAATATCTTAAGTGGCTACGTAGCCTTTTAAGGGAATACCATCAAAAAAATTTTTTTTTGTAATTTCATGAATCTTGATTATTGATGATTTGTATTATTTTTTCATATGAATTTCAGTGATATATATATTTTTTAATTTGGTGAGATGAAAAAATTCTAAATACCCACCTTTAATACCCTCAACCCCCACCCCCCCTTCCAACCCCCAAAAAAGAAAATATTCTGGACATGTTTAAAGTCTAAGAATGAAATTTTCATCATTTCTTTAACTCATTACCAGACGACAAAATTTTAGATTTGTCCAAATTGAAAGCATTTGCAGATGACAAAATAAAAGTGACTGAAAAATTGAAATTTGTTCTGGGAAGGGTAGAAAACACTGTGGGAAAAGGAGAAAATGCTGGTTACCAGCATTTTCTCCTTTTCCCACAGTGTTTTCAAAAGGTTTCTTTCTCAGGGGTGTCAAAAGTAGGGATTGTGTGGTAATGGGTTAATACCCTCAACCCCCACCCCCCCTTCCAACCCCCAAAAAAGAAAATATTCTTGACATGTTTGAAGTCTAAGAATGAAATTTTCATCATTTCTTTAACTCATTACCAGACAACAAAATTTTAGACTTGTCCAAATTGAAAGCATTTGCAGACAACAAAATAAAGGTGACTCAAAAATTCAAATTTGTTCTGGGAAGAGTAGAAACACTGTGGGAAAAGGAGAAAATGCTGGTTACCAGCATTTTCTCCTTTTCCTACAGTGTTTACAAAAGGCTTCTTTCTCAAGGGCGTCAAAAGTAGAGATTGTGTGGTAATGGTTTAATACCCTCAATCCCCCAACCCCCTTCCAACCCCCAAAAAAGAAAATATTCTTGACATCTTGACATGTTTGAAGTCTAAGAATGAAATTTTGAAATTTTCATCATTTTTAGCTCACCTGAGCACAACGTGCTCAAGGGGAGCTTTTAGGATCACCCGTCGTCCGTCGTGCGTCGTCCGTCGTCCGTCGTCCGTCGTCAACAATTCTTTAAACATCAACTCCTCCTAAACCGCTGGGCAGATTTGGACCAAACTTGGCAGGAATGTTCCTTGGGAGGTCCTCTTTAAAAATTGTTCACAGAATTTGATTTCATCAAAAACTCTGGTTGCCATGGCAACCAAATGGAATTTTTTAGCAAATTCTTTAAAAATCTTCTCCTCTGAAACCGCTGGTCAGATTTTGAAATAATTTCACAGATATGTTCCTTGGGTGACCCTTTTCAAAAATTGTTCGTGAAATTTTGATTCGTCAAAAAATGTGGCTCTGGTGAATGGGGGCTTCTTGCACTATACAGAAATGAAGGAATTCTTTAAAAATCTTCTCCTCTGAAACCGCTGGTCAGATTTTGAAATAATTTCACAGATATGTTCCTTGGGTGACCCTTTTCAAAAATTGTTCGTGAAATTTTGATTCGTCAAAAAATGTGGCTCTGGTGAACGGGGGCTTCTTGCACTATACAGAAATGAAGAAATTCTTAAAAAATCTTCTTCTTCGAAACCGCTGGTCAGATTTTGAAATAATTTCCCAGAGTTGTTCCTTGGGTGACCCTTTTAAAAAATAGTTTGCGAAATTTTGATTGGTCAAGAAACATGGCTCTGGTGAATGGGGGCTTCTTGCACTATACAGAAATGAAGAAATTCTTAAAAATTCTTCTTCTCCGAAACAGCTGGTCAGATTTTGAAATAATTTCACAGACTTGTTCCTTGGGTTACCCTTTTCAAAAATTGTTCGCGAAATTTTGATTGGTCAAGAAACATGGCTCTGGTGAATGGGGGCTACTTGCACTATACAGAAATGAAGAAATTCTTGAAAATTCTTCTTCTCTGAAATGGCTGGACAGATTTTGAAATAATTTCAAAGAGATGTTCCTTGGGTGACCCTTTTCTAAAATTGTTTGCAAAATTTTGATTGGCCAAGAAACATAGCTCTAGTGAATGGGGGCTACTTGCACTATATGGAAATGAAGAAATTCTTGAAAATTCTTCTTCTCTGAAACCGGTGGTCAGATTTTAAAATAATCTGACAGAGATGTTCCTTGGGTGACCCTTTCCAAAAGCTGTACATATAATTTTGATCCGTCAAGAAACATGGCTCTTGTGAATGGGGGCTACTTGCACTATACGGACATGATGAAATTCTTTAAAATTCCCTCTTCTCTGAAACCCCTGGTCAGATTTTGAAATAATTTCAGAGAGATGTTCCTTGGGTGACCCTTTTCAAAACTTGTTCGTAAATTTTGATCCATCAAGAAACATGGCTCTCGTGGATGGGGGCTACTTGCTCTTATACAGAAATGAAGAATTCTTAAAAATTCTTCTTTTTGAAACTGATGGTTAGATTTCGAAATGACTTTTACAGGTGACCTTTTGAAAATTGCTTGGCAAAATTATAAATTTGGTTCCAATGTTTCAATACCTCAAAAAAAAAATAGACTATGGTCATCTCAAAAATTCAGGTGAGCGATCCAGGGCCATCTTGGCCCTCTTGTTTTAATTAGGATAGGATTCATTCCTCTCCCACTATTGACTATTGTTTCACCAATGATTTTGTAGGAAAGCAGTAAGTGGCTTGGAAAGGATTTTGTGTGGAGAATTGGTAAACAATGTTAAACACCAAACACTCAATCAATCCACAACTGGGGACACACAACTAGCCGAAGTACCGCAATACTGCCCAAAAAACAGAATAGCCCTTTTCTATGGAGGATCATAAATTTCGGAATTGTGTGGTGTTGGGTTAAGGATCAAGTATGCACCACTTGAAGTGTTCAGATTTTATCGAACAAAACGCTTGAAAATGCACACTGTATTACAACTGGGAAATAAAGTTTAACCCTTTACTCCATAGATACTTGTTTCAACACATTGCTTGTAGGAGCCTTTGGAAAACATTGTGGCAAAAGGTGAAATTGCTCGTGACGAGCAATTTCACCTTTTGTCACAATGTTTTCTATGCTATCAAAAGGTGTCCTATACACATAGCAAACGGCTTCATCCTTGCTGTTATTTAGGGTCAATGTGAGATACCATAGAAATGCATTATGGGGTAAAGGGTTAACCCTGCCTTGTAACAATAATGAGAAAAGGAAACTTTTGAAAACATTGTGAGAGAAGGAGAAAATGCTGATAACCAGCATTTTCTCCTTTTCCCACAATTTTTCCTACCGTTCCCCTAATGAGTTTCAATTTTTCAGTTATATTTATTTTGTTGTCTGCATATACTTTCAATTTGGACTCCGCTAAAATTTTGTGGTTTGGTAAAAGGATTAGTCTGCAAGTAGACAACAAAAATATAGACTTTTGTGCAAATTCAAAGCATTTGTAGACAATAATTCAAAACCGTTTCAACCCTTTATTAACTCATTACCAAACAACAAAATTTTAGGTTTGTCCAAATCGAAAGCATTTGCAGATAATAAAATAAAAGTGACTGAAAATTTGAAATTTGTTTTGTGAAGGGTAGAAAACACTGTGGGAAAAGGAGAAAATGCTGGTTACCAGCATTTTCTCCTTTTCCTACAGTGTTTTCAAAAGGCTTCTTTCTCAGGGGCGTCAAAAGTAGGGATTGTGTGGTAATGGGTTAAACAATCCCTGATTTTCACCATCCTGAGGAAGAAGCCTTTTAACCCCTTACTCCATAGATACTCATTTTGACGTATCAACAACAAACAGCTTTTGAAAACAATGTGAGAAAAGGAGAAATTGCCCGGAAATTTATTGCTCGTAAATAGCAACTTCTCCTTTTCCGACAATGCTTTCCACTCAATCAGATATTTGTATCCTCATTTGTCCATATTTTTGACATCATATCTTTATTTGCTGCTGAAATGATAGATCCTCAAATTGGCATAATAGGTAAAGGGAATGTTGGGAATAGAAAAAATGCTGGTATCCAGCATTTTCTCCTCTTCTACGAGGTTTTCATTCCCACCCAAATTAAATTTCAATTTTTGAGAAACATTTAATTTTTGTCTGAAAAAGCTTTCAATTTGGACAAGACTAAAATTTTGTTGTTTGGTAAACAGTTATACAATGGAATATACTTTTGACAGGGTAGGACATTTTGTGAGGAAAGGAAACACTGTTCATTACCAACATTTTCTCCTTTTCCCACTATGTTTTCAAAGCCTTCTTACCAAGGATCATTAAAAATCTGGATTGTGTTGTTAACAGATACGTTTTTACCATAATGTAATCAAAATTTTAAACTTGTCCAAATGGAAAGGGTTAATTTTGCAGTGAACGATTTGAAGTGTAAATGATTGAATTTGTCTATGAAAGGATAGAAAGAAAACATTGTGGGAAAAGGAGAAAATGCTGGTAACCAGCATTTTTCTACTTTTCCCACAATGTTTTCAAAAAAAAAAAATTCTCGGGGTTGTTAAAACGAAGGGTTGTTTGGTACAGGGTTTAACTCATTACCAAATGATAATGTTTTAAGACCAGCCCAAATAGAAAGCATTTGCAGACAACAAAATAAAAGTGACTGAAAATTTGAAATTTGTTCTGTGAAGGGTAGAAAACATTGTGGGATAAGGAGAAAATGCTGGTTACCAGCATTTTCTCCTTTTCCCACAATGTTTTCTAAAGGCTTCTTTTTCAGGGGCGTCATTAGTAGGGATTGTGTGGTAATGGGTAAACTTATTCAAAATTAAGGCATTAATTATACTATCAGTAATTTGAAGTTAGCCTAAATGTTTTTTATTCTAGGAAAAGGGGATCAGGCTGATTACCAGCATTCTCTCCTTTTCACACAATATTTTTTTTTTAAAAGGGTTGTTAAAATGCAGGATTGTGTGATAAAGGACTATTGTTTGTTTGAGTATAGTATAGATAGATACCCGATATTTCCGTCCAGACGTTTTGAAACCTTTCAAACACATTCATGAATAATTATAAAAGGATTTAGTTAGTGTTAAAATGAGATTTTTTTTTACTTACAATTTAATTTGAATGCAAAATTATGTAGGTAGCAGCTGAAATTGAAAATATTTAACTTATTCAAAAGGAAGGCATTAATTTTGCTATCAATAATTTGAAGTTAGCCTAAATGTTTTTTATTCTAGGAAAGGAGTAAAGGCTGATTACCAGCATTCTCTCCTTTTCACACGATGTTTTTTTTAAAGAGTTGTTAAAATGCAAGATTGTGTGGTAAAGGACTATTGTTTGTTTGACTATAGTATAGATAGATACCCGATATTTCCGTCCAGACGTTTTGAAACCTTTCAAACACATTCATGAATAATTATAAAAGGATTTAGGTAGTGTTAAAATGAGATTTTTTTTTTTACTTACAGTTTAATTTAAATGCATATGTAGGTAGCAGCTGACATTGACAATATTTAACCCTTTACTCCATAGATACTCATTTCTACGCATTGCTTGTAGGAGCCTTTTGAAAACATTGTGGCTAAAGGTGAAATTGCTCGTGACGAGCAATTTCACCTTTTGTCACAATGTTTTCTATGCTATCAAAAGGTGTCATATACACATAAAAAACTGCTTTATCCTTGCTGTTATTTAGGGACAATTTGAGATACCTTAAAAATGCTTTATGGGGTAAGGGTTAAGCAAGAACTTAAGCAAGAACTGTGTAACAGAGGAAGTGAACTAAAGTTTTGACTGGTTTGTAAATTAATACTGGTGTAGACTTCTGGACAAATTTACTTGTAATGTCCTTTCCCATACAATCCCAACTTTTAACAACTCTTTGAAAGAAGCCTTTTGAAAACATTGCGGGAAAAGGAGAAAATGCTGGAAACCAGCATTTTCTCCTATTCCCACAATGTTTTCTTCCCTTCCTAGAAGAAATTTCAATTCTTTAATCAGTTTTATGTTGTCGTCTGCAAATGCTTTCAATTTGGACTAATCCAAAATTTTGTCATTTGGTAAAGAGTTAAAGGCCCAGTAAAGGCCAAAATTTCATAGCAGGTGATTTAAAGACGTTTTCTACAGTTTTGTGAAAATTTAATCCTTTCATAGAATTTTCTAATTCTTTCATATGTTGGGTAAAATTCAATGGCAAACTCAAAAATGAAAAGAAAAAGGTATGTTGTCAAGTTGGATTTTCTGCAAAATGGCAATTTCTATGGTAACCGTTTGTATCAAAACACCTAAAATGACTATATCTTCATAAAAGACAGTAATACAGTGATAGAAAGCTTATTATACAATGCAAATATTATTTTCATATTTAATACATTATTCCTTGATTCTGTATGAATGAAATAATAATCTGAATTCATTTTCTTTGTAAAAAATTATTTTTCTTATTTTTTGACTCACCAAAATAGTAGCAAAATCAACATGTAGTCTTCAATTAATTCAAAATTTTGAAAAATTCCTTTCACAGAATTTTTTAATTTTTTGTATATACAGTAAAATTTAATGGTATGTACAAAAATGAGAAGAAAAAGATATTTTGCCGAGTTAGATTTTCTGTAAAATGGCCGTTTCCATAGTAACTATTTAGGTGCTCAGACCAACCAGCATTGTCATGTTCAGTAGACTCTAGTCTCTGAGAAAGTCGATTCCGCCGAAAACTTTCCTTTATTCTTCTGATCTTTTCCTCTATAGATCTTTTTGCAAAATGTCCATTTAAAAGTCGATATTATAGACTAATTCTTCGCTTCGAAACGTACATTATCTGAAATTCAAGGTATTGTCCAAACGATATACAAGTACCTTCTTTGAGAAGAGTTACTGTCTGTTACTGTCTCCCTTGAAATTGCCAAAGTGATGTGCAGAAATTACTACGAAAACATCCTTAAATTTAATCATACCATTTAAAAGTATGAAAAATATGGAGATGACAGTCTGTTATCATGTGCACAGGCAATAAGTTTGTCACTGGCAGAAAAAAAGAATCATAACTGGTACATCAGGCAGTAACTAAACTAAAGACACAGCTACCTGGCAGGTTTTAAGCTAGGTTTAAAATTAATTTCTTTGTCAGCTACTAAAACTTGGACATACAGTAACAGGCTGTCATCGTCACTATAACTTCCATACTTTTAGATAGTAATTCATTTTAACAGCCAGTTTGTTTAGTTTTGGGGTTTATTGTTACTTTAAGGCTTAGCATGGTTTACTTGTTTATTTTGATTGATTTATTCTATTTTTGATTGATTGTTTAACCCATTACCACACAATCCCTGCTATTGACGCCCCTGAAAAAGAAGACTTTTCAAAACACTGTGGGAAAAGGAGAAAATGCTGGTAACCAGCATTTTCTCCTTTTCCCCCAGTGTTTTCTAGCCTTCCCAGAACAAATTTCAATTTTTCAGTCACCTTTATTTTGTCATCTGCAAATGCTTTCAATTTGGACAAGCCTGAAATATTGTTGTTTGGAAATGAGTTAAAGGTGGGTATTTAGAATTTTCACATCACACCAAATTGAAAAATATATATGTCACTGAGATTTATATGAAAAAACAATACAAATCATCAGTAATTAAGAATCATAAAATTACAAAAAAAAATGTTGGGGGGTGGTATTCCCTTAAAAGGTTACGTAGCCTCTTAAGCTATTTTTAGATTTCCCGCCAAAATCAAAAAAGCATTGTGGGAATGTTAAGTGACTTGCATGTGACTAATGACTTTTAAATTCTATAACATAACAGACATGTAATCATTTTCAATGATGTCTAGAACCTCGGATGCTATGTTTGAAGCTTCGTCTGTATATTTCCAGTATGTAAATGAGCGAGTTGCTAAAGTAAAAATAGACCATGTTTCCCTTCAGTGTTGATCTGGGCTGTAGTAAATCTCTAGCTTATCTAGTTGTCGGATGGTTTTCGACTACTGGGGTTTAATGAATGAAAATTATAAGGCTTTGGGAGTATAAGGATAATTTTTTTGTATTTTTGTATAATTTTTGTTCCAAAATCTGAAGAGCCACCTTTAATACAGTTTTCAACACGCTTTTCAGTTGTATCACTATGGCCAGTGCATCTCTCCATGCTTTCCTGGAGTTTCCGTTACTATTGCTTAATATAATATTCTTTCCAAGTAACTGGCTGCTTTTCCACATAACCATTGTCGAAACAATGGTTAGCGGTTAGAGAAGGCATGTATCCTTTCCCTATGATTTTCATCAATCCTTGCAAAGTTTGGGATTCAACGTCCTCCACGGCTCCGAGACTTGTTGGACGACATTTTATACTTAGGCTCAATAAGTTTTGTCACACCTGATTAGCATAATTCTATTTCTTCCATAATGTTTTAGCATACTCATGTGTGTCGCATTTTATATCCCGTAAATTTGTTTTTTCTCCTTTCAAAATCACATTACTTAATTTTGTTCAATAGTAAATTTGTTGTCATTAAATGCGTTGAATTTGTACCAGTGTATAATTTTGTCATTAGGCATGTGATACAAATTGTAGAAACTTACACTTGAAATTTTTAACCCTTTACCAAACAATCCCTGGTTTTCATGACCCTGACAGAGAAGCCATTTAAACATTGTGGAAAAAGGAGAAAATGCTGGTAACCAGCATTTTCTCCTTTTCCCACAATGTTTTCAATGCTTCCCAGAAGAAAGTTTTTTTAGCCCATTTTAATTGTCGTCTGCAAATGCTTTCAATTTGGACAAGTCTAAAATTTTGTTGAGTGGTAAAGAGTTAACTCTGTACTCTTTACGGGACAATGACTACTTTTAAAGACCCTGAGGAAGAAGCCTTTTGCAAACAATGTGGGAAAAGGAGAAAATGCTGGTAACCAGCATTTTCTCCTGTTCCCACAATGTTTTCTCCTCTATCAAAGTAAAATTGCACCATTTAAGCCACTTTGAAATTGTCATCTGCAAATGCTTTCAATTTGGATATGTCTAAAATTTTGCTGTGTTGTAATGGGTTAAACAGCACTTTTACCTCCCTTCCCCCATGTTTTTGTATTTCGGGATTATGAGGTAGATAGGAATGGTAAATGTGAATAACCTTGGACAACCCTTAAACAGAGGACATTGGACCTTGTCCAAAATTGAAAGCACTTGCAGACGACAATTTTAACCTAATTCAAATGGCGCAACTCTTTGATAGAATAAAACACTGTGGGGAAATAAGATATTGCTGGTCACCAACATTTTCTCCTTTTCCCACAATTTTTTCAAAAGGTTTCTTTCCCAGGGTCGTTAGAAGTCTGCATTGTGCAGTACACGGGAAGGAATACATCTGTGATAATTAGGAAAAAGTGCAGTGCAGTATTTGTAAACATAATTAAGACTTTTATGTTGATGAAGTCTTAAATCCTTAACAAACCACAAAATTTTAGGTTTGTCCAAATCAAAAGCATTTGCAGATGACAAAATAAAAGTGACTGAATTTTTTAAATTTGTTGTGTGGAGAGTAGAAAACATTTTGGGAAAAGGAGAAAATGCTGATTACCAGCATTTTCTCCTTTTCCCACATTGTTTTTTAAAGGCTTCCTTTTCAGGGTTGTCAAAGGTACGGATTGTGTGGTAATGGATCAATTTGTTGCTTGTCTTTGAAATTATCGTCACAGTTACATTATGATAGTTCGACACATGGTCCAGAAACTTAACAACTTGAAGGTAAAGAGCATTTGAAAACACTTTGGGAAAAGGAGAAAATGCTTAGTAACCTGCAGCATTTTCTCCTTTTCACACAATGTTTGCAAAAGCTCTTTCTACGGCAAAATGTACCAAGCCATGTCCATTTCTCATTACTGGAGCCTCATGCATAGCTAAGTGGTTTGTTCATCAGACCTGTGACCAAGTGGTTGCATGCGGTCCTGCGTGGCCCAGTGGTAAATTATGGGACTGGTATTCTAGAGGTCAAAGGTTCAAGATGCACTGACTCCACTTGTTTTTTTTTGGGGGGGAAGTATCCTTGAGCAAGACACCCCAGAGCTCTAGCCCAGTTCTGGAAACCCAGGAAATACATGGAGTATACAGGCTGTTGCTGTGATGCAAGTAATAATGTTGAAAGTGGCGTATAGCATGATTCAATCAGTCAACCCAGTGGTTGCAGATTCTATGCCTGGTTGAGGGGCAACTTTTTTTTTCTGCTGATCTTTTGCCTGTCACTGATGCATGCAAGAAAAAAGTAGTCAGTGTCATGGCAAGAGAATTTTGTTAGTACTTGGTCAGCATTCACCAACAATTCTTAAGAATATTCTTAGTTATATTCTCCAAGATTTTCTAAATTTGTAATTAAAACGACTTATGATTGGCTAAACCGAATGGATTAGACAATCAGAAGTTGTGTTACTTTCAAATGTAAAAAATTCTGAAGATTAAGCCATAGAAAGTTCTTAAGAATGGTTGGTGAATACAAGCTCTGGTGTGAGAAAGCTAGAAAACACATGTATAGGTGTCCTGACCACTGTGTATAATATTAGCTGCCAAAACGGCACGTCAAAAACGGCACTGTACTCTAATACAAACAAACAAACATTAACAAATCAGATTATTAGAAGAGTTGAAGGGCAAACAATGAAGACAGGTGTTTTTAATGCATAATATGGCCCCACCTGTCACAAAGATTCATTGCTCTTGTCAGATATATTTGCAGCTTGCACTATTCTCTGTATTTCTTTCCCAAGGGGGACGAAATAATATTTAAGAGTACATGTAGCTTAAAGACAATACCCTGATAGGAGATTTCAAACATATTGTAATACATAATAAACAAAAGGCAGCAAGCCAGGGAAATTTTCATCTACTTTTGTTATCTTAAAGATACAAAACAATTTCTGAGGTCACATTTCATTCAGGGTGATTTTCTGCTTTGATTTTTTCTCCAAATCTCATAATTCACCAGATTGTTGAACAATTTTCCTTCTATTTCAGTCCCTGCAGTATTAGAAGTTACATGTAAGTGTATCACTGCATAACCGAACACAATATATGTCAAATCAGGACAAGCCCATTTTGAAAATTTGGCCCTCCATTCCTGAATTGCTTTGTATGGGCCTGGATTGTGTCGTAAGTTAAACTGATGCACTGATGACTTGGGGATTCCTCTATGCTGTACCCCTCCCTGCCTCCTCCCAGATTGGCACTTTTTACCTCAGTAGATAATTTAATCCTTGCTATGCCTTTGCAGACAAGGTTAAACATTTTGTAATCTCGGGTATAAAAGCATTATCTTCCGCTAGATGGCATTCTACAAATACTCATCTATCTAATTTGCGCATCCTAGGTACAGAACTGGACCACTTTTCTAGGCGACAACCGTTACTTTGAATTTTAAAATAAAATAAATGTTTACTCAAAACACTACCTGCGATTCATTCAACTATGATCAGCAGTTTAGAGAAATCTGGAGCTAAAACAGGCCAGATTTTTCCTCAAACGTATTGATAAAAGCCATCTGCTCCATTGCTACTTTATAGCACATAATACTACAACCTCCCTGTTATCTGGGACAATGATGCGTCATGTAAGACGGGTCGAATCTTCGAAGAATATGACATGCGCAGACAATGGGTATAAAATTGACCCGCTACCAAGCTATCTTGGCTAGCCAAGACTGAAGTTCTTTATGTGACTGTATTCACCATTGGGTGATCAAGAATTGTAACCCCTGAGATATGCATAATCATTGGTTGCAGTCTGTTCTGGAAACACCAATCAAATATCAGGATTACATTTGCTACCCATTAACAGCAAAATTTGCATAAAGCAACGGCAGGGAGAATTTTTCCAATGTGCTCTCTTGATCTTGACTGGCACCCAAAATAAATTGCCTTATGATTCTTTTTCGCCAAGTAGCAAAATATTAGAAAACATTTTGAGAATAAGAAAAAACCTAGTCACAGGCACTAGGCAACAGCCTTATACTTGAGGGCTTTAAAACTATGGGTCCATTTTGCTAAAGATATCTTACATGCTTACTTCCAGGGAAAAGAAAATGCTGTTCAGATTTGATAGACTATAGATTGGTTCAAAATGTAGTCAAGTGTGGAAACATTGATAAATGGCCGATAAATATTGCGTGAGGGATAAATGCAAACCAGTATAGAACAGAAATCTTCAATTTAAAACAGGAAATGACAATAGTGATTGCTTTAATGGTCTCCAGAAAATGAAATGTATTTTCTATCTGCTTTGACACTTTTCCACACAAACCCGACTTTTAGCTGCCTTGGGAAAGAAGCCTTCTGAAAACATTCTTAGAAAAGGAGAAAGTGCTGGTAACCAGCATTTTCTCCTTTTCCCAAAATGTTTTCTACCCTTCCCAAAACAAATTTCAACTTTTGTGCCACATTTTTAGCTCACCTGAGCACAACATGCTTAAGGGGAGCTTTTAGGATCACCTGGTGTCTGTCGTGCGTCGTCAACAATTCTTTAAAGATCAACTCCTCCTAAACCGCTGGGCGGATTTGGACCAAACTTGGCAGGAATGTTCCTTGGGAGGTCCTCTTTGAAAATGGTTCACAGAATTTGATTCCATCAAAAACTCTGGTTGCCATGGCAACAAAATGGAATTTTTTAGCAAATTCTTTAAAAATCTTCTCCTCTGAAACCGCTGGTCGGATTGATTTTGAAATAATTTTACAGATATGTTCCCTGGGTGACCCTTTTCAAAAATTGTTCGTGAAATTTTGATCCGTCAAAAAATGTGGCTCTGGTGAATGGGGGCTTCTTGCACTATACAGAAATGAAGGAATTCTTAAAAAATCTTCTCCTTTGAAGCCGCTGGTCAGATTTTGAAATAATTTCACAGAGTTGTTCCATGGGTGACCCTTTTAAAAAATTGTTCGCGAAATTTTGATTGGTCAAGAAACATGGCTCTGGTGAATGGGGGCTTCTTGCACTATACAGAAGTGAAGAAATTCTTAAAAATTCTTCTTCTCTGAAACAGCTAGTTAGATTTTGAAATAATTTCACAGAGTTGTTCCTTGGGTTACCCTTTTCAAAAATTGTTCGCGAAATTTTGATTGGTCAAGAAACATGGCTCTGGTGAATGGGGGCTACTTGCACTGTATGGAAATGAAGAAATTCTTGAAAATTCTTCTTCTCTGAAATGGCTGGACAGATTTTGAAATAATTTCACAGAGATGTTCCTTGGGTGACCCTTTTCTAAAATTGTTCGCGAAATTTTGATTGGCCGAGAAACATAGCTCTGAATGGGGGCTACATGTACTTGCACTATATGGAAATGAAGAAATTCTTGAAAATTCTTCTTCTCTGAAACCCGTGGTCAGATTTTAAAATAATCTGACAGAGATGTTCTTTGGGTGACCCTTTCCAAAAGCTGTACATATAATTTTGATCCGTCAAGAAATATGGCTCTTGTGAATGGGGGCTACTTGCACTATATGGACATGATGAAATTCTTTAAAATTCTCTCTTCTCTGAAACCCCTGGTCAGATTTTGAAATAATTTCAGAGAGATGTTCCTTGGGTGACCCTTTTCAAAACTTGTTTGTAAATTTTGATCCATCAAGAAACATGGCTCTTGTGGATGGGGGCTACTTGCTCTTATACAGAAATGAAGAATTCTTAAAAATTCTTCTTTTTGAAACTGATGGTCAGATTTCGAAATGACTTTTACAGGTGACCTTTTGAAAATTGCTTAGCAAAGTTATAAATTTGGTTCCAATGTTTCAATACCTCAAAAAAAAAATAGACTATGGTCATCTCAAAAATTCAGGTGAGCGATCCAGGGCCATCTTGGCCCTCTTGTTTTTTTGTTGTCTGCAAAGGCTTTCAATTTGGACCAGTCTAAAATTTTGACGTTTGGTAAAGAGTTCAAGTCTCAGTAGCGTCCAATTGAATAAACAACCTGTTTATAAAATAAACATTAATTTCATTTTTACCATGTAAAAATATGGCGATTATTATGACTTTCACAATATGTAAAGGTGCAGTTTGCAAAAAGATCCTTCAATGCCACCTTATCCGTTTGTTTACATCGATGATTGCCGACGATTAGCTCTTTTCGTCGTAAATGTCAGCAGTGATGTATTAGTGACGTAAACGTCAGCACGTGATAATTCAAAGCGTCCGTGAAATTAACGGGCGTCTCCATGCATCTTCTCACATGTATATCTTGGCAACCAATGCAGTAACTGACACATTCAAATTTTCTCAGATATTATTTTATGTATGTTGTAATGGGTTATCCAGTATATTTTCGAGTTATTAACGGCAAAAATTACCTGTTTTTGGCTTTACTGCGGCTTTAATCTGTGCAACCTTGCAAGAGTAGGGGGCAACATTTGGCAGAAAGATACAAGAATGATTATAGATTATCAAAGTAAAAGATGAAATAGGTTAAAAAGTGACTGAAAAGGAGTAGTGATACATTTTTTTAGGTATTAATATTTTGTTATATATCTTCATTAATCATTTTTAAGTTTTATGCCTTTGTTGGTCTTTGTTGGTATCTGTCATTATGTTGACACATAATTGAATGGAAGGTTTTTCTATCTCCCACAAACATACTTTTCAAAACACTGATTCAAAATGAGAACTAATTTTCACTATTTGGATAGTGTCCTTTTCCCACAAAGTTCTCTACCCTATCAGAGCAAAATTGCACCGTTGAACCCTTTACCAAACAATCCCGGGTTTTTACGACCCAGAGGAAGAAGCCTTCTGAAAACATAGTAGGTATAGGAGAAAATGCTGTTAACCAGCATATTCTCCTTTTACCACAATGTTTTCTACTCTTCAAAAGTTAATTTTCAATTTTTGAGTCACATTTATTGTGTCGTCTGCAAATGCTTTCAATTTGGACAAGTCTAAAATTTTGTCATGCGGTAAAATGTTTAAAGCACACAATTCTAACTTGAAATGACCAGAAGGAAGAATCCTTTTAAAAACATTGTGGAAAAAAAATGAGAAAATGCTGGTTACCAGCATGTTCTCCTTTTCCAACAATGTTTTCTACACAATGAAAGACAACTTTCGTGTTTTGAGTCGATCATCAGTACATTTAATGTCATCCACGAATTCTTTCAATTTGGATATGGCTGAAATTTCATCATTTGGTACAGTTACTAAGCCACAATGTGTTCATGCAGTATTCATAAAACCTAACCTCTGGTAGATTCCTCATTTTTTGGGATCCAAAATGGAAATCGGGTGATAGCTGGTTTACATAGACATATTACATAGGCGTAACTATCATTGTGCACACCATGCACATGCGTAATGTAAAAAA
Organism: Tridacna crocea; assembly: GCA_943736015.1. Classification (NCBI taxonomy): domain Eukaryota; kingdom Metazoa; phylum Mollusca; class Bivalvia; order Cardiida; family Cardiidae; genus Tridacna; species Tridacna crocea. Next base: position 43,322,731 of record OX031064.1, on the reverse strand, counting down.
AATTGAGTACAGGTCATAGGTTGTCTCTTAATTTTCATGTATTTTTCAGTTTAGACATTTTCTAAAACAGCCAAGATCAGAAATATCTTGATTTTACGGCCCCAATTCCATTCGGCTGATTCCGAATTCCTCTCGTCACCTGCCCCAAAATGGCCAGCTTTGGCGTGTGTATAATTTACTCTTTCCTGATTACGTCTACGTATTAGATAAGAATTTGAAGATCAAGCCATGGAGCGGAATAATTAAGAAATAATCTTCTTTCTATCATGGTATATCGTTCAATAAACCACAGTTGTGAGTTATGAGGCGCAATGAATAATCCACGAGGGCAATAGCCCGAGTGGGTTATTCATTGCACCTCATAACTCACAACGTGGTTTATTGAACGATATACCACGATAGAAAGAAGATTATTTCGATTCTAACGTGACTAATTCTTAATGAAAGGAAAACAAGTTCAAACTTAGAGTAAAAACGCGGATGAAGATTATGTTCCATTGAATAACTAACTCATTGAATGACGTCACTTGCTATAGGATGACGTCACTCTACATGGATTGTCGCAGATTTTACTACATTTTCCTTGCACTGTGTTTATGGAGCCAAAGTCGCGTGTCATGTTAGAATATTACATATATGTCTTTTAACCTGTTACCACACTATCCAAATTGAAAGCATTTGCAGACGTTACCAGCATTTTCTTCTTTTCCCACAATGTTTTCAAAAGGCCTCTTTTCCAGGAAGGTCAAAAGTCGGCACTATGTGGTAAAGGGTTAAAAAAGAAAGTATTTTTTTATTCTTAATCAACACCAACTTCATTAAGCCTGTGCTGTGGGTACTCAAAAGAATTATGGTACAGTTTGCACTACTCTTTGAAATGGAAAATTTTGCTCTTATCTGTCCCTTTGATGAAAGTATTGAAGTGTATTATAGCAGTAAATACCTGCTATTATTTGCCCCAATAGATAGATGTATTTGCTTTAACCCTTTCCCAAACAATCCCTGGTTTTTACGGGTCAGGAATAGAAGCCTTTTGAAAACATTGTGGGGAAAGGAGAAAATGCTGGTAACCAGCATTTTCTCCTTTTCCCACAATGTTTTCTACCCTATCATGTAGAAAAATCTTTTTAGCAACTGTTTATTTGTCATCTGCAAAATGCTTTCAGTTTGGTCTGGTCCAAAATTTGCCGTTTGGGAAAGGGTTAACTCTTTGCCAAACAGTCACAAGTTTTATTGACCCTGAGGAAGAATATTTTTTATAACATTGTGGGAAAAGGAGATTATAATAAATGCTGGTAACCAGCATTTTCTCTGTTTCCCAAATTGTTTTCTATCCTATGAAAGGCAGGTTTTGTTATATGAGACAAATAACAAATTGTTGTCTGCGAATGCTTTCAATTTGGACAATTCATAGATTCATCCTGTGTTTATACCCATTACCACACAATCCCTACTTTTGACGCCCCTGAGAAAGAAGCCTTTTGAAAACACTGTAGGAAAAGGAGAAAATGCTGGTAACCAGCATTTTCTCCTTTTCCCACAGTGTTTTCTACTCTTCCCAGAATAAATTTTGATTTTTTATTCACCTTTATTTTGTCGTCTGCAAAATTAATGCTTTCAATTTGAACCAGTCTAAAATTTTGACTTGTGGTAAAGAGTTAAACAGTTGAGCCTTTGCCATACAATCCAGTTTTCAACAAGCCAGAGGAAGAAGACTATTTTAACCAGCATTTTATTTCCCCACAATTTTTTCTACCTTTCCAAGGACAAAGTCCATCCTATGACACACGTTTGATATTTCGTCTGCAACTGTTTTCTATTTTGAGATTTCTTGTTTGATAAAGGGTTGAAAAAAATGAAAGAAAGCATTTTTTTTTTTAAACACTGTTAGAAAAGCGATGAAGTACTGGTAAACACTAACCACTATTTTCCCCTTTTGTCACAATGTTCTGACTTTCCAAAGACAAATCCCATTGTTTGAGCCATCTGTAAGTTTCTGTCTGCAAGTGCTTTGATTTCGGACAAGCCTAAAACCTTGTATGAAATAACACTTCCAAAATTAAAATAAGAGCAAGGAAAAAAAAAAAGTATTTAGCAAGACAATGGAAAATGGGGTGAAAAAAAGGAGAAATTTCTCATAATCAGCAATTTATCAGGGGGGAGGGGGGTGGGGTTGCTCATGTTTTTAACCTTTTATTATACAATACCAAGTTTAATGACCTTATAGACTTGCCAATAATGAAAGAAATTCACACACAAAAAAAAGGTTCTTGCTTTTTAGTGATAGTGTTGGTCCTTGAATAGGTTAGGAAACATTGTGGGAAATGGAGAAAATGCTGGATACCAGCATTTTCTCCTTTTCCTACGATGTTTCATAAAAAGTTTTCTTTCTTTTTTTTTTTCTTTCTTTGTTTTTTTGCTGGTAATCAGCCTTTTCTCTTTTTCCTAGAATAAAAAACATTTAGGCTAACTTCAAATTATTGATAGCAAAGTTAATGCCTTCATTTTGAATAAGTTAACCCCCGTACCAAACAACCCTTCGTTTTAACAACCCTGAGTTTATGTGGTAAAGAGATAAAAAGTGTTGGAGACAGAAATGTTGCAAAATTGCCGATACATGAAGGGTCTGATATAAAATTTACAAAGGTATGATAATAGCTGCACAAGTTTGCGTTCATGCGGACAATAAAAGGTGTGGAGTTGCAAAATTAATATTCTGTGCTTGACCTGTGAATGCAATCGGATAGATCTTTGTTTTGTATGCATATTTTTTCTGATTTTTCAGCTCTATACCACACAATCCCAAATTAACAACCCTATAAAAGCCCGCTTTGTGAAAAACATTGTGGGAAAAGAAGAAAATGCTGGTAGCCAGCATTTTCTCCTTTTCCCACAATGTTTTCTACCCGTCCTTAGGTGAATTTCCTTTTTTTTTTTTGGTCAGATACCACCAAAAACTTACAGTTCCAACAAATTTGGGATTTTGTGGTTTGAAAAGGTTTTACATGGCAAGATATGAAAGATACATTCTCGATGCTATGTTGTGTAGAATTTGATTAGATTGCACAGTCTGATCTTGGAGTATTAGTGTAGATGGTGTAAAATTTAAAGAATTTACTACAGCTCCAGATGAAAGGAGTGATTTTGATTTCAAAATTGAAAATATTAATCATTCCCTATTAAAACCTATGTTGTGGGTACTCATTAGAATAATCTCGTTGAGAAGATTCTAATGAGTACCCACAACTTAGGGTTTGGAAGAGAAATAATAGATTTAGAATGAGATCATTTCTTCTTATCTGGAGCTCTGGATTCACTGTTGGTTTGTTATACCCTCACTGAAAGAATGTTTTCTGGGGGTATACTGGAATCGGCCTGTCTGTCTGTGTGTCCATCTATCCTTATAAGCCAGACATTGTGAGGTTAGGGGTAAGTGTACATTTAGTCTCTATGGGGTTCATTGCGTCCATCTGGTAGGTATGGGCTTAGGGTTAGGGCTAGTGGGGTTAAAAAAATGCTCTTGTGGGGTTGGGTTGCATTGAATAAAGAGCAATTCGACCTCACATTTAAGTCCGTCTCATAATACCTTCCGTGCGTCCGTCCATCCATGTGTCCGTCCGTGTACAAATACTTGCAATTTTGTGTCACGAACTCCTCCTACAGTTTTTAGCTCCACTGGCTGAAGGCCAGCAGGCTTATGTCCGGTGTCTGTTGTGCATCCGTCCTTCTGTGCGTCCGTCCGTCCGTGCTTGCGTTAACTTTTTTTTCAAACATCTTCTCTGAAACTACCCATCCAATTTTGATGAAACTTCACAGAAATGATCCTACCATGGTCCTCTTCAGAATTCCTTGAAAGAATTTTATTCCTTCAAAAACTCTGGTTGCCATGGCATTAAAACTGAAAAATATTGAAAATTTTTAAAAAATCTTCTTCTCTGAAACCATAAGGCCTAGGGCTACCAAATTTGACATGTAGCTTTATCTAGTGGACCTCTACCAAGTTCCTTCAAATAATAGCCCTGGGGTCAAAATTGGCCCCGTCCCAGGGGTCACAAGTTTTATATGGGCTTATATAGGGAAAACTTTCAAATCCTTCTGGTACCTAGCCATAGGGCCTAGGGCTACCAAATTTAGCATGTAGCTTTATTTAATAGACCTCTACCCAAAGTGCCCAAATGATAGCCCAGAGGTCAAATTTGGCCCGGCCCCGGGGGGTCACAAGTTTTATATGGGCTTTTATAGTGAAAACTATAAAAATCTTTTCATACCAAGCCATAAGGCCTAGGGCTACTCAATTTTGCATCTAGCTTTATCAAGTGTTGTCTACCAAAGGCGCCCAAATTGTAGCCCTGGGGTCAAATTTGGTCCTGTCCTGGGGGTCACAAGTTTTACATGGGCTCTTTTGGGAATATTTTAAAAATCTACTTGTACCTAGCCATTAGGCCTAGGGCTACCAAATTTTGCATGTAGCTATTTCTAGTGGGCCTTTACCAGGAGGGCCCAAATTATAGCCTTAGCCTAGGGTCAAGTTTGTCCCCACACCAGGGGTCACAAGTTTTACATGGGCTTTTGTGGTGAAAACTTTCAAATTCATCTTGTTACTAACCATAATAAAGACTGGGACCACTAAATTTAGCCCTGTCTCATGGGTTTTATGTTTTACAGGGCTTTTTATTGAGAAAACTTTGAAAATCTTCTTGTTTATAACCACACATTCTAGACCTGTATTATTTTGTATGGGGCTTTATCTTGTAGACTTCCACCAGGATTCAAGTAATTATAGCTTTGTGGTCAAAATTGGATTTGCCCAGGGGTCACAACTTTTTTGTAGGTTTGTATGGAAAAAAATTGTATGCCCTCAAGTTTGAAACCAGTTGGCCAAATAATGTAATGTTTGGCCTGTAAAGTTTTTACGAATTAGCCAGTGGAGCGATACAGGGCCATCATGGCCCTCTTGTTTAGCTCACCTGAGCACAAAGTGCTCATGGTAAGTTTTTTGTGATTGCCCAATGTTGTTCAAGAGATTTAATTCCACCAATAATTCTGGTTGCCATGGCAACCAGAAGGAAAAAAAAAAATAGCTGAAAATCTTCTCTGATGAAACTAGAAGGCGTAGAGCTTTGACATTTGGTATGCTGCATCTCCTACTGATCCTCTACCAAGATTGTACATATAATGCCCCTAGTGTCAAAACTGGCCCCGTCCCGGGGCAAGTTTAAACATGGGACGGGGGGGGGGGGGGGGGGGAGGAAAACTTTAAAATTCTTCTTCTTTGAAACCTGAAGGTGTTGATCTTTGATATTTGGTATAAAGCATCTTCAAGTGGACCTTTGCTTTGTTAATTCATGTGATGTCCCTGGGGTCATAATTTGCCCAGCCCCAGGAGTCACAACTTTAAACATGGGAACTAAAAAGGAAAAAGTTAAAATTATTCTTCTCTGAAACAAAGAGGTGTAGAGCTTTGATATTTGGTATGTAGCATCTACTAGTTGACCTCTACCAAGTTTGTTCATAAGATGCCCCAGGGTTCAAAACTGGCCCCGCACAGAGGGTCACAAGTTCTAAACATAGGAACAAAAAAGGAAAACTTTAAAATTCTTCAGAGAACTTTGATATTTGGTATGTCAAGTTGACTTGAGACTTGGTGAACATGTTTGTTGTATTGCCTGCCCTTTGCAACTATTATGTCTCTTCAACAACTGCCGGTGGGATGAGCATTATGTTGCAACAATTTGCCACTCTTGTTTCATTATAATTTGGCCTTGAACCTCAAATTTTTGTATTTATCTTCATTGTAGACCTTTACTGCTTAGTACTCAGGTGAGCGATATAGGACCATCATGGTCCTCTTGTCTTCAATTGTATTGAAACTTTGTACATATACTGATCATATAGTGAAGATTTGCACGATGCAATTTTCAAGTGTCAACTCAACCTGGTTGAGGAATTATCTCCCCTTGAACTTGACACTGATTTTTCTGTCAAAGCGCTGGTAGGTCACATTCAAGGACAGCTCTAGTTTGCACTCCAATGGTTAACTTATTACTTCTTATAGTCCGGTCTGTTAGCTCAAAAATGTTTACTCGCCGGACGAAAGTGTGAAAATTTTATATGATGTAAACAATACGTTTCTAAAACGAAAAAAAGGGGTGTGCCTGATTTTAAGTCCCTAGATCAATTTTTATTGCGATTTGAAATTCGGATAACTGTTCTATCCGAATACTATTCCTTTGTAGAACAGTAATTTGGTTGTTTCCCGTTTAGTCACAATGTATGATCGACAAAAAATGGTGTTTCAGAAGTATTTTGCCATTTTAAAGGCAGATCTGTATTTAGGGATTGATTTCATGAGTATTCTATATGTTTTTCGTATCTGTGTGTTTATCTGTCCGTCGGTTTGCCTGTCATTTGCTTGCACTTTATACACTTAAAAAGAACTGACTTTGAATTTCGCGTTTAGGATTCCTTTGAATTTGGTCGATCGGCAGGACAAATCAAATTGACTTCAGATTTCCGCATACAATGCAATAGGTGATTTGCCGATTACATTTGACATAACGCATATTTTCTTTTAATCCAAAGCATTTTTTTTTCAGTGACAAATGCTGTATGTTCCGTTCGCAAACCCTTTAAATTTGGACAAATTCACAACCGAAAAGAAAATGACATAGCAAAAAATCTAGAGGAAATCAATTCTAACACAATTTAGTAATATTTCGTGGTATTGCTTTTGAAAAAAAAATAATCATAAACAGACAAAATATGCATTTTATGAGATCGTATTTAAATAAAGAGCATATAGAGACTAAGAATGAATGCTCTGTAACCTGTGTATAATTCAAAATCACGTCCATTAATGATCACCACACGGGTAAATTAATATAAAACAAAAGATACAAAAAGTCAGTTTAATGTGACAATATGTTTGGAAATCTGTAAGAAGACAGTACATTACAACTCTTCTAAAGGTCACCCACCCTGTAGTGCGATACCGAGATCAAAGGAACACCGAGTTAACCCTTTACCCATTTTTCACATCTTTAAATGCTCAAAATGAAGTTTGAATAAATATTTTGTGAAAACGGTATGGAAGGTTTGAAATTTGATCTGAAGCCGCGTTTCTTTTTCTCATGATCTATAGCATGAAGTTATTCGTCAATAGGAACATGCCTGAAAACGCAACAAAGACGGTTTGATAATAGTGCTGTAATATCAGTAAATGGACTGTCCCTGTCTCTCTGAAGACACTGGACAGCTATTTAACCTTTTACCAAAGTATTTCGTGTTTTGGCGACCCGAAAAAAAGGGGGCACACGTGCTGATTTGTCCCACTTTCTATTTTTTGTCTCACATCCCCAACCTCAACACCGCCCCCACCCCCCGCAAAAAAAAATAATCAATGTATAGTTCAAAAATATCTGTGAAAAATGAATTTTCAAAGTGTGAGAGAAAATCTTGGGGGAAAAAAAAAGCAATCTTTCTCCAGCTTCAACAATATGTTTACTTTTTCAAGGACAATTACAACCATTTGAACCACCTTTATTCTATCGTCTACATATGCTGGGTATAGGACAAAAACCCAATGGAACAAAAGCCCACTGGACAAAAGCCCACTAGGACAAAAACCCACAGGAACAATAGCCCAATAGAACTTTTAGTTCTAATCATGTATGGAATTAATAAGTTTCGTATATATTATGTGACTTGTCTCTACAAATAGCAGAAAACCTTATGTGAAAAGCAGAAAATGCTGATAAGCAGCATTTTCTTCTTCTTTCACATGGTTGTTAAAAGAGTGAGAATTGTTGCAGAGAATTAAACATTGAGAAGAAAAAAAAAGCAATTTGATCATTCTGATCATTAAATCTCTGTGTTTTTTCTACAAAAATGATTAAAAATTATTTTTTATATACTTCTTTTTATAAGCAGTGGGCATTTGTCCTCCCTGTCAAAATTAGCAGTGAGCTTTTGCCCAGTGGGCTTTTGTCCAGTGGACTTTTGTCCGTCGCCCATATACTAAGTATATGGACGTCGTCGGGTGAAAACATTCACCGTAACTATTTAAAACCCTATCCCGCATACCACAAGCTTTTCACGACCCTGAGAAATATAGTTTTTAAAAATGTTGTAGAAAAGTGATAAAGTTCTGGTAACCACCTTTTTCTCCTTTTCCATTTGCTATCCTTCTTACAAACAATTTCATTTTTTCAGGTCACATTCAAATTGTCTGCAAAGGCTTGCAATTATGGCAAGTCTCAAATTTTCGTTTGGTAAAGAGTTGATGAACGGAATCAGTATTGTAAAAACTGTGGAAAAGGGAGAAAAATAACATTAATATAACTGCAGTAGACCTTTCCTATTTTTATGTCTGATTGATCAACTAATGTTTGGCGAATTCCGTGGCTAAGTTTTTTAACGTACTGGCTCGAAATCCAGGAATCGGTAGTTTGATTTATTTAAACTATTAAAGTAATAATTTTTGTTTTAAAAAAATCGTTCCAGTATTCTGCAAATAGACAGAGACAGTTTATTTACCAAAAAACTGGGATATTATACATTTTCAAGTTACAGCGAAACTCCTGACTTTGAAATAATATTTAAGGTCTCTATAGTTGCATTTTTGTCATGTTCCTGTTTGAACTACCTTATAAATTTACTGTCGTAATAACAAAATTCAATTCAAATCTCAAACCTCCCATTTCTTCTAGAAAAAACAGAACTTCGAGCAGAGCACCGACTAACACACACGAGTCATAATTAAGTGTTTATCCCGTTCAGCCTTACATCGATACCACTTGTAAAGGTTTGGAATTATTAAAATCTGTTCCAGGGGATAAGTCTGTTCGAATTACTGGACCTAAAAGATGCATTTTTCTGCCCGAGCATCTTTTTTTTTTCGGTTTTCAAATGCATTATTATGTAACCTGATTTAATCGGCCCCAGTTTAACTGTATATCTGCACTTATTTCTTTCGGAATGGGCTGGGGGATTTGTTTTCAAATTATTAAACCTTATCCTACTAATTAAATGACACTTTAAAGCCGATCGTAAAATCCCAAATGTTATTTCAGAGGAATATCTCGAGGAAAAATATCTCCGTATCAGACAGTGTAGATGATCTAGGATCAGACTGCACGTTCTTCGTAGTCTGATCTTAGTCTATCTTGTCTGCAAAAGATCATTTAGTCGCGCTTGGCAGCCTAAGGGTTAATGCAGACTGCATACTAAAAGTTCTATCAACACGCCCGACAGAAAATAGCGCTTATGGTACTGCTTTACTCTCTGAAGTCTACCTAAAGATTGATAAAATGACATTTCTTTTTTTTTGTGTGTATCTTCGAAAAAGATGATTAATAAAACTACCGGCACAGCCGTTTTAGGTTTTTCTGACCTTTCAAAAATTTCGGAACTTCATATAAAAGTGAAAAAATTACTGAAATGCCCATTCTGGGTATCATTTCGGATTTATTCATATCTCTATTACTGAAAATAAACCAAAATCCACCTACAAAGTAAACAAAAAAAAAAACAGATTTTCTATAAAGAAATGAAGTTCTCTTAAATTTGAAAGCGTTTTGATCGACCCTCAGTGATCAAATCATTGTGAGATACTAATATATATGTTCTGATAAAATACAAAGGAAGAGTATTCGGACACCACATCTATCCGAATATATAATAGGCAGTAATTAAAGAACTAGGCCACTAAAATCGGGCACACCAGGCGCAAATGGTTCGGAATGATGCTTATTAACTGTATGCAAAATTTGTTGCTTTCGTCCGGAGTGTAAACATTTTGCTAAAAAATCGAGTTAACAGACCGGACTATTAACTGTTATCTTATAGAGAAAATTATAAAATGGTCCAAATTCAAAGCATTTGCAGAAGTTCAATCTAAGGTTGCAATAAATGATGAAGCTTGCATGCAACAGAGTAAAGAAACATTGTGAGAAAAAGAGAAAATGCTTGTTACCAGCATTTTTCCATTTCTCACAATGTTTTCAAAAGGCTTTCTTTTCAAGGGCTATTAAAAGTTGGGGTTGTGTACCAAACAACAAAAGTTTAGACTGGTCCAAATTAAAAGCATTTGCAGACGACTAATCAGAATGACTGAAAATTTGAAATTTGTTCCGAAGAAAAGAGAAAACATTGTGGGAAAAGGAGAAAATGCTGGTTACCAGTATTGTCTCCTTTTTCTTCAATGTTTTCAAAAGGCTTCTTTCTCAGGGTTGTCAAACTTTGGCATTGATGTTATAAAGGCTTATGTGTTTTTTACATCCCCACAAAACATGTTTTTGGAGGTATACTGGAGTCAGCGTGTCCGTCTGTGTGTGTGTCGGTCTATATGTCTGTGTGGCCGTCTGTGTACAAAATACTAGTAATTGCCTGTTTCTGTCAAAGCGGTGGCGAGGGTATTAAGTTACATCTAGTGACAGCTCTAGTTTTTAGCTCTACTGGCTGAAAGCCAGCAGAGTTTATGTCATGGCGGGGTTTCTGTCGACTGTCCGTCCATTAGTCTTTTTCTTGTTTACGCGATAAAGTCTGCATTTGTTATCAGATTTTTGTGAAACTTGCACACATTGTTTATCTTATCAATAGCTTCAACCATATTGATTTTGAGAAAAATCCAAGAAACAATATTGGAAAAGGAGCCATTTAATGTTGAAAATTTCAAATTCTTGTTTACGCGATAAATTCTGCATTTCTCGTCAGATTTTCATGAAACTTGCACAGTTTATTTATCTGGTCAATAGCTTCAAGCCTATTAATTTTGAGAAAAATCCAACAAATAGTATGGGAAAAGTAGCCATTTCCAGTTGAAAATTTCCAATTCTTGTTTACGCTTTAAAGTCTGCATTTGTTGCTAGATTTGAGTGAAACTTGCACAGTTTGTTTATCTCATCAAGAGCTTAAAGCCTATTGATTTTGAAAAAAATAAAAAAATAGTATGAGAAAAGTAGCCATTTCAAGTTGAAAATTTCAAATTCTTGTTTACACGATAAAGTCTGCATTTCTTGTCAGATTTTCATGAAAATCACACAGTTTGATTATCACGCCAGTAGCTTCAACCCTATTGATTTTGAAAAAACATCCAGTGAACAATAATGGGAAAAGTAGCCATCTCAAGTTGAAAATTTCAAACTCTTGTTTATGCTATAAAATGTGGATTTGTAATCCGATTTTTGTGAAACTTGTACAGTTTGTTTATCTCAACAATAGCTTCAACTACCCTATGAATTTTGAAAAAAAAAATCCACTAAACAGTATGGGAAAAGTAGCCATTTCAAGTTGACTGCCAGTAGAGCATATAGAAGACCTTCGGGGCCTTCTAGTTTTCATGTTTATTTTCAGATACACGTCTGTGGACACGGCATGACAAATGTACAACGTAGAGAACTCGCCATCCATTGCTCCGAAGCGGGCAACTACGCAACAGTTGTATCCGGCCACTGTATTGAATGACTTCATCAAATGTGTGGTGGTCGGGGATAGTGGGGTGGGGAAAACCTGTCTCATCACTGCCTGGGCATGTGACACAGATTACACCCTCGAACAGTTAGTGAAGACCCATATATCTACAGTGTGGGCACATGATCACTATCGGAACGATAAAACAGTAAGTCTTGAGTATTTAAATTTTGACAAAAATCTTTTACTCCTTGTATTTACCGCATGGTAAATTTTGCAAACTGATGCAAATTGAAGGCAATTACAGACACAACAGAATGTGGCACAAATGAATTGATTTGCTTTTGAAAGTGGTAAAGGGGTAAACATTGTATTTTTCCCACATTGTATGTTTCCAAAAGGTTTCTTTCTAAGGGTCATTAAATGTCTTGATTGGGAGGTAAAGGGTAAAAAACGCTTACAGATGACAAATTCAGCATAGCGCAAGACAAATTTAGCATAGCGCAAATGATTAGACCTTGAGACCTGTCTTTGAAAGGGTAGAAAATTCCTTTGGAAAAGGAAACAGTGCTTATTATTCCCATTTCTCCGTTTCACACATGGTTACCAGCATTTTCTCCTTTTCACACAATGTTTTCTACTCTCCTAGAACAAATTTCAATTTTTTGAGTAAAATTAATTTTGTCGTCTGCAAATGCTTGCAATTTGGACCAGTCTAAAGTTTTTTCTGACCAGTCTAAAATTTTGTAATTAAGTACGGTAAACAATAAAAGAGTTGCCAGAGTTTTCATTTATTTTGCAGATATTGGAGAGATCAGTAGTAGAGATAGACGGGGGATATGTGTCCCTCCGACTGTGGGATACATTTGGTTACCATGACAAAGATCGGGGCTTTGCCTACAGAGGGTAAGTTGTCCAGTCTGTCCAATGACCGCCATCCTCAGTAACTTTTATGGTGTACACTGCTTTTAACTCCTTTATGTACCCCATGGCTGGTGCAGTCAATTTTCACCTTAGATGTTTTTGAAGAAAATTGTGAGTTATTGGCCTAGCCCAAATGTCATGTGTGTTGTCATCATGCAAAAACATTGACGTTTTCTAAAAACTTTAACATTTATGGTCTGCAAAATGTGAAAAAGGGGCATTTCGGACATTTGCGTAAATTGTTGTCACAGGTCAGGCTGCACAATCCTCACAAGCTTATCTGATGCAACACCCTCCATTTTTATGTAGTTCTCCGTTTTGTGCATGTCTACTGAAGGACAATATTTAATGTAGTGGTAAAGTGCTGTCTTGGATTGACATGCGGGCTGTGCAGACTGATCTGAGACAACACTTTACACAAATGTTCCTTTTTGTGCGTTGTAAGTCTCTGTCATTCATTGGTGAAGATATTTACTTTAACCCTTAATCAAATAATCCTTGGTTTTTACAATCCCAAGAAAGAAGCCCTCAGAAAACATTGTGGGAAAAGGAGAAAATGCTGGTAACCAGCATTTTCTTCTTTTTTATACGCTCGTCGAAGACGGGACGTATTATGGGATCACCCGTGGCGGACGGCGGGGTGGTGGGTGGGGTGGTGGGTGGGGTGGCGGGCGGGTGTCCGGGCGGGCGGGCGGGCAGGCGGCGTCCAGTTCTTTGTCTGGAGCATATCTCCAAAACTATACTAGCTAGGGTTATGAAATTTCATGGGTGGATACATTTCATCGAGGGGGAGTGCAGTGCACAGGAATCATAACTCTAGCTTGCTTAATTTTTGAGTTATTGCCCTTTGTTGTTTTTCATACTTGAATTTTGTCCGGAGCATATCTCCAAAACTATACTACCTAGGGTTATGAAATTTCATGGGTGGATAGATCTCATATAGGGGCAGTGCAGTGCACAGGAATCATAACCCTTGCTTGCTTAATTTTTGAGTTATTGCCCTTTGTTGTTTTTCATACTTGAATTTTGTCCGGAGCATATCTCCAAAACTATACTAGCTAGGGTTATGAAATTTCATAGGTGGATAGATCTCATCAAGGGAGAGTGCAGTGCACAGGAATCATAACTCTTGCTAGCTTTATTTTTGTTTTTCATACTTGAATTTTGTCCAGTGCATGCCCCACCTTTACAACTTGGGGTAAGACGGGCGTATCTTGCGACAATTTGCCGCTCTTGTTCCCCAATGTTTTCTACCTTGCTAGAGACATTTGAATTTTTTAGGTACATTTATTTTGTCGTCTGCAAGTGCTTTCAATTTGGACTAGTCTGAAATTTTATCCTTTGGTAAAGGGTTAAACTAGAATAACTTGTTCACTGTAAAAAGGGAACCTATACAATAAGGGCAAATTGCAGCGAGAAAACTACATCATATGCACCCTTAGTAGGTTTTAAAAACATTGAAGCAGAGGGTGGCGCTATGTCAAATCATTGATGTAAAAACATAACATATGAATAAAAGACTACAAAAATCTAACAGGCGGCCTTTTGCAGGAATTATAAAGAGTTAAAATTAGCCAAGAGGAATAAGGGAAGTCATGCAAAGTATTCTTTCTTGGCAAAATAATGATGGATTGGTTGCTTTTATGGTGTTTAAAGCTATTTTCAGCATTAGTTTAGTTATATCACAATGGCCAGTGCACCAGTTCATGCTTTCTTGGAGTATCTTTTACCAGTACTCTGCAGATTTCTTCCCAAGCCACTGGCTGCTTTTCCACATAGTCATCATCAAGACAAGGATCAGTGGTGGATGAAGAATGAATCCTGTCACAATGACTATCAAGGGAATTTTAACAAATTTTAGACCTGGGAAAGAAATTGGATTGAAACCACAACCCCTGTTCTTAAGTGCTGCACACCACCAACTGAGCTACGCGGGCTTGGCCTTGGGAAACAAAAATGTAAAAGCTAATTGCCTTATTTCTAATTACAGAGCAGATGTCGTACTTCTCTGCTACAGTGTAGGGATGCCTCGTTCCTACAATGATTTACGAAAGATCTGGATACCAGAAATTAAGCGCCGGGCTCCGACAACACCAGTTGTCATTGTTGGGTGCCAAGCAGATATGAGATATTTATATCGAGATGAAACATATCAGAAAGTTCATAAGGGATTAATGTACAGGTGAGTGATGGTTACAGTTTGGTACAGTATGCAAAAGCTTCTTTTTCCACATTACTTTTTGGAGATTTTCATATCCAGTTTGGGAATAGATTATGTTAGGTTGCTAAAAAGTTCAATACTTTACCACACCGTCCCAAGATTAAATGATCCTGATAAACAAAGTGTTTTAAAACATTTTGGCAAAAGGAGAACATGCTTGTAAGCAGGATTTCCTCCTTTTTCCACATTTTCTACCCTTTCACAGCTTAAAAGCAAACTTATAGTAGCAAGAACATTATTGTATGTAAATGCTTTCAATTTGGACAGTGAAGACTTTGTAAAACCCATTTTGCAACTTTGGTCTTAAAGTCTTTACCAGACGACATAATTTAGAACCGGTCCAAATTGGAGGCATATGCAAACTTCAAAATTATTGCGACTGAAAAAAACAAGACTGGTTTTAGAAAAGGAGGAAAACTTGTGGGAAAAGGAGAAAGTGCTTGTTACCAGCATTTTCTGCTTTTTCTACAATGTTTTTAGAAGGCTTCTATCTTAGGGTTGTGAAACTTAAAAGGGTTAATTTGATTGGACACCAATTTCTATGTACATCATGTAGTTACATATTCAATGGCATTGTACAGTGTACTTTTACCTGGTGAAAACCCTGGGATTGACTGGTAACAGGTTAAAACTTTATTAACCCATTACCACACAAGAAAAAATTAGACTGGTCCAAATTGGAAGCATTTGCAGACGACAAAATAAAGGTGACTGAAAAATTGAAATTTGTTCTGGGAAGGGTAGAAAACACTGTGGGAAAAGGAGAAAATGCCGGTATCAGCATTTTCTCCTTTTCCCCAGTGTTTTCAAAAGGCTTCTTTCTCAGGGGCGTCAAAAGTAGGGATTGTGTGGTAATGGGTTAAGCAACAAACTTTAGGATTCTAAGAAGCATTTTCTTCTTTTTCCACAATGTTTTCTACCTTTTCAAAAGCAACTTCCGTTGTTTGAGCATTGTTTGAAATCTTAACTGCAAATGCTTTAGGTTTGTGGACATGTCCAAAATTTCGTTGTGAGGTAAAAGGCCAAATGTACATAGAGGTCACATGTGTATTATTTATAGATGAGTGATTTCTGTCAATAGTTCAGTTGCATAATTCTTAGCAGCTTTTACTGACAGTTATGGTTTGATTAAACCCTTACTTGCTGCGAATCTAGACTGATGTTGGGGGTTCCTGCATGGTTCTGTTGCCCAGTATTTAAGTGTAGGACTAGTTACCTGAAGATCCAGGATTTAAGCCTCACTGAATCCACTCAGTTTTTCATAGGAGTTTCCTTGGGCAAAGCACTTGAAAGCCCTAGCCTAGTACTGGTGAAACTCGGGAAATTTCATGAATATGTGAGCTGTGGCTGTGATTTGACTGAAATAATGCTGAAGGCAACATAAAACACCATTCAATCAAGCAACTAATCAACCTACCAATCAACCAACTAGTCAAGTCACCAACCAACCGGTCAAGTTACCAACCAAATAACCAACCAATCAGCCAGCCAACCTACCAACCAATCAATTAATCACACTGTTCTCTTATTGGATAATTAATAACTTGCATAGGAGAGAATTTAAGCAAGATCCAATGTTTTGACCCTTTACCACACAAATCCAAGTTTTAACAACCCTTTTGAAGATAGCTTTGGAAAACACTGTACAAAAAGGAGAAAATGCCGGTAACCAGCATGTTCCCCTATTTATACTTTATGATTAGAAGCCCTTTTCTGCTGAATAGTTAACCCTTTACCAAACAATCCCTGGTTTTTACAACCCAGAGGAAGAAGCCTTCTGAAAACATTGTGGGAAAGTCAAGTTTCAATTTTTGAGTCACTTTTATTTTGTCTGGAAATGCTTTCAATTTGAACAAGTCTATCGTTTATCGTTTGGTAAAGAGTTAAAACTCAGGACTTGGTGGTTAAAACAGTTACGTGTATAATGTTATCAAATGCTTTGGGGAAAATGGAAATTAACAACTATTTTCTTCCTTTTACAAATCATTTTCATATCTTTTGAAGAGAACATCATTGCTTCAGCCACATTAGATTAATTTGTTTGCAAATGTTTTCATTTTGATCCAGGTAATATTGAAAAGATTTAAAACTTTTTACCAAACAACAGGATTCTTAACTTGCTCAAAATTGAAAGCATATACAGATGAAAAATTAAACATAGCTAAGATGATAATTTCTGTCTTTAATGGAATAGTAAACATTGTGAGAAAAGGAGAAAATATGAGATACCAGCATTTTCTCCTGTTCCCATAGAAGGAGTTTTTCCTAAGAAAACTAGGGATTGTGTGGTAAAGAGTTAAAGAAATTTATTGCATAATGGTAATTGGGTTGACCTGATGAAATAAATTATCCGTGAAAGGAATGTTTTCATATTGCAGTTTACAATTCTAAACAAAGTTCATGAACAGTCATCAATCCATTCTCTTCAGTATTTTTTAATCAATCCATGAAAATGATTCTGAATGAGATCAGAAAAAAGATGGAATGAAGAAGCATTGTAGAAATGGAGCCATTGCTCACAATGAGTTTTTCTCCATTTAGCACATTTTCTTCCACTATCAGTGACAAGCCTGCTTAAATACATTTGATATGGAGGAAAAGCTATAATTCATTTATGATTATAAAGCCCCTTGATTTTTCTTATAAATAAAAGGTCGTATTTCCCTTACAAGGAGACAACAAACAGTCAGACATTGCCAAATTAACCCATTATCACACAATACCTACTTTTGACGACCCGGAGAAAGATGCCTTTAGAAAACATTGTGGTAACCAGCATTTTCTCCTTTTCTCACAATGTTTTCTACCCTTCACATAACAAATTTCAAATTTTCAGTCACTTTAATTTTTTCCCACAATGTTTTCTAAAGGTTTCTTTCTCAGGGGCGTCAAAAGTAGGGATCGTGTGGTAATGGCTTAACACAATGTTTTCAAGGGGTTGTTCATCTTGCTTGTCTCCCACTGCTGACCATTGTTTCGACGATTGGCTCGAAAAGAAAATTATGTGAAGTACTAGTAAAAAAAACCTCAAAAAAGCATGAATAGTGTACTGGCCGCCGTGATTTATCTGAAATAATGTTGAAAATGGCGTTAAACACCATACAATCAATCAGTCAATCATCTTGGTTGTTCAAACTTGGGGATTGTTTTTGTAAAGAGTAAAAAGAGATCAAGGTGAATGAAAAGGTTGGATAATGGTTGTCATCTTACGATCTGTGAAGGTCATCAAGTCTTTAGAATTCCCTTTGGCAACCCTAGTTGCTTCTCAGTTTTGATGATCAAAGTGATGTGTAAGATCTGATTGTATGGAATTTGCTGTCTGATCTTGAGTGTACTATCTCAAATATTTTGTACCATATTCTAAGAAAAACAGTTTTCGAGGATCAGTGAAGATGATTTGGTCTATAGGATACCCTACTGTAACTATAGCTACTGCTGCTTTTCAGTTTTAACTCTTTACTAAATGACAAAATTTTAGACAGATCCAGATTGAAAGCATTTGCAGATGACAAAATATATTTGGTTCAAAAAATGAAATTTGTTGTTGGAAGGGTAGAAAACATTGTGGGATAAGGAGAAAATGCTGGTGACCAGCATTTTTAGCTCACCTGAGCACAACGTGCTCAAGGGGAGCTTTTAGGATCATCCGGTGTCCGTCGTGCGTCGTCCGTCGTGCGTCGTCAACAATTCTTTAAACATCAACTCCTCCTAAACCGCTGGGCCAATTTTGACCAAACTTGGCAGGAATGTTCCTTGGGAGGTCCTTTTTAAAAATTGTTCACAGAATTTGATTCCATCAAAAACTCTGGTTGCCATGGCAACCAAATGGATTTTTTTAGCAAATTCTTTAAAAATCTTCTCCTCTGAAAGCGCTGGTCGGATTTTGAAATAATTTCACAGATATGTTCCTTGGGTGATCCTTTTCAAAAATTGTTCGTGAAATTTTGATCCGTCAAAAAATGTGGCTCTGGTGAATGGGAGCTACTTGCACTATACAGAAATAAAGGAATTCTTTAAAAATCTTCTCCTCTGAAAGCGCTGGTCGGATTTTGAAATAAATTCACAGATATGTTCCTTGGGTGACCCTTTTCAAAATGTGTTCGTGAAATTTTGATCCGTCAAAAAATGTTGCTCTGGTGAATGGGGGCTTCTTGCACTATACAGAAATGAAGGAATTCTTAAAAAATCTTCTTCTCTGAAACCGCTGGTCAGATTTTGAAATAATTTCACAGAGTTGTTCCTTGGGTGACCCTTTCAAAAATGGTTCGCGAAATTTTGATTGGTCAAGAAACATGGCTCTGGTGAATGGGGGCTTCTTGCCCTATACAGAAATGAAGAAATTCTTAAAAATTCTTCTTCTCTGAAACAGCTGGTTAGATTTTGAAATAATTTCACAGACTTGTTCCTTTGGTGACCCTTTTCAAAAATTGTTCGCGAAATTTTGATTGGTCAAGAAACATAGCTCTGGTGAATGGGGGCTACTTGCACTATACAGAAATGAAGAAATTCATGAAAATTCTTCTTATCTGAAATGGCTGGACAGATTTTGAAATAATTTCACAGAGATGTTCCTTGGGTGATCCTTTTCTAAAACTGTTCGCGAAATTTTGATTGGCCAAGAAACATGGCTCTGGTGAATGGGGGCTACTTGCACTATATGGAAATGAAGAAATTCTTGAAAATTCTTCTTCTCTGAAACCTGTGGTCAGATTTTAAAATAATCTGATAGAGATGTTCCTTGGGTGACCTTTTTCAAAAGCTGTACATATAATTTTGATCCGTCAAGAAACATGGCTCTTGTGAATGGGGGCTACATGCACTATACGGACATGATGAAATTGTTGAAAATTCTCTTTCTCTGAAACCCCTGGTCAGATTTGAAAAGAAATTTTCCAAAATGTTCCTTGGTAGACCCTTTTCAAAACTTGTTCGTAAATTTTGATCCATCAAGAAACATGGCTCTAATGGATGGGGGCTACTTGCTCTTATACAGAAATGAAGCATTCTTAAAAATTCTTCTTTTTGAAACTGATGGTCAGATTTCAAAATGATTTTTACAGGTGACCTTTTGAGAATTGCTTGGCAAAATTATAAATTTGGTTCCAATGTTTCAATTCACACCCCCCCCCCCCCAAAAAAAGAAAAAAATAGACTATGGTCATCTCAAAAATTCAGGTGAGCGATCCAGGGCCATCTTGGCCCTCTTGTCTACTTTTCCCACAATGTTTTCAAAAGGGCTCTTTCATAGGATTGCTAAAAGTCAGGATTGTGGTAACGGGTTAATGGCAGTTGCCGAGCCAGGTTGCTCAGTGTTAACACTTGACCTGCAATACGGGAAAAGGTGCATTCAGAATCAGACGTTCCACCAAGGTGGTGTGTCGGATCAGGCTGCATAGTCTAGACAGGCTAATCGGAGATGACATTTTACAACTATATTAGATTTTTTCTTAAAGTAGAATAAAAAGTCTTATAAGCATTACAATGGATCAAGTTTAGATGGAGAAAATGTTAACAGTTTGGCTGTTAAGCACCACTTACTGACTTTTTGCAGACAGTGTAGATCAAGCTCAGACTGTACAGAGCATGAAGTCTGATCTTTGATCTACACTGTCCCATAAGGAGACATAATTGCCAGAAACATAACTTTAAAACAGCAAAATTTGGGTTATTAATATCAAATTGAAATTTTTTTTTTAGCTGTTTAGCAGGATAAGGGTTAACCCTTTGCCACATAATACCTACCTTTAACGACTCTGAGGAAGAAGCCTTCTGAAAATATTGCGGGAAAAGGAGAAAATGCTGGTAACCAGCATTTTCTCCCTTTCCCACAATGTTTTCTACCCTTTCCAAAACAAATTTCAAAGCTTTAGTAACTTCCATTTTGTCCTCTGCAACTGCTTTCAATTTTGACTAGTCCAAAATTTTGTTATTTGGTAAACTTCCCAAAGTTTTGGGAGCAGTAGGACATGTTTGTTATATTAGGGTCAAAGATGGTTCAAATGGTGTTTTATTGTGTTTGTTTTCTCACATAATTATGTTTGTCATGTGTTTCTAGGGTAGTTGAAGAAAAAGATATTATCACCCCAGATCAGGGTAGAGCCGTTGCTAAGGAGATAGGGGCGCCATATTATGAGTGCAGTGTGCTCAACAAATATGGAGTTGAAGAAGTGTTTCTCAACGTTATCAGAGCGGGAGTTGTTGAAAAACGGAAAATCAAATTCTGGAGCTCACAGTTACGCAGAGTAAAATACCCACAAATTCAGGCACCCATGAAACTACCACCATTATTGTTGACAAAAGTTGAAGTTCCTGCAGAATCATTGCATGATGATTTGTGTAAGCTGTTACACAATGAATCAGAAGGAGACGTTGTTTTTGACGTTCAGGGTCAGTGTTTTCGTGCACATAAAATCTGTCTTGTCATCAGCGCTAAGATCTTCCATATTCTTTTTATGCAAAGTTTACAGAAGGTCACTGATCTGAAAGCAAAGAAGGAGAAAAGTGTTGGCCTTAAAAGGTCTTTATCTAGTCATAGTAACACTACATTGTTCACGGACGCATGTACTCTCATTGATAATGACTTTCTCATGACGGCACACGCAAATCGCACCGCTGAAGATGATGCTAATTACGTGCAGACTTTCAATCCCAGCAGCCTTTGTCCTGCAATTATATCAATGGAAGAAAATAAGCCGTGTGAGAATCCATTTAAACCTGGAGAAATTATGAGACAAACTGTAATAAAGCTGAATGCTGAAATAACACCAAGAGCGTTCCAGTATGTGTTGAAATACTTATACACGGGGGTTGTCACTGAGGATTTCGATGCATTAAATGAGGTTAAGATCGCTTGCCGGCTGTTTCAACTTTCAGATCTCTTGTTGATGATTTCAAACATAGAATCAAACGAGCAGTTTCTCAATGTGGAATTAGAGAATAGATTCCGAGAAGATAGGAAAAGAAATCTTCGGGATATTGCCTTAGAAAGGGAACTATTTTCAGGTATGTTGTGAAATTAGGTTATAATTTGTGTAAGGTTTTGTAAGAAAGCTGTGATGAATTTAAACTACTGCACCCAGTTATCTCATTTAAGATTTCAGTTTCTCACAATGTTTTTCACCATTTCATAATCTGATCATTTGAGTCAGACATGTATTTAATTCTATTCAAAACAATCCCTACTTTTAACAACCCTATGAAAGAAGCCTTTGAAAGCCTTGTGAGAAAAGGAGAAAATGCTGGTAACCAGCATTTTCTCCTTTTCCCACAATGTTTTCTACCCTTCCCAGCATAAATGTCAATTTTTTAGTCACATTTATTTTGTTCTATTCAAATGCATTAAATTTGAAAAAGTCTAAAATTTTGTTGCAAGCCAGATATATAGCGATCCTGACAGAGAAGGCTTTATAAATCATTGTAGGAAAGGAGAAAATGTGGATATCATTATTTTCTTCTTTTTCCCCTCTTTTGCAGGCAAATCTTTTTATTTGAATTACCTTAAATTTGTCGTCTTTAAGAAGTTTCTCAACAGTTAAGTCTGTACTTGTGTCATGTGGTGATGGGTCAAAAATACATCCTTATTGCAAGAGGGAAAAATGCTATTAAAGACTGTAGGATGGTTCAGAATTTAGTCCCTTGTGTAAACATAGATAAATTACTGATGTACATGTATTGTGTAAGGGATAATTACATAATTATGAGCCTTGCTCTGTGAACAGGGGGCTTAATGCATATGCAAAATGTATCGACCCAAGTCAGCCTACACAGTCCACACAGGCTGACCTTGGTTGAAACTTTTCTGTATTGGGCAACTTTTTGTTTGTCAAAGGACCAATCTACCACATAATTGAGTCATTTTTTAAATTTTTTTATTTTTTTTTTAATTTAAAAATTATGGATTCATCAACTCTACCAAACAAAGTTTTTATGACTTGACAGAATTTGAAGTATCTGCACACCACAAACTAAATCTTGGTAATATGATGATTTCTGACTTTGATAGGGTAGAAAATATTGTGGGAAAAGGAGAAAATGCTAGTTGCCAGCATTTTCTCCTTTTCCCACAATGTTTTCTACAGGCTTCTTTCTCAGGGTATTTTAAAGTTGGGATTGTGTGGTAAAGAGGTAAGCCCCTTTTTGTCAGAGCATGGTTTATATATTGGAAATCTTTGACATACAGTCATAAACAACACAAGGGTGATTTCGTTGATTTGCCTCTGAAGAATTAAATGCATTCTTTGTCTATCATAATCTATGCAACTAGGCAACCATCAGGGGCAACATTTTGCATGTAGATACAAAAATGAGTCTAGTTTAATACAGTTATGATAAAATGGGTCAAATAACGTCTAAAAACTTGTATAGATGTATCTGTAATCCTTTATCACACAATTCCTGGATTTAATGACCCAGAGACAGAAGTCTTTTGAAAATATTGTTGGAAAAGGAGAAAATGCTGGTAACCAGCATTTTCTCCTTTTTCCACAATATTTTTTGTCCTGCTGGAAACAAAAAATCAATTTTTGAATTACATTTATCTTGCCATCTGCAAGTGCTTTCAAATTGGACCAGCCAAATATTTTGTCATTTGGTAAAGGGTTAAGATATTACAAAGGAAGTAAGCATGAAGTGCTCACTGTGAGCAATGGTTAGCTCACTGCTAGTCGTCTGTCATTTGTTAGGCATCAAAATCTTCAAAGACGTACAATACTCAGAGATTTTTTTATTTAAGTAGATATTTTCTTTTACAGATGTGAAGTTTCAGATGGACGACGGGGTTGTGATAGCACACAAACCTTTGTTGATGGCCAGATGTGAGATGATGTACGCCATGTTTAATGCAAACTTTCTCGAAGCTTCTGCTGATATCGTAAGTTTTTCTTGTGATAGCTGGTGAAGAATTTAGTGTAGAACAATCTGTTTCTCGGTATAGTTCCATGGCATAGTTTTCAGATTTTAAACTCAGCTGTTCAAAGAAAATGTCAAGTTATTATTATAGCTTATTATTAATTAACTATTGGATATATAGAAGTTATACATGGAAACCGGTCCACACGATACCAGTCACATTTCTGATTTCATATAGTACACAGGTCGTGACCCCGGCTTAATACGACTTGACCTCCAATCAATACAGTTGACCTTGTATCAATATTGATGACCCGCGACCAATACAGAAATCCTTGAAAAAAAAAGTTCAGTTGCGTGAGCGTCTGAGCTTACTTTTAGCCAATCACGTTCAAGGAGGCGGCAAAGTAAACGGAACCCAAAAATTGATATTTGTTTCCAGCAGGGATGAAAACATTGTGGGAAAAAGGAGAAAATGCTGGTTACCAGAATTTTCTCCTTTTCTCACAATGTTTTCAGAAGGCTTCTTTTTCAGGGTCGTAAAAACCAGAGATTGTTTGGTAAAGGGTTAATTAATAAAATTGTCATTAATCAAGTGATTTTGTATTATTGGCCCAGTTACAGGTCCGAGGTCAGCCTTCGGCCACGGGCCAATACAGCTGACCTCGGACCTATAAGTGGGCCAATACTAAATCACTTGATTAATGACAATTATGTTATAGCTGTTTCATTGTCTATGTTGTTGCAATGCAAAAAAAGCTTCAATATCTTACAAAATATTTGTTATTACTGAAGATGTTTTTTGAACTCAGAACCCAAACCAATATGATAGGTATCCATCAGGTTATTTTTGACAGAGTCATTCCCCTTTCTCAACATAGAATTTTCATTGAAAATCATTCTGTTTCTAAAAGCAACAGTTACTGCAGCTATGCATGCTGCTCACTGGCAGTACTCTGATTCCACTGTTCAAATACCTGCTTTTGTACGAGAAAGATTGATCAACATGATTCTTCACACAATCGGAGTTCTAATTTTCTATCCTCAGATTTCTTTACCTGGAATTTCAAAGGATATTTTCCTGGCAATTCGAGAGTTTCTCTACACAGGGGAATGCCCTGCAAGGGCGACCTTAAACTGTCTGGGAATTATAGAAGTGGCCAACCGTTTATGTCTGCCGAGACTGGTGACCCTAGTTGAAGCTCAAGTTGTGGATGACCTGACAGACGAAGATAAAAGTGGGGAGGATGTCATTGAAGATGTTTTGACGTTGGTAGAACCTGCAAAGGTATATCTGCTGTAGAATCTGTTTAATGCTTTATTGCACAGTCCAGGGTTTAAACAATACTGTTGTAACTCTTTGCCAAATGACAAAATTTTAGATTTGTCGAAATTGTAAACATTTGCAGATAACAAAAGTACATAATTTATGTGTAATGTGAAATGACTCAAAATTTGAAATTTCTCTCAGAATGGGTAGAAAACATTGCGGGTAAAGGAGAAAATGCTGATTACCAGCATTTTCTCCTTTTCCCACAGTGTTTTCTGAAGGCTTCTTTCTCATGGTCATCAAAAGTTGGGATTGTGTGGTAATGGATTAACAGCAGTAGTCTACATTTAGTAAAGTATGACATATATATTTACATGTGGAAGCATTATGCGAAAAGGAGACTTGCTTATAACAATGAATTTTTGCTTTTTGCCACCATGTTTTACGAAAGTGTTCTGCTTTTAAGGTGAAATTTAGTAAGTTAGAATCTGTTTAACCCATTACCACACAGTCCCTACTTTTGACGCCCCTAAGAAAGAAGCCTTGTGAAAACACAGTGGGAAAAGGAGAAAATGCTGGTGATCAGCATTTTTTCCTTTTCCCACAGTGTTTTCTACCCTTTCCAGAACAAATTTCAATTTTTCAGTCTCCTCTATTTTGTCATCTGTAAATGCTTTCAATTTGGACTAGTCTAAAATTTTCTCGTGTGGTAAAGAGTTAAAAAAGAATTTGCCAGATAATGAGAGCTACCCTTTCAGGGCTTTAGCCTGGTTCTAGTTAACTCTTTAACGAACAGCAAAATTTCAGACTGGTTCAAATTGAAAGGACTTGCAGACAACAAAATAAACATAGCACAAAGACTGAAATTTGTTTCCAGCAGGGTAGAAAGCATTGTAGGAAAAGGAGAAAATGCTGGTTACCAGCATTTTCTCCTTTTCCTACAATGTTTTCAAAAGCTTTTCTTTGGCAGGGTCATTAAAAGCTGAGATTGTGTGGTAAAGAGTTCAACCCATGAGTATGACATATTCATGTGTCATGAATGAAGTGATTTTGAAAATGGCATGAAACACTATTCAATCAATCAATCAATCTACCATGCCCTGGTATATGTAGTTAAGTTGGTATCATGCAACAGGTGAGAACAGGGGGTAGAGGGTGTGATACCTTGCTCGGCCAATTTTTTTCTAAGGATTGATAGTAGTCATTGCAACAGGATTCATTCCTCTCCTGCTGCTGGCCATTGTCTGGACGATGGTTATGTTGTGAAAGTAGCCAGTGGGTTGGAAAGAAAAATTGTGTGGAATATTTGTGAAAGGGACTTCAGGAAAGCGTGGATAGGTGCAGCAATATAGCTGAAATATTGCTGAAAACAGCATTAAACACCATGCAATCAATCAAATAATTTCTGTTGTCTTTTTTTTTTCCAGCTTCACAATGCTGCCAAACTGACAGACTGGTGTATGAAATATTTGTGTAACAGGTACCTGATCCTTAAACAGAATTATTGTAAACCCTTCCACAAATTACTGTCATCAGAGAGTGTCAAATTTGTTGAGAGACATAGATGGCCTCCAGAATGGTAAGTTTGTAAAGCTGTTTGATTGAATTTGCATTTATTTATCAATGCCACTGGTATGCCCCTGAAGGATGATAGTATTGTTACTGGAGATAGTGCAGATACAGCACGAAACCCATTCGAAGTTGTGCCTGATTCATAAATGTGCTTGGTATATAGCACCATCACATGGGACCTTGGTTTAACGTCTTATCCGAAAGATAATTTGTGACCGTAGATAGCCAGCAGCGTGAATAGAACCCACACCCTCAAGTGACCCAAAATATCTCGTTCACAAGTACTATGCTGTACCGACTTAGCTCTGTGGGCTGGTCAATAAAGCTGTTTCAGGAGTCACTATCCTTACCTTGTTTGACTATTTACCACATAATCCCAAATATAAACAACCCTGAGGAAAAAAGCCTTTTAAATGTTTGTGGAAAAAGAAGAAAATGCAAGTAACCAGCATTTTCTTTTTTTGCATTACTTTGTAACCTTTCAAGTAAAAAAGTTGAGTTTTGGGTTAAAATAACCTAGATTTACCATGCATTTGATGCTGTGTTTACAGAGCCGAATTCATGTGTCATGTTAAAATGACATGTTTAAACCATTACCCCTCAATCCCTACTTTTGATGCACCTGAGAAAGAAGCCTTTTGAAAACACTGTGGGAAAAGGAGAAAATGCTGGTAACCAGCATTTTCTCCTTTTCCCACAGTGTTTTCTACCCTTTCCAGAATAAATTTCTATTTTTCAGTCACCTTTATTTTGTTGTCTGCAAATGCTTTCAATTTGGACCAGTCCAAAATTGTCTCGTGTGGTAATACAGTTAATACAGATTTTCTGTATTGTAGGTACATCAAAGAGATGAATTTCTATGATAACGCCCAGTCCTTGTCACTTAGATCGAAGAAGTCAAGAGCCAACGTACAACAGAAGAGCCAATTTTCTCGCCGAGACCAGTGTATGAGTGCCGCTAGATGCTTTTGTTTTTGTCGTCGGAGTAAGATTGTCATCGAGGATTTCGACTCCATTGAAATGCCGCAGTAAATCTTCACCTTTCAAAGACCCATATGCAGTCAACAGTAAACAAAATGGTTGTTAAAAACATTTGACTTGAAATCATATCATTTATAAGTATGGAAATTATTATGAAGATAACTATCTGTAAAAATGGATGGTTTGTCCAAGTGTTAGTCACTGGAAGAAAAAAGAATTTTAAAACTAGGTTAAATGTTACCAAGTCGCTCTATATTTTATTAACTTTTTGCCTGATTTTAAAATCCATTTTATTTCATGCTTTGCAGTAGGATATTGAGAAGTAGCAGTAAGATATTTATCAATATTCCACGGACACTACCGATTCTTATATTCTAGTTACCTAGGTAAAATGTGTGTGACTCACAACCAGATAGAAATATGACATCATTTACCTTACATTTCTTGCACTTGACGTAATATTGTAATGCGTTGCTATACAGAGGGGTATGCCATGGGGAATAAATAAGAAGAGCTGTACTGGATTTTGATAAAGCTTCTTCCAAAAAGGGTTAAACTGTATGAAATAAATAGAATGTTTATTTATTTGCTTCTTCCAAAAAGGGTTAAACTGTATGAAATAAATAGAATGTTTATTTATTATCTGTGAAAGATCACCACTTGTGAAAATATTACCCATGATGTTCACTCAATGAAATAAATTTCGTTTTTCACCGCAAAAAACAAATATCCTCTATTTATTCTGCCAGCAACTGACATTTGGACAGACATTTCATTAATAGATGGTCATCTTCAGAATAGTTTCCTTACTTTGAAATGGGATGATTGAGATGCAAGTACATTTTTACATCACACTTTAACCCATTACCACACGAGAAAATTTTTTACTGGTTCAAATGGAAAGCATTTGCAGACGACAAAACAAAAGTGACTGAAAAATTGAAATTTGTTCTGGGAAGGGTAGAAAACACTGCGGGAAAAGGAGAAAATCTGGTTACCAGCATTTTCTCCTTTTCCCACAGTGTTTTCAAAAGGCTTCTTTCTCAGGGGCATCAAAAGTAGGGATTGTGTGGTAATGGGTTAAACAAGCACTGTGAAATGCCTTTGGCCACTTCTGGGCATTTAAACATGCACTGTGAATTGCTGTTTAGTATTGCCAAAGCTGTCTACCTCACCACTCTAGTATTGTTGTCTAAAAACTTAGCCTATGATGAAAAAAGAATCAAACCCAGGGAGCTGTAAAAGCACAACTTACATTGGGTATTCGGACGATCTGTATCAAAATTGGCATTCATAATTACTAACCACTCTTCAGAATATTTGTAGCCTTATTCTCAAGTATTTTTTAAAAGTAACACAACTTACGATTGGCTAAACCATGTCGTTTAGCCAATCAGAAGTTGTGTTATATTCTAAATCTAGCATTAGACCTATAATGATTGCTGGATTCAGTCCCAGAATGTATTGAATGTGGTTTCTCATATAAAATGTACACTGTCCAGTATTTGGACCAATCTAGATTTATGTTGTTTGGCAAAGAGTTAACTCTTTACGCCACGACATAATTAACACGCTTCCAAATTCAGAGCATCTACAAGCAACAAATTTAAAATTGGTGAGAATGGGTGTAAGTTCTCTAATAGCTACCAGTATTTCTCCTTTCCCCTCATTGATTTCTAAATTTGTTACACAGATTTGTTTAAAGTACAGACTGCTTGGTAAAGGGTCGCGGACTCTGATGAAAGAGGCCCTTGAAAACTCTATAAAAAAGGAGAAAAATGCTGGTCACAGCACTGCTTCATAGTTTGGAAAGTTTACTTACTGTTATTTGATCCATGTTGTGGCAGAAACAGGCTTAACTCTTTACCAAACAGAATTTTCTCCTTTTCCCAAAGTCCAAATTGAAAGCATTTGCAGACGACAAAATGAATGTGAATCAGATATTGCAATTTATTTCAGGAAGGTAGAAATCATTGTGGGAAAAGGAGAAAATGCTGGTAGCTATCAAGGGCCTTCTTTCTCAGGGCTGTTAAAAGTTGGAATTGTGTTTCTATCCTTCACAAAACAAATTTCAAATTTTCAGTCACTTGTATTCTGTTATCTGCAAATGCTTTCAAGTGGGACAAGTCAAATTTTGTCATTTGGTAATGATTTAAAGTCATGTGACTGATAGTACATTAACTCTTATCCTGCTAAGTACTAGTAACCAAAATGAAATTTTCACTTCGATAGTAATACCCCAAATATTCTTGGGTCAAAGATGTGTTTTAGGGAATAATATCTCTATCGGACGGTGTAGATCCAAGATCAGACTGCACATTCTGTGCAGTCTGATCTTGATCTACACTGGCCACAAAAGGTCAGCGAGTCGTGATAAGTAGCCATAGGGCTAAAATGGTTCCTTTGTACAGATGTGGTTGGATGTAGTTACGGAAATGGTCGAGTTGTGACGTGTGTTTAGGTGCTTGTGGTTTGGAAGAGACAGAATGTTTGGCAAATATGATCATTGATGGGAAGATAGGTTTGAATCTTGGCTTGATAACCGTTTATCTGTTGTAGAATGATTGTGAAACATGTGTGGTTTGTAACTATTGAGCCATACTCTCGCAAAAGGGGGCTTAATGCATCTCCGCAGTGTATTATGCCATGCAAGTCATCAGAGGATAATGCATACATTTAAATCAATTTTATCAAACAATCAACCAAATCATGATGTAGACTGGTCCTTGGACAAACAGAAAATTGATAATTAGTGAAAAGTTTTCACCCAGGTCAGTCTGTGCAAATTGCGCAGGCTGACCTGGGTTGATACTTTTCGCAGATGCATTAAGCCACCTTTTCACAGAGTGTAGCTCCATTGATTTCAATTCCATACTATCATCTGTTGTCATGTATTTTACTAGTATACAAAGTTTCATGAAAATAGCCATAAGTGTCATGTTTTGATAGCAACTCATGTTTATTACATTTTTGGGAACATGTTTTTAATTGAAAATGTAAATAGTGTGCTATTTTTAGCTGTGATGTAATATTTTTACATGTGCAATGTCTGTTAGTGTCTGTGATAGAGACTGAGCGTGCTTAGAGCAATGTAAATATCATTAAAAAAAAATACAAATTAAAGGCCCAATGTCAAAAGTAAATGCATTCAAATTTCAATCATACCATTTAACGTATGGAAATCACTGTATAACTTAAACATTATTTATTTCATATCGGTAGAGAAACAAGTTCGTACCACTTATACTAATCTCTCTCGATTCTGCTTCCTGGGAATAAAATAAGTACTCACGCGGAACATATGGGCCAATGAAAATCCCAAAGTTGACACTTTCTAACTTACAAAAAATTAAGTCCTACAGGTGATTGATTGTATGATGTTTTAACTCTTTACCAAACAACAAAATTTTGTAGACTAGTCCAAATTGAAAGCAGTTGCAGACAAAAAAAAAATATAACTCAAAAATTGAAATTTGTTTCTAGCAGGGTAGAAAACATTGTGGGAAAAGGAGAAAATGCTGGTTACCGGCATTTTTAGCTCACCTGAGCACAACGTGCTCAAGGGGAGCTTTTAGGATCACCCGGTGTCCGTCGTCCGTCGTCCGTCGTGCGTCGTGCGTCGTCCGTCGTCCGTCGTGCGTCGTCAACAATTCTTTAAACATCAACTCCTCCTAAACCGCTGGGCGGATTTGGACCAAACTTGGCAGGAATGTTCCTTGGGAGGTCCTCTTTAAAAATTGTTCACAGAATTTGATTCCATCAAAAACTCTGGTTGCCATGGCAACGAAATGGAATTTTTTAGCAAATTCTTTAAAAATCTTCTCCTCTGAAACCGCTGGTCGGATTTTGAAATAATTTCACAGATATGTTCCTTGGGTGACCCTTTTCAAAAATTGTTCGTGAAATTTTGATTCGTCAAAAAATGTGGCTCTGGTGAATGGGGGCTTCTTGCACTATACAGAAATGAAGGAATTCTTTAAAAATCTTCTCCTCTGAAACCGCTGGTCGGATTTTGAAATAATTTCAGAGGTATGTTCCTTGGGTGACCCTTTTCAAAAATTGTTCGTGAAATTTTGATCCGTCAAAAAATGTGGCTCTGGTGAATGGGGGCTTCTTGCACTATACAAAAATGAAGGAATTCTTAAAAATTTTTCTTCTCTGAAACCGCTGGTCAGATTTTGAAATAATTTCACAGAGTTGTTCCTTGGGTGACCCTTTTAAAAAATTGTTCGCGAAATTTTGATTGGTCAAGAAACATGGCTCTGGTGAATGGGGGCTTCTTGCACTATACAGAAATGAAGAAATTCTTAAAAATTCTTCTTCTCTGAAACAGCTGGTTAGATTTTGAAATAATTTCACAGACTTGTTCCTTGGGTTACCTTTTTCAAAAATTGTTCGCGAAATTTTGATTGGTCAAGAAACATGGCTCTGGTGAATGGGGGCTACTTGCACTATATAGAAATGAAGAAATTCTTGAAAATTCTTCTTCTCTGAAATGGCTGGACAGATTTTGAAATAATTTCACAGAGATGTTCCTTGGGTGACCCTTTTCTAAAATTGTTCGCAAAATTTTGATTGGCCAAGAAACATAGCTCTAGTGAATGGGGGCTACTTGCACTTTATGGAAATGAAGAAATTCTTGAAAATTCTTCTTCTCTGAAACCCGTGGTCAGATTTTAAAATAATCTGACAGAGATGTTCCTTGGGTGACCCTTTCCAAAAGCTGTACATATAATTTTGATCCATCAAGAAACATGGCTCTTGTGAATGGGGGCTACTTGCACCATATGGACATGATGAAATTCTTTAAAATTCTCTTTCTCTGAAACCCCTGGTCAGATTTTGAAATTATTTCAGAGAGATGTTCCTTGGGTGACCCTTTTCAAAACTTGTTCGTAAATTTTGATCCATCAAGAAACATGGCTCTCGGGGATGGGGGCTACTTGCTCTTATACAGAAATGAAGAATTCTTAAAAATTCTTCTTTTTGAAAGTGATGGTCAGATTTCGAAATGACTTTTACAGGTGACCTTTTGAAAATTGCTAGGCAAAATTATAAATTTGGTTCCAATGTTTCAATACCTTAAAAAAAAAAAAAAAAAAAAATAGACTATGGTCATCTCAAAAATTCAGGTGAGCGATCCAGGGCCATCTTGGCCCTCTTGTCTCCTTTTCTCACAATATTTTCTAAAAGTCTCTATCATAGGGTCGTAAAACCAGGGATTGTTTGGTAAAGGGTTAAAACTTTTTTCAACATTATATCAGTTATATCGCAGCAGCTGGTACACCTAACCAGGCTGTCCTGGAGTTCCTGTTACCAGTACTCCACTAAATATTCTTTCCAACATTCTGGCTGCTTTTCCACATAGCCATCATCAAAACTATGTCCAGGGGGGAGAGAGGAATGAATCCTGTCACAATGATTATCATCAATCCTCAGAAAGAAACTTCCATAGCCAGGGATTGAACCCTTGACCTCCTGCTCTCAAGTCTCTATGCTACCCACCGTGCTACCAGAGCTCGGCAAAAGTGCTACAATGTGATGTGCTAAGTGTAATTGCTTGAACTCTTTACCATCCAAACCTGAGATTTAATGACACAGAGAAAGAAGCCTTTTGACAGCATTGTAGGAAAATACCATACCTTATAAACTTGTCACTTTGGAATGTGTTATGTAGCTTTCCCTACTCTTTACCATACAATTTTTTGACTCTTAACCCATTACCAAATGACAGTATTTTAGACTGGTCCAAATTGAAAGCATTTGCAGACAACAAAATAAACGTGACTGAAAATTTAAAATTTGTTTTGTGAAGGGTAGAAAACATTGTGGCAAAAGGAGAAAATGCTGGTAACCAGCATTTTCTCCTTTTCCCACAATGTTTTCTAAAGGCTTCTTTCTCAAGGGCGTCAAAAGGAGGGATTGTGTGGCAATGGGTTAATGATCCTTTGAAAGAAGCCTTCTGAAAACATTGTAGGAGAAGAAGAAAATGCTGGTAACTAGTTCTTTGTCCTTTTCCCACTATGTTTTCTATTTATGTAAAGGAAACTGCTATCATGTGAAAACCATTTGAATTGTCATCTATAATTTTCTTTGATATAGATGAGCTCAAAATTTTGCAGTATGGTAAAAGGCTAAGTCACAGTTGTTCTACATAATTTAACCCATAACCACAAAATCCCTACTTTTGACGACACTGAGAAAGAGACCTTTGGAAAACATTGTGGGAAAAGGAAAGAATGCTGGTAACCAGCATTTTCTCCTTTTCTCACAATGTTTTCTACCCTTCTTTCTACACAAAACAAATTCCAAACTTTCAGTCACTTTTTTTTTGTCGTCTGCAAATGCTTTTAAGTTGGACCAGTCTAAAATTTTGTTGTTTGGTAAAGATTTAATTTTATATTTATCAACCATGTCCATAGTGTGTTCTTGATATGACAGTGGTTGTAACTGTATGTGGTTTTTTCTGAAAAATGTGGTGTGAGCTAATATGACCTGCAACAAGCTAAAAGGGGCATTTGTTCTTTAGCGTCATGTTGTCTTGGATCAGCCTGCACAGTCGTCACAGGCTAATCTGTGGTGGCACTATACAACTTTATTAGATTTTGTCCTATATTAGATTTGTTGAAAAAAACAAACAAACAGAAAATTACATAAAAAGGATAGCGTTGTTTTAGGTTAGTTGGCACAAATTGAGCAGGCTAATATGAAGAGCTCTTAACCCAATACCACACAATCCCTACTTTTGACACCCCTGAGAAAGAAGCCTTTAGAAAGCATTGATGGAAAAGGAGAAAATGCTGGTGACCAGCATTTTGTCCTTTTCCAACAATGTTTCTACCCTTCACAAAACAAATTTCAAATTTTCAGTCACTTTTATTTTGCTTCTGCAAAATTTAATGCTTTCGAATTGGACAAGCCTAAAATACTGTTGTTTGGTAATGAGTTAATGCAAATGTCAGAATGACACTTTTTGGTTGTTGCAGGCCATTTAAAGATTTTATGTGCACATACTCATATTTCTTAGAGTTTACAAATACTTCATTATTATACTGCAAAGAAATTTCTGGTGATCTGGTTGGTTAGTATGTCGGGAACATATATCATGTTCCTGGGCAAAAAAACATGTAAAACCAGTTTCCCTTTTGAGTGCCCCGTAAACATCACTACATGTGAAATGTAACATCCAAAATGGCGGCATCGATCAATAACTAGACTGCACATTTTATGCACCAAACTGACGTTTTTATGACGTCGGTTTCTAGTGACATCAGTTTGCATTGAATTGGGGCACTCAGAAGGGAATTTTTATTTCATCAGCATACTCGATTCGTGAAATTATAGAACAGGAAAATTTTGCTTAACGCGCTTTGAAAGGGTAAAACTTTGCAGTATAATAAGTTTGTTGTACAGTCAGGTGGCAGGGGACCTGGAAACTTGTTCATGGCTGTGGTGAATCATGTCGCCACCTCGCCTTCAGCTAGGTGCATCCTGATTAACCACTGCCGTGAACAAGTTTCCAAGTCCCTTGTCACCTGACAGTACAACTAATACTGTCCTACTTCAAGGCCATAATTATAAATTTGTGTTTGTATACTTACGATTAACCTAATGCCACACACCTGAGTAGCTCAGTGGTTACCGTATCTGTCTTGTGACCAGATAGTTGTGGGTTTAATACTCAGTTGAGGTAATTTTTCTGCCTGGCAGTTTCTTGCTTCTCATCTGTGATGCATGTTTGAAATTGGTCAGTTGCCTGGAAAGTTAGGTCTGTCAGCACTGGTATTAGAAAACCAGGAAATACATAATGTATAACCCATTACCACACAATCCCTACTTTTGATGCCAAGAGAAAGAAGCCTTTTGAAAACATTGTGGGTAAAGGAGAAAATGCTGGTAACCAGCATTTTCTCCTTTTCCCACAATGTTTTCTACCCTTCAAAAAACAAATTTCAAATTTTCAGTCACTTTTATTTTGTCGTCTGCAAATACTTTCGATTTGGACAGGCCTTAAATTTTGTCGTTTGGTAATGAGTAAACAATCAGTTTGTGCAGGCTGACATGAATCTATATTTCTAGTAGATGTATGAACTCATTACCAAACGACAGTAATCTAGGCTTGTCCAAATTGAAAGCATTTGACTGAAAATTTTAAATTTGTTTTGTAAAGGGAAAAAAACATAGTGGGAAAAGGAGAAAATGCTGGCTACCAGAATTGTCTCCTTTTCCCAAAATGTTTTATAAAGGCTTCTTTCTCAGGGGCGTCAAATGTAGGGATTGACAACTCTGAGAAAGAAGCCTTTAGAAAACATTATGGGAAAAGGAGAAAATGCTGGTTACCAGCATTTTCTCCTTTTCCCACAATGTTTTCTACCCTTCACAAAAAAAATCAAATTTTTAATCACTTTTATTTTGTTGTCTGCAAATGCTTTCGATTTGGACAAGCCTAAAATGTTGTTGTTTGGTAATGAGTCAAAAAGAGACATTGTTGTTTACAGGCAATATCTCCTTGTGTCACTGCTTTTCTGAAAGTGATTTGTTGTATGAAGAAAACACTAATGTTCAGCTATTAATAGGCTAAATTTGCCATTTCCTATGTTTGATTGATGAAGATACCCATTTTATGCATTTTGATGAAAAGATTATGTGAATTTTTTTAAGACGACGATTTGAAGGCTTCATCCATTGATGTTACCTATATACATGTATGTAGTTAGGTACAATTATAATCATTAAAGGATATTGGAAATACAAAAATGTTGTTGTTATTGTTTCTGTTTTTTTTTTTTCCAGCGCATTTATACTATTTATAGACAGGTTTCCATTATTTTTTTCAGTGTATAAATATCCTTTTCATTCACTCACTCACTCACCCATACACTCACTCACTCACTCGCTCACTTACTCACTTGGCCTATGGGAGAATTAGTAAATAAATGGTAAACTAATACTGACAATTAATGTTGATGTCCAGTGCAAAAAAAAAACTGTGACAGAAGTCAACCAGATTAAAAATAGGCTGGGAAAGGCGCTCAGACAATATCAAAGAGGACACAATAACAAAACAATGAAAAAAAAACAACAACATCTATTGGGGTGTATTGTATCACAATCTGTCTGTAAGCTTGTCAAGCACAGCTGTTTAGCCTTTATCAAACAGTCACGTATTATAAAGACCCTTGGGGAAAAAAAAACTTTGGTAACCAGCATTTTCTGCTTTTTTCACCATGTTTTCTACCCTTCTTCTGGAGGTTTAATCGATTGAGCCACAATTTATTTGTCGTCTGAAATAGGTTTGAATTGGTATTTGTGTAAAAGTTGTTAGTCAATCCTCTACAAAACAACCCCACATTTTAACGACCCTTGGGAAGAAGCCTTTGGAAAACAATGTAAATGATTATGTACATGTACATAAAAGGGAAAATTACTGGTTACCAGCATTTTCTATTTTTCCCATGATGTTTTATACCATTTACGAAACATATTTTAAATTTTCAGACTCTTTTATTTTGTCGTCTGCAAATGCTTTCGATTTGGACAAGTCTAAAATATTCAGTCGGATGCCTGGGAGAGGGATAACCGTTATCATGCTAGATCTACTTTCAAGCCGATAGTAAAACCCCAAACTTTTTCATTTCATTTTTTTTTTTGGGGGGGGGGGGGGGGGGGGGGAGAAAGATACCTCCTTATCGGAAATTTGTACATCCAAGATCAGACTGCATGTTCTGTGCAGTCTGATATTGATCTACACTGTCCGGAAAAGGTCAGTAAGTCCCGATGAGCAGCCTAAGGATTAAGTTATTTACATGTGATTGACCTAAATACTGGTATCTCTATACCGTTGCATCCACAAAAGAGGTCTATCGACATTGCATAGTTTAACTGTTAAGGTAGATAAAGGCCCATTTTATTTTCGTTAAAAAAAGGTTATACGAGTTATTACATGTATTTACCTTCCTTTCTAAAAAACAAAGTCCGTAACGAAGAACAAATAAACAAATGCACATCAGAAATACAGGAACCAGGCAGGATTCAAACCTAGAATGTTCGGACGACAGGCCAACACGACAACTATTGAGCCAAGAAGAATTCTTCTTCAGTGGTGCTAGCCTTTCTTCTAGCATTCTAGGGTTCGAATCCTGGCCGGCCCCTGTATTTCTGCTATACATTTTTAGGCCAGGGAATCCCTCTCAAGGGATTCCCTTGCCTATAGGGATCGTAAGCTGTCTATTCAGACAAAGATGTTGGTTGGTGTGTCCACTCTATATCGCTGAGTCCGCCAAAACAACTAGTTTCCTAAGTATATACAGAGATTGCTTATCACACGGTGTGAATGCTTTCCTTTCCTCAAAGCTTTCATCTGCAAAACGCCATAGAATTGCAAGGGTATTACAATCCTTTAATAACTGACGAGTGTATCTTTTTTATCCCGTTTTTGTCATTAACACTGACCTAATAAAGGCGTAACCTAATGAACTTAGTTTATCCGGCAGTTGTGTATTCCTACGCGCTATATACGGTTAATATCTATAACGCTCTCTCTTGCACTCCGGATCATTCATATTCAGGTATGGTGAGATTAACGAACGACGACTCTGCTTGGAGTTTGTATAACGTTGTGTTGACATTTGAACATGTGTGTCACAAAACGCGTCTCCGCTAAAATGCGATTGTAAA
This sequence comes from Tridacna crocea, assembly GCA_943736015.1. Classification (NCBI taxonomy): domain Eukaryota; kingdom Metazoa; phylum Mollusca; class Bivalvia; order Cardiida; family Cardiidae; genus Tridacna; species Tridacna crocea. The sequence continues at coordinate 43,284,830 of OX031064.1, read as the reverse complement.
TATAGAGAATACGTACCTAGTGTTGTAGAATATCAAAAATATCTAACGAGGTTGGGAGAATTGATAATTGTCGAGCCTTGGCGAGACAATTATCAATTCTCACAACCGAGTTAGATATTTTTGATATTCTACAACACTAGGTACGTATTCTATTTATCTTTCAACGTCTGATTGGTCGGTTTTTGTTATTCCTGTTTATTATTCAACAAGAAAAAACACGAATTTATCGCTATATGCAAATTAGCTAGTGATACAGCACGCGCTTTTAATCTAATACACAAACAATTTACTCATAGACGTACAAGCCTGCACAAAGAAAGAAGTTCAAGATGTTTCTTCGTTTTTGTAAACAGTCAAACGTTTTCAAAAAAACAAACCGACAGAAATTGAATTTTTGTCAATATTGTAACAGAAATCAAGTGTGCATTTGACCAGAAATACGTTGGATAAGCCGTCGCTTAAAAAAAAATATGTCACGGGTAACCGACAAACTGTTTGTGTACTTTCAAACGGTCGTGTAGTACAAACCATTGAATTTTAAACGCAGGAGAAAAGTACATAGAGTTTTTGACAATTCTATCGATCAGATAAGATTATGATATGGATACACATTTAATGTGCCGACGTTTAAGACGCTTCTGTAGAACATTGGAGTTGTCAAACTGCTGTTCGTAGTGGAGATATTCAAGTTTGGAATATGCAGCTATTCGGGTATGGCGGTTACTTGGCCTTCACACACTGGATTTTCATGGACTCTAGCTTCATTTGCAAATGCGAATTGATTGGAAAGCTGAGATTGGGCTGTGGAGATTATGGACACGCTATTACCGGGTGGGGGACAGTGATTTTCAAGACCTGACAGCCGGTGAAAGGTACGTGTCACCGCTGCTTGTGTTTGCCAAAATGTTTGACCATATTTTATCCCGTTTCCACAATATTTTCTACACGTTTCAAAACTAATTTCAAGATGCGCGTTGAATTTGATTTGTCATCTGCAAATGATATCAATTTGGCCTGTTGTATAATTTTTGTAAAGAGTTACATTACGTAATTTTTCTCTGATATATTGAAAACAGTGTGGGAAATGGATAAAATGTGCACAACAAAATTTTTTCATCCTCCTCCTTGTACTGTTTAAAAACCTTTCTTCCCCATGGTGGATAATTTGGAATTGTGTGCTAAAGGGATAAATTGTTTTGAAGTATGTATGAGAAAGAAAATCAAATATGCCAATATATAGAATATCAAGGAAACTCTCCCCTCGAGTAGATTTGCCATTCTCATAGTCACTGTGCTATTCTGTAAATCTTCATTCAGAAAATCAAGAAAATGTGCTCATAAGACAATTTTCCATTACTGCAATGCTTTCTACTGTAAAAGTCTCCTTACTGTGAAAAAGACATAATTATGATGTAAAGGGTTACTCTGCTGATTTTCTTTCCCATAATTAGGCATTCAATTTATAATTTCTTTTTTCTAATTTCAGTGCAAGACAACTCAAAATTTTAACTGAAATAAGGCATGGAGTTATGGAAGAAGTTTTAGTAAACATTTAAAGATTTTGGAAGACAGTCAGCATTTTACCTGCCTACAGAACTACACCAGACCTGCAGTGTGACATATTCTGTATTTGTTTAATTTAAAAAAAGACAACAAAAGTACTGTTTTTGTTCTATAGATTTTTTTTTTCTAGCGACTGTTGTCTTGCTTGGATTTGTGTAATGACAAAATGTCAACAAGAGGTCATGTTTTAGGTCGAAAGTAGTTCCGGCATGTGCTATAAATATCCGTGGTATATCATTGTTCTAAAAATAACCGTGGTATATCAAAAAAAATATATCATGGGTGATATTGCATGGATATTCGCGTAGTTGAAAGATAAAAAGCAAACTATGTATAGAATATTGGGCCGTGTTATGTTTATCACTTTTTCTTATGTATATACATGTAGACTAAATCTAGGGTACTTCAGCGGAATGCTGGAGAAATCGGCTCCTGGAGAAATCGTCCCCAAACTGGTTGGCCCGTGTTATGTTCATCACTCCGGAGAAATCGTCCCCTGGAGACCATTTCTTTGGTGAAATCGTCCCCAAATAAAATTTTAGAAAAATCGACCCCAACATCAGATTTCATCCATATCGTTAATCAAGTTGTCTATAAAAATATTTTTGAAATTTCGTTGTCTTTAGTATGTACATTATGTGTATTAGATACCTTTATCCAAGAGTTATGTAGTAGTTTTGTCATTGTTTATACTGCCTATTTCACACTGATAGGATGTATTTCACACCCTTTACACCTGTCACAAATAGATTACACCTGTGTGATTTTTATAGATGTCTTTGATTGACTTTGATTTGAAACCAAATAAATGCTTATAGTTTTTTTCTGTAGTCGTTCGCTTGTCATTTAATGTATTTTCTCTCTCTCTCTCTCTCTCTCTCTCTCTCTCTCTCTCTCTCTCTCTCTCCTAGTGTCATATGACGTACCTGTGACCAATACCATTTAGCAGGGGCATCAGTGTCTCTGACACATATATTTCTAGTGTTCACTAGGGCTTGTGTGCATCCGAATATTTCCGGTCCATAACTTCTACAATTGTTGATGGATTTCAAAATAATTTGGCACAATTGACCTCCGTCACGGTTAGATGTGCCATTTGAAACATCTGTTCAAGTAGGTTCAAGATCAAGGCCCCGTTGAAGGCCAATTTTTCGTCCGAACCATAACTCCTACATTTTTGGATAGATTCCGATATAAATTAGCATAATGCATTGTTCTCCATCATGAATAGAAGTTCCCTTTGAAACATCTATTCAGGTCCAGGGTCTAGGTCAAGCTTGAGAGTCAGGTGTTTGCGGGCTTGACACAATTTAAGTTGTCCCTGGGCAACGATTATGAATTAGGATTAACGTCTTTTTATATTATGTAGATATAAGTATCGAAGCTCAAGTCACCGTGACTTGTCCGTAAAATAGGCAAGTAAAATAGGAAAACCGAGCCTAATCGTTTTCCCAAAACAATCCAACCTTTTCACAGTATTTTATTGAGAAAATATTTTGGCTAAAAGAGAATTCGCTTGTAACAAGCAATTCCTCCCAATTTCCCCAAAATCTTACTTTTCAATATACACGAAGAACTACTTTGGATTTTTATCTACAACTTCCTTCAAATATGACCAGTTCAAAATTTCGTCGACTTGTGGAAGGTAGAGACAACATGACCAACTGCCGTATCACCCCAATCTTTATTATTCATTACATTTTACCTTGATATCTATCTTACATGTATTTTCATTGAAATCAATAAAAATAAATATGTACATACTTGCGTCATAAATGTAAAAAATAACGTCATTCAGGAATTCAAGACATCACATGTCTCAGAAAATTTAGATAACCAAAGTTGGTATTGCACCGATTGAATACGGTTCAATTTTGACTTGGGATTGTTTACAAGCACGACAAATTACTAAGTATTCTAAGCCATTATCAAGCACCGCATAACTGTGAGCACATGCCTAGCTCTGGCTTAATTAGTTTCTGGCTAGTGCTTTCTAGTATCAGTTCAAAATTTCATGATAAAACCAAGAATTCCAGGGGCTTAGTGGAATCCGCTTGTATCCCTGTCCGTCAACCTGTTTGAATTAATTAAAATTGACCTCATGTGTTGTTTCGTATCCTCAATTTCCTGGCCTTCAGTACTATCAGTACTTTGATTTCATTAGGTTTTTTTTTTTTCTTGTTTTTACGGACTGGGTTCGTAATATACTTAAATTTTCTCCGATATGATACCAATTTACGCGAAATTAATTTGCATAAAACAGAAACACAAACAAGGACATTTAGAACTTGAATTTAAAAAAAAGGATAGATATTCAATCTTTAATGTCATACTTAAATGTCAACTATATAGCTTCAACAGTAAAATATCAACAGACGGTTACGGATAGCGGTGTGTCACAAAAAATCTTGCCATAGATATGCGTAAAAATGTCCCCAGACTGTATAGTGAGTTATCTCCCATGTGGATTTCAACAGTATCAAATTATGTACATGTACTGTATATACATGTATATATGATCTTCAACATGCGAAAAGGGACATTCGGACGAAACGTTCCGATCTTGTGTGAATTTCTGTTTCTGGCATGTCTAGCGCTGGACAAAACCTGATGTGGTCATAAAGTGCCGTCTCAAATTACCCTGCGCGGACTGCGAAGGCTGATCCGATGCGTTAGTATACGCAAATGTCCGAATGGTTTTTTTTGCGTGTTGCATCCCTATATAAGCTTAGCATAATTGGCCATTTCATTTTGTTTTCGTTAAATATATATCAGTCATCAAAAACACGGTCTGTACTCTTCTTTTCTCTATCAAACTTTGGGTCTTTAAATGCTAATAAACTTGGAATACAATCCAACTATGTAACAGCCAATAAATAAATGTTAATGGTAATTTAATGACATAACGGCCCTGTACGTGCTTTGAATATTCATGAATCCTACAGGTAAGTAATACCTTGGACAAAAAAATGACTTCTTTACTGTTTACCTCACAATTTTGAGTTTTAAAGATCCTGAGGTGAGCAGAGGGCTTTTGAAAAAAACATGGTAGTAGAAGGAAAAATAGGCTTGTTACCAGGAAATGCTGGTCACCAGCATTTTTTTCTTTTCCTACAGTGTTTTCAGACGGCTTTTTTTTCTTAGAGTTGTTAAAACCAGGGATTGTTTGCAAAAGGGTTGAATAGTATGATTTAAATACAAATGAACTATTCTCTGGCAAAAAGGGTGCTAAATGCATGTCTGTGATATGAGTATACCGGGTAAATTTATCACATAATTATGGATCCAAAATAGCCATTTTTTTAAACAACAGACTCGATCCGGAGGTAGACTGGTCCTTGGACATACAGAAAAAAATGACCAATAGCGAATAGTTTCGGCCCAGGTTTAGCCTGCGCGGACTGCGCAGGCTGAACCTGGGTCGATACTTTTTGCATATGCTTTAAAGGTGGCCCTTCAGATTTTGGGACGAAAATTCTATAAACATTTTTAAAAAATCATCTTTATACTCTCAAAGCCTTTTAATTTTCATTAATAAAACCACAGTAGTCGAAACCACACTTCTTGCTAAGCTGAATTGAAAATTAGTTACGATGTTTGTCTAGATAAAATCTCACATGAGTCTGCATTCAATGCTTGTCCGGAATATAACATTGTCATCTCAAATCAGAACGACTTCAAAATTGATATGTATGTTTGTTGCAATATTACCGAATACTATGTGCAAGAACAATAATTCTACCTAGCACGGATTTTGAATAATTTCACTTTGATCTTCATTCTTACAGTAGTTTTCGCTTGTCCAGTGTGGAATTTTGAAGCTCAAGTTAAATTGACTTTAAACTTGGTAAACATATTTGTTGCATTGCCTGCTCTTTGCAGCTATTATACCTCCTTGGCAACTGGCGGTGGGATTGCATATCTTGCGACAATTTTCTGTTCTTGTTTCATTATCGTTTGCCCTTGAACCTCAATATTTGATAATTATCTTCATTGTAGACTATTACTGCTTAGTACTCAGGTGAGCGATAGAGGACCATCATGGTCCTCTTGTTTTTTTTTTTTTTTTTTTCATATAAATTTCAGTGATATAGATATTCTTTAATTCAATGAGATGTGAAAAATCTAAATACCCACCTTTAACCCATTATTACACAATCCCTACTTTTGACGACCCTGAAAAGAAGCCTATAGAAATAATTGTGGGAAAAGGAGAAAATGCTGGTAACCAGCATTTTCTCCTTTTCCCACAATGTTTTCTATCGTTCACAAATCAAATTCCAAATTTTCAGTCACATTTATTTTGTCGTCTGCAAATGCTTTCGATTTTCACAAGCCTAAAATTTTGTCGTTTGGTAATGAGTTAAGTCCCCTTTTCACAGAGCATTGTGCCAAAATCCACAATCTGTCATGTACATTCCGTTCTGCGGTCACGTGATCCAACAGCTGGCGTCACAAAATTCTGATCTATAATCAAGAATTCGCGACATATACGATTTTCCAGTCAGGTCTCCATCCTTAATCCATTTCCACACAATCCCTTCGTTTGTTGACCCTGACAGAGAAGCCTTTACAAAACATTGTGGGAAAAGGAGAAAATGCTGGTTACACAATGTTTTCTACTCTTCACAAAACAACTGTAAGATTTTCTGTGATTTTTATTTTGTCGTCACTGCAAATGCTTTGAATTTGGACATGCCTAAAATGTTGTCGTTTGGTAATGAGTTAAAATAGGCTACTGTACAAGACATTGACTATGAGGTTGCTGTCTGAACGAGGCCACGCATTGACAGCTCAGGGCTGTTAACACATGATTCATGCTCGGACGAAATGGGGCTTATCGTAGCGGACCCCGTTATAAAAAGCAGCTATTTTCACTATAATATTATCCTAAAAATTTGCTATGATTAAAAATGAGTATTACTGTACTACTTTAAACGAACCATTTTTTTCCTTTTTCCCCTTCTAAGAATTATCTTTTATAAATTTAAAACCATTATATTCTCATTACAAAGGGAGATAATGATTACCTTCCTTTTCTGGAAACCGACAAAAGTATCGACAAATAATTTCAAGGCAGGCATCAAAGGAATTTCTGGTCGTTTAAAAAACGTGCAAAAGTATTATATCTGTATGAATACGTATTTATCAACTATCAAGAAATTTTACTACCTTAACACTTAAAGGTGGGTGTTAGAATTTTCATATCACACTGAATTAAAAAAATATATATCACTGAAATTTATATGAAAAAAAAAAAAAAAAATACAAATCATCAATAATTAAGAATCATATAATTATAGAAAAAAAAAAATTGGTGATATTCTCTTTAAAGGCTACGTAGCCTCTTAAGCTATTTCTTTTAAATTTCCTGCCAAAAATTTTAAAAAAAGCTTTGTGGGAAGGTTAAGTGACTGGAATGTGACTAATGACTCTTAAATTCCATAAAATAATAAACATGTAATTAAATTATTTTCCATAATGTCTAGAACTTCAGACGCTATGTTTGAAGCTCCGACTGTGTATTTCCGGTATGTAGATGAGCGAGTTGCTGATGTAAAAATAGACGGTGATCCCCTTCAGTGTCAACCTGGGCTGTAGTAAAATTCTAATTTCTCTTGTTGTCGGGTGGTTTTCGACTACTGGGGTTTTATGAATGAAAATTATAAGGCTTTGGGAGTATAGGGATGATTTTTTTTGTATTTTTTGTAAAATTTTCGTCCCAAAATCTAAAGGGCCACCTTGAAGGCTGTAAACACATGATTCATGCTCTGACAAAAGAGGGCTTAATGCATCCCTTCGATGCTCTATACAAAGCAAGTGTTCATAGTATTAATATGATCAGATCTACAGATGACAGGGAGTGGTGATTTTCTAAATCCATTATATCTCTTCCAAACCCTATGTTGTGGGTACTCATTAGAATTGTCTCGATGAGACGATTCTAATGAGTACCCACAACATAGGGTTTAGTGGAGAATTATTGGTATTATCAAATTTGAAACCCAAATCACCCCCTTTATCTGGAGCTCGGATTATGTGTCTATAAAAATCACTTTGTCTGACTACTGGCTATATTATGACGTGGAATGGTTCTTGAATATACCGAGAATTTAAGAATATCAGAAAGTTTTGACCCATGTTCAGCCTGCAATGACTGCGCAGACTTATCTTGCACACTATTTGCAGTTGCGTTAACTCTTTTGGTATAGATATGGTTGTAAGCTCGAATCGCCGACCAACTATAACACTATCGCGTGATAAATGAAATTTACCTTCTCTAAGCACTGTGCGCAGTTAGGACTTTATATGCTAGTAAAAGCAGCCAGTGACAAAAGCCCGTGGACAAATGCCCCAAAGGACAAAGGTCCCTCGGATAATTGCCAAATGGACAGAAAACCGCAAAAAAAATAAAGAACAATAAAAGGTTAAAAACTAAGAAGATACACATAATTTAAGAGATTTTTATCCGTATTTACTTATGTGCATGGCGCTTTTGTTCTGTAAGGCTTTTGTCCGCGTGCATGGCTTTTGTCCAATGGGGCCTTTGTCCTACAGGGTTTTTATTCTGTGTTTTCTTTGTAATATAGGGGCTTTCCTATGGGGCCTTTACCATATAGGGCTTTCGTCCTTTGATGTCTTTGTTCGATTGGGCGTTTGTACTTTGAGGCTTTTTGTACTAAGAAGCTTTTGTACTATGTGGCATTCGTACCGAGGGGCTTTCGTCCTGTGCAGCCTTTGTACTATGGCACTTTTGTAACATTGGGTATTTGTCCCATGTGACCTTTCAACAGTGGGACTTTTTTACTATGGAGCATTCTTCAGTGAGGCTTTAGTTCTATGGGGGCTTTTGTATTATGTGGCATATGTAGTATGCTGCTTTTATCCGTGAGGCTATTTTCCTATTGGAACTTTTGTCCTAATGGAGGACCACTCACAGAAATTCTATAAAAACACTGAATTGGGTAAGTTAAAAAAATGTTGTCTTGCTAATAGTCAATATGACTGTGGAGTGACAAACTGTTGCATAACAATAGTTTACAACTCGCGTAAAGAGGCTTTCCGACATTTGCGTAAATTGTTGTCTCGGATGAGCGCGTCCGCGCAGGCTGATCCGAGACGCATTTTGCGTCAAGATTAGATTATGTCCTACATTAGGCTTGCTTGAAACAAATACGTCAGACATAATCGGAAAGTGTCGTCTCGGATTAGCCTGCGCAGTCCGCACAGGCTAATCCAAGACGCCATTTTACATCAAGATTAGATTATGTCCTAAAGCAGGCTTGCTTCAAACGGACTGCGCAGGCTGTTCCGAGACGACACTTTACACAAATATCTAAACGGCCCTTTTCGCGTGTTGCAGACATTTTGATCTTACACATAGAATATGTAACAGCTCAGTCATTCGATACTTGACGGTAAATGGATCGTGATAAAGGATAAATGGATATTGTACATGTATAGCCTATATAATAACTCTTTACCACACAATCTATTGTATGAAGGTCCCTTAACCCTTTCCCTCACAATCCCTGGTTTTCACGACTCTGAAAAGGAAGCCTTCTGAAAACATTGTGGGAAAAGGAGAAAATGCTGGTAACCAGCATTTTCTCCTTTTTCCACAATGTTTTTTTCCCATATAATAACCAATTTTAATTTTTGAGTCACATTTTTTCGTCTGCAAATGCTTCCAATTTGGACTAGTCTAAAATTAAGTCGTTTGGTATAGAGTTAAACAAAGAGATATGTTGAAAACATTATAGGAAGTGCGGTTCATTTTATGAGATGGAATGCGTCTCTGAAACGATAAAAAATCGTAGCATTTTCTCCTTTTTCCACAGTGTTCTAAAATGTCTTCTTCCTCAAAGGTGAAATGCGGATGATTGAGACCTATACAGGTTTAATTCAGAAAAGCAACTGAAAACATCGCCGTAAAGTGAGACTTTACTCATTACGATGAATATCCCTTTCTGCCACATTGTTTTCAAATTTTCCAATGGGTTTTGCTAAAAGACGAATAAAAGTCGACTGGCTGTGTTCGTGAGTTAACCCATTGCCACACAATACCTTGTTTTAATGACCGACAGGGTAAAAAAAAACATAAAATCATTTTGGTAAAAATAACCAAAATTTTCTCCTCTTTTCCACAATAGAGATTTTAGCCTTCCGAAGACATAGTCCAGTTTTGAAATACATTTTATTTGACGTCTGCAAATGATTTCAATTTGGACAAGTATTATATTGTGTTTATTGATATGGGAAAGCAATCAATGGCTTGTAAAGAAGACTGTGAGGAGTAATGGTAGCCGGGAAACTCCAGGAAACCATGGATAGGTTCACTGGCCGCCGAGATATTACTGAAATAATGTTAAAAACGGCTTTTTACACCATACAGTCAATCACTCTTTCTTTGGTAGCGAGTTAATGTTTCGACAGCAATGTAAAGGGTACGGACGGTCTATTCGCCGTTATGTACATGTCTACTACATGGTCCATTACAGGTTAAAATAATGTCGGATAGTGCAGGTTTAGATCAGACTGTTGAAAGCCTGATCTGATCTAAGCTGGAGACATACCATAAATTAACTAGATCTACCTACCAAACGACAAAACTTAATACTAGTCCAACAATAGTAACTTTCGCCAGATCACAAGATAAACCTGTCTAAAAGTAACTCAAATGTGTGTTTCAAAGGTTCGAAAACATTGTGGGAAAAGGAGAAAATGTTGTTTCTCCTTTTCCCACAATGTTTTCAAATGCCTTCTTTATCAGGGCCGCTAAAAGTCTGGACTGTATGGTAAAAGGTTAAGGCAATATACTCACAGCTATATGGGTTTTTGGTTCAACGTATCGATAGTTCGACGAACTGTATCATAGTTATATATACGTGTACTGGTTTATCCATCCTTTACGACGTAGTTAGTGATTAGATTTGTGGAAAAGTGTAAAATTCGGTCGGCCTTTATTCGGGTGGATTTAGGACTATGAGATATAACTCAGATTTTCTGTGGCAAAAATGTGACATTTTGTGATTTTGGACGAATAAGTGCTGATTCAAAACGAGGTAGATCTTTGGGTATCATAGTTTGGTTAAAATATAGGTTGTTTATTGTTCAATGTTTTTTAACGTTTATTTATTATTTACATCCTAAATTATCGTATGCTTTAGCACAAATTAGTTACTGTAGTTCGTCTGTAGTTTGGAAATGTAAGATTCTGCTCGGATTCTTGTGCTAGTGTGCTGATTTAACCCATTACCACACAATCCCTACTTTTGACGACTCTCAGAAAGAAACCTTTAGAAAATATTGAGGGAAAAGGAGAAAATGCCGGTAACCAGCATTTTCTCCTTTTCCCGCAAAGTTTTCTACCCTTCACAAAACAAATTTCAAAATTTCAGCCACTCTTATTTCAACGTATGCAAATGATTTCGATTTTGACAAACCTAAAATATTTTCGTTTGGTAATGAGTTAAAGGAAACAGATCTCTGTGTGTTTTAGTCAAAATAAATTGCTTGTATCAAAACTCCAGATAAGAGTGGGTGATGCTTTTCTAAATCCATTATTTCTCTTTGAAACCCTATGTTGTGGGTACTCATTAGAATCGTCTCGATGAGACGATTCTAATGAGTACCCACAAAATAGGTTTAATTAACCCTTTCCCAAACGGCAAATTTTGGACTAGACCAAATTGAAAACATTTTGCAGATGAAAAATTGACAGTTGCTAAAGAGATTTTTTTCTTTATGATAGGGTAGAAAACATTGTGGGAAAAGGAGAAAATGCTGGTTACCAGCATTTTCTCCTTTTCCCACAATGTTTTCAAAAGGCTTCTTTTCCTGAACCCGTAAAAACCAGGGATTGTTTGGGAAAGGGTTAATAATATTTAATATTGCAAATCCAAATCATTCCCTGTCTTATCTGGAGCTCTCTTTGAAGTATCTTGCTCAAAGAAACTCCCCCAAAAAGTCCCACGGAATGAGGTGGGGCTCGAGCCCGTGGCTTCCAGGTTACCTGTACTACACTTTTCCGCTTAGTCACGCAGGACCCACGCAAGAATTAGTCGGAGTCACTCGTTTTCTTTCTTAAAATTATGTGACCCATCACATCAAAAGGGACCGATCTCGGAATTCTGTACATCAATCAGATGACAACAGGTCAACGACATTGCAGGTTAGTTTAAGTTGATAATTCAAAAATGATTTTATAACAAGGTACAATGACCACTTTTCATACAGAAAATGTCATTAAAGAGAAAAGTGTCAACCCTGGTCAGCCCGCGCAATTCGCGCAGTCTGACAAGGGTTGACACTTTTTGCAGTTCCCAGAAGGTCCCTTTTTGCGTGCTGGGTCACATATATATCTTTGATTTATTTTAATTTAGAGTTTCTTTCAGTCTACAATATCGGTCAGTTGATCGAAAAACCCTTTAGCACTTACCTGTTTCGGTAAAGAAATATGACAAAATATCAGTACACATCTAAGCTCAGACGGTACGAACAATCTGATCTTAATCTACACTGTCTGCGAAAGTCATTTAGAATAACCTCGTCATGCTACGTGGTTATATGGTGTTAACGCCGTTTTTAACATTATTTCAGTTATATCGCGGAGGCCAGTACACCTATCCATGCTTTCCTGGTGTTCCTTTAACCAATACTCCGCACCATTTTCTTTCTAAGCTACTGGCTGCTTTCCCACATAACCATCATCGAAACAATGGTTAGTGGTGGGAGAGGAATGAATCCTGTCGCAATGACTGTCATCAATCCTTGGAAAGAAATTGGCCGAGCCAGGGATAGAACTCACGACCCCCTGTTCTCAAGTCCTGTACGCCGCTGACTGAACTATCGGGGCTCGGCGCCATGTTACATATTGCTGTCACTAGTTTGGTTTCAGACGGAAAAGGGGAATATATGTACATGTATTTAGTACAGATAAAATTTAACCCTTTAAGTCTTTACCACACAATCCTGAGTTTACCGACCCAGTGAAAGAAGCCTTTTGAAAACATCGTAGGAAAAGGAGAAAATGCTGGTAACCAGCATTTTCTCCTTTTCCCACAGTGTTTTCCCAAAACAACCTTCAATTTTTGAGCCACACTTATTTTGTCGTCTGCAAATACTTTCAATTTGGATAAGTCTAAAATATTGTCGTCTTGTAACTAAAAAGTTAACCCTTAACCCAGACAAAAAAAAATTTAGCCTTGTCCAAATTGAAAGCATTTGCAAACAACACTTTCAGTGTGGCTCAAATGGTGTAATTATCCTTTTGTAGAGTAAAAAACAATTTGGGAAAAGGAGAAATGCTGGTTAACCAGCATTTTCTCCTATTCCTTCATTTTTTTTTCAAAAGGCTTCTTTCTCAGCGTTGTTAAAATTCGGCACTGTGTGGATAAGGGTTAAATGCTGAAACGAATTCGTGTCACTTTTCTGCAGAGTGTAGATCAAGATCAGACAGCGCGCCACATGCAGTCTGATCTTAGATATATACTGTCCGCTGCTTTGTTGGAAGGCGAGATTTTCATTCTCGCCTTCATATGTCAACGCTCGGCAGCTTGCTGAAAATGCCTCTGAACAGCATTATCAAAACGCCTTTCAAATAGTTCGATACTTCTCAAGTACTTAAGAACACAATAATGTCGAGACCATTGTAAATTTAATAAGAACAGCAAGAAGAAACTTCAAGTTTCTAGAAGAAATGAAATCGAATTCGTAAAAAGCATCGTTTTTGACAAATGCAAAATACTTTGGATCAGTTCATTGATATAATCATGTTGCTACAGCAACAAATAAACCGTAGCTATACTATAAGCCAATCGAAAGCCACTAACATGACGTCATTCGGACCTACTTCCACTTCACAACGCATGAACAACTAACCAGTTAGACTGGTTACCGCCCCTGATACACTACGTGTATAGGGACCGGTACAGGCTAATCGAAACGGGGCGAATTCTGCCCGTATTATGCGAGGTAACTGTGCAAGTAGTAACTTAGAGTAGCGTCTCTTGATTTTTGTGTGTATGTTTTTGGTGGGTGTAAAAAGCAATAGCTATGAAAATAATTTTCAATATTACGGTCTTTGAAAGTGATTGTTTTGTGATCATAATATAATTACTTATGCATGGTATCATTTCAACAAGCAATAGGTGAATGTCTAAAATTTGATAGAAAAAAAAAAGTTAATGATTATAAGAGTATTATTTGATTATTATGTGTATAATAGAAGCTAAATTAATGAATACAAGAAAAATTTTCAAGTGCTGACGTTGAACTTTTACTAAAAAAATTAACATCAAAATAACAAATATAATGCACAAGTTTGTACTTGATAAAGCAGAAAGGGTAATAAGATAATCAATTATCTTATAAATTGAATTGTAGGTTGCAATTCTGAAAGATATAAAGTCTGTTGTCCCTTTGAAGAAGCCTGCAGAGATAAGCCTAGGGGCAATAAAACACATGTGGTGTCTAATTATCATTTAATTCTCCCTTAACATTTAATTTCTTTGTTTTGTAAGGAATTAAGAAGCATGTTTCAACATTTACTAACAAGTGTTTGGGGGAAAAAAATTAAAAGGGGGGAAAATTGCTTGACGAATATTTATGTATTACTCAGTTGTTCAGATGTCTAATAGTCAAAAAATTAAATGAATAAAGAATTTAGAGAGGATTTGAAATAAAAGTATCTAATTAACCCATTACCAGACGACCAAATTTTAGACTAGTCCAAATTGAAACAAATTGCAGACGACATTTTAAAGAGCATTTAAATTGAAAATAAGTACTATATAGGGTAGAAAAATTTATGAGAAAAGGAGAAATTGCTTGTTACAAGTAGTTTCTCCTTTTCTCACAATGGAATGTTCATATTTCCCTCTCCTTTTTATTAAAAAAAAAAAAAAAAAATGATCATTCTAGATGGAAAAGGTCCTTTTATCTGAAAGTTATAAATTATGCTCTATGAATACCTGTATTCTATTATTTATTAATAACATAATAATCAAAATAAGAATGAAATAAAGTCAACTGAGCACATTGTCAGGTTACTCGATATATGTTTCGAGCTGTTTCATTGGCCGTATCAATTATCCAATCACAGGGCACGGTACGATTAGCTTGTGCCTGTTGTAATACACGGGCTGACTTCGTTTGGGGCTATAGCCACAGCTAAAGTGACGTCAGAAAACTATAAATAAACGGGAAGCTGTCAAGTACGCATGTCATGAAGCGAACACACATAGCCTTTGCAACGGGTGTGACTAAAACGCGGACGCGATAAGCGGACCATATAGACAAAGAGGAAAAAAGCGGACGATATGAAATATAGAGGGAAAAAGCGGACGCCATCCTGCACCTAATTCGGTGCCTAATATTAGTTTTATAAGAGCAATTAACCTTTTTTTCCCAGATTAATCTACTTGAAAATTTGATAATTAATGATATATATATATATTTCAAGTTAGTTTGTTTTTTGTTTTTACACAAATAAACAGAAATGTTTGCATAGTTTATTTCACTTTCCTACATGCATTGGTCGTTAGGGACATGTACATTTTGTCGTTGCTATCAGATAGAAAGATAATTTAAAAATTAGAGTCATAATTGAATTAATTAAAAAAAGCTGACTGTTTTGATTGGTCTCTTACTCAGACTCCGTGGACAGCATACTAGTATTCCGCGGGTGCAGGGTTATTCAGAGAATATAATTCCGCAGTTTATGGACTTTCACTTAACCCTTTCTCAAACAATCCCTGGTTTTTACGGGTCTTGAATAGTAGCCTTTTGAAAACATTGTGGAAAAAGGAGAAAATGCTGGTAACCAGCATTTTCTCCTTTTCCCACAATGTTTTCTACCCAATCATAGACAGAAATCTTTTTAGCAAGAGTTGAATTGTCGTCTGCAAATGCTTTCAATTTGGTCTAGTCCAAAAGTTTGTCGTTTGGGTAAGGGTTAAGGTACCATTTTCGAATTGATAAAGGGATGTGTGAGGAGGTTCTAAGGATTATCGGCCTTTTTCTTACAAGCCAGGACCATAGTGGTGGTATTGAGGACACAGATCTGTTTTTCTTCCGAAAAATCGCAAATTTCAATGAAAATTTTTGGTATTTTTCTTTCACCCCAAAGGTTTTCAAAACTATTGGAGACAATTAGCTCTACCATAATTCCAGCTACATTTGATTTCTGCATATGCATTTAATTTCAACCTTTGAAAACACTGTTGGAAAAGGAGAAAATGCTGGTAACCAGAATGAAGTAACCAGCATTTTCTCCATTTTCCACAATGTTTTCTACCCTTTCCAAATCAATTTTCTATTTTTTATTCACATTCATTTTATCGTCTGCAAATGCTTTCAATTTGGACAAGTCCAAAATTTTGCTATTTGCTAAAGAGTTAAATATAAAGATTCCCAGGGCTATGACCAAGACTCATACAGTGTAGGCCTAGTTGAAGTCTTGATAAAAATCCTTTTTTGGTGTAAGGCAGATCAGGAATTGAATAACAATTTCTATCTGGCTAAAAATTGTTTAGCCAGATCCTGAATGAGTCCAGACCAATTAAGAATTTTTATCTGTCCTAGTCCTGATAAAATCGATTGCCTATCTGGTCTAGCCAGATTCTGAATCTAGCTGAATTCCTGTCTAGCCTACGACATTTATAACTGTAAAGCCAACTTTTACTATAAAGTAGGTCTTACAAAATTGATCATTTGAAGGGTACCGGTATATTTAAGTCATAAAAGCAGAAGTTTGGAAAATAAATGAGATATGCCAACAACAGTTAACATCATTTTAATAAAGTTTGAAAACTAACATGAAAATCAAAGTGTCAGATAAATCTAACAAGAGGCCCATTATGCCTCTGTACATTGCTCCACTGGCTTTTTAACCATACAAATTTGAAGTGATTGAGGTCCATAAGATAAAGCTAGATGCCAAATTTGGTAGCCCTGGGCCTTATGGTTTCAGACAAGAAGATTTTCAAAGACGATCAAAATTTTTCGGTTTTGTTGCTATGGCAACCAGCTTTTTAATTCTTTCAAGAATTTCTGGAGAAGACAATAGCAAGATCGTTTCTGTGAGGTTTCATCAAATGAATGGGTAGTTTCAGTGAAGAAGTTTGAAAAAAAAGTTAACACACAGACACACATGTACAACGGGCACCAGGCCATGACATAAGCCTGCTGGCCTTGGGCCAGTGGAGAAAAAAATGTCTAAGGTTGTTCATAAAAACTTGTGAAATCAAATGCAGCCACCAAAGTTTCTTTGTATGCTGCTTCAAGTTAAAGCAGAATTAGGGTAAAAGCCTTGTCCTGTTTTAAATTGAGGCAACAGGCATTAGACAATATAACATATAAATATCCCATCACTTCCTGTGGTAGAGTATAAAGAACTAGTGGCCCTTAAGAGCCTGAACTGCTCTACTTGCAGTGTATCTACTTATTTTCTTGCAAACTGTCAAAGTTAAAAAAAAAACAAAACATAAAAACAAATGAAATTTTCATCATGTAAACAAGAAATGGAAATTTTCAACTTGAAATGGCTACTTTTCCGATATTGTTTGTTTCATTTTTTTCTTCAAAACCAATAGGGTTAAAGCTATTGATAAAACAAACTTTGCAAGTACACAGAAATCTGACAGATAATGCATTCTTTATCAAGTAAACAAGAAATAGCTATTTTCAAATTAAAGTGGCTACTTTTCCCTTACTGTTTGTTTGTTTGTTTGTTTTTTTTTCAAAATCAATCAGCTTGAAGCTGTTGATGAGATAAACAAATTGTGCAAGTTTCACGAAAATCCAACCAAAAATGCTGACCAAATCATGTAAATACAAAATGGAAATTTTAAATTTTAACTCATTACCAAACAATAATATTTAATTTATAGACTTGTCCAAATTGAAAGCATTTGCAGACGACAGAATAAAAGTGACTGAAAATTTGAAATTTGTTTTGTGAAGGGTAGAAAACATTGTGGGAAAATGAGAAAATGCTGGTAACCAGCATTTTCTCCTTTTCCCACAATGTTTTCTAAAGGCTTCTTTCTCAGGGGCATCAAAAGTAGGGATTGTGTGGTAATGGGTTAACTGGCTACTTTTCCCATATTGTTAGGACATAAATGTGACAAATGTGCAGGTGAAAAATAAATGGAACAAACTTAAAAAAGATTATCGGAAAGCAGTCTTGAGAACAACAGTACAGGGAATAATCCAACTAAATCCAAGTACGTTGAAGATTTCAACATAATCTATTGAAACAGGGCTTCAACCAAACCTATGGTAGTGTATGACACTGGTAACAAATGGCCACTGACTTCTGACACATACAGCCACTCTGCCTTTTTAGAGTTATCAAAGAAACAGAAAAAATGATCCTCTGCAAAGAAGCACTCAAAAGTCCGAAAATGTTAAAATTATGGAAAAGTTGGACCAGTAAACCAGGACATCATGGCGTTGATTTTTATGAAACTCCTCATCAACCTCTCCTCTCACACTTATTAGAGCTTTCTCTTCACTTGATGTATAGGTGTATAAGCTATAAAAAAAAAAAAAAAAAAAGGGATATATTTAACGACTGTTTTATGCCGCTTCAACATTATTTCAGTCATATCACTGCAGCAGCTGGTATATTCATGTATTTTCTGGGTTTTAGCAGTACTAGGTAAGGGCTTTGAAGTGTCTTGCCCAAGGGCACTCCAATGAAAACTCCAATGAATGCAGTGCAGCTTGAACCCAGAGCCTCCAGCTTATGAGACCCACACTTTACCACTGAGCCCTGCAGGACTCCTCCTGTGCTGTCAGGAAAAGATAGCCTATCCTAGTTCTTTTTCAACCACTAAAATCATTCAAAGCCACTGTATCTTGTGATGACAAACATTTCTGCCAAGGAACAGAATTTTGATTTGGCCTGAGCACTTACTTTCACGGCTCTAGAAAAGCAATGATCTTTCCAGTTCTGCTGAGGCCAAATTAAGTTTCAGTTTACTTGCCAATATAGAAGTCAATATATGATTTCATAAGATTACACAATTATCTCTTTGGAGAAGTGATATAACTCCCATGTTATTACTATTTTTGGTACAGGACAGGTAAGATTCTTTCTGAAGTAGGCAGATGCCAGTATCTGACTTAGTACTGGTTAACTGCCTATTCAGTAGAGTCTAGTTAGGATGAGTGTTGATATACATGTATAACTGAAAATTTGCTAATGTGGCATGAACCCCAATAAGCAATTATCAATCTTATTTCTCCATAATAGGAGTGTAAAGGGTACTGATAAAGCTTATGAAACTTCAAAAAACCTGCCTGCATGGTACTAATCTGACACAAGCTAGAAGACTGGTGTTTGATACCCCAACCTAGCAACATTTTTTTTTTAAACATTTCTCCCAAATCATACATACCACATTCTGGTGAACTGATCATATCAAATAAAGATTGGCTAATTCTTGCCAAGTACATTGTGCCATTTTTGTTCACCTGCACCATAATCCTGAAAGAAGAAACAAGTGCAAATATCATATTGCTGCTCTTCTACAGTACAATAGTGATTTTGAATAGAAATAATTTTAGTTTTTTACTTAAAAAACGTTACGTTCTGCAAAACAATATCGTGGACGATTAAGATTACTCTAACGTTTAAGAATAATTAGTTCAATCAGGTAATTTTACTGGTACAAACAATATAATACAACTTGGGCCGAATCTTCTCACCCTCGGGGCCGAATCTTCTCACCTGCTGGGCCGAATCTTCTCGAAAATCGCTGGAAGGCCCTGGGCCGAATCTTCTTGGGTCCGAATCTTCTGACATCCTCTCCATCAATCATAATGAAAAATATCATCGGCTGAAGCCATCGGTTCGTTTGAAATAACACATATACTCCATTTCGATGCATAACTATTGGCTGGCATATAGGTCTGATCAAATAAATAATATGGAACGAATACGGTTTGTACTTCTACCTTTTCAACATAACTTACATTTCATTTCCTACCCCAGTCGCCATCTTGGAACTAAACCGACCGTGGGTGCGAGCGCGGTCCGGCAATAGCCGAGGTTAAAGGTCAAATGACATCATTATAGTCCTGGCTTTTGATGTTCGATTGAAGCCATTGCTTCTGTAGCCGTGGCTATAGCCCCAAACGAAGTCAGCCACGGTATACAACGGTGGCCAGTTCACTAACCAGTGGGATCGTAGATGTAAATTTACTATCCCAGAAGTAACCAATCAGATAGCTTCTTTGAATGACGTATCGCTGATAGACCCCTTTCCTCTGTTGGCAACCTTATTCTGTCTTTGTGAGAAGTAAAAGTTCAACGAAATAAATTCCTTTGAATCATCAAGTGTTTAAACAAAAATTTCTCTTTCAAAGAAATATTTTTCTTTTATCAAAGTACTTTATGATTAATGACTAGGTTATTGTTACGCATCGGCGTGGCCGAGTTTTGATTCCGGAGACTCGTGAAAAGAAAAAGGTAAATCTGTTGAAATCACAATAGATGTGTCATTTCGAAGTAGTTCTGGTCAGTATGATGTACCGATGTATAGCCAGGGTGATCACTTCTTTCCATATATACGAGTATGATCGGCTTTTACTACGTCAAAAATGACAATAACATGATCTGTAACCGTTTTAATAAGCAAAGAATTTTAACTTCTTCTTTTGGTCGTCACGTTGCTTAACGTTCAGCAATTATTCATAAATATTTAACCCTTTACCACTCACTTGAAACGACTCTGAAAATCAAGCTTTTAAAAATATAGAGAGGAGAGGGGAAATTACAATCGGAAACCGGCATTTTTTTTTTTTTCATTTTACAACATTGTTCTGCCCTATCAAGAACAAATTTCGTCGCTAATTGGGGCCACCCTGAGTTTGTCATCTGTATGAATCAGTGCTTTCAATTTCAACTTAGTCTGAAATTTCTTTGTCAGGTAAAGAATAAACCCTTATCGCAATGAATTGTTATCATAATCACTTACCTCTGTCATTATTAGAACTGAAATCTTTACCTTATATATTCCCATTTATTTTCCTCGAAAGAATTTCCTTCAACTATACACTTTTTCCAAAATTGAATAACACAATGATAAAATTATCTTGACTGGGAGATTCCCACTGTCCTAGAGTGCATCGGACGTGTTCGTGATTTTCTAAGAACACGGACCAAGGGCCTGTATCTGTGTAACTGTACACGATATATTTTTGTCGAACAAAGGAATAGGGTGTATCTCAATATTGACGAGTTGGCAATCATTTTGCTTTCATGTTTGCCGAAAAGCTGAACGTACATTCTAGTTACGCAGGATTAATGAAAGACTAGCGTTAATGTCAATGAACCCTTAAATCGTTTATTACGCCTGTCTCTTTTGAAGACAAGGCAGACGATACTATAGTCTGCACAGAATATGCAATCTTATGTCGGATTAAACTCTATATTGTAATAACCCGACCAAAACAGCCCAGGGTGAGTTTGCAATAATTAAGCATTTTTCCCCGAGATGTAAAATGCCATTTTCATCCGTCCAGCGCTCTAGTATAAGGGTTAACAGAGTCATAGATTACAAGAATCGTATAAACGAAGAACACCTTTCTACGTTCCTTATACGACCTAAGAAGTCAACCGTCAAATGATGTTGGTTGGTTATCCTTGATAGGATGGTAAACATTGCGCAAAACGGAGAAAATGTTCATTGCCAGTATTTTCTCATGTACCTGCATGCTTTTAAAATACCCTTCCGTTTCTAAAAAGCCCCATTCTTTAAGGTCATTAAAACTCAGCACATGTATTGTAATCTAAATGTTAAATCTCCGTTTTGAACATTGAAAGTCGTTTGTTTTGAAAGTCTTTTTCAGTCTTGATAAAGTATATTTCAAATAAAATGGTAAACAAATTTTTAAAAAAAGCCTTTTAACTGAATGACACTGAAATTTTGACAGCCTCAAGGGAAAACAAGTTTCAAAATACTGTTGGAAAAGGAAAAAAACGCTAGTCACCAGTATTTTCTCTTTTTACCACTATGTTTTGTACTTTTTCCCAGCCAAACGGCACATTTTCAGCTGCTCTTAACTTATTATCTGCTAATTGCTTTAATGTAGACGGCCCTAATTTTTTGTTATTTTCTGAAGGGTTTTGTAAAGGGTTACTAAGATGGAAAACATTGTGGGAAAGTCAAACAAAAGGTTGATTATCATTATTTGCTACTTTTCCTACAATGCTTTGAAAAGCCTCTTCTTCAACATTGTTGAAAGTCAGTATTGTGATCTAAAAGGCTGAATCTCAGTTTCTATACTCTAAAATGTACCTTTCAAAAACTCTTTGCTCTCTCAATAAAATTATCCATAGAATAAAATGGTAAAGACTTTCAAGAAATTAATCATCTCATTACAGAGTTACAGTTTTAGATCTATCAAAATTGATGGCATTTTCAAGCAAAAACTATTCTTTAATCCTTTACCATACCCTATCAAGTACAGTTTTAACAACCCTGAGAAAGAGGCCATTTAAAAACTTAATTTTGAAAAGAAGAAACTTTCTTGACTCTTCACACGAAGAAAAAAATTCAGACTTTCCAAAATTGAATGCATTTTCAGGTAGCAACTTTTTGATCTGGCACCATTGATGGAACCTGTATGAAATAGGATGGAAGACATTTTAGGAAAAGGAAAAAATGTCAATTAGCACCGACCCGTATTCTCCTTTTCAGACCCAAAGTTCTCAAGCCTTCTTCCTATACCTTTTAAACTCATTATTGGGGTAATAGAGGGTTAGATCTAAGTTTCTATACAACGTAAAAACATATACGGGTAACAGCAAATTAAAACTCTTTGCTATCACATAAAACTTTTCCTTAAAATGAAATGGAAAGGAGGTTCAGAAAAGTCCATTCGTTTTAATTTTTTTCAACATATTTTCACAAGCTTTCTTCAAGTTTGTTAAAACTCAGGATGGTAAACTGGTCTTCATTGCACAGTAACATTGCACAACTCTATAGACTTTGCTGTATCAGGAGAGGCGATTTAAGTACAGGAAAATGTATTTCAATATGTTATGCCTATATTCTAAACTCGCCTTCCAACAGTACTTTCAGTACTTTGATATATATATATATATATATATATATATATATATATATATATATATATATATATATATATATATATATATATGTGTGTGTGTGTGTGTGTGTGTGTGTGTGTGTGTGTGTGTGTGTGCATTGTATTTTGTCTAAAAGAACCACTGAATATTTCAGCTGTTTACCATAATTGTTCAACTCTTAACCACGCAATCGAGAGTTGTAATGACCCTGATGGCGAGATTTTTTTAAAACGATGAGGTAAAAGGAGAAAATGCTGCTTACCAAGGATTTATCAAAGAAAAACTCCTAACTTACACACGCCAGAAATAAACGTCTGCAAAGTATGCTTTCATTTTGAACAAGTCTAAGATTTTGTTTTAGTAAAAAGTTCAGTATGTTTCATTAATTCAGCCACGGGATCACCGAGTGAAATTAATTTTCAAGCTAACAGTAGAACCAGTTATTCTGCTATATAAAAGTTAAAAGTTGGGGAAAATATAACCTCCTTATCGGATAGTGTAGATCCAAGATCAGACTGCACGTTCTGTGCAGTCTGATCTTGATCTACACTGTCCGCAAAAGGTCCTTGCGTCTAGCTTAGAAGGCTAATTTTCAAACTAACAGTAAAAACAATTCTTCTGCTATATCAAAGTTAATTTTGGGAGAAATATAACCTTGTTATCGGACAGTGTTGATCCGAGATCAGACTGCACGTTCTGTGCGGTCTGATCTTGATCTACACTGTCCGAAAAAGGTCTTTGTGTCTAGTTTAGAAAGCTAAGACTTAACCCTTATCCTGATAACCAACTAAAATGAAATTTTAATTTGATTGTAAAAACCTTAATTTTGCTATTTCAAAGTTATAAATATTTCCTTATCGGACAGAGTAGATCCAAGATCAGACTGCACGTACTGTGCAGTCTGATCTTGATCTGCACTGTCCGCATAAGGTGTATACGTCGCACTTTCCAAGCAAAGAGTTAAAAGTGAAAGTAGGACACGCGTTTTATCTCCGCATATAAAATACAGCTTTCAAGTGACTTGATGGTAAATAAAGGCCAGTTTGATAAAGTGCTAGTTTACGTGTTATTTTTTTTTTTCAACTAGTAGATCTAGATCTATGCCAGTGAATTTATACTGTGAACTCGCATCCTTTTTTCATAATATTAAAATTGGTTTTCGGAATTTTAACTCTAAGGCTGTTAGCGCGAACAGTGTAGAGCCAAGTTCAGACTGCAGAGAATACACGTTCTGTGCAGTCTGATCTTGGATCTACACTGCTCGATAAGGAGATATATTTTCCCCAAAACTACCTCGAAAATAGCAAAATTTAGGTGTTTATATAATCGGTTTGAGAATTTCATTGCACTTAATTAGCTGGACGAATTTGGACATTACATAGGGAGAATAGCGTGGAAAAAAAGCAGATATAATGTTATAAAAGGGTTTTAACTACCATCACGACGACAGGTCAGTGATCCATTTTTTCCCATGTGAAAATCGACAACAGATTGTGTATTTGTGTGTAGGCTGCAAGTATTGGCGTTTCCACGTTGTTGATCTGCTGTGAGGCTGGTCATTTTTCAGTTGTGGCAGTTGTTTGTGTCACAGGAAGTGACATCATAATTGTGATGTCATAACGTAACGTCATTTGGCCTAATTTTTGTCTTGCTTATATGTTAGGCAATATATATGCAAAGTTTCAATATAATTTGACAATATTTGAGATATGACAACAGTCTCACTCGTTCATGTATTGGCGTTTAACGTCGTGTTAAAAGCTAAGGATAAATGCTATGACGGTCAGTGCACCTACGCATGTGTTTCTTCTAGGCTTTCTCAAACGCGTACTGACGCAGCCTTCTTTTTTAAGCCACTAACTACTTTTCTCACATGCATTAGAGGTGAGAAGCGAAAAAAAAAAAAGTCAGAAAAAAGAAATGTCTTATTCAGATATCGAACCTGCAACCATTAGGTCAAGAGTCAGATGCGGTAATCAATGGACTACTCTGCCGAGCATCGACTACAGAAGCAGGAAAAAGTGTGTATAGAGCCACACAGCCTCGAGTTTTAGCCAACTTGAGTAAGAGGCCTTTTGAAAACATTGTGGGAAAAGGAAAAATTGCTGGTTACACAAACATTTTCTCCTTTTCCCACAATGTTTCAACCTTAGGAAAAACAAAAATCATCACTTGAGCTACATTTATTTTCTCGTCTGAACATGCTTTCAATTCGGTTGAGTGCAAAACTTTGTCGTTTGGTAGAGATTCAAGAAAATATCGTGGCAAATACAGAAGTTGCTCTTCGTGGGTAGTTGTTTTCAAATATCAACTATAACTTGACGACAATAGTGTAGTATACAGTCATGTATGTAATTAGATAAGGAAGAAATAATCATTAGTCTTGTGACTGGTTCACGTTTTAACCCTCTACAATTCGAGAAAATTTGTAGACTGGTCCACTTTTAAAGCCTTTGCGGATGACGAATTGAATATTGTTAAAATTGTGTTATTTATTTTTAATAGAGTAGCAACATCGTGAGAAGAGGGGTTTGCCAGAACGTTCTCCTTTTCCAACAATGTTTTCGGAGAAAAATCTCCTCCCATAAAACTCGGACATGTTTTGTAAAGAGTTAATCCTTTCCCACACAATGTTGACTTATGATGATCGACCTTTAGAAAAAAAAAACCTATTGAAAACATCGTGGGAAAAGGAGAAAATGCTGGTTACCAGCATTTTCTCCTTTTCCCACAATGTTTTCTACCCTATCAAAGAAAATTTAGACCGTTTGAGCCACACTGGAATTACCGTCTGCAAATGCTTTTAATTTGGACAAGGCTAACATTTTGTCGTCTGGTAAAGGGTTAAAACTTGAAATACGTGTACTATATCGATGACATAGCGACAGCTTTTTCTGGGGGGGGGGGGGGGGGGGGGGGGGGGGGAAAGGGAGTGAACTCTTTTGTTGTAGACCGAGGAGATATGAAATTAGATTTACAACTATACCGATTACAAATACGCCTTTATCTTAATTTTGATTGATTGATTGGCGTTTTACCATTGACCACACAATGACGACTTATAACGAAACTGGGAAACAAGCCTTTTGAAAACATTGTTGGGATTCCGAAAGGAGAAAATGCTGGTAACCTATCAAAGAAAGTTGCATCATTTGAGCAACTATGAAATTGTCGTCTGCAAATGCTTTCAATTGGGATAAATCTAACTGAAATAATTATGAAAACCGCCTTATACCCCAGACGATCTATCTCTCTCTCTCTCTCTCTCTCTCAAGCCTATTTCATAGTGTTTTGATAGTTTGCTACAAGAGATAAAATAAGTCGTCTGCATAATAATTGAATACGTGACTATGATGTTTACGACTTAACAATGTTTAGAGATAAAGTGACCCACGAGGAACGAGTTTTTTCACCCTTAGAGCAAACACCTTTTGCAGACGGTGTAGGTCAACCTCAGACAGCACAGAACGTGCAGTCTGATCTTTGATCTACTCTGTCCGATGATGACGTTTTCCTTAAATACATTCGAAATAGCAAAAGTTGCGTTTCTACTATATGCTTAAAAGTTTCATTTTACCATTTTACTTATCTAATAGAATTAGGGTAAAGGGTTAAACGGTAAATCGTAGGTTAACTTCAAAAAAGTCGAAACTACAGCTTGTTTCAAGCTGTAGTTACGAGGTTTTTGAAGTAAACCGACGAAATAATCTAAAAATACTTTAACCTTATAAATAGACGAACGATTTTTTTTTCGAAAAATTGTTTGGGTTTGAAAGACATGTCAAGGTGGACTATCAAGATTTTTTTGCTCTAAAGAATAAACAGTGCTGGAAAAAACAAACAATCAGTGCCATGTAAAAGTGATGAAGTTGGACTCTTTATGGAATTTATTTGTGTTTAAAAAAAGACAGATTTCGGAAATGGAGTGAAGGGTGACACGATATGGTTTCATGTATATTTCACTGATAAAAATAGCTCACGTCGGATCGTGAAAGCTTGGATACTGGACTGAATTGTTTATATATTACGTATAGTTATTTCAACGTTAGTTACATTATTTTCTGAAATTCTTATACAAAACGGAAAAAAAAAGGAGAATAAATTGTGAAGTGTGACTTTTAGCCATGTTGTCCCCTACGAAGGAAAAGGGGCCAATATTTGGGAACAAACAGCTGTCCAAAATACAGAACATTTTAAGTCATCGGCAACGATCGAGATCCTGGAGCCACAGGGAAAAACCCGATAAGATAGGTAAGTGCGTGGTTTATGTTTACATATTGAATCTGAGCTGTTGTCTGTGAAAAGGGGGCTTGATGCATTTACGAAAAGTATCGGCTCAGGTCAGCCTGCGCAGTCCGCGCAGGCTGACCTAGGCCGAAACTTTTCGCTAGTGGTCAACTATGGCCCAGTTCAAACTCATGATTAAGTTGACTGTTTAAGCATTGTGGCTTTTAATGAAGCAAAAGTATGTGATTGCCATGGTCAGTTTTCGGTTTGGTCAAAGCCCAGTCTACCTCATGATTAAGTTGATTGTTTAAAAAATTGAGGCTATAATTGATGCTAAAGAATGCGCATGCTTGCTTTGGGATCATGCATTGCAGACATGCATTGCAGACATGCATTAAGCCCCCTTTTAGCTTTGATGTTCTGTTTACTTGCACGGTGCCTTTAATGATATAAATTGGTTATA
The DNA here is from genome assembly GCA_943736015.1 of Tridacna crocea. Taxonomy (NCBI): domain Eukaryota; kingdom Metazoa; phylum Mollusca; class Bivalvia; order Cardiida; family Cardiidae; genus Tridacna; species Tridacna crocea. Next base: position 43,257,471 of record OX031064.1, on the reverse strand, counting down.
TTGATGGTGAGGTTTAAGATCAGATAACATAATGTGCAGTCTGATACAGGACGTGCATCTTGAAGTTTGATTTCCATTGTACGATTTTCACCCACTGTTCTGCTAAATAGATGAAAGGAAACATTTAACCCATTGCCACACATTCCCTACTTTTGATAACCCTGAGAAAGAAGCCTTTAGAAAACATTGTGGGAAAAGGAGAAAATGCTGGAAACCAGCATTTTCTCTATTTCCCACAGTGTTTTCTACCCTTCACAAAACAAATTTCAATTATTCAGTCACTTTTATTTTGTCGTCTGCAAATGCTTTCGATTTGGACAGTTGTAAAACTTTGTCGTTTGGTAATGAGTTAGAACTGATAGTATAAAAGCCCACATTTTGCTCGATCCATTTTATTTGGGAGGGGGGGATCTCCTGATCGGACAGTGTACAACCAAGATTAGACTTAATGCTCTGTGCAGTCTGATCTTGATCTACGCTGTCCGCTTAAAGTCATCGAGTTGCGCTTAGCAGCCAAGCCTAAGGGTTTAGAAAAAATACGGCCAAAATGGACTCGTGCGAAACCTTGGTCAGTGACCCTTTCGTTTGTTTATCTTGATGTTAAGATAACTTTAATGTAAATCCGCTTTTGAAACTGCTTCCCTTAATGATGAATGTTAAACTGTTTGTTTGCTGTTTAAGGTAGTGGACCTGTGATAGAAAACAGCTATTTCCACTATGATATTATCCTACAAATTTTGCCATTATTAAAAATGAGTTTTATTGTACTACTTTAACCGAGCCACTTTTTCCTGTTTTTCTTTTTTAGAATTATCATTTATAAATCTAAATCCACTATATTGTCATTACGAAGGGAGATAATAATTACCTCCCTTTTCTATGTAATCAGACGGTTGCTGTACAAAATCGATTTTAGTGATCTATAATTAGACGGCGACTGGCTATCATGCAGCGGGGAGATGCATAAAACCCCCTTTTTGTCAGAGCATGGCTCATGTAGGTGAAATCAATAAGGGTCATTCCTGTCAATTAAGTTATCTCCCTTGCCAGATAAAAAAACTGAAGGTAACCAAATCAGACGATGGTCTTTTCACCTGTATTCCTTTGTTTCATTCCTTGGTTCCTTTGGGGGATGTTGCGATAACAATGATTTATGATGTATGTTTAAGGTCCAAATGTAATTCAAATCAAATTCTGTTCTTAATCACCGGAAACTCCATGTATATATCGTTTTGTAAAAGAATCTGACGAGATTTACTTGAAATATTGTCTCGGGAAAAGAGCTGTCCAGTGCAAGAAAATCAAGGATAAAATCCAAGTAATTCCCTTATCAGGCATTATCTCCCGCTAGGTGGCATTCTACAATTACTCGTCTATCTCATTTAGGCACCCTGGGTACACAGGACTGGGCCACATTTCTACGCGACAACCGTTAATTTGAATTTCAAACTAAAATAAACGTATACTCAATAAAACGCTACCTAGTGCAATTCACTCAGCTATGATCAGCAGTTTAGAGAAATCTGGAGCAAAAACATGCCTGGTTTTTCCTCAAACGTATTGATAAAAGCCATGTTCTCCATTGTTACTTTATAGCGCGTCTTACTACAATCCCCCAAATATTGGGGGTGGGGGGATGGGGTGTGATGCGTCATAGCAGACAGGTCAAATCCATTATCTCCCGCTAGATGGCATTCTATAAATACTCATCTATCTAATATGGGCATCCTGGGTACAGAACCGAACCACTTTCCTACGCGACAACCGTTACTTTGAATTCAAAACTAAAATAAAGATTTAGTCAATAAAACGCTACCTCGTGCAATTCACTCAGCTATGATCAGCAGTTTAGCGAAATCTGGAGCTAAAACAGGTCTCATTTCTCCTCAAACGTATTGATAAAAGCTATTTTCTACATTGCTATTTTATATAGCGTAATATTAGTCAGCCCGCTTTCGGGGCTGGTGATGCGTCATATAAGATAGGTCGAATCTTCGAAGAATATGACATGCGCAGACAACGAGGTCGAATCTTCGAGGAATATGACATGCGCAGACAACGTGCAGCGGGGAGATACATTAAACCCCCTTTTACCAGAGCATAGCTCGTGTAATTGATATCAAATGTTGAAATACTAAACTTACAGGCGATGTTGTGCAAAGGTTTGGTGTTGTATTGCTCACATCCTCTGTATGGGAGGGGTGTGTTATTTCATACAATGGATATTGAAATAATTCTCTCTTTATCCTTTAGCCTCTAACAGCTGATTATTGTTTCGACGATTGTGTCCAGTGGCTTGGAAAGAAAATCGTACGGAGTACTGGTAAAAGATTCCAGGAAACTATGAATAGGTGCACTGGTCGCCGCGATATAACTGAAATAATGTTGAAAATGGCGATAAACACCAAACAATCAATCGATCAGTCTGTTAAGCCATTATCACAGGTTTTAACGACCCTGTAAAAGAAGAGTTTTGAAAAATCGTGAAAATGCATTTTATCCTGTTTCCGCAATGTTATCTATCCGATCCAAAACTAAAATCATCAATCCAGTTACGTTTAATTTTTCGTCTACAAATCCTTTCAATTTAGACCAGTCTGACTTTTTTTGTCGTCTGGGAAAGAGTTAAAGGATTATTTAAGTATGGCTGTTACGCGATAAACCTTTTATCATCAGTCTATATCTTTGTTTGCGTTTAGCAGTACAGGTTTCAAATCAAGTACTGTATTGAGATAATGTACCGAAAACAGAATCAAGATGTCGCGTTTACATCTACATTGCACACTTACCTACTTATCCATTGCGTATTTCTCAATTTATGAATTTTACTTTAGTATGGAAATTTGATACAAATTAAATATAAACAACAATTACTAACCCAACCCATGCATGCATGTATTTCTATAACGAGATTTTCCGATGATAAAACATTAGCGTTTATATTGGTACAATATTGGGTTCAATCCTAACTGTTTACAATTTGGCCCTGATATTATATATACGACATTGACACCTGTGGTTTATATATGATAGGCCGTATTGTGTACATGAAATGTTTAGAATAACGATGTTACGGAATCTAATACCAGCCAATTTTTAATGCATTTTTAACGACATAGCGATAATAATCATTGCGGAGGGTATTTCTGTGTAGCTCAATTTGCCGGTGTAATGCAGAGAAATGACCCCCATTACAAAATGACCCACGGGTCATTTCTCGACGTAGAGAAATGACCCATGGGTCATTTCTCGACGTAGAATAATGACCATAGGTCATATCTCTACGTCGAGAAATGACCCGAGTGTCATTTCTCTACGTCGAGAAATGACCGGGGTTCATTTTGTAATTGGGGTCATTTCTCTGCATTACACCGGCTTTTGACCTCTTTGTTACTCATAACAAGTGAATGAAAAAAAATGTGATTGTTCAAAGATGTAATCCAAGTTCAAATGGAAACGACCGTAATAAGGTCGAGGCAGTCGTCACGGCTCGGCCGATTCCTTACGTATAGGCCTACATCTTTTCCCATAACCCGAGGTATGCCGAATGACGGACGATGTTAGATGTAGGTACGGCATCGACCGTGTTGTGACGATTGATCTATCTAAAATGGGCATGCTGGGTACAGAAGCGGACAAATTTTCCTAAACAGCAACCATTACTTTGAAATTCAAAATTAAATAAACATTTACCCAATGAAACCCTACTTGGTGCGATTCATTCAGCGGTGGTCGGCTAACATGTAACCTATGTATTGTCCATTTATTAAAACACGGCCCCTACATGCTTGGGTTATAGGTTTATACAGCTTCGATATAAGCCCTTCTTTTCCTAAGTATTCGGGGGATGGGTGATGCGTCATAGCAAACAGGTAGACTGATCTTCGAAGAATATGACATGCGCATACAACGGGAACTTTGTTACACGATGATACGCATTTTTCACAGTATTGTAGGCCTATAAGTATACAATAACTAAGCTATTCATCTGTTTTGTGATTTACTTTATTGATGACTTTATACGACACTGATACCTGGAGATCAGTCATGCTTGCAAATTTTTTTTTTTTTGGCAACCATCAATGCTTTAACTTTTTAACCCTTTACCACACAATGCCGGAGTGACCAAATTTGGCTCGCGAAGAATGCAGATATATATACGTGATGGGTCACATTTATCTGTCATTGACTAACATTTAGACTGATCATACAATAACAAATGGCCATCTTCATGGTAATTTCCGTGCTTTTTAAATGTATGATTTGAATTTACACACTTTGTTTACTTTTGTCCGCTGCTGGGCCTTTAAGATACATCAGTCAGATAACAACTATATAGGTCAACTTTTATCTCAGGTGCGCCTTTTATTTAGATGATGCGATTTGTCGTTGAAAATATTGTGGGAAAAGGAGAAAACGCTGGTAACCGGACACTAATGCATTTCTGAAAAAGAAGATGCTGAATTCCTGGATTTGTTCTCCTTTTCCAGTAATGTTTTAAAATTCTCTCGGCCTAAATGCCATAGGTCCACGGATTTGTTTCTTGTATACACGCGGTTGAATTAGGCAGCATGTCAGGGTAATTTTAGCTGAGCTCTAGCAATGAAATGGGGGGGTGGGGGTAAAATGAACTTCTATTACGGATGCAATATATCAAGGAAGTAATCTTCTATAAAAATCCGACTCGTTTAGCAGCTGACTGAATCATGAGGCAGACTGGCTTGTTGTTATGCAAAAAATTGACATATAGTTATAGATCCAGGTTAGAATTTTAAACACATCTAAATCGGAAGCATTTGCAGACGACAGATCAAAAGTGCCTGACACGATGAACTTTGTCTGTATAAGGGCAGAAAATATTGTGGGAAAAGGAGAAAATGCTGATAACCAGCATTTTCTTCTTTTCCCGAATTGTTTTCTATGAGCGTCTTTCACTCTGGGAATTTGGCTAAGTGGCTGGAGTAATAACTCATGGAAGACTTAAATAGGTTAACTGTCGCCTTGCGTATCAGGAAAATTCCCCCCCCCCCCCCCAGACAACTGCCCCCTGGACAACTCCTCCCTGCCAATTCCCTCCGGGACAATTGCCACCCAAGACAAGAACCCTCTGAGACAATTACCCCCTGGACAATTACCTCCCAAAGGCAAATTGCCCCCAGACAATAGCCTCCCAAGACAATTCCCCTTGGACAATTCCCCCCCTCCCCCGACAACACCCCCCCGACAACGCCCCCCTTGCCAATTTCCCCCCGGACAATTGCCCCCCCCCCCCCCCCCCCGGACAATTCCCCTCCATCTAACTCGCAATTTCTTCTGCTTTTGTTTTGGGACGAGGTCATTGTCGGCTTTCAGCGTCAGACGCTGAGTTAACTTCTAAGGCCGAGGTCAACTGGAACTAGACTAGATTTTTAGATTTTTTTGTGATGGTATGAACATCCTGGTGGGGGCAATTGTCCAGGGGGTAATTGTCTGGGGGCAGTTGTCCGGGGGGCAATTGTCCTGGGGGCAATTGTCCTAGGAGGGTAATTTCCTGGGGGGTAATTGTTTGGGGGGCAATCATCCAGGGGGTAGTTGTCCAGGGGGTAATTGTCCGGGCGGCAGTTGTCTAGAGGATAATGGTCCAGGGGGTAATTGTCTCGGGGGGCTTTTGTCTGGGGGGGGGCAATTGTCCAGGGGGGAGTTGTCCGGGGGCATTTGTCTGGGGGGGGGGGAATTGTCCTAGACTCGTCGCCTTGATATGACTGGAAAAAGTTCCTGACAAATGGATGTGTCTGGCCGCCAGTTTGCTTTTAGCCCTCGTTTTATTTATAACACAAGGTCCTCCATTTTAGCTCACCTGAGCACGAAGGGCTTAAGGTGAATTTTTATGATAGTGCTGTGTCCGTCGTGCGGTCGTCAATATTTACCTTGTGTGCACTCTAGAGGCCACCTTTTTCAGCTTGGGTCTGTATTCACCTACTATTCTTAAGAAAGTTCGTTGTCTTAATTTTCAATATTTTCTGACTGTGAAAGTAACAGAACCTCTGATTGGCTAAACCATTTGGTTTAGCCAATCAGAAGTTCTGCTACTTTCACATTGACAAAATTCTGAAGAATAAGACTAAGAAGGTTCTTAAAGGTGGGTTTTTAGAATTTTCACATCACACCAGATTAAAAAATATATATATCATTAAAATCTATATGAAAAAGCAATACAAATCATCAATAATTAAGAATCATAAAATTTCAAAAAAAAAAAAAAATTTTGATGGTATTCCTTTAAAAGGCTACGTAGCCTCTTAAGCTATTTTTAGATTTCGCGCCAAAAATCAATAAAGCATGTCAAGTGACTGGCACGTGACTAATTATGCATAAATTCCATTACATAACAAACATGTAACAATTATTTTCCATAATGTCTTCTTCGGACAGATGTTTGAAACTTCGTCTGTGTTTTCCTGTATTTATATGAGAGAATTGATAATCTAAAAACAGCATGTGTCTTCCGTGGTGTCAACCTGGTCCGTAATAAATCTCTAATTTCTCGTATTATCGGATGGTTTTCGACTACTGGGGTTTTATTATTGCAAATTAAAAGGCTATGGGAGTATAAGGATGATTTTTTTGGCATTTTTGTAAAATTTCCGTCCCAAAATCTGAAGGGCCACCTTTAAGAATGGCTGGTGAATACAGACCCTGATCTTCATAAAACTTAATCAGATTGTCTGTCTTTATAACATCTCGGCCAAATTCGAAATTGTGTGTAAAATCCAGAGACCACATTTTCAGCCCAACTGTCGTGAAACTTGGTTAAAATGTTTTCCTGTTTAATATCTTGGACATTCGAAATTTGGTCACTCCGGTGAAAAAGCCAGTCAGTGGGCTAAATCTTAGGGAAAAAAAAAAACTTTGTATGCACTCTAGGGGTCATATTTTAGGTCTTGAAACTTGGTGAGAACGTTCGTATCGATAATATCTCGGTTAAGTTTGAAATTGGGTTATGTCAGGTGAAAAAGTAGGTCATAGGGTTAAATCCTAGAAAAACCTTGTGTGCGCTCAAGAGGCTATATTTTCAGTCAGGTAATCATCGAATCTGGTCAGAATGTTTGTTTTGGTGATATCTTGGACAAGCTTGAAATCTTTTAGCCTCATGCAAATGAATTAGGCCAGAAAGCTTGTCTTTGTGGAATTTCTGATTAGTTTGAAATTGGGTCACAAAAAATGAATAAGTCACTGAGTCAAATCTTACAAAAGAAAATGTTCTGTGCAATCTAGAGGACACATTTTCAGTCTGATACTCATGAAACTTTAATAAAATGTTCGGCTGGATAATATCTCTGGTGGGTTCAAAAGCAGGTCAAGTGAATCAAAAAGTAGGTCACTCGCATGCATGATTTTTACATCATTGAAAGCAGGATCTTTTCAGCTTTATCAGGCATAGATTACTTTACTCAGGTGAGCGAGTTCGGGTCAATGACCCTCTTGGTTAGAAAAATCGTTTTCTTCTATTTCGAACATATAACTTTTTTGACCCTTATCCTGCAAAATGAAATTTTTTGACGATTACACAAAAAATATTTTGCTAAATGTAATGGCGCAGGGCTGGGCTTATATGACCAATACTGCCGATAAAACAGAGTTTAGAACAAGATCAGACCGCACGTATGTGCAGGCTGATCTTGCTTTACACTCCGCACAAAAGTCATCCATGGTCGCGAACGACATGATAAGGGTTAGACTTATTCACATTTTAACCAATCGCGTGGATCTATTTATTCATTCGATAATGTCAGAACCAGGAAGGAACGATATATTTTAGGTCAATAACCATCATCCGACTTTTAAGGACCCCCGGGAGGAAAACCTTTCGAAAACATTGTGGGAAAAGGAAAAAAATGCTGGTTACCACAATTTTCTCCTATGCTCCGAATGTTTCTTCCTTATCGAAGCGAACTTGCAATATTAAAGCCACATTTAAATTGTCTCCTGCAAATGCTTTCAACTTGGACCAGTCTACATTTTTGTCGCGATGTAAAGAGTTGAATATAGGCTTATGGCTCAAAATACTGGTTTACTATCCGAGGTTAAAAAAAAGACGAATGTGAGAGAATGAGAAAGTGCTGGTTTCCCGAGTTTTGTCCTTTTCCAAGAATGTTATCAAGTTCTTCACTCGCCAGGTTCGTTATTGCAGTAGTCTAGATTGTTACGAAAACTCAAAAGGGTTTACCAAGCAAACTGGAAATGGAATCTGCCTATGTCAGACTGAGCGAATGGTTAGGCGACAATTAAAGGAAGGCATGCATTGATAGTTGATGATTCCACTAGTTCCGTACAAGTTTTACAGTCCGATAATGCGTCTACAAAGCTGAAGTATGGTGGGGGGGGGGGCGGTCTTGTAAAGAAAAGACACGAAACAAAACCCCACACCCTTTAAAGAGGAAAGTCCGGGAATATGTCTTAAGTTTTGACATAAAATAAAAGTCCACCGGATGCCACCAAATGGCATAATTTCAAGGACACATCAACCCGTTCCCGCCGTACTCTCCCTCAGCTCGTGCTTTTGGCACTTTGCAATGGGACTGCCAACGGGTCTAGTCTTAACGTAATTTCCGGCTACAAATACTGCCTGGTAAGGATGGGGATAGAGAGAAATGTCTAAAACTTAAAAAAAAAAGTGTTAAAACTAGATCTACCATAGAAAAGAAAACTTGAAGCTCCACTTAGAAGATTGAACATTCTCTGGTCAAAGATATGAAGAATCTTTTAGATTCTAGATCTATCTTTAGAATCACTTTAACCCTTTACCAAACAATCCCTACTTTTGAAGACTCCGAGAAAGAAGCCTTTAGAAAACACTGTGGGAAAAGGAGAAAATGTGGTAGCCAGCATTTTCTTCTTTTCCCACAATCATGCACAATGTTTTTTACCCTTTACAAAACAAATTTCAAAATTTCAGTCACTTTTATATGGTCGTCTGCAAATGCTTTCGATTTGGACAAACCTGAAATTTTGTCTACTTAGAGTTTAGTAGGTCTATCTATAGATTCTGTTCATGAGATGCTCTATGTTGTCATTTATTACGAATATTCTAACAACCTTCTGGGAGAGGGAGATGCCTTTTAAAAAAGCTGTAGTAAAAGGAGAAAACCCGGGTAACCAACAATTTCGCTTTTCTCACATTTTTTCACTACCACATCAAAGATATTATTTGAGCTAAATGTATTTTTCATCTGCAGGTGCTTTCAATTTAGTTGAGTACAAATTAGATCTATCTAAATTTTGTCGTTCGGTTTTTAGTGTACACAATCCTTTCAAATGTTACCCGCTTTCAAAGAAGGTCCGTGTCCCACCCGTGGGAATATTTACTCTTCTGTGGTTTATGTGTTTACTGTATGCAGTTAATAGTTTTTGTAAACATTGTGGAAAAGGGGGCAATAATTGTTTTAGCAAAAGAACCTTTTCTCTCTTTTGATATTGGGCCTACTTAACGATTTTTTGAAAGAATATACTGCCCTGTAAATAGATCAGATGCGCTAAAATAAAGTGAAACAGAGTGTGCATATGCAGCTTTAGTTTTTGGTCCCACGCTTATAATTGTTCAAGTTACATATAAGCCGGATAAAAGTTCTTGTCTGACGTCACTGCTCCATAAACGGCCTCTAGTGCGCCATTTTGAAAAATGTTATTCCCGTTAGAACGGGAAAACAATCTGTATTAATCTCAAATATATGAGCATGCTATGTGCCTGTCTTGTAGATAGGAACTGAGTCAAATCAAAATAACGTTGTCTCGTAGAAGAATTTCTTTCACGATATGGCGGGTACGTGCTTCAAGAACTTTTTTCCTTAGTACTGCCAAATCTAATTAAAAAATTTTGTTAAAACTGTGTCATAGACGGATTTTTATATACATGTCCGTTATTTTTCGTTTCTTATACTTTCAGGAAACGGGGGAGAGATACAGTGGTGTTTTTCTCAAGTGAAGGGAACCATCGAGGAGGATATTACCGAAGGTATTTCCAGTATATGTTTGTGCAAAATTGATAACGGAAGTTAAGTGGGAAGGGTTCATTATAAATTTCCAAACGCTACACTAGTAGTAATTTGTAAGATTTTCGAAGTCATCCTAGCCACAATCTTGCGTTGAAGGTAAACTAACTGTAGCAATGTCTGGTATCAAAATTAGACAAAAGCTGTCAGTTTATGGACACGAAAATTTCTTTTTCTCTGCGTTAACACATTAAAAAATGTCGGACATCCCTCTGGGTTTTGTTCTATATATGTATCCACTCTGAGCAGATAAGGTGTTCATGACATCTCACATTTTCTGTTGTGTTGGGTTTGTCATGGTACAATAAAGCTGCATGGCACCAAAGAAAAGTCATGTCCATATTCAGGAAAGGGAATCAACTTTGATTGTCTCTGACAACATTTAACCCTTTCCCAAACAATTACTGGTTTTTTACGGGTCTGGAATAGTAGCCTTTTGAAAACATCATTGGAAAAGGAGAAAATGCTGGTAACCAGCATTTTCTCCTTTTTCCACAATGTTTTCTACCCTATCATAGACAGAAATAATCTTTTCAGCAAGAATTGAATTGTCATCTGCAAATGCTTTCAGTTGAGTCTAGTCCAAAAGTTTGTTGTTTGGACTAGACCAAAAAGGTTTAACTCTTTACCAAACAACAAAATTTTAGACAGGTTCAAATTGAAAACACTTGAAGCAGGCAACAAAATAAGCTTACTCAAAAATTCAGTCAAAATTGAAATTTGTTTCCAGCAGGATAGAAAACATTGTGGGAAAAGGAGAAAATGCTGGTTACCAGGATTTTCTCCTTTTCTCACAGTGTTTTGTTCAAGTCTTCTTTCTAAAGGTTGTTAAAAGGTGGTATTGTGTGGTAATGGGTTAGATATTTAGCCCCCATGATAGGCTGGTTAAATCTTACATGTAACTACCAAATAAACGATTTACTCTTTCTTTTTCACTCCTACTTATCTGGATTTAGAATAGCATCACTCCCTCTTACAGTATCTGGAGCTCTGGGTATTGTAGCCCTAGCTTTGTTGTCCCCACCTTGATGCAAAACCTGTAACATTTTCTAAAACTTAACATCTTTATACTTTCTCTGTTTTTACTGAAAATATTTTATTCAAACTTGTCAAGTTGTTCATTATCAAAATTCAAATGGGGAACTCATATGTCATAGGAAGGTAACTGTTAAAGTATTTTTGGTACAGTTATGCCCCACTTTCGATTTGCAATTTTCACTGAAAATAAAGTAACTACAGACTAGCACTGGCATGTGGTGCTCTTGTTTGTGTCTTTTGGGATACGTCACTCTAGGTAACGATAGCCTCAAAATGACACTTCACTAACAGCTTTTTATCATTTTGTAAACTTTAATCTCAAGCACATATTCTATGATTTAAAGGAATTCTATACATACATACTAAATTCATGTTCCAATCGGTTCTCTTCAATATATGGTCTTCTGTTTCAGCGGACATCATTTCTTGTGTAGAATTCAACAGCAATGGAGAATTGTTGGCCACTGGAGATAAAGGTGGACGTGTTGTGATATTTCAGCGTGACAACAAGGTAAACACACAACACTGTTCTTGATTAACTCTGTAACAAATGTTTATATTCTAGACTTGGCCAAATGCGAAGCATTTCTGCTCTTTTGGGACTATTGGTCCTTCAAGCATTGGTATGCACAGAGTTCAGATAGAGAGAGTGATTCTGATTTCACATATGAAAATCTTTATTTTTCTCCACTAAACTGTATGTTGTTGGTACTAGAATCGTCTCGAGATGATTCTAATCGAGTACCCACAACGTAGGGTTTCAAAGACAAATAATAGATTTAGAACACCATCACATCCTCTTATCTAGCGCTTTGTATGCAAAAGATTCAGTCAAGAGCTTGGTCATCCATGCAAGGTAAATATTGCTGCTGGCAGCTTTTGAAAACTTCCATATGGATGGCAATACATACCAATCATTTGGGTTTGATCCATGGAGGCATGTGAAAATTTTATGGCACAAAGAGAGATTTTTTATCAGAGGCAATTTTCCTCTTCTATTTTTTTTTCATAAGTAAATAGCAAGGCCAGATAGGCAATCAGCAATTATTCAACCCTTTACAAAACGACAAAATTCTAGACTGGTCCAAATTGAAAGCACTTGCAGACGACAAATGTTACTCTAAAATTGAAATTTGTTTCCAGCAGGGTAGAAAACATTGTGGGAAAAGGAGAAAATGCTGCTTACCAGCATTTTCTCCTTTTCCCACAATGTTTTCAAAAGGCTTAAAAACCAGGGATTGTTTGGTTAAGGGTTGAGTTATTACCAAACGACAAAATTTTAGGTTTTTCCAAAACGAAAGCATTTGCAGACGACAAAATAAAGGTGACTGAAAATTTAAAAATTGTTTTGTGAAGGGTAGAAAATATAGTGGGGAAAAGGAGAAAATGCTGGTCATCAGCATTTCCTTCTTTTTCTACAATGTTTTCTAAAGGTTTCTTTCTCCGGGTCATCAAAAGTAGGGATTGTGTGGTGGTGGGTTAACACATAATCCTGAGTTTTAATCACCCTGAATGCTTTTGAAAACACTTTCGGAAAAGGAGAAAATACTGCTAACATACATCTTTTGCTTTCTTCCTTGTACCCAGTATTTTCTCCTTGTCACACAACTTTTCCTGCCTTTTTGTAGACAAGTCTGAATTTCTACCATTAAATGTTTTCAGTGTTGACCTGTCTAAAAAGTTGGCAAGTAAAGAGTCAACCAGTGTAAAATTATTTGTTGTAAAGGGTCCAATCTTCGTTGTTTCCTGTAGGGTATACATAGTGCTGCTGGTAGGGGAGAGTATAACGTTTACAGTACATTCCAAAGTCATGAACCGGAGTTTGATTATTTGAAGAGTTTAGAGATAGAGGAGAAGATTAATAAGATACGATGGTTGAGGAGGAGCAACCCAGCAAATTTCTTGCTCTCCACAAATGGTAGGTATTAGTTCAGCTCTATTTTCCATAAGAAAATGTCTGTTTGAGTAAACTCCTGAATTGTTTCTTGTGTTGTTGTTGTGGTGCAAAAACTTCATAATATTTTTTTTTACTCGGAGATCCAGATGGAGGGAGTAATTTTGATTTGAAAATTTAAAATAATGATTATTCTCCACCAAATCCTATGTTGTGGGTACTCATTAGAATCGTCTCATTGAGACGATTCTAACGGTTACCCAAAATATAGGGTTTCAAAGAGAAATGATGGATTTAGAATATGATCACTGATGATCACTCCCACTTAACTGGAGCTCTGTTAGTGCAGATATTTAATTCAAACTTGAACAGGTTGATAAGTATCAAAAGGGGAATCTTTACATAAGGGCAGGTAGCCACTAAAGTATTTCTGATGCAGTGTAGCCCCTATTCCCACTGAAAATGAAGTATTTTTAGGTCACTGTAGCATGAAGTGCTCATGGTAAGCTATTGTGATCATGCTTTCTCTGGTATGCGTTGTCCGTTGTACGACATCAACTTTTTCCTTTTGTAGGCTCCAGAGCTCACATTTTCAGTCCGATACTCTTGAAACTTGGTAATAATGTTATCTATGATATCTCAGACAAGTTTGAAAATGTCTTTTCGGGTCAGAAACCAGGTCACTAGGTCAAATCCTAGAAAAATCTTGGTTTTGTGGACTGACAAAAGGTTTCTTGCTTGAATAGAAGTTTCCATGATTAATCCACATTCAGGATTTACAGGCCATGAAATAGTGATTGTTTCCTCATTTTCTTCATTAATCCTTACAGAGGCATTCATGAAAGTAGTCGCCTCTGGCCATTGAAGATCAAGATCAGGCTGCACAAAACATACAACCTGGTCATAGATCTACACTTTCCACTTTGCTGAAACACCCAAAACAAAAGTTAATTTGGTCTTACTTCTAGGATTAATATGACTGATATGTTTATTTGGCGCTCTTAGAGTTAACTCTTTACCAAAAAATAGAATTTTGGACTGGTCCAAGTTGAAAGCTCTTGCAGATGACAAAATAAATGTTAATCAAAACTTTAAATTCAATTTAGGAAGGGTAGGAAACATTGTGGGAGGAGAAAATGCTGGATACCAGCATTTAGGCGAGAATTTTTTTATTAGTTGATTTACAAACCCGCCGACTGCAATTTTCCCAAAACCAGAAAAAAAATATAAGAAGGTTCTAAAAGATTTTTTGTTTTTTTTTCCGCCGACCCTAACCATTATTCGTTTCGTCAAAAAAAAATCTGTATTTAAAGCGAACGTCAACCCAAACTTTTAAACTGGTACCTGTCTTGTCTCCTATATAACCTTCCGATACGAAGATCAATAACATGCAGCAGCGGGACCCACGCTGCTTATCGCCATTTTTGCCAGTTTTAGTTTTTCTTTAACTGGCGAAAATAAGTGTCGAAAGGATTTTTTATTGACATTTTTGTCTCAACTCACGAGATAAGTGGAGAAAGACTGAAACAGGAACTTGAAGAAGTCTGGTACAGGGTGAAAAAGTCGTCTTCAATGACCCAAATTTGCATCATCAAGCTTTCACAGCGAAAAAACTTCGCCTAACAAACAGTCCCGACCAGGCCTATATTCATGAAATATCCGCTATCAAAGACAAAGGATGACAGGTTATCACTAATTAACTTTATCATTTTGGACAAGACAGCAGAGTGTTATGATCCTTACCTGTTACTAACTCCTAAATCCACCCCTTTATCCTACGAAAATCACACTTTTTTCCCCACAGGTAAAGCGTGTGCATATTTGTTTAAATGACGTCACACTATCGATCATTACTGATTCTCAAAATATGAATAGTCATAAAATTAACTTGAATTGCCACTTCTTACAGCTGGAGATATTTTTTCCAAACATATTTTAAATAAATTATAATGGTAAAGTGAAGGATTAGAAAAATCTTGAAGATGATCTTTTGCCTTCCTCATGTCGGCAACTCGAGCAAAATATGCAGTGGAGTGTTCTATTTTTAGAATACTCTTCACCTTTTCCTCCTTATCAGCTAGTTTATTGACTAATAGATTACATCTCTATAGATCTTGTTAACTTTCTTTTAAACTTTAACAAGTCATTATCATGTTTTTGAATCAAGATTGTGGTCCCCATCACAGGCATAAAGAAGTTTTTTTTTTTCTCTCTTCTTACCAGTCTGGACACTATTTGCAATCTGATGAGAAAGGTTAAAGTTTTGAGTTCAGTGTAACTCTGCATCAGTGGGGTCATAGGCAATCAAAAACAAAATGGTTTGATGATGTTCTTTTGAGTCAACAAATACGCCAGGATAGAAATTCTTACTAATTGTCTTTCTTTGATATAGCAAATCATATCCAAAAGAGATAGTTCAACTTCTTTTCTTCCATGGAAGGCATACAGAAATTCTCTCATCACATACTTTCTTTTGTTAGGTTCAAGAAAGGGATACTGTCTACTTGCAGCACAAGTCTGCTTCTAGATTCAAACAAATTTAACTACATTATGTGTTTTTATCGTGCTTATACCCCCTATAAACAAAGTATGGGAGATGTATACTGGAGTCACCGTGTCTGTCCATCCATGTGTCACAAAAAGCTTGGCATAACTTTCAAAGTAGAACAGCTAGTGACTTCAAACTTTGGATTTTTGTTGAGGCTTAACTTCCAAAATAAAACAGCTAGAACCAAAAACTTCATGTACAGATCGGCCACATTAAAGAGTAGTGCAGTGTACAAGAAGCATAACTTTTTCCACTATTTTAACGTTTATATCTTTTTGTATATTTAACTTTGGATTTTTATCTGGGGCTTAATTTCCAAAGTACAGAAGCTAGTGACTTCAAGCTTCATATATAATTGGATCACCATAAAGCAAAGAGCACTTTACCAGTACTATAACTATATTCCCACTATTTATTTCCCTTTGTAAATTTTAATTTGGATTTTTGTCTGGGGCATAACTTTCCAAGTGTAAAAGCTAGTACCTTCAAACTTCATATACAGATGGACCACATTAACAAGAAGTGCAGTTTTCAAAACTATATCTCTGTTCCTGCTACGTTTAGAGTTATTGCCCTTTGTTAATTGTAACTTTGGATTTTTAAAATGGGGCATAACTTTCAAAGTACAAAAGCTAGTCACTTCAAACTTCATATGATTTTGAATCACATCAAAGTAAAGTGCACTGTGCAAGAACCATAAATCTTTTCCCACTATTTTTAGAGTTATAGCCCTTTCTAATATATATTTTTTTTAAACTCTTTTGTACTAAACCATTCTGCATTCTGTGACAAAGAGCTGTTTAGTGACAAGGAGCTGGTTTGGGGTCACATTTAGTGATAGCTCAATTATTTTTGTTTTGTTTTGGGAGCTCAAACAATGCCAACTTCATAACGACCTCAATAGAGGCGTCTTAGGAAAACATTATGAGAAAAAAAATGTCTGTTTTTTGTAGATTCACTGCAATGAATTTCCAGAACTGTTTCTGTAAAATTGTGCTAAATTTATTGGAACTTCAGAATTTCTTACCTAATGTTGTGGTTTGTGAAAGAGCGACTTTCTGTTTCTTTTCTTGTCAGACAATCATAAAGAGCCTTAAAGTTTTAAGAATTCATTTGGCAGCAAATGTCGTAGAGCCAGATCAGACTTCTCATAAAGGAGCAAATTCAATCAGATTCTTCAATGTTTGCTAAATTCTGAATGTGTCTTTGGACCTCATTGATCTGTGGCATGACACTATTAAAGCTGGTCATTACAGTTTTTAAGGTATCCAGAATAGATTTTTAGGAAAATTATGGTACCTTGAAAGATGTAACTATAATACAGACTGTTGGTTTACTTCACTAGTTATATTTTTAGTTTCTTGCGGTATTGGTAGGAAAAAAAAATAATGAAAAGAAAAATCTCTTTTTTTTATATTTTTTTATCGACTGAACATTTTTAGAACTTTTTTTTAAATTTTTTTTTCGTCCCCCCGACCCTAAATTTGAAAAAAAGATCCCGTAAATCAACTAATAAAAAAATTCTGGCCTTACTCCTTTTCCCACAATGTTTTCAAAAGGCTTCTATCTCAGCATCTTAAACACCAGGGATTGTTTTGTAAAGGTTAAACTGCAGGATTTTAGGACTTTTTGAAAAATATTACTTTCAAGCATGCTCATGTAGGGTGACTAAGAGTAATAGAATGTGTTGTAATCCTATTGTAGACAAGACCATAAAGCTGTGGAAGGTGACCGAGAAGGACAAAAGAGCTGAAGGCTACAACCTGAAAGACGAATCTGGTATACTGCGGGATCCGAACACTATCACCACTTTACGGGTACCTAGTTTCAAACCTATGGAACTTCTTGTTGAAGCTAGTCCACGACGTATTTTTGCCAATGCTCATACCTACCATATTAATTCTATTTCTGTGAACAGTGATTTAGAGACATACTTATCAGCGGATGATCTACGTATAAACCTATGGCATTTAGAAGTTACGAATCAAAGTTTTAGTATCCTTTATGTTGGCTGACATAAAGATGTCAAAAAGTGGCTTGCTGCCATATTTGACCCTTAACCTAGGAAATGAGGTACATGAAATTTTCCAGCCACTGGTAAAAAACCCAAATGTTGCACTATGAAAAAGACCAGTTTAATGTTCAATATTTCGGCTATTGCCTTTTTCAAGACTTAGAAACACTTTATCCTTTTAGAGCATACCTCCGGCCTTGTACTGCTTCCTGTCCCAAGTGCCGGTTTACGAGATAAAACATAGTTTTCTAATTATTCGGTGAACAACCCAGGTTTTTTTCTGTTGTAAATAATTTACAATTGTGCCTTTGTGGTAATGAATATGTCTATAAGACTGAGCTGTTTAACAGTTCAAACCTTTGAAACAATCATTTCGTCCACAAGGGTACACATTAGCCTGTTGCTTACGCAGACATCATCTCTAGAAATAGCCCATTACATATATATGTAAAAATAGCTGGCGTGAAGTCAACAAGTCTGCGGACACGCTGAAAAATCTTCAACTACAAGTGTCTTTTCTACGGCACGCTTCTATTTGTGAACAATTCTCAGTGAAAATTGTTTGATAATTGCCCATAAGAAGTACACTCTAACTCTTACAGTCTGTCCCTAACTGCAAGTTTTATTTCAATTCAACGCTAACCCTATGATTGGATAGGGAAAGGCGATGCCGATTTATCATGGAAGCTTTCATTTGTGTTTTTTTTCTCAACAGTAGGCTAATTTTTTTTAACAAATTTAGAACAACTTGGAATGGTTGCATTGCCTCCTTAGACATTCTTACACGTTGCTTCTTCCCAGCTTTTTAATCTAGACTTTAGATACTTTGCACACCAATATTCTAGGTGCACCAGAGATCGTACATAGCGTATGCAATGTGCAAGGTTCTAGGCTGTACCAAGTCGGACATCGCTTTGCAGGTGCTCTCCGAAATGTACAGAATACAGATGTAGCTTTGCGACAAATATAGATCTTGTAATAACGTGATGTATAAACGTCATTTGCACCACGGAAATCTTTATAAATTTACATATTTATGAATCAGTCGCTGAACCGGCCTTTACTTTCAGAGAGAGTACTTTGTTTAATTGTTTTTCGTTTATAAAGATGGGCAAATTTGTTAAAGTCTGCTGTTATTTTTTTTCAGTGAGTGATTAACCCAGATCTAGTATTTATCAAACAACAATTTATTAATGCGGGTGTTAGAACGCACTGTGCTTTCGTAACTGCCAAAATCTGAATTTACACTATGTAGTTCTAACAACCAGCAATCTGAGAAATTGACTTTTTACTCCGCTATATAATTCAAATATAATAGAACAGATCACTGTTAATCCACTCGAACAAGTTTTTTATTGGAGTGTTTGGAATCTTGTGAAAGGTTTTTGTAAAGGGTAATAAAGCGAATCGCAAACATTTAATTTACACCAAAGCAATATACATGTAGACAATTTTCGATTGGTGTGGAAGCACTATTAATCCCTGGGACGTTATAAAATACAGACAAAAATTAAAGGCTGATGATCATACTATTGGGTTATAGATTTTCTTGAGTTGTAACAGCCACATTCATAGAGTCCATGGCTGGTAAAAACCTCAACCTGGACAACAACAAAAACGAAATTATTTGCAAAGGACAGATAGATTACCGAGTCAAATATTTGTTTGTGTTCCAAAGGCTACAGTTCAGTCCGATTATCATGAAACTGCCTGGCTGTTTGTCTCAATAATACTTTTTGACAAAACTGAATGCAGAACACCTGGGGTTAAAAGAAGAAGCCTAAAGGTTGCCACTAGGTCAAATGAGATGAACCGTAATATAACTGTAGAATCCATAAATTTATGTTCAGTCCCCATGGGGTCCCGGGGGTTTTTTACTTTATAGAATAGGACCTCGGCCTTTCTCTATGGCATGTCGTAGAAGGCGACTAAAATTAGAGACAAACGGCTGCTTTCCTCGTAATTCGTAGGATTGCAGCAGGCTGGGTAGTTCTTATTCCAAATCCTATATTTTTTTTTCTTGATGTAAATAGGGTTTGGAATGGGAATCAGTTGGCCTGTGGGACCCCGTGTGGTTTAATCGGGGGTATAAGAATAAACCACTGCAGTCCCGCGATCGTCACATCTGCCATTTCATCTGGCATAACAAAAGTGACAGCATGCATGTCGTAAAAGGCGACAAAAGGGGCATCATTTTGTGTTTCATCCATTCCTCATTTATCATGTTTGTCTTATGTTGTTGCACATGTATGTTATTTTCACCTCGCATTATTGTTTTCCAAGTAAGTGCGCCCAATATGACCTAAGTTGTCGACGGGCCATAAAACACTATTCATTTATTTATTTAAATTCATGTTCAGTGTAATACTCCTGAAACTTTGTCAGACTGCTTAGATTAGATATGGGCGAGTTGCAAAAGGGCATTTTTTGTCTAAAAGTATGTCACTAGATCCTATACCAGAAGGTAATCTGGTCTTTAATTGCAAAGGGTTGTTGTCTGTGAGTAAAAAACTTTGAACTTTTTAAAGCTGGTCCTGGTGCCTAAATTTTAATTCCCACTACATTTTTTTAAATGTAAATTTTAATATGGATATTTTGAATTTTAGGATGACAACTCAGAAATATGCTTGTATATAATACTATTTTATGGTTAAGTTATTCTGTATCTTGAATGCTTTTAACAGATTTGAACAAAAAAAGCATGAAAACTTCTAACCCATTACCCTCCAGGTGACTCTTGGGACTATCATTCCTTTGATTTAACCCATTACCACACAATCCCTACTTTTGACGCCCCTTAAAAAGAAGCCTTTTAAAAACACCGTAGGAAAAGGAGAAAATGCTGGTAACCAGCATTTTCTCCTTTTCCTACAGTGTTTTCTACCCTTCCCAGAACAAAGTTAAATTTTTCAGTCACCTTTATTTTTGTCGTCTTCAAATGCTTTCAATTTGAACCAGTCTGTAATTTTGTCATGTGGTAAAGAGTTAAACATTTATCATGCAACCATTTTGTTTTACTACCGTAATTCCCCTAAGTATTCGGACACCCTAAATTTTCGGACACCATTAATTATTTTCCGAAATTATTTATTTTTTGTCCCTAAGTTCGGACACTTGGTAAAATAATTGTCCCTAAATTTTCGGACACGAAATTATGATGATTTAGAAGACCTGCAGTACTCTACCAAACAACAAATTAAAATGCTTTAAAAGTTGACGAAGACCCGCTATACTCTTTCCCAAACAACAAATTAAAATGGTTCAGAAGATCGACGAAGGTCTGCAATACTTTCCCAGACAACATATCAAAGACTCTTCCAAACTGAAAGAGTTTGCATACGACAAAGGCTTGTTTGGGATACAGTAAACTTTGGGACCGGTAAACTTTTACAAAACCGAAATGTTATTGGACTAGATAAAATTCGAAGGATTCGCAGACGACAATTACATTTTTCAAAATGATTTTTGATTGGATAACGAAGAAAACAGTGGGGGAAGAGGAGGAAATAATTAATCCCAGCGTTTTCTCCTTTTCCAACAATGTTTTCAAAAGGTTCTACCCTAGGATCATTTAAAGTCTTGATTGTGTGGTAAAGAGTTAATTAGCAAGAACCTGAGAAGAGTAAATCGATCTATGTTTTAAGCTTAAATCCTTTGTTTGGTATCTGATTGATCGCGGTAGACTGAATGCAGGTGCTAATATGTGTTGCACAGGCTGTATATATTTAGTCAAATACCTGTGACGCATTAAAGATGTAAATCTTATCGATAAACGCTATAAAATACACTTTTAATGCATAACGGGATGGCTAGTTGTAACGACCTGTACACAGACATGTTGGCATGGAGACAAGCACGTGTATGGGTGACGTAACCAATTTTAGTCAGGTCAAGTATAACCCTTATCACTACCATGATTTAGGATTGTTTAGCGAAGAAGCTATTTGCGTTCGAATACATGATTGTGTGAACTCTTTTTACAAGTAAGTTTTATTAATCCATAAAGGTCGATCTCATGTCGGTTCTTTTCGGGAAATATATGCCTTACTGTATTTTGTACATACTGTACGATGTCTGTTAAAGGATATGTTACATCTATTGAAGGATTGTTGTTGTTGTTGTTGTTGTTGTTGGAAATAGATTTCCCGAAATTTTCGGACAGTCACCCAAATAATTTAATAAGTTTTCGGACACCAAAAAAAATAATTATTTTTTCCCGTCTGAATACTTGGGGGAATTACGGTAATTATTTGTAAAACAGTATGGCTGCATGATACACGCTAAAAAAATGCTCTAGACAGATGAAGTGTTTCTAACTCTTGAAAAAGGCAAATAGCCAAAATATTGAATATCAAATTTTTTGTCATAGTGTTTCAATTATTCCCTAGGGAATTCAGTGTCATTGTGTTGTTTTTCGCACCTAACTGTTGCAATTTCATAATTACTGGTGTGTGGGAGGATATTTCCTTATTGGACAGTGTGGATCCAAGATCAGACTGCACAATATGGGATGTCCGACCATAATCCACACTGACCCCTCAAACACACTGAGTTGCTGTTGGCAGTCTAAGGGTTAAAATGCAATTGAAACAGTATGAAAAGCCCCAGTGGCAGCCAAGAACAGTGTATGTGTTCAAATGTATGCAGATTTAAATCATACCATTTAAAAGTAAGGAAAATGTCTTAACCCATTACCACACGATTCCTACTTTTAACGCCCCTGAGAAAGAAGCCCTTTGAAAACACTGTAGGAAAAGGAGAAAATGCTGGTAACCAGCATTTTCTCCTTTTTCTGCAGTGTTTTCTACCCTTCCCAGAACAAATTTCAATTTTTCAGTCACCTTTATATTGTTGTCAGCAAATGCTTTCAATTTGAACCAGTCTAAAATTTTGCTGGGTGGTAAAGAGTTAAAGATGCCAGTCTATTATTGTGTGTTTGGTGCAAGTGTTGATGGTTGGCAGAAAAATGATTTTTAAAATCAGGCAAAAAGTAAACAAAAGATACAGTGACCTAACGGGTTTAAATTTGAAGTTTTGAAATGAATTTCTCAGCCAGCAAATAACACTTGAACTGTTCATACGTGTTTGTTGCTGAGAATGATGATGAATTTAGAATCATGAAAGCTTCAATGCATATTGAATTTTTCCTTGACCATGTGTTCAGATATCGTTGATATTAAGCCTGCCAATATGGAGGAGTTAACGGAAGTAATTACAGCCTCCGAGTTCCACCCCACCGAGTGTAACCTGTTTGTGTATAGTAGTAGTAAAGGAACCATTCGACTCTGTGATATGAGGGATCAGGCATTATGTGATAAACATGCCAAGTGTAAGTCTTTTCTCATGTTAAGTTGTCTTAATAGCAGGGCCCCGGTAGCTCAGTCGTTATCATACAGGACTTGAACACAGGGTCGTGAGTTTGATCCGCGGCTTGAACAGTTTCTTTCTGAGGATTCATTCCTTTCTCACTACTGATTGTTGTTTCTATGATGGTTATGTGGGAAAGCAGCCAGTGGCTTGGAAAGAATATTGTGGGGAGTGCTAGTAACAGGAAATCATGGATAGGTGCACTGGCCACTGCGCTATAACAAATAATGTATTAAACGGTGTTAAACACCATAAAATTGATCAATCAATACGCTGTCTTAACCCTTTACCCCATAAGGCATTTCTATGGTATCTCTAATTAACCCTAAATAACAGCTAGGATGAAGCCGCTTTTTATGTGTATATGACATTTTTTGATAACACAGAAAACATTGTGACAAAAGGTCAAATTGCTCATGACGAGCAATTTCACCTTTTGCCTCAATGTTTTCCAAAGGCTCCTACAAGCAGTGTTTAGAAATGAGTATCTATGGAGTAAAGGGTTAATGCATTTCTTTCTGTCAGTTAATCTTTCTCACATATTAACCAACATTAACACTTTACTTAACAATCCCTGGTTTTTACAACCCAGAGGAGGAAGCCTTCTGAAAACTTTGTCAATATTTGAGTCGAATTTATTTTATTGTCTGCAAATGCCTTGAATTTCGTTAAGTCTAAAATATTGTTGTTTGGTAAAGAGATAAATCATAATTGCTTATACACATCTGTAATGACCTTGAGAAAGAAGACTTTTGAAAACATTGTGGACAAAGAAGAAAAAGCTGGTAACCAATCTTTTCTTCTACCAAGGAGAAAATCCCATTGTGGACAATTTCCAACCTTAGTCACATTCTAATTTATTGTCTGAAAATGCTCTGGATTTTTTATATGTGGTAAAAGTTTAAGAAGAAAGTTTAAAGTTAGCTTAGACATCTTAGGTGGCAAACCTGTTTTTAGCTCACCTGACCACGTAGTGCTCAAGGTTAGCTTTTGTGGTCTTGCTGTGTCCATCAAATGTCAACTTTCACTGTATGTATGTTCTTAGTAACTTCTAGAAGCCACATTTACAGGCTGACACTCATGAAACTTGGTCAGACTTTCTGTCTTGATGATATCTTGGATGTGTTCAAAAATGGGTCATGTAAGGTCAAAAACTAAGCCACAAGATTATATGTTTATCGTAGAAAAACCTTGTGTATGCAACATGTTCAGTCTAGAATTTTTGAAAATGGTCAAAATGTTTTTCTTGATAATATTTTGGACAAGTTTGAAAATTGGTAATGCGGGTCAAAAACCAAGTCCCCATTTCAAATCTTAGAAAAAGAGATTTTGGGTGCAATACTCATGAAAGTTGGTCAGAATGTTTGTCTTGATAATACCTTGGACAGCTTTAAAAATAGGTATTGTGGGGTCAAAAACAAGATCATTAGGTCAAATCTTAGAACAAGCTTTCATAGGCTCTAGAAGGTACATTTTCAGTCCCAAACTCATGAAAGATGGTCGGAATGTTTGTGTTGATATCTTGAACAGGTGTGAAAATAGGTCATTTCTGTGACGGGTCAAAAACTAGCTCAGTGGGTAATATCTTACATAATTCCATGTTTATGGGCTAGAAGCATTATTTTCAGTGCACATTTTCAGTGCATTACTCTTGAAAAACTTCATGATTTGGATATTTAAGAAGGAACAACTTTTCCACTCATACAAGTCGTAACTTATTTGCAGTGTTTGAAGAGCCAGAGGACCCAACCAACAGAAGCTTCTTTTCCGAGATTATTTCCAGTATATCTGATGTAAAATTTAGTCATAATGGTCGGTATATGGTGACGCGGGACTATCTGTCGGTCAAAGTGTGGGATTTACAAATGGACTCAAAACCAATTGAGACTTTCCAAGTACATGAATACCTTAGGAGTAAATTGTGTTCACTGTATGAAAATGACTGTATTTTTGATAAGTTTGAGTGTGCATGGAGTGGTAATGATAGGTAAGTGGTGGGTATTCATTCTTTACCATACAGGAAGGGTGTCAAGTCTATACCAAAGAGCATGAGTGTTAACTCTTTACCATACAGCATCATGAGCATATTTGTAACATTGCTAAAAATTCAGACAAAAGCTGAAAACATTTGCAACTCTTAACCCTTTACTCCATAGATACTCATTTCTACGCATCGCTTGTAGGAGCCTTTGGAAAACATTGTGGCGAAAGGTGAAATTGCTCGTGACGAGCAATTTCACCTTTTGTCACAATGTTTTCTATGCTATCAAAAGGTGTCATATATACATAAGAATTGGTTTCATCCTTGCTGTTATTTAGGTTCAATTAGAGATACCATAGAAATGCCTTATGGGGTAAAGGGTTAATGAAAGGTAAACAAGTTTATACTTGGACTATAAAGTCAGATGCAGATTCCATTGAATAACTTACTTTGTACAGGGTGATGTCACTTTATATGGAATTATGTCACTCTATATAGAATAACATAGATTATACCACACATTTGTTGCACTGTGTTTAAAGCGCCAAATTCATGCCTTTTTAGAATTTCATTTTCATTGAGACTCCAGAGTGTTTTGGATACACAAAAGCCATGCCATACCAAAAAGGAACCTCTCTGTGATCCATAGTACCTGGCAAGCCGCCATAAAATTTTGGATCCATTTAACTCTACCAAAAGACAATTTTTTACCTATCCAAATTGAAAGCATTTGCAGACGGTAAAAATCAGTGTAACCCAAAACCTGAAATTTGTCTTGGTAAGGATAGAAAACATACCAGCATTTTCTCCTATTCCCACAGTGTTTTTAAAAGGCTTCTATCTGAGAGTTGTAAAAAATCCGGGATTGTTTCGGAAAGGGTCAATCTATTTCCTCTAGTACCATTGAATCATGGGGTATACTGATTCTTTGGCATGCTGACAGAGAACAAGTCAAGGTTAGGGTTAGCTGACCTTGTTTGATACTTTTTGCAGAAGCATTAAGTCCCCTTTTCACAGAGTATAGGTCATGGTATTTCTAATTTAACCCCTTACCACAGTGATGACTTCAGACACCCCTGAGAAAGAAGCCTTTTGAAAACATTGTGGGAAAAGGAGCAAATGCTAGTGACCAGCATTTTCTCCTTTTCCCACAATCTTTTCTCTCCTCTTAAATCAAATTTTCAGTCACTTTCATTTGGTCATCTGCAAGTGCTTTCAATTTGGACTAGTCTAAAATTTTGCTGTTAGGAAAAGAGTTAAACATTATATTAAAATGTCCTTTATGAAATGTCTTGCTAGAATCATTGAAGCTTATTTTGTTTATTTATTGTACTATAGATTTAAAACAAAATATGAATTTACTTCGAAAATATCATAAGTGTTACACCGTATCTATTAGGTTTCGTGAAAAGAAATAATTATTTGATAACTTTTTCCATTTCAGGCATATAATCACAGGATCATACAATAACTTTTTCCGAATGTTTGACCGTGAAGCCAAACGTGATGTCACATTAGAAGCAAGTAGAGAAAACGTTAAGCCAAAGACTGTACTTAAACCCAGGAAAGTGTGTAGCAGTGCGAAGCGCAAGAAGGAAGAAATTAGTGTAGACTGTTTAGATTTTAATAGGAAAATACTTCACGCAGCCTGGCATCCCGGAGACAATGTTCTAGCTGTAGCGGCCACAAATAATTTGTATATATTTCAGTCCAAGGAATAGAGTTGTTAGTTAACCTCTGATACACGTAGGAATGGAAATCGGAACCAAGTTGTGTACACCACTCATGGAAAACAATGTTGTTCGAAATAAGAAAATGGAAAGTTAGTATAATTAGAGTTGTTAGTTAACCCATTACCACACAACCCCTACTTTTGACGCCCCTGAGAAAGAAGCCTTTTGAAAACACTGGGGAAAAAGGAGAAAATGCTGGTAACCAGCATTTTCTCCTTTTCCCACAGTGTTTTCTACCCTTCCCAGAACAAATTTCAATTTTTCAGTCATCTTTATTTTGTAGTCTACAAATGCTTTCAATTTGGACCAGTCTAAAATTTTCTCGTGTGGTAATGAGTTAACCTTTGATAGATGTAGGAATGGAAATCGGAACCAAGTTGTGTACACCACTCATGGAATACAATGTTGTTCGAAATAAGAAAATGGAAAGTTAGTATAGGGCTGTAAAAATGAAGTAAGAGGGCCAAAAAAAAAAAAAGAGAAGCTAAGGGTGTATGTGTAATAGTGAAAATGGGGGCATTATCAAATTTTATTGAATACATGCTCAGGAGAGACCCTCTGGGAGCTTAAAAAATGAAACTGTTGTGTGAATCCTGTACCTTACAGTCCTGAGTTGTAACAACCCTGAGAATGAAAGCTGTTGAAAATATTGGGGGGGGGGGAGGAGGAGAAAATGCTGGTAACCAGCATTTTTCTCCATTTCCTCTTAGTATTTTCTAGCCTATCAAAGATGGAAACCATCCTTTTAGGAATATTTATACTTTTCTGCAAATACTTTCTACTTGTTCCAGTCTGAATTTTAGTAGTTTGGTAGACTTGACTCTTCACCAGACAACAAAATTTTAGCCCAGTCCATATTGAAAGCATTTGCACACAACAATTTCAGTGTGGCTCAAATGGTGCAATCGTTTATTGATAGGGTGGAAAACATTGTTGGAAAATGTTTCTTTCTCAGAGTTGTCAAAAGTCGTTACTGTGTGGTTAAAGGATAAAGACTTAACTTATAGCATTTAGAAAGCTTTTTGGTCAGAATATCTAAGACAAGTATTGAATGTGTGGACCTAAGATCATACTGCATGTTTGGTGCAGTCAGATCTTAATCTATGTTGTCCACCAAATAAGGTTGTGTGTTGTAAGCAAGGACTAGGGAAGCTGTTGACCAGACTACAAGACACATGAACTTTTTATGTGTGAGAAAACAGAATTGGTGCAGACATTTTAACCCTTTACCACAGAGTCTTGACTGACGACACCGAGATAGAAGCCTTCTGAAAACATAGTGGGAAAAGGAGGAAATGCTGGTTACCAGCATTTTCTCCTTTCCCACTATGTTTTCTTTTCTTCCTAAAACAAATTCTTTAGTCACATTTAGTTTGTCTGCAAATGCTTTCAATTTGGACCAGTCTGAAATTATGTCCCTTGGTAAAGAGTTGAGAATTTGACTTACAAAAGTTTACACATAACACATGACAAGTAGCATGAGAAGCTGCCAAATAAAAGCCATATCTCCCTTTTTCCTGATATGGTCAAAGGCTGTTTGTTCCAAGGCGGAAAGAAACTTGTAATAGATGGCTTTTGAAAACATTGACGGGATTAAGGAGTTTTATGCTGGTCACAAACAATTATTGTTGCAATACCCTTAAGTTTCACATACTATTCAATATCATTGACTCTCATTCACAACTGATTCTCTCCCTTTTTGTCTTCTGTTTAGGTTTATGGTGGGTCCATTTAGCATGTTTTGGCTAAACATGCAAGATAAATGTATTTTTGGGCAGAATCAAAAACAAAAATCACTTTCCATTTCCGTAATACTTCCTATTTAGCTCTTCCTTTCTTAACCCTTTACCAAACAATCCCTGATTTTTAAGACCCTGAGATAGAAGCCTTATGAAAACATTGTGGGAAAAGGAGAAAATCCTGGTATCCAGCATTTTCTCCTTTTCGGACAACGTTTTCTACCCTCCTGGAAACAAATTTCAATTTTTGAGTTTCATGTTGTCTGCTAGTGCTTTCTATTTGGGCTAATCTAAAATTTTGCCGTTTGGTAAAGAGTTAAGAGTAATTATTATCAATGTCAGCTTGTGTAACTTGTTATTGTCTCTCTTTGTTTTTACTCTTTACCAGATAAAACTATCTAAAACTTACCCTAATTGAAATCATTTGTAGATGATGGAATACATTTGGCCCTTAACCATTAGATTTGTCCACCAAGGAGTTGAAAATGTTGTGGGAAAAGCAGAATGCTAGTAACCAGCACCAGTTCCTTTTCAACAATGTTTTCTAGAACCTCCCTTTTCAGGGTCACAAAAATGTTTTGCTTGATAAAGGATGATACAGCTTGGCCTAATTGTACATTGCATCACATATCTCTTTACCTTCTAGCTGAAATTGTTGTGTTAACCCTTTACTCCATAGATACCCATTTCTACACATTGCTTGTAGGAGCCTTTGGAAAACATTGTGGCAAAAGGTGAAATTGCTCGTGACAAGCAATTTCACCTTTTGTCACGATGTTTTCTATGCTATCAAAAGGTATCATTTACACATAAGAAACAGCCTCATCTTTGCTGTTATTAAGGGTCAATTAGAGATGCCGTAGAAATGCCTTATGGGGTAAAGGGTTAACTCGTTACCAAACTACAATGTTAAGACTGGTCCCTATTGAAAGCATTTGCAGATTTAGAAGACCTTGTGGTAAAAGAAGAAAATGCTGGTTACCAGCATTTTCTCCTTATCCCATAAGGTTTTCAAAAGTCTTCCTTTCCAGAATCATGAAAACCAGGGCTTGTTTTGTTAAGAGTTACATGTAAGTCCAGTCAGTGTCATTTTTGTGTTCAGTCTGATCTGGATCTACATTGATCACAGAGTCAATTATAGTCATGAAAGGAGCTTTAAGGATTGATAAAGGGTTCAACAGGTGTGGACAGCAGGTTGTGTTTGTTATTAATGCATTAATTCATGATTTCATGTAAATTTTTTACTTGACCAAATTGTGCCATTGAAATGAACTTGAAATTGAACTTTGTCAAATTACATTTTGCTGGTTCACAGGGATTCATGGTTCGCAAATGAAGCTTTTATACCAGATAGTAGTCCCTTGTTTTAAAAACTTGGAGGTAGAAGATTTGAAAGTATTGTTGGAAATAGAAAACTTGGGTTACCAGCATGAAAAAATGTTTTGACCAACATTTGGTGATCATGCATGGAATAGTCTGAAAGTGTTTAACAATTTAGAGTGCCAGATTTTTTAGCTGGGCTGTTTTCTAGGAAAATGTCATACTATTTTTTTAGCCATGGCATTGTCTGCTTCATTGTAGTGCAAAAACTCATATTTTTAAAACACTTCGATACTTTGTAACGTCTGTCCTTACGGAAGATATTTGGACAAGTTGTTTACTACCAAAAGGACAGTTAACTATCAAAGCATTTCTGATAGTTATGTCCTTTTTTAGACTTCCAACTTTCACTGAAAATCTAGCAACTAGTGCCTAGCGTGGCATCCAGGTGCAGTACTCTTGTTCAGGTTCAGTAATATTCAACAAAAGTGCTTAATTGATTGTTTAGTACATTGTTAGATTGTTTATGTAGACTTACAGTGCTGCCATTTATGTTGCCTTTTGCATGGATTTTTGTTTTGTCGTTATGATCAAAATGAGAGGTACCTGAAGTTAATTTTAATAACCCTATGAAGACAGCTCTTTAGAACATTGTGGGGAAAGGAGAAATTGCTAGTTACTAGCATTTTCTCCTCTACCCACCTTGTTTTCCACCCTATAAATGACAAATTTTGTCATTTAGACCACCTTTGTTTTCTGCAAATGCTTTTAGTTTGGACCAGCCTACAATTTTGTTGTTTGATATAGAACAAATACATGAATATGTTGGAAAATAGTGTTGCAAAAGAAATTGTCTGAAATGAGCGATATCTGCTTCTGTCCTGTTATCTTCAAAAGCGATATGCTTTAGCATAGGACAACTTTTTAGTACACCATGTGGGAAAAAAGTGCTTTTCTTTTTTCCTTTTCCAAATCTGTAAAGTGTCACAAACTGACATAATAGCTTTATTCAACATTAAAAAAGAAAGATTTTCTGTTACATACCCTTCACTGCAATTTTCACTGCATCTGCAACTGTAAGACTAACTAGGATGAGTGATAGGAATTATAAACATGTGTAAATGAGCACTTTTTCATGTAAAATTTGTGTGGAAAATACCCTGACAAAAAGGAGAAATTGTCTGTAATATTCTGTCTCCTGCTGTCACAAGCTACCAAGTGCAGGATAATTAAGTTAGTTTGCTGCAGTGATGGGTAAGAAAATTTGGTGATAAATATGATGCTCTTGCAAAAGGGGGTTTAATGTGTCTGATGAATGCATAGAACTCCTTTTCACAGTTCCATGTTTATCAATCATTCTTGAACTTTTACCAAACAATCCCTGGCTTTTACGACCCTGAAATAAAAGCCTTTTGAAAACATTGTGGGAAAAGGAGAAAATGTTGGTAACCAGCATTTTCTCCTTTTTCCACAATGTTTTTTACCCTGCTTGAAACAAACTTCAATTTTTGAGTTAAATTTATTTTGTGGTCTGCAAGTGCTTTCAATTTGGTCCAGTCTAAAATTTTTTTGTATGGTAGACAGTGATCAGAAATTGTGCTACTTTCAAATAAAGAAAATCTTGGAGAATAAAACAAAGAACGTTTTAAGAATGGTTGGTGATTACCTACCCAGCTCGTTATATGGTGTGGAACAGGCAAACAATGGCATTCGGACTTTTGCATAATGTGTTGTCTCAGATCAGCTTTCGCAATCTGTGCAGGCTAATCCAAGATGTCACTTTACAACTACAGAAGATTTTGCCCCACAGTTAACTCATTACCTACTAATGATGACCCTGAGAAATAAGCCTTTAGAAAACATGATGGAAAAAAGAAAAAATGTAGGTAACCAGTAGATTTAAGATCAGAAAGCACATTCTGTGCAGTCTGGTCTGTATTTCTGTAACAGCAACAGCAGTGTGTTAGACATTTTTGAAGTTAAAAAGTGGTAAATTTGGTGCATATATTTACAGTGTTCATCAGACTTGATAGTGCTTAAACATTGTCATGCTAAATGTGTTAACCCTTTACCACACAGTCCGGACTTTTAACAAGCCTGTGAAAAAAGCTTTTGAAAACATTCTGGGAAAAGGAGAAAATGCTGGTAACCAGCATTTTCTCCTTTTCCCAGATTGTTTTCTTTCCTTTATAAATTCAATTCTTCAGCCACAGTCATTTTGTTGTCTGCAAATGCTTTCAATGTGGACCAGTCTAAAATTTTGTCATGTGGTAAAGAGTTAAAAAGAAAACTTACAAGCCAGTTGTAAAAACCTAAATAATGTTATTAGGCCTCCCTTCGAAGAAGCAGGGGTATATTGCTTTGAACTTGTCGGTCGGTCAGTTCGTTGGTCGGTCCGTAGACCACATTTTTGTCCGGAGCATAACTCAAAAAGTATTTCAGGTATCATCTTGAAACTACATAGGTGGATAGATCTCAGTAAGGAGAAGTGCAGTGCACAAAAATCATAACTCTTCCCATCATATTTATGGAGTTATTGCCCTTCGTTGATTTTCATACTTAATTTTTGTCCAGAGCATAATTAAAAAAGTATTTCAGGTATTACCTTGAAAGCTCGTAGGTGGATTAATCTTAATAAGGATAAGTGCAATGCACAAGAACCATAACTCTGCCCATCATATTTTTGGAGTTATTGCCCTTTGTTGATTTTCATAGTTAATTATTGTCCAGAGCATAACTCAAAAGGTTTTTCAGGTATCATCATGAAACTTTATATGTGGATAGATCTTATTCAGGAGATGTGCATTGCACTAGAACCATAACTCTGCCCATTATATTTTTGCAGTTATTGCCCTTTGTCGATTTTCATACTTAGTTTTTGAGTTACATAACTCAAAAAGTATGTGAGGTAAAATCATGAAACTTTAAAAGTTAAAAGTTCACATAAATGGGAAGTGCAGTGCCCAAGAATTGTTAATTTATCATTAATAGTTTTTGAGTAATTAACCTTTGTTCGTTTTAACACTTTGAACTTAACAGTTTATAATCACATGTTATATTTAGAATTGGATGACATTGGGGGGCATACATGTTTTACAAACATCTCTTGTTTCAATTTTGTTTTATGCAAAAAAATATTTCCTTATTGGACAGTGTAGATCTAAGATCAGACTGCTTGTTCTGTGAAGTCTGATCTTGATTTACACTGTACGTAAAAGGTCAGTGAGCTGGGCTTAGCAGCCAAAGGGTTACTTTTGTTTATGACTGGTATTGATGTTTTGTGTTAATCAAAAGCAGGTATTATGTTATATGGTAGTTTTGTAGATTTGTTAAGTAGCTGATCCCTTATGAGTTTTGTTTAACCCATTACCACTCAATCCCTACTTTTGACGCCCCTGAGAAAGAAGCCTTTTGAAAACACTGGGGGAAAAGGAGAAAATGCTGGTAACCAGCATTTTCTCCTTTTCCCACAGTGTTTTCTACCCTTTCCAGAACAAATTTCTATTTTTCAGTCACCTTTATTTTGTCGTCTGCAAATACTTTCAATTTGGACCAGTCCAAAATTTTCTCATGTGGTAATGAGTTAATGTATTGAAAACCTTCCCATACTTTAACTCTTTTACCGAACAACAAAATTTTGGATTTGTCCAAATCAAATCTCCTTTGAGGTACTAAAAGTCAGGATTCTGTGGTCAAGGGTTAATTTGTTGTCAGCAAATGCTATTGTCATGGACAGACCTTAACTTTTGTCCTCCTAATAGCTAGAATTAAATTTCCAGTTCAATATTAATAATCCAAATATTGCCGTTTCAAAGGTACATTTTGGGACCTTGATCTACACTGTCTGTGAAAGGTCAGCTAGTTGTACTTAGCAGACAATGTGCTCAGTTTTGTCATCATGTCAAAATTTTATTGTCTTTTCTAAACCACAAGATCCATAAATTGTGCATTATGCAGCGCAAGTGAATCAGGGATTGCAAAATAACATTTTTACCCTTTGCCATACAGTCCCAAGTATTGACGACCCTGAAGAATGAGGATTTTGAAAACATTGTGGGAATAGTAGAAAATGCTGCATACTAGTTTTTTTTTTGTCCCTTCTTAAAATGATTTCTACCCAAATAAAGGCAAGTTTTTGTCGTTAGAGCCAACCTTGGATTCTTGTCTATGTATGCTTTGAATGAGAACCAGTCTAAAATTTTGGCACATGGTAACGAGTGAACTGATTATCAAATGACAAAATTTTACACTAATAGTAAATGAAAGCATTAGCAGACAACAAAATAAAAATGATTGAAAAGTTGAAACTTGTTTTGGGGTGAGTAGAAAACATTGTAGGAAAAGGATATAAAATGGTTACCAGCATTTTCTCCTTCTTCCACAATGTTTTAAAAAGGCTTCTTTGCCAAGGTTCTTTAAAGTCAGGATTGTGTGGTCAAGGGTTAAATTGATTTATTTCTTTGATAAATGGCGTTGCGGTCAAATTTAATCGCTCATTTGTTTGTTTGCTTGTAAATTGTGTGAGGAACTAGCCTGCCACTCACAAGTGTTGTGTTAATGAAATGACAGGGATTTGTTCACTTACATTCATTTGCAAGTGAATCATAATCTAAAGTACTATATTTGAGCCTGAACTTTCAGATTGAACTTATATTGTTGTATT
Source organism: Tridacna crocea (assembly GCA_943736015.1). Classification (NCBI taxonomy): domain Eukaryota; kingdom Metazoa; phylum Mollusca; class Bivalvia; order Cardiida; family Cardiidae; genus Tridacna; species Tridacna crocea. Next base: position 43,223,146 of record OX031064.1, on the reverse strand, counting down.
ATATAGCAAGTGTAATCCTTTACTGCAATACAAGATTTTTGATCTGTCCGAATTGAAAGCATTTGCTGATGACGGGTTAATATGACTTACATGAAATGATTTTTCTTTGAAAGGTAAGAAAACATTGTGGGAAAAGGAGAAAATGCTGGTTACCAGCATTTTCTCCTTTTTCCCACAATGTTTTTAAAGCCTTCTCCTTCATGGATGTTAAAAGTCGTCATTGTGTGGTAAAGGGTTAAAACACTACAAGCTGTAGGCGACACTTTTCACTTTTGAAAAGACTGTGATAAAAGGGGGAACACATTTGGAATTAGTAATTTCTCCTTTTACCACCGTATCTAGATGGTCCCATGTAACTGATATGATAATTTATGTCCTTGACAGGATAGGGAATATTGTGGGAAAGGCAGAAAATGCTGGTGAACACCATTCTCTTCTTTTCCTACAATGTTTTCAAAGCCTTTTAAAGTCCTATAGGACTGTTATAAACTTGGGCTTGAGTGGAGGATGAACAAATATATTTTCCCAACTCTTAACTGCTTGTTTCTAGACGAAACATGGTGTGAGTCACATAAACATCACTTTACCAAACAATCCCGAGTTTTTACAACCCTTTGAAAGAAAATTATTGAAAACATTGTGGTATAAAAAAACATTTTGGGAAAGGAGATCATGCTGGTAACCAGCATTTTCTCCTTTGCCCACAGTGTTTCCAAAAGGATTCTTTTTTTTTTCAGGGTCGATGAAATTCTGGATTGTTTCGTGAAGGGTCAAAATTTAGTAGGTTTTCTTTTAATCAGGTTAGAATAAGAATAGACTGCATGGAATGTAGAGTCAGATCTTTAGTCCAATTACATGTGCTTATTTTCATTTGCGGAACTTCCCAGATTCAAGGGACATTTAGATTTACTGTCGGGACCACATGTAAACCAAAGTCAGTAACATCATGAAGGACAATCAACCAAGCCATCTGTTCTAACAGAGGTACATTCCTTTGTGATACTATATAAGTATATATAAAAGCTTTCATTTCTCATTTTATTGTCCTCTTTTGTGTTTGTTAATGATTTTGTTACGCCACAGGCACCATGTTGCTTGTTCTGATAATATTCCACTGTCTTGGATGACTAGTTTATTGTTTAACCATGTGTCAAATGTCTTACTGTATCTCTCAAAGGGAGATAACTATTGGGCTAGCAATAATAAGAATTGTCAGTCCTGTTGGGGCATTCTATACAAAGTTAACCCATTACCACACAATCCCTACTTTTGACGCCCCTGAGGAAGAAGCCTTTTGAAAACACTATGGGAAAAAGAGAAAATGCTGGTAACCAGCATTTTCTCCTTTTCCCACAGTGTTTTCTACCCTTCCCAGAACAAATTTCTATTTTTAGTCACCTTTATTTTGTCGTCTGCAAATGCCTTCAATTTGGACCAGTCTAAAATTTTCTCGTGTGGTAAAGAGTCGACCTTGAACTGCACTAACTGAATCTTAATGCTAGTCTTACAATGTTCCTTTGGGTTGTTCTGCTCTCCATGGGAAAAATTATGTCTATATAGCTAACTGTTAAACTAACTTGGTTAGTTTTGACCTATCTGAAGGTATTGAAAATGTTGGAAAAAGAGAAATTGCTTGTAAAAAGCAATTTCTTCTTTTTTCGCAATGTTTACTACTGTATTGAACTACTCCAAGTCTTTTGCATTTATGTCAAATTTGCCCCCTTCATTATTATGTATTTACTTTTGAAAAGTCTTGAATGTGTTTGTGAAAGGGTTAATCGCTTGCCAAATGACATGGTTTGGACTTGTCCAAGCACAAATTATAACTTCTATCATGGTTAGGGTAGAAAGCATTATGGGGAAAGGAGAAAATGCTGGTAACCAGCATTTTTTCCTTTCTTTAACTCATTACCACACGAGAAAATTTTAGACTGGTCCAAATTGAAAGCATTTGCAGTTGAAAAAATAAAGGTGACTGAAAAATAGAAATTTGTTCTGGAAAGGGTAGAAAACACTGTGGGAAAAGGAGAAAATGCTGGTTACCAGCATTTTCTCCTTTTCTCACAGTGTTTTCAAAAGGCTTCTTTCTCAGGGGCGTCAAAAGTAGGGATTGAGTGGTAATGGGTTAAGTATTTTCAACTCTCTCAGGGTTAATAAAACTCTAGATTATATGGTAAAGAGTTAACCCTTTACTAAACAGTCCCCAGTTTTAAACACACTGATGGACAAAACTTTTGAAAAACAATATAGGAAAAGAAAATGCAGGTAAACAGCATTTTCTTCATTTTCCACAATTCGTTTGAGCCACATTTATCTGTTTATCAAACTACAAAATTTTAGACTGGTCCAAAATGAAAGCCTTTGCAGATGATATAAATGACTAAAGAATTGAAATTTGTTTTAGGATGGGAAGAAAACATTGTAGGAAAAGGAGAAAATGCTGGTTTGAATTTAAAAGCCTTCTTTCACAGGGTCTGTTAAAAGTCGGGATTGTGTGGTAGAGGGTTAAATTGTCATCTCAAAAAGTGCTTTTACTTTGGAAAAAGCTTGGAATTTGTTGCTTTGAAGAGTTAACTCTTTACCAACAAATGCTGAATTTTAATTATTCTTAGGAAAAGGCCTTTTGAAAACATTGTGGGAAAAGGAGAAAATGCTGGTAACCAGCATTTTCTCCTTTTCCCACAATGTTTTCTACCAAGTCGAAGGAAAGTTTCAACATTCGAGGCACATTGAAATTGTCCTCTGTAAATGCTTTGAATTTAGATGGGTCTAACATATTGTGGTGTGGTAAAGAGTTGAAGGAAACACTGGTATCACTGTGCATGTATGTTACATGATGTGGTATTGTCATTGTAAATTGTCCTATAATAATGGTTAACATGAAATATTGTTATAAAAGAGAAAAATAAAATATTCTCATGGTGATTTTGTTGTTTTTCATCTGTATGAATTCTTATTGATGTTAACTCTATACCACACAATCCCAACTTTTAGCGACCCTGAAAAAAGAAGCTATTTGAAAACATTGTAGGAAAAGGAGAAAATGCTGATAAACAGCATTTTCTCCTTTTCCCGCAATGTTTTCTACCCTTCCCAAATAAAATTCTAATTTTTTATTTATTTACAATTATTTTGTTGTCTACAAATTATTCCAATTTGGACTAGTCAAAAAATTTGTTGTTTGGTAAAGAGTTATGCTTTATCCTATGTGGCAGAGTGAAGTGTAGGACCAGTATGCTGCAGGCCCCAGGTTTGAGGCCCACTTGGGCAAGACACTTCAGAGCCACAGCCTAACACTGCCGTAACTGGTAAAACCCAGAACTTAAGAACAGTTTGGACTGTCCTTAGTGACTGAAATAATGTCTAAAGAGGTGTAAAGCATCATTCATTCAATCAATCATTCAATGAGCCACACCCTGCAACGTGAAATACATGTTTTATACTTTGTGGTAGTTTAACCCTTTCCCAAATGACAAATTTTAGACTGTCCCAAACTCAAAGTGTTTGCCAATGACAATTTTGAATTTGATGAGACTGGCAGAAAGTTTTCTGATACTGGAAAAAGGAGAAATTGCTCATTACGAGCAATTTCTACTATTCCCACAGTGTTTTCTAAAGTTTGTACTGCAGACACATAAAAACCAGGGCTTGTTTGGGAATGAGTTAAAGACGGCACTGAGTGCACTGGTTATTGACGAGCAAACAAATTATCCAGGGTAAAAAATTTGTTTGCTCGTCAATAACTTTTTTATCAGGTGTTGTTTAAAAGATCTAACACATCAAGCAAATCCCTTGAGTCCTTCCGCCTTCTCTGCTTCAAACCAAATTCCAATCGGTCATGTATTAACGGAATTATTGAAGATTTTCTTACCTGAAGTCGGGGAATTTTTTCAAATAACGGTCATTGTTGTTGTTGTTGTGTCACGTGATTCCCCGCCGTGCTAGGATCAGACTGGTTTGTGTCGGACAAAACAAGTGGAACTGGGAATCAGATAAAATAGAATGCAAAACCTGTATCACACAACCCAGAGTTTTAACAACCTTTAGGAAGAATGCTTTTGAAAACATTGTGGGAAAAGGAGGCCTAATCCAATGTTTTCTATCTATTCATAAATAACATAAAATTATCAACGGAGTCACATTTAATTTGTTGTCAGCAAATGCTCAGGATGTAGAAAGGTCCTAAATTTTGTTCTCTGGTAAAGACAAGTAAGACAAAGTTATTCAGTTTCATATTGTTTATAGAACAATCAACAGCCCTGCTGTGTAATAAACATTAACAAAAATAGAACATCAAAATGTTAACCTAGAAGTGAAAGGTATTTCTAGACTCTCAATATAGCCCTATACCACACAATCCATAATTTTAGCGACCCCGAAAGAGACGGCTTTTGAAAACATCGTGGGAAAAGGAGAAAATGCTGGTTACCAATTTCCACAAGGTTTTTCACCCTATCAAAGACAAAAATCATCATCTTGCTACATTTAACTTAAAATGGTCACCAGCATTTTTTTCCTTTTCCCACAATGTTTTCAAAAAGCTTCTTTCTCAAGATCGTTGAAAGTTGGGACTGTGTGGTAAAGGGTAAAGCCATCTTGTTGCACAGTACGACTCGGATGTATAAAAATATCTTACAGTATTTGCTTATATTGAACTTAACCCTTTCCCAAGCCACAGAATTTTAGAAAGTCCAAATTGAAAGCACTTGCAGACGACAAAATGAACATAAGTCAAAAACTGAAATAGAAGCCTTCAGAAAACATTGTGGGAAAAGGAGAAAATGCTAGTTACCAGCATTTTCTCCTTTTCCCACAATGTTTTCTAACGGCTTCTATTTCAGGGTCGTTAAAACCAGGGATTGTTTGGCAAAGGGTTAACTTGCCAATATTTACATCAAGCCGTCTTACTCCTTTCACAAAACTCTGAAGTCTTGTCTATTAATTTATATATCCTTAATGATAACTTTTGAGAAGCCATATGTAAATTTAATACAATCAATGATGATGATTTTAATGCCATACTTATACATGTACTTATATATATGTTCTGCGCAGTGTAAGAATCGGGACAATTCCGGAATTGTCCTGCGCAAAGTAGGAATTCCTACTTTGTCCGTCGATTCCGGAATTGTACCGGACAATTCTAGAATTGCGCAAGGGAGATATATCGTATTGTGGTCAGATATAATCGGTGCGCAAAGTAGGAATAGGCGTGGACAAAGTAAGAATTCAAAGCTTAGAGCAAAGTGATAATAGTCTAGATATGTTGCAAGGGTTTCAGATTCTGGTAATCATGATTGTCTTTTCGTTGTTTCTTACATCTTAAAACTGATGCCTATACTTTAAACAGATTTTTTGATAACTCTATTATTCTATGAACTGCGTTTATTTGGTATCCAAAGGACAGAGGCTTTCACGATATACAATAATCTTATTTGTTATATCCTGACGGTCAAAATTTATTGACTAATTATACGGTGTTTAACATCCTTCATAACATCAGTTCAGTTACATCACGGCAGCCAGTGCACCTATCCATGCTTTACTGGGGTATCTTTACCATTACACCGTATAATATTATTTCCAAGTCACAGCTGCTTTCCCACATACATTTAACTATCGTCGACACAATGATCAGCGGTAGGAACGGATTGAATCCTGTCGCAATGACCATCACCAGTCCTCGGAAAGTAATTGGCCGATCCGGAAATCGAACCATCAATTCCCTGTTTTCAAGTCCTGTACGCTACCGACTGAGCTTTTGGGCTCGGCACCAAAATTAAAAAATACAATGCTAGGCAAATGGTTTTTTATTATTAACGTAGCTATTCCAGCTTTTGCATGTTATGGTGCCTTTCAACGGTATTTCAGTTAGAATTTGCTTCAAAATATCATGAATATTAAACCATGTCAACCAATAGTCTTCTGTACTAATGGACAAACATCAATAATGCCGGTAAGAAAATGATGAAAAAAAAAACAAAACTTTGTCTGCTATTCCTACTTCACGCAGGAAAACAAAAGATTCTCACTTTGTCCCGATTCCTACTTTGCGCAAGGACAATTCCGGAATTGAACTGTGCCAGGTAGGAATTCTTACTTCGCCCGACAAAGTAGGAATTCCTACTTTGCGCAGGACAATTCCGGAATTGTCCCGATTCCTACTTTGCGCAGAACATATACACTCATAAATATATACACCCAAGAAAAAATGTGGCAAAAGGACTGATTGCTCACAACAAACATCTGCCCCTCTTACAGCAGTTCATATTTTCCTAATCCTTCGAATAATTACTTCATGAATTACTAGTGCTGTTTAACTTGTTCACTACTTACTCAAGAAATTTTAATTCATTTCAAGGATTTCAAGGACTAAAAAACTGATGTACACTTCCATTGAAGATACATTGGTATTAGTGGTATATAGTCTAGAAATCAAGTAGTGAATAGTACAGATCCAAGATCAGATTGCACATTTTAAGCAGTCTGATTTTGATTTCCACCATCCGCACAAGCTCCTTCACCCTTTACCAGATGACAAAATATATGATCAGTCCACATTTACAGATGACTTATCAAGTATTGCATAAACTATGACGGTTGTGTTCCAAAGGTTAGAAAACAATGTGGGAAAAGGAGAAAATGCTGGTCAGTAGCATTTTCTCCTTTTCCCGAAGTATTTTTAACAGTCCCTTTTCATAGAGTCGTTTAACCCATTACCACACAATCCCTACTTTTGACGCCCCTGAGAGAAAAGTCTTTTGAAAACATTGTGGGAAAAGGAGAAAATGCTGGTAACCAGCATTTCTCCTTTTCCCACAATGTTTTCTACCCTTCACAAAACAAATTTCCAGTCACTTTTATTTTATCGTCTGCAAATGCTTTCAATTTGGACCAGTCTAAAATATTGTCGTTTAGTAATGGGTTAAAGGTGTGATCATGTGGTAAAGGGTTAAGTCATCAATTGTACTTAATTTATAGTTCATGACAGATCTTAACCTGTATGTTAATAACTTAATCTTGATTGCACTTATAAGCACGGATAATGTCTCTTATTGGTGCCCGGCACACCGGACATTTAGCACCTCTGTCCATCAGATGTCTGCCACACGGGAAACAAACACACATGTGACCACACTGGTAGAGGACAGAGTCACTGTGATTGTCCAAACAAATCAAACAATGAGTGTCACTGACAGGCTTTGATTTTGGCATTGTTGTTGTTTGGCTGATGTCTTGATTTCTTTGACCTAAAATAAATGGGAAAACAAATTGTTAAAACTCTGATAAAATCAAAATTCTATGTTTTACTTGTCCACATTGAAATAATTTGTAGACAAAAAGGCTTATGGGAAAAAGGTTTTAGACAGGAAACCAGCTAGCAAAAAGAGCAACGTATGCCAGTACCAAGCTTAGCTGCAATTGCATTTGGAAATAAATTGATATTCACTGACAACTCTTCATTGAAAAAGGGGCATAACTCTGAAAAACATTTTGGTTACCTGCCCTTATTGTGAGGGTTTCGCTTTTGATAGCTAGCAAGTACAATAAGTTTGTAGTAAATTATCTTTAGAAATCACAGACAAATTTGAAAATGTTAAAGTTTTTGCACAATGACCACAGTGCTGTAATCATATCTCATTAATTTCTTCTGAACAGCTTCACAATTTAAGTTATGTTTACTTTGCTTGCAAATGCTTTGAACTTGGTCCAGTCCAAACTTTGGTCACTTTGGAAAGAGGTTCATGCATAAGAAACAGAATTAAAAGCAAGAAAGAAAAGAAAAAAATATAAGGATGTCTCACCTGTAGCTGCAGCAATTCCAGCAGCAACCTCCTGTCTGATGGCTCTCTGGATGTCTAACTGAAGATCAAAGCTGATCTTCATCATGTTCTTCATTTCCTGTAACTGGCTCTTCAATGAAGCAATCTCTCGACTAAGGTGCAGGTTAGTCTGTTAAAACAAATAAACATATAGTAAAAGTGGATATTATTGGGGGTATAAAATGTTCCATATTACTGAATATTGACTTTATGTGTTTTAATTTTTGCAAAAACTACAAGAGATGATCTTGCCCGTATTGATCAATCTAATAAATCTCCTTTTCTACTTATCAATGAAACATGTTCAATTGGCCGTGCACTGGACTGGTATTCTGGTCAACTTGAATGAAAAGAAGATCCTAAAAAAGGTCCCAGTCAATCCCTTCATCAAGACTTGTGTCTAGGTAAAAATATATTGCTTTTTACGGTAATGGAAACCTTTACAATTTTTATCAATATAATACATGTATTATGCAAAACTTTGTGCTCAGGTAAGCTAAAAATGCTGGTTACCAGCACTTTCTCCTTTTCCCCCACAATGTTTTCAAAAGGCCTTTTCCTCAGGACCATTAAGCCCAGGATTGTGTGGTAAAGAGTTAAAGAGTACATAAATTTCAAACCTGAGGTTTACCGATTACCACATAATCTGGACTTTTAACGATCCTGATGAAACGAAGCTTTTGAAAACAATGGGAAAAGGGATGAAATGCTGGTAACCAGCATTTTCTCCTTTTTCCACTGTATTTTCAAGCTACCTTTAATTTGTTGTCTGAATTTGCTTTTAATTTGAACCAGTCGGAAATTTTATCATTTGGTCAGGAGTTGAAGAATAGGTAAACTACACACCTGTGTGTATGGTACAGCTGTTGCACTTATACTTGTAACAGAAACATTGTCCCAATTATCTCCCCCTGGTGGTGGAATGCCAAGCTCGGAGAAATCGTTGTGTATGTGTTGTTGACTCTGTGGTATAGATCGAACAAAGTTTGCCACTCTCTGTCCGTCTGTACCTGTGGCCTGCACCCTTTCCTGAAATGAATATCGAATAAATTTGTTATTCTTCTATAAAACAGCAAAGACATAAGCAAATATAAAATTAAGGTACATTACGGTAAAATCTAACAAAACAGAAGGTCACATAAATTAACCTTTTATCACAAAATCACAAATCTTAACAACCCTGGGAAAGAAGCCTTTTGAAAACATTGTGGGTAAAGGAGAAAATGCTGGTAACCAGCATTTTCTCCTTTTCCAACAATGTTTTCTACCCATTCAAAAAGTAAAGTTCATCATTTGAGCCACACTTAATTTTTCATCTGCAAATGCTTTCAATTTGGACTTGTCCTAAGTTTTGTTCAGTGGTAAAGAGTTAACCAGGACCAGGGTCAATGCCAACGGATGCCAGAACACCAATCTTGTTTATACTGCCGATAAAACATGTGTTACTGGAGAAGAAAACGAGATTTGCTGAACTGAATGATAATTCAGTTTTACAGTACACAGTATGAGTAGAAATTTGTCAATTCTGTCTTAATCCATTACCACACAATCCCTACTTTTGATACCTCTGAGAAAGAAGCCTTTTGAAAACACTGTGGGAAAAGGAGAAAATGCTGGTAACCAGCATTTTCTCCTTTTCCCACAGTGTTTTCTACCCTTCCCTGAACAAATTTAAATTTTTCAGTAACCTTTATTTTGTCGTCTGCAAATGCTGCCAATTTGAACAAGTCTAAAATTTTGTCGTGTGGTAAAGAGTTAAACTCTCAAAGAAATTTTAACACACATAAGGTCAGTATTTGGTAATTTTAAACCCCAAACCGGATATTGAACCCACAACTACACAGTCACAACTGATGTGCACTACACACGGAGTTATTTCACTGGGCATATATTTGTTGCTTACAAGATTAATGAAAGTTTGGCAGTGATAGATTTCTACTAAAACATACCCCAACATGGACTTCTAAAACATTTCTGAATTCTCCCTCAAGCGTAGATGTGACAAGCCGTCGATGTACAAGCTCGCTGACCTCCTGGATTAGATCTTCTCTCTGTAACTCTCTCACAACACTCAATGCATCAAGTGGTGTCTCCAGTCTTGTAAAATAAAAAAAAATGTGTAAAAATGTTGCTTCATTTGTGGATAATTAGACCTTGTATACGTTCTTAACCCAAAGCTCCCTGGAAATCTCAATTCTTCCAAAACAAATATTAGACTCTCCAAAACTGAACATGTCCCTTGATAACAATAGTGATTCAGATACATGTACTTTTATATATTGGATAAAAAATACAAATCAATCTCCTTTGAGAAAACATTTTGAAAGTAGGTGAGCAGCAAGCCACAAATACATGTGCCATGCACTGTGAATAGGGTGCTTAATGATTCTGCGAAAAGTATCCACCCTGCGCAGTCTGAAATGGGCCAAAACTTTTCACTATCGTTTGATTTTCTGAATCTCCAGGGCTCAGTCTACCTCATACCTAAGTCGATTGTTGAAAAGTGTGACCAATATCGAGCATTAAGTATGTTATTGCTTGCATGGTATCATGGTATGGCATTAAGCCTCCTTCTGCCAGAGCATGGCTCAAATATTTAAAAAAAAAAAAAGAAAAAAACTTGTATCTTTTTTGTCAATTAATCAGCATACCTCTAGTAAATTGATAAGTCATTTAAGCCTGGCGTGCTTTTTAAAACCTTTTCCCTTATGCAAGCAAGCTTTGTTACTCCTCTATGAACAAAGAGAAACTTTTTCAGATAAAAAGTCATAACAGGTAAAAATTTAACATCAACTTGTTCACTACTTACTCAAGAAATTTTAATTCATTTCAAGGACTAAAAAACTTGGCAAGAATAGTGTGCAAAGCACTGGTAAAAAGAAAGCCCAGAAAAACATAGGTCTACCAGCCAACTTGATATACACTGTTACTGAAGAGATGTGGAAAACACTCTATGACACCATACAATCAATCAATCATTAACTTGATTTTCTTTTCTGCAAAGTCCATACAGTTCAAACTAACAAATAAAAGACTAATTGACTTACAAGGAATGCTCTGCAGGTGGCAGGGCTGGTGCTGGGGGTGGTGGGGCTGTCCCATTCTGACTAAAAGGAGCAGCAAGCAGACCTGTTAAATAAACAAATGCAATTTCATTAACCCAATACCACACCATGCTAGCTCAAACTGCTCAAATTAACTCTTTACCAAACAACAAAATTTTAGACTGGTCCAAATTGAAAGTTCAAAAATCTGAAATTAGCTTCCAGATATGTAAAAACATTGTGGGAAAAGGAGAAAATGCTGGTTACCAGCATTTTCTCCTTTTCCCACTATGTTTTCAAAATGCATCTCTCTCAGGGCCGTAAAACCTGGGAATGATTGGTATAGGCTTAAATATATGTATAAGTACCAGGAAATTTACTATCTAGAAATGACTTTATAAATGAACCATGCTTAGGAGAAAGGGGCATCAAAGGTATCACTATTATGTGCTATACCAAGCAAGTCATCACATAATTAGTGATCCATACAACATAATTTGTCCAACAACCTGATGAATGTGGAGGTAAAATGGTTCTTTGAAAATTGACCTACAGCAAAAAATTTGAACCAGGTTAGCCTGTGTGGAGTGCGCAGGCTGACCAGGGTTGATACTGTTTGCATATGTATTGACCCTTTACCAAAGAACAAATCTATAGACTGGTCCAAATTGAAAGCATTTGCAGACAACAAAATAAATGTGACTGACAAGTTAAAATTTGCTATAGAAAGGGTAGAAAACACTCTGGGAAAAGCAGAAAATGCTGGTTACCCCTTTACCAAACAATCCCTGGATTTGATGACCCGGGCATAGAAACCTTTTGAAAACATTGTGGGGGGAAAGGAGAAAATGTTTTCTACCCTGCTAGAAAAACAAATTTCAATTTTTGAGATATGTTTCTTTTATCGTCTGCATGTGCTTCCAATTTGGACCAGCCTGAAATTTTTTCATTTGGTACAGGGTTACTGTCATTTTCTCCTTTTTCCACAATGTTTTTCAAAAGGCTTCTTTCTCTGGGTTGTTTAAAGTCATGATTGTGTGGTAATGCCTTAAATTCTATTTTCACAGAGCATGGCTCAAGTGAAAACCTTTTAACCCTTTAACAAACAATACCCATTTTTCACGACCCTGAGAAAGAAGCCTTCTGAAAACATCATGGGAAAAGGAGAATATGCTGGTATCCAGCATTTTCTCCTTTTCCATTCTATTTTCTACTCTTTCCAAAACAGATTTCAAATTTTGAGTCACATTAATTTTGTCGTTTGCATATATCCTTTCAATTTGGACAAGCCTAAAATTTTGTCTTGTGGTTAAGGGTTAAGACTTTCGGATGACTTTTCAGAATTCGATACATGTGCAGAATTGGCACAACACAGCTTTGTGGGAAAAGGAGGAAATGCTGGTTACCAGCACTTTATCCTTTTTCCACAATGTTTTCAAAGGCCTTTTCTGTCAGAGCTGTTCGGTAAAGAGTGAAATTATACCTCTTGGATCTTGTATCCTGCTACTGTAATCCACAAAACTGGTTGTTGAACTATTTGAGGAGCTGACACTGGAAACACTGTTCCATCTTTCAGTAACTGTCTCAGTCGGTGGTAGAGGATCTCTTTGTGGTGTCTGAAATACATACGAGTTGCGTCAACTTTAAACACAAGTACCCTGTTTCGTAAATATGTGTAAGTGCACAAAACTGGTCAAAAGTACCATTGTAAAGTATGGAAATTATCGTATGATCAGTTCAATTCTTTGTTGCTGGCAGGAAAGATATTCTAAAACTAGGTTAAAAGTTGCCAGGTCACCTGTCAAACTACCGTGTGTTTACTTGTTACCTTCCATCAACAACTTAGACCAACTGTACAATAACAGATTGTCATCTGCTACTGCTGTAACCCTTTACCACACAGTCCTGGGAGAAAAAAGCCTTTTGAAAACATGGAGGGGAAAGGAGAAAATGCTGTTAACCAGCATTTTCTCCTTTTCCCTCTATGTTTTCTATGCTTTCAAAAACAAATTTAAATTTTTAGTTTTTAGTTTTCGTCTGCAAAAGCTTTTGCAAATACTGTTGGAAACAGAGAAAATGGTAATCAACATTTTCTCCTTTTCTCACAAATTGTTTTTTACCCATCCCAAAACAATCTTCAACATTAGGGTCACATTTATTTTGTCTTCTGCAAATGCTTTCAATATTGACTAGCTGAGCCCCAGTAGCTCAGTCGGTAGCATGCAGAACTTGAGAACATGGTATCCAGGGTTCGATCCCTGGCTACGACCCCTGGCTCACCCAGTTTCTTTCCAAGGAGTGATGATAGTCACTGCAACAGGATTCATTCCTCTCCCACCACTGACCATTGTTAGATCATGTTAGAAAGTAAGCCAGTGGCTTGGAAAGAAAATGGTGCAAAGCACTGGTTAATGAACACCAGAAATGCATGGATAGGTGTACTGGCCACCACAATATAACTGAAATAATGTTGGATAAATAAGGACAAGTCCTTAATTTTGTTGTTTGGTAAAGAGTTAACTTAGCACTGAGTGGTGATGGGCCAATGACTATGGATGTCATCCAACTTCAGAAAGAAAGGATAACTCACCTGATCACGAACTGGTGTGGAGGGATGTGTGGGCGCAGGAGAAGGTGAAGGACGAGCCGAAGAGGCCGTACTCCTGTTTCTGGCAACCGTACCTAAACTACCCCTGATGATGCCCTCTAAATGTCGTCGAAAGGCAGCTGTCTGTAAGACATTTGACACCCTCTGCTGTTGGGACAGACCCTGAATTTCTATCACAACAGCCTCAGGGCGATGTTCTTCTACATTCATGGAATTGAGTGGAACATTTTCTTTCCCAGACGCATGCTGGGCCTCCACACTATCTCTCAGCTGCATGTTCTTTGCCAAAAACTGATCAATGTTTTGCCGGTAGGCCTGGCCTGTGACCGGACGTTCGTTATTCTGTATCTGTCTGAGCTCATTTTCTCTCTCACTGAAAAATTGATGAATAAAACCATGTGATGATTAACCTTTTTACAAAACTATCCTATCATTCCCATGTTTAACCCTTTGCCAAGAAATTCAGGAATAAACCTTTTTGAGAATATTGTTAAAAATGGAGAAAATGCTGGTAACCAACATTTTCTTCTTTTCAAACAATGTTTTCAAAGCTCCTCTAGCCAAATTTCATTTTTTGAGTCAAATTTGTTTTGTCGCCTGTAAATGTTTTCAATTTTTATTTTGTATAAGGCCTTTTTCAACCTGGAGTCAGTTGATTTGCAGCCAGTTCACCTATCCTTCTATTTCATTCACTCATACTTTTTCCAAAAGCCATTGACTGCTTTCAAAGATAACCTTCCTTGAAAAGATGATTAATAGACGGGAGAGATCAATTCTTAACTCTTTATCAAATTACCAAATTTTGGACTTGACCAAGTAGAAATCATTTGTAGATGACAAATGTAGCCCAAATTATTATGTCTGTCTTTAACAAGATAGAAAACACTGTGGGACAAGGAGAAAATGCTATTTACCAGCACTTTCTCCTTTTCCCATAATGTTTTCAAAAGCCTTGTTTCTCAGATTTGATAATGCTCTGGATTGTGTGGTTCAGAGTTGAGAACTCGAGTAGTTCTTGAAAAAGCTGGAGAGTAAAGTGATGACTGACAATCCAAAACAAGGATGACAATCACTCCATTAAACTCAGACAGCACTTATCTATAATGGACCAACTCAGTGTCATACCATCTGAACTTTCAAAACTAAAACATAATTAACTCTTTACCACACAATCCAGACTTTTAGCGACCCTGAAGAAAAAGCCTTTTCAAAACATTGTAGGAAAAGAAGAAAATGCCGGTAGCCAGCATTTTCTCCTTTTCTCACAATATTTTTTTACTTTGCTCTAACAAATTTTAGTTTTTCAGTTACGTCCATTTTGTTGTCTGTGCATGCTTTCAATTTGCGCTAGTAGAATTTTGTCGTTTGGTGAGGAGTTAAGATGCACTATGGATAGCTCTGTAAAGAGATAGTGGTAGACATGCGTTAGCACCCCATGAGTTAGTTCTATTTTAGCTATGATCATTATTCATATGATATATATTGATAAAAATCCATAGATGACAAGGTCACCTTTATCAAGTACTCTTTCTACTTAAATCGAGATCTAGCACTCATCACACACTTGTCACGTTTTCTTCAAATGTTATGCAATCCGGAAAACAGTGCCAGGATCAGGAAGCAAAGTTTATCAGAATTTAAAATACAAGAATTTCTCACCTGATCGATCGCTGCAAGATGTAGTCGACTGCATCCATGTCGATAGATTTTTTTTCGTCTGCTAAACTAACTTGATTATGACTTGCTTGTAAGTCTTGTGCTGTTTCTTCAACCACTGTGAAGCCTTCTCCGCCCTCTGCCATGGTTCCTCGTGTTTTATACTGGTTACGAAAATAGTGGTTGCTACATGTTATTTTTGGCAATGACAAGGATTACTCATTAACAACACATACAAACCCTAACTCCTGGTTCTCATGCCCATTGAAATTGTACACAGCCGAAAACCACTCTCTCAACACCCGGAACTGAATCTATTTATAGATGATTTCCGCGAAAATGACATCATACAGTATTTAATCGGATTACTTGGATAAATTCCTACTGCAGTGGGATTGGTTTCCCCTTTCCCCGCGACTGAAACGCTGAGAATGTACAAATGCGGACAACAACAAATAGCAGCCGAATCATGGATGTCTCTGTGGACGACCTTTTTGAGAAAATAAAGCAATCAGAACAGGAGGCATTAGGGAGAAAAGCAGCTTTAACAGAACGTGGGAAAATAATTGATTTTATTCCCTCATTTTTTGTCCGAAAGCAATCTCGGAGTTCTTAAACTTTATTTCTCAATATTCTTACCAGTTGGGGATGCTTGAAAAAAAATCAACTGGGACAAAAATGGACCAGAACGAGTCGGAAGCAGACCGGAATGAATAACCGTAACGGACGTTGCGAGACGAAGTAATGCAATGCATGACTTGCTTACAAGTACAGAACAGGACAAAATCTACCGGAACCATTGTCAGGAATCAAAGCGTTGAGAACGCTGATGTGGTATTTGTCAAGGAAATTCATTGTTGCCCATTCTCAATAAAACGGAACATTCGATGTTCCATTGTTTATCGTGAATATCTTTGCTTATTCCTGCAAGTATGAGTCATTTGCAGGAACATATCAGTTGGTTACATCGAGACAGATGAAATTTTCTGAGATATTTGTATTAATTTTCGCATGTGGTCACCATTTTAGTCCCAAAATGAAACATACGTTACTGTCGCCATTTCAATTTTTCAATTTCAAGTATGTACCCTGACGACCAAAAGATTGAAATACTTAATACAATTTGTCTGAGGCAAAGTTTGTTGTGTCAGGTTTGTAACATTGTGCCTAGATTCATATTTACCCATACCTGGTCGATTTGATTCATTTTTATTTAATGTCGCCAAATTCTGAAAAATAAAGTTTGCATATAATCGGATGTAGCGCCTACCTCCGCATCAAGATACAATAAAGTTTATACTAAAAATTACACATTTAAACAACACAGTATATAATTACCATCAAGAAATAATATCAGGCTTCATGTCACAAACTTTAATTTCGAGAAAAATTAGCATTTATTTGAAGGACCCGTTTTTTTTTTTTTATATCAAATTGAAACAAACGTTACCATGGTTTCATGCAAAAGTATTGTAGGAATATAGCTGTAAAAACATCACATGTATCACTGTATAGACTATTATTATATACATAAAAATTGACTTAAACATGTAGAACAAGACGCTGTGAGAACACCTCAAAAGTCTGAATGAAACATACTTGACGAAACATACGTGACTGTTAAAAATTCTTCTCATTTTCTAGACGACGGTGAACTTGTCATAAAGATAACTTTGTCATTCCTTTTTTTTCTCATGACGTGATATGACATCACTATTAACGCTTCTGACATGTTCTACTGTTGAAAAAGGTCTAATTTTTCTGTTGATTTTGTGAATTTCGTCAAGGCATTGTATATGTCAGGTGAGATTGCTCTTACAAGACTATTTTTTCATTGTTCGTATTTGGCCAATGATTTTTCACTATAAGTAGTTGATGAATATTTTCTGGAACACAGTAAATACGTACCAATTATTTCTCGTACTTCTTGTACGGCTTCCAAACACACTGAAACATACGTTACAAAAGGTAACGTATTTTAAGTTCTAGTAATTCACCTTGGTCAGAAAATTGATACATATATAGATGTTTAGACACAAATTTAACAGTTTTAGAAAATGTTAACATACAAAGTGTATTTTTTTTTTACAGAAGGACAGAAAAATCTTTCTTTTCCTAAAATTATCATATGAATACTATTATAACTCGACATAATATTAGTCTTTCAACAGAAAATCGAAAATATGATTTTAATTGTTAGAAATATCGTTGATTAAAGACAATGTCATAAGTATTTTCAAACCAAGATATATCTATTAGGAAAGAGAAAGCTTCTATTTAAAAGAATCTGGTAAAATGTGCGATTCTTTGAATGTCTTTGAAAACAAAACACAAAGCACTGAAAGGACTTACACCCCTTCATCTTTAACCCAATCATATGCTAAAGCAGATTACATTGATGCTAACTCTGAAAGGAGCTGGTATGTTGATCTGATTCTAGAGGTTGACAATGATACCGATAGTTTTGACTACCTCATACTTTTATGCTAAGAAAAAAGGATTTTTTTCCAATAGCCAGTAAGGAGGATAGTATGCATTTTTTTAATTAACAATTACATTTGAAACATACGTTACCACATATTCCCAGCAGTTGTCTTAATGTACATGACGTAAAACTTTTTGATTCAATGCTAATGTCAACTCGATGATAGATTTTTTTTAACTTGATCAATTTATGACAGGTAACATAAGCAACCTGTAGATATCTGTTTTTTTTTCTAAACATATACTCATGTATGTGTTATCTAATTTGCGTTAAATCGACAGCCTGCTTTCTCAAAGCAAGAACACGGTGTTACATTTTTTTTGGCAAAAAAATGGAATGAAAAACACTTTGAATAACCAAATTTAAAACAATTACTGACATGTGCATGTTTGATTACAAGAAAGGACTATTAACACTTTCGGATGTTTGTTTGAAACTTACGTTACCATGTAGCGCCTGCACAATTTTGACTTATAATCAATAGTCTGATAAAGAACATAGTTGAGATCTGTTTTAGATATTTAAAGTTGGCATCAATGTGGCAGTTCTTATTAAGAATGAAGGATTAGATGCCAAAAATTATTGTTGGAAAATGAGCAAAACCTAAGTTTAACAATATTTTGAAGTTTTGAAAAAAACATCTAATGTACAATGTTATTTACTTCCAATAAAAAAATAAGTTCTTTGTTTAACTGTATCATTTTTGTGTTATCGGAGTCTTTTTGTGCTGAAAAGGTATCGCTATCCGTAAAGTCCTGGAACATGTTTAGTAATTTTACAAAAGAAACACATAAGTAGTCAAGGAAACATACGTTACCAACAAAAAAGGATACCCTAAATGAAAAATAATTTTTTCCGAAACAGAGTTAATGATGTTCGCAGTATTTTGGGAAATCATTCTACATAGATGTATCTTTGAAAAAGGATGTATATGTCTCAAATTTGCAGATGTCATTTTTTTCGATTTTTCTTGTCCCTGAATGTTCCGTTTTATTGAGAATGGGCGTGTGTGGAATTAATAGTTTGAAAGAAACAGAGACATATTGTTCAAATATTGGCTTAAAAGTCAACCCACTAAGCAAAGGAATATCTTTTTGGTTAAAGGGAGAGTACTAATTACAAAGTTTGGTTTATTTTGTACAAGTGGTCTCCCTTTAATCATCAGAAGGAAGCAGGAGTAACGCCTCTTGACAGTAGGATGCATGACAAATTTAGAGAAAAATCCTGTTGATATATCGAACAAAATTAAGTTTGTTCCTGAAAACTATAATTTTGAAATATCTCTAGCCTTTTACATTTAATTTCTAACATTTCAATCAACTACCTCGATCAATAAATATTCATGAGCAATGAATTGGAGTAGTGCGTAATCATAGGATGAACAAGCCATGAAACAAATTGGTTTTGGAACTAAAAAGCCCAGGGTCAGTTGGCAAATTTGTATCATTGCGCCAATAAAAGGCTATGAGCGAGAGAAGCTATTTTCAATAAAAAATAACTATCTCAACGATTGATGGCCTTGCCCAATGTATTTTAATATGCCATTTCAAATTACATATCTGAGTGCCCCCCTAAAACTCATTTTCCTGAGAAAAAATGAGTTTAACTGGGTTTATTTCCTTCGGCTTGGCACAAAAGGAGATACATGGTTATTAAAATTCAATCTTGAACTCATAGTAAGTGGTATTGTCCTCAAAAAATACCACAAAAATGATAATGAAAACGAGGCTTAATTGGATTCAAACTGGCGGGAAACAATGCAAATTATGAACTGGAATCTATGTGGCGGGAAATGGTCAAAATATGAAGTGGAAATGAATTTAAATGCCAAGGAGAGACCAAAAGTACACATTGTGGGAGTTGAAATGTAAATTTAGATCTAGATCTAGATTTAAATCATACCATCTTAAAATATGGAAATCATTGTGAAGATGGTGAACCATTAGATCTAGGTAGATCTAGATTGAAGTGCTGGTAGAAATGAATTCAGTTGAATTAAAATTAAAATCTGACAGAAAGGAAACAAAAACACAGTGACCTGGCAACTTTTCACCTTTGATAGATCAATTGATTGGTTGATAAGGTGTTATACCCCACCACACTTTCAACATTATTTCAGTTATATTGCAGTGACACCTTAGATCTACAGGTTTATGTAGGGTGGGTGTACCTATTACCGAACACCTACATGTTTTTAACTGTTCGTTAATACAATCAGTCTCGCCAACATTTTTGTAATCTTTGGCAACATCAATGTAGAATGACATTTTCTTATCATGTATCAATCATACAACATGTTATCTAATTGTAGATATTGGCCATGAAAAGTCCGGGACAAATGGTTGTAATTCTGAACGATGGTTTTAAATCCGAATAGAAGTGGTTCTAATTCCGAACAGTAATAGGGTTTTTGAAAAATAAAACAAAACAACATCCAAACACATTTTGGGAGATCTACTGCTCCAATTTGACAAACTCACCAATGTTTATATTCGAACGGAAATTCATCAAATATCAGTTGATTCTCTAAATCTGCGCATGCAGGGTGAAATCTTTTAAAACAGTTATTACATTCTATGAAGCTATCGTACTCCAATTCACATGCAAGACATTCATTGGCCTCCACTGTTACCTCATCATCAGACGAAACTTCTATTTCTTTTAGTATTCTTTCATCTACCTCTTGACGCCTTTTCCTTTTCTCAATGGCTTCTCACTTTTTCTTTTCTCATTTGTCTCTTTTTTTGGCTTGTGATTCCCATTTAGCCCTCAGTTCTTCTTGTTTCTTTAGTTTCTTATTCTCTCTAGCTTTTTTTCCCTCCAACTTTTCTTGTTCCTTCTTTTGCCTGCTTCTCCCTTTTATCTTGTAACATGGACCTGTAGGTTGATCCGGTTATGGCCTTTGGTATGATCATTCTTTTACCCTTAGGTTTATCTGTTTTTGGCTTAGGAATTGACAAAATCTTTTAGATGGGAGAATGTGTATTAGAGTCGTTTGATCCAGGATTGCCAAATGTCTAGGGAGAAGTAGCTCTGTCCACTACTTGGGAGTCGCCCTCGGTTGCAGTTGCTTCATGTGGGTCAGAGGATGTTACATTGACTTGCAACCACATCAGAAATATCAGCAGACAGAACAGGTGGGGAGGGGGCTTAGATGGAACAGGTAGGGTGGGGGATGTAAACAGAAGGGGTTGGATAGGGGCTGTAGACGGAATGGGTGGGGTGGGGGCTGAAGATATGGAACAGGTTGGGTGGGGTCTGCAGATGGAACAGGTGGGCTGGGGACGGTTAGGTCATCATTCTGGTAATCCTTTTGATTGAGAAGTTTTGCATTTATATTGAGACCTACACAATCTACCGAGGAGGATAGCTTACTCGAAAATAACTGACTAGGATCAAGTTTGACTGAACCATGCAACAAAGGCACTAGAATTGAATGGGAACAACCCAGCGTCTCTAAAACCTTTCACAGCAGTGTCAACAGGTGCACTAGCATCCCAAGCAGGTTTAAGTATCCTTGCAAATGTCTGCTTTGTCACAAACTCACCTATGTGCTGTGCTTGCCAGTCTCGGACTGATTGCCGCCATGCAGCCTTCAATGATCCAAAGAGGCGTGAGTCAAGGGGCTGGTACCTTCAGTCTGAAGGTGTCTGCTCCGATGCTATTTTTGTGACTGGTCTCCAGTAATCTGGCAAGCAATACAACTCTATACTGTTCTCAATGCATGCGTCTAATGCCTCCATTGCGACATGGTTTTGTGACTATCCATGAATAAAATCAGTGGCTTTTAACCTTTCGTGCATTCACAGCTGGTATAAATTAGATTTTTTAACCATCCACTATATACCTCACTGTCCATTCACCCATTCCCTGACCTGCAAAATTTAGCCTCTTCAAAACCATCCAAAGGGTTGTAAAAAAACCTATGGCCTGGGTAAATAACCATCAGAGGTATGAAATGGCCAGATGCACTGGCAGCTGCCATCACCGTCATTTGGGTCTTGTCGGAAATCCCAAAATGGTACACTACTGGTGCCACCTTGCTGCCAACAACTTTACTATTCTTATTTGGACAGAGGGAGAAACCTGTCTCGTCAGCGTTATATAGTCTAGTGGGATCAAGCAATATTTGTTCATCTTTAATTTCATCATGGACATATGCATTCTAGTCCGAAAACCAATGCAATAGTTTTTCTTTATTGATCACGGCACGCTCTTTACCTAACTGAACTGTGGTGCGAAAAGTAAGCTCTGGGTGTCTATCAAAAAATCCGCGAAGCCATTGATAATCAGGCTTATTATTTACAAACAGATTGGCACGACCGTCTTCATCGATGATTTTTTTTACAACTCCAGCAAGCTCCTGGCGTGTTCTCCCATAGCCAATTTTGCTCATATGTAAAGCCCAATCAGCTATATGCTTTTCCTTATTCATGGTCAATACATGTAGTTAATGCCAATATGAGTTGAAGAATACTTTTTCTTTATGCAATCAAGCAGCATAGTTTTGGGAATTTGGTACCTTCGGGCTGCTTCCCCCAGACTTAAACCACCACTTTTGACCACACTGGCTGCCTGATCAACCAACTCTACATCATATTTTCTGTTGACTCATGCCTAAAATGAATGACAAAAATGAATGGTAAGATAAACTCAGATGGAAACCTGTGTTAGAATTATAATTACTGCTTAAATAAATCAAGATGAATAGTACCCTATTCTACTATGAAAAAAAAAAAAACGTTCAGAATTAAAACCCCAACCGGAAATTTTGTGGTTCTAATTCCGAACACCTCGTGTATCACTCTAAAATATGTCGAGGCCTTCCAGACACTATATGGAATGATAAAGCAACTACAAAGCACCCCAAAATAGCTTAAAAATGGAAAAACGGTAAGCGCATATGCGATGAAAGCCTTAAGAAACACACAAAGTAATATTGCATTTTGCTTAATTTTACTTACCTTTACAGGTTGACTTTAAACTTTTGGTAAAACGTTGGTTTGGAAGAGCTTGACATGAACCAAAAATGGCGCAGACGAAAAAGGTCAATATCTGACGTCACAAATATGAATTTTCAACTATAGTAGAGTGTACTCTGGAAATATTGTGGGGTATTTAAAATATTGTTTCGGATTTAGAAGCTGTTCAGTAATAGGTACACCCACTTTACATGTGTTCTGGGTTTCATTTTGTTCATCTTACAGGCTAGGTCTCTAAAGGGACACTCCCACAAAGAAGTCACTGCTCTGACTGAGGACTGGATTTGGGCCCTTCAGGTTAAGAAGCTTACACCCTCACTTCTGAGCCATGTAGGGTTCCTTCAAATGACCTTGCTAAAGACAGGTTGCGGAGATCTCATAGGCGTAACTTCTATTACGCACACCACGCATGTGCATAATGTAAAAAAAATGAGAATAGGTCGTAAGTTGCCTCTTGCGCGGTTTTTTCAGTTTGGCCATTTCTGTAAAGCTATCGTGCAGACATCTGTGAGTATATTTACTTATCACCACCTGATGAGACCTGCTGAGGGGTCGAAACAGGTTAGGTACATACATACAACTTACCTGACTTATGCAGCAATATCCAAAATTTAGGCCAAGCGCGGATCCAGATATCTTTCTCAGGGGGGGTCCGACCGAAAACGCACACGTCTTATTATATGATACTTTGGTTTCCGGATTTCAGTGGATGTAAGCCGTTTACAAGAAAAGTCAACGTTTCCAGTTCTAACCATGAGGAAGTCTCCACATTTAGAACCTTTCTTTTTCTTAAATTCATGTCTGTATTTTACATAAATACTGTGCAATATCAAACCAGTACCATTTCACGAATCCAGCAAGCGCATTTTTGCCAAAATTCCAGGGGGGGGGGTCCGGACCCCCAGTCCCCCCTCTGGATCCGCCCATGTAGGCTCAATCAAAGCGGTCTTTGCAAACCAAATTTCTGCCTCAGTAGAGCTCGTAACCGTTCTTCAGCCATCTTGAATATCGAAATTTTCTTGGGGGAGGCCAAAGAAGACCCCCCCCCCTCCCACCAACAAGGGGGAGGAGATCCCCTCTAGTGCTCACTCCCCCATTTGCGCCAATAATTCTCAAGAATGCCTATGGCAGTCATGCATGCCTTTTGCGTGCATATGATTTACTTTTTCTTGGTTACGCCAGAAATACGCCCCTGGATCTGCAGGTCCCGTATACACCAACCATTCTTGAAAATATTCTTGGTCTTATTCTCCAAGGTTTGCTACATTTGTAAGTAACACAACCGAATGATTTAGCCAATCACAAGTTGTGTTACTTAGAAATGTAGAAAATTCTGGAGAAAAAGACAAAGAACGCTCTTAAGAATGGTTGGTGAATACGGGCCCTGGGGCCTTAGCTATTCACCTATCAATCTTAACCCTGGATTTTAACAATCCTAAGGTAGGGCCATTTTTAAAACTTTTTTGGAAAAGGAGAAAATGCTGGTAACTACCACATTCTACTTTTCCAACAATGTATTCTTATCTGTCAGAGAACTTCATTTTATTTGTTCCACATTTTAATTTGTCACCTGCAGATATGCTACATTCTCAGTCTTTTTATCTGAGATGTTCTAAGTTGGAAAGTAAATCTAAACAACTTCTGATTGGACATATTACCGGTATGTTTGAATTTAGAAAATTCTGGAGAATGAGACTTAGTTTATTGTTTACTTACAATGATAGCAACTGGCAGCTCAAAACTGGATGAACATAAAGGAATCTTCTTGTACATATAACCCTGTACCACACAATCTGGATTTTGAACAACCCTGAGACAGAAAGCTTTGGTAAACACTATGGGAAAAGGTGACCAGCATTTTCTCCTTTTTGCACAATGTTTTTCTAAACCTTCATAGATAAACTCAATTATTTGTTCAACATTTACTGTGTTCTACTTGTCTGTATTGCTTTCAATTTTGACCAGTGAAAAGATTTGTGATGTGGTGAACAGTTAACAGGCCCGTAGGAACAAGGGGGGGGGGGGGGCCTAGGGGGGGGGCTCAGCCCCCCCCCCCCCCCCCCCCCCCCCCCCCCCCCCAAAAATCATAGTTACTAAAATATGAGTTCTTAGCGCAATGAAACAACCACGCAAAAAATCTCAGTATTTCGAAGTTAGCCCCCCCAATCTTGAAATCCTTCCTACGTCGCTGGTTAAACATACTTTGAACTAAGATTCATGTTGATGGCCTGTATTTTATAAAAGAATTTACAAAGCTGCCCGCTACAAATTTGTTTCTCTAAGTAATGACACATTCTTTAAATAATGATCTGTTGTTTATATCTATACAGTTAAACAAAGTATCTCGTCAGTGCAAGAAAAACTGAAAATTAATGAGAAAGAATGCCAGGATCTAAAGAAAGAACTGAACAAAAAGGTAGTTTTAGATCCAGTTTACATTTTTCTTCCTTTAGAACCTTTACTAAACAAAAACATTTCAAACTTCTGTATATTGAACACATTTGCAAATATCAGGTATCAAATTGCTTAAAAATGATGGACCAGTTTTCTTTGAAAGGATAGAAATATCCACATTTTTCAACAACCAACTTGATCATGAGATAGACTAGTCATAAGGCATACAGAAAATTGACCAATTGGTTCAGGTCAGCCTGGGCGGAATGCTAGGCTGACCTGAGTCGATACTTTTCTCAGATGCACTAAGTCCCCTTTTCACAGAGCATAGCTCAAGTATTTTTGTCGCAAATGCCTTATGCCCCTTTTTTGACTTGGAATTTTCACTGAAAATCCAACAACCCTACTGAGCATTTGCACTTGCTTACAGTGTACTTATTTGTAATTACTGCGTTTTTAGTAATTTACTCATCAGAGGTTTAATTTGAGAAAGCTATGCTCTGGAAAAAAGTAACTCGCTACCAAACAACAATATTTTAGACTTGTCCAAATGGAAAGCTTGCAGACAACAAAATAAAAGTGACTGAAGATTTGAAATTTGTTTTGTAAAGGGTCCAAAACGTTGTGGGAAAAGGAGAAAATGCTGTTACCAGCATTTTCTCCTTTTCCGACAATGTTTTCTAAAAGCTTCTTTCTCAGGGTCGTCAGAAGTAGGAATTGTGTGGTAATGGGTTCATGCATCTTCAGGGTGCTCTATACTAAGCAAGTCATCACATAATCAGGGATCTATATCATCCACTTTGTCTAATGTTCTACTGGAAGATGAAGTAGAATGTCTTTTGACATGCAGAAAATTGGCAAAAAGCATTCGCTATTTAACTCTTTACCACACAGTCCTGACTTTTAACAGCCCTGAGGTAGAAGCCATTTGAAAACATTGTGGTAACCAGCATTTCCTCCATTTCCCACAATGTTTTCCACCCTTCCCAGCACAAATTTTCATTTTTGAGTCACATTTATTTTGTTGTCTAAAAAAGGTTTTAATTTGGACCAGACTAAAATTTTGTGATTTGGTAAAAAGTTAAATTAGAAAAGGGTCAGCCTGCGGGGACTTGGCAGGCTGACCTGGGTTTATAATTTTGCAGATGCATTAATTCTTCCAGAGCATGGTTCATAATTAGATATATGAGCCATACTCTGTGACAAGGGGACTTAATGTGTCTACAAAAAGTGATCTGTTGACCTTTTATGGAAAATTACATCTACCAAGCTCAGGAAAAGTATGAATAAATTCCTTCTTTCATTTACAGTTTTTTGCTTTCAGCTGAGAGAGTTAAGTGAGCATAAGTGTTTATTGAATGTAGATGACATTCAGTTGAATATCTACAGACAAGAAAAAGACAATTTGGAAAAAGAACTAGATGAGCTAAACAAAAAACAGGTAAAGTGGAGAAAGTGCAGTTCATCACTTGTAAGTTGTTAACTGTCCTTTAAACCTTTGTCACTGAATCCCATTTTCCCAAAGAAGACAGCTTTTGTAAACATTATTTTGAAAAGGAATAAATACTGGTAGCCAAAATTTTTTCAAACTGTTTTCTACCCAATCTTAAAAGATTTTAATTTTTGTTGTACATTTTATTTCTCCTTCCTGCATGGCTTCAACTAGGTCAGGTAAAAAGTTTTGTTATTTGACAAAGAGGTAATACTTTACCAAATAATGTTGAGTTCAAACAACCTGGTAGGGAAGGCTTTTGAAAGCATTTTGAGTAAAGGAGAAAATGCTGGTATCTAGTATTTTCTCCTTTCCTTGCAATGTTTACTACCCTATCAAAAACAGTTTTCACCATTAAAACCCCAATTTTTTGCATCATCTGCAATTGTTTTGAATTTCGAAAAGTCCAATTCATTGTTGTTTGGTAAGGAGTTAACTGTTTACCACACACTCTGAGAGAGAAAGGTTTTCAAAACATTGTTGGAATAGGAGAAAATGCATGTAACCAATTTGGATATGTGTAAAATTATGTCGGGTGGTAAAGAAATTTACCCTCCTTACTTTTGTTGTTTTGTAGATAGAATTGAAAGTGATATTGGACAAGGAAAGATCAAAGTTTTGTGAGGATTTAAGAAGTTTTACAGAGTCATATGGCGCTGGAATCAATGCTGGAAAACTTAGTAGGGAGAGATCTGAGGAGGAGTTGGAGAAACTGAAAAAGGAGGAAGACCGTCTGCTTAGGGGTTTGTTGTTTGGTTGTTTGGTTGTATTGGGGTTTAACGCCACTTTAATAGCTAAGGTCATATCAATGCAGTTACAGTGCACATGTGGTTTCTGGCTTTCTCATACAAGTTCTAACACAACTTTTTTTCCAAAGCCACAGACTACTTTTCTCACATGCTTCAGAAGAGGTGAGAGGGGAAAATATGCTGGAAAGAAAGCTTGCCTCAACCAGGTATTAAACTCACTACCACCAGATCATGAGTCCGACACACCCACCAGGTGGGCCTTATGGGTTTGTTGATCTATATATAGTTCTTGCTAATTTTAATGAAGTCTTTAACAAATAACAAAATTTTAGACTCGTTCATCTGAAAGCATTTGCAAATGACAAAATAAATGTGACTCAAAAGAAAGAAACAAGTAGAAAACATTGTGGGTAAAGGAGAAAATGCTGGTTACCCTAAAAAAGCCTTTTACAACTAAATTATTCCTTGCGCCCAGTGCAGATCAAGATCAGGCTTCACAAAATATGCAGCCTGATCTTTGATCTACACTGTTGTAAATCTACACTTTCCGCATTGCTGATACATGGTAGAAGAAAGCATCTACAAACTTTCAGTTATTTGGTTGTATTTCTAGGATGATAATTGTAATAAAAGGGTTTGGAAATAAAAGATAACAACAGTAGGAAATTTTATGGCAATTTTAATATATCTTTTTACTTTTACTCTATGACATTTTCAAAAGTAGTCTTTTTCAGAATTGAGAGGATTTGTCATCTGCCTTGTCAAGGAATAAGTTTTTTCTTTCTAGATATTCAGGTATATGAACACAAGAAGGAAGAGGTGGACATTCTCATAAGGGATAAACAAGAACTGCAAAAGCAGCTGTCTGAAGCTGAGGCTGAAAAGAAAAGTTAGTGATCATGTTTATTTTTATCAATGTTATAAAATCTTGACATTCTAAACAAGTGAAATTAACCCTCTACCACACAATCCTGACTTTTAACACCCCTGTGAAAGAAGCCTTTTGAAAACATTGTGAGAAATGGAGAAAATGCTGGTAACCAGCATTTTCTCCTTTTCCCACAATGTTTTCTTCCTTTCCTAAGTCAAAATTCAATTCTTTAGTCTCTTTCATTTTGTCATCTTGAAACTCGTTCAATTTGGACCAGTCTGAATGTTTGTTGTTTGGTAAAGAGTAAAACTGTCAAGCAGATAGGAAGAACCCAAATTTTGTTTTTTTAAAGGTTTTTTTTTTTTTTAAATATCTTACAAGATGGTGTAGATCCAAAATTGGACTGCATATGTTTTGTGGTCTAATCTTGATCTATACTACCAACAAAAAGTTCTAGAGCTGGGCCTAGCACCCTGAGGGTTAAATCTTTGCTATATAACAAAATTTTGGTCTAGACTATAAATTATTGAAAGCATTTGCCAACAAGAAATAGAGGATATTTGGTTTTTTTTTTGGTGAAAGAACAAAATTTATTTCATCGTGTGAATACCATCTGTAATATTTTCATTTATTTCATTGAGTGAACACCATCAGTAATATTTTCACTCCTGGTACAGCTACAAGGTAATACATGTATTTTCACTCGTGGCACAGCCACAAATGAAAATATTACCGATGGTTTTCACTCGATGAAATAAATTTCCATCTTTTGGTCAGCCACAAGTGAAAATATTACCAATGGTGTTCAATCGATGAAATGAATTTCAATCTTTCACCGAAAATCTATTTATTTCATGCTTTTAACCCTTTCTAGAGGAGCTTTATCAAAATCCAGTACAGTTCTTTTCCGTTATTACCCGTGGCATACTCCACCCGCATAGCAACATATTACAATATTTCGTCATTTGCAAGAAATGTTAGATAAATGACGGCATATTCCATCTGGTTGTGAGGCACGCACAATTTACCTAGGTAACTAAAACATAAAAATCAGTATTTTCACTGGTCTTACCCATGCAATATTGAAAAATATTTTCACTGCTATTTCTCGGTATCCTACTGGAAAGCATGAAATAAAATGAATGTCCATGTATTTAAAATGATGATATCTCTTTCTGGTAGGGCAGAAAACATGGGAAATGGGAAAAGGAGAAAATACTGGTTCCAGCAACATTTTCAAAAGGCTTCTCCCATTAGTTAGTGTCAATAAGGAGGCATTTACAACACTTCTTTCCATATTTTGACATCAATTATGTACTGTAAAGTCTTTAGTCCACCTAATTTTTTCCCCAAAACATCTCTGTAATCAGAGGTGACCCATCAAAAATTAAGAATGTGAATGAGGACAATAACTATTATCATTACTAGTTCTTGGTAACGTTTCTTGTCAGGGTGTGAGCAGCAGTTAAGTACAGAACATGGCAAGACTCTGCAAATGGAAAATGAACTTTGTATGTTGAAGCGCAAGCTGGATGAAAAGTTTGTGAGGTATCTTGATTATTATACAGTTGTCATGTAGAGTAGTTAAATGCTTGGCTTATTCTTGGTAATATCCTTTAATAGGATGGGAACAGCAATTAAATACAGAACGTGGCAAACCCCTGCAAATAGAAAGTGAACTTCATGTGTTGAAACGCAAGCTTTATGAAAAGTTTGTGAAGTATTTTGATTATTATACAGTTATCATGTAGGGCAGTTAAATGTGTGAGCACTAAAATCTGCCTTGCTGTTAACTGGCTTTTTAATCGATACTGTTCACCATATTTTTTTTCTGTGGTAGCCGGTTTTTAACTAACAAAATTTTAGATTTGTGCAAGTACAAAAACCTTTGCAGATGAGAAATTTAACTCTTTACCAAATAACAAAATCTTAGACTGATCCAAATTGGAAGCATTTGCAGACAACAAAATAAACATGACTCAAATTAAAACTTGACTTTGGGAGAGTAGAGAACATTGTGGGAAAAGGAGAAAATGCTTGTTACCAGCATTTTCTCCTTTTCCCACAGAGTTTTCAGAAAGATTCTTCCTCAGGTTGGTAAAAACCAGGGATTGTTTGGTAAAGAGTTGATATCGCTCAAAAGACTGAATTTGTGTTTTGAAAGATAAAAAAAGTTGTTGTTCAAGCAGAACATGGAGAAAGGGGCAATTCTGTAGCTTATGACCTTTTCCTCTTGCAGCTGGTCTTTTCTTGGAAAAATTGTGGCAGCTGGAGAAATGGTCACAACTCTACACTGAATCACAAACTTTTAGACTTGTCCAAGCTACTGGCTGCACATAACCATCATCAAAACAATAATCAGCAGTGAGAGGTCAGGGAAATAAATCCTGTCGAAATGACTATCATCAATCTTCGGAGAGAAACTTTCCGAGCCAGGGATCGAACCAGCGACCCCTGTTCTTGAGTCCTGTATGCTACCAACTGCCCTACCAGGGCTATAATTTGAAATAACAATTTTTAGGTTTTTACTATGAACTTGAAAGATTTATTTCAGATATTTAGCAGGTTAAAGTTTAACCCTTTACCAAGCAATCCCTGGTTTGTATGACCCTGAGATGGGAGCCTTTTGAAAACATTGTGGGAAAAAGAGAAAATGCTGGTAACCAGCATTTTCTCCTTTTCCCACAATGTTTTCTACTCTGCCAAACTCAAATTAATTTTGTCATCTGCAAATGCTGTCAGTTTGGACCAGTCTAAGATTTTATCATTTGGTAAAGAGTTAAATTTCTCATCTGCAAAGGTTTAGATTTTGCAGAAATCTAAATTTTGTTAGTTAACTCTTTACCAAATATTGTCCCACAATGCTTTCTACCCTGCTAAAAAAAACAAATTTCAATGTTTATACGCCCGTCGAAGACGGGACGTATTATGGGATCACCCGAGCCGGGCGGGCGGGTGGGTGGGCTGGCGGGCGGGCGGCGTCCAGTTCTTTGTCCGGAGCATATCTCCAAAACTATACAAGCTAGGGTTATGAAATTTCATGGGTGGATAGATCTCATCGAGGGGGAGTGCAGTGCACAGGAATCATAACTCTTGCTTGCTTAACTTTTGAGTTATTGCCCTTTGTTGTTTTTCATACTTGAATTTTGTCCGGAGCATATCTCCAAAACTATACTACCTAGGGTTATGAAATTTCATGGGTATATAGATCTCATCGAGGGGGAGTGCAGTGCACAAGAATCATAAATCTTGCTTGCTTAATTTTTGAGTTATTGCCCTTTGTTGTTTTTCATACTTGAATTTTGTCCGGAGCATATCTCCAAAAGTATACTACCTAGGGTTATGAAATTTCATGGGTGGATAGATCTCATTGAGGGGGAGTGCAGTGCACAAGAATCATAACTCTTGCTCGCTTAATTTTTGAGTTATTGCCCTTTGTTGTTTTTCATACTTGAATTTTTGTCCGGAGCATATCTCCAAAACTATACTAGCTAGGGTTATGAAATTTCATGGGTGGATAGATCTCATCGAGGGAGAGTGCAGTGCACAAGAATCATAACTCTTGCTTGCTTAATTTTTGAGTTATTGCCCTTTGCCGTTTTTCATACTTGAATTTTGTCCGCTGAATATCTCCAGAACTATACTAGCTAGGGTTATGAAATTTCATGGCTGGATAGATCTCACTGAGGGGGAGTGCAGTGCACAGGAATCATAACTCTTGCTTGCTTAATTTTTGAGTTATTGCCCTTTGTCGTTTTTCATACTTGATTTTTATCCGGAGCATATCTCCAAAACTATACTAGCTAGGGTTATGAAATTTCATGGGTGGATAGATCTCATTGAGGGGGAGTGCAGTGCACAGGAATCACAACTCTTGCTTGCTTAATTTTTGAGTTATTGCCCTTTGTTGTTTTTCATACTTGAATTTTGTCCGGTGCATGCCCCAGCTTTACAACTTGGGGTAAGACGGGCGTATCTTGCGACAATTTGCCGCTCTTGTTGAGTTATAATTATTTTGTTGTCCTCAGTCCAAAATTTTGTCATTTTGGTGAAGAGTTAACCCTTTACCTGATATACCAATTTAATACGCTTTCACTTCAGCAGCAAATCAAGATATGATATCAAAAATATGGACTAATGAGGATACAAATATCTGATTGAGTGGAAAAGATTGTGGGAAAAGGAGAAATTGCTTGTTACGAGCTAATTCTCCTTTTCCCACAATGTTTTCAAAAGCTGTCTGTTGTGGATACATCAAAATGGGTAATGTGTTGATACTTCATCCACTATTAATTAGTATTCAAGAAGAATTGAATAGAGAAAAAGAGCTTGAGAAAGATCTCACAGAAAAGTGTCATAGTTTACAGAAGGAACTGAAAAGTGTACAGCACAAAAATTGGCAGAGAAAAGTACAGAAACGAAGAAATAATATGCAGTGTGGGTCTGAAACTGCACAACTATCAGGAAATGTGCAGAATAATGATACGCCTGTTTTGGCAAGAACAGGAGAGGTAAGGTTTCTACAATGCATTTTATGTCTTATTTTTGGCTCGGCTTTTTGCGAAGAACAAAACAATATGAGTTTTAGCCATGGGATCTACATTGTCATCGTTGTACGAAAACTGTGACTTTTTGCAATATCTCTATTGTTACAAGATGCAAAGGTAAACATAAAAATATTTTTGACACAGTTTTGCCCCTTTTTAGCTCACTTTAGCACGATGTGGTCAAGTGGGGCTTTTAGGATCACCCGGTGTCCGTCGTCCGTCGTCCGTCGTGCATCGTCCGTCTTGCATCGTCTGTCGTGCATTGTGCGTCGTCAACAATTCTTTAAACATCATCTCCTCCTAAATCGCTGGGCCAATTTTAAACAAACTTTGCTGGAATGTTCCTTGGGAGGATCTCTTTGAAAAGTATTCATAGAATTTGATTCCATGGCAACCAAATGGAATTTTCTAAGAAATTCTTTAAAAATCTTCTTCTCTTAACCCTTTACCACACAGCAGAATTCTAGACCTATCCAAATCGGAGCATTTTGAGATGATAATTTCATAGTGGCTCAAATGATGCAATATTTCTTTATAGAGTATAAACTTTGTAGGAAAAAAGGAGAAAATGCTGGTTACCAGCATTTTCTCCTTTTCCCACAATGTTTTCTGAAGGCTTCTTTCTGAGGGTCGTCAAAAGTAGCGATTGTGTGGTAATGGGTTAAACCGCTGGCCAGATTTTAAATTAATTTCACAGAGATGTTCCAAGGGTGACCCTTTTCAAAACTTGTTCATGAAATTTTGATCCGTCAAGAAACATGGCTCTGGTGAATGGGGGCTACTTGCACTATACAGAAATGAAGAAATTTTTATAAATTCTTCTTCTCTGAAACCACTGGCAGATCTTGAAATAATTTCTCAGGGATGTTCTTTGGATGACCCTTTTCAAAAATTGTTTGCCAAATTTTGATTGTTCAAGAAACATGGCTCTGGTGAATGGGGGCTACTTGCACTTCATAATTCATAAAAATCCCCCTTTCTGAAACTGAAGGGAAATGAAGAAATTCTTGAAAATTCTTCTTCTCTGAAATTGCTGGATAGATTTCGAAATAATTTCAAAGAGGTGTTGCTTGGGTGACCCCTTTCAAAAGTTGTTTGCGAAATTTTGATCCGTCCAGAAACATTACTCTGGTGAATGGGGGCTACTTGCACTATATGGAAATGAAGAAATTCTTGAAAATTCTTCTTCTCTGAAAGAGCTGGTCAGATTTTGAAATAATTTCACAGAGATGTTTCTTGGGTGATCCTTTTCAAAAAGTGTCCACGAAAGTGTCTTTATCTGTCAAGAAACATGCATAGCTCTTGTGAATGGGGGCTACTTACACTATACAGAAATGAAGAAATACATGGATCCATGGCGATAAGATACACCGACTACCTTGGATACTGTTGCCAAGGACTCACAAACAAACGCTGTCAATACATATACAGTATAACAGATAGGCTACTTAAATCGTGCTGTCATGACTGTTTCTCTCAATAAAATTTTGGAAAAAATATTTTAATTGTATATATCTGTCGATGATAAATGCTCGGTAAGTAATTTAAAGATGCTTGAACGAATTTACACACAGATATGTATCAAAAGGGAGAATTATCGGGTCAACGGACAATGTAACAGATATACATGTTTAAACAAAATTTCAAACTCCAATGCGAAAGGAAAAAAAAAACAAATATCCGTTCTGCCTCAGAATTATAGAATTACAGATACTGATTGCTTTCTTTTGGCTAGTAAAGTCATTTCAGCATCATACCAAATTAAATAACACTGAATTACAAACCTTTCGAAAAATTTATAGACTGTCTGATTCAACAGAGAGGTTTGAGTTAATGAAAAATTTCAATATCAGGTTAAGGGGTAAAGGGTTGTCTGATGATTATAAAATGTGTTAAGTGTGTTGTCAATTAAGAAAATTGTTAATATCGTTGACGGTAGTTTATCTTATGATATACTGATGACAACGGGTGGTCAAGTTGATTAGAGTGGCATATTGCTTTGCAATCAAACATGCTTCCTATCAATTGACAGTTTACTAAAACACCCTTTGTGCTAATGTGCAGATGTGCTAATCCAATCAAACTCTTCAGCAAATCACAACATTTTTAGAACAATCCAACCTCAAAAATTTGTAGACAAGAAAAGAAATGATGCAAAAATTGAAATTTCTTTTTGAAAGAGCACAAAATACTGTCAAAAAAGGAGAAAATGGACGTTACAAACATTTTCTCCTTTTTCGGCGATGCTTTTAACAGCTTTCTAAGAGTCGTTAAAACTTGGGTTTATGTGATTAACGGTTGAAAAATCTGAGTCAAGAGAAAAATTAATATGTTGCCCATTGAGCTAAACTTCCACAAGTACAACAGATAAACTTTTTTAAAATTGAAATCTACTCTTAGTGAGGAAGTTAGAAGTACACCTCATTTGAAGTGCTTATTGTAAATAGCAGTAGTTTAAATTCAAGATTAAACATCATGTAATTTTCAGTCCGATCTATATCTACACATTTAGCATATTCTTCATGCACCATGGGTTAAGATTAATGTCAAACTGAAACATTAGTGACAAGTTACTCAGCCACTTTTTGGATGTGCAAGGTTAGATATTCAAGTAAATGTATTTTCTTTTTATTAGTATTTCATATAGGTCTATTTTTACCTTTGTTTTCAATTTTTCTCTTTCAGAGGGGTAAACATTTTTTAAATTAATCCATTTTCCAGCGCTCATGAAAACTCTTTAAATTAGTCCAAATTTTCAGTCATTATCACAATTCAAACATGTCTATAGCCTCTGGGTGATCTCACGTCAGCGGTACATGCTCGCAAAACACTTGATTTAAGGTTTTTCTTAAATTCAAACGTTAAAAACACAAAATAAATGAATAGTATTGCATCCCTCCAACGTTAACAGTCCTTTATTTGTGAGCCGAAATAGCGGAACACAACGATGCACATCGGGTAGAATAAATGTGATGACTTGATTAGTCAAATACCGATTTCCACGGATCCATGTATTCTTGAAAATTCTTCTTTCTCAGAAACCCCTGGTCAGACTTTAAAGAATTTCTCAGCAATGTTGCTTAGGTGACCCTTTTCAAAACTTGTTTGTAAAATTTTGATCCGTCAAGAAACATTGCTCTTGTGAATGGGGGCTACTTGCACTTATATGGAAATGAAGGATTTATAAAAATCCCTCTTTCTGAAACTGATGGTCAGATTTTGAAATGACTTTTACAGGTGACCTTTTGAAAATTGCTTGGCAAAATAATAATTTTGGTTCCAATGTTTCAATACCTCAGAAAAAAATAGGCTATGGTCATCTAAAAAATTCAGGTGAGCAATCCAGGGCCATCTTGGCCCTCTTGTTTGACTAATGTTGTCACAAACACTGGACATTATTAGTTGTACGGTCAGGTGGCAGAGGACTTGGAAACTTGTTCAAGGCTGTGATGAATCATGTGCCCCGAGCCGAAGGCCCCTGTTTCCAAGTCCCCTGCCACCTGACCATACAACAAATTTATTATACTGCAAAGTTTTTCCCTTTCGGAGTGTGTAAAGCAAAATTTTCCTGTTTTATAATCTCACAAATCAAGCATGTTGACAAAATAGAAATATCCTTCTGAGTTCCAAATTCAATGAAAACTGACCTCACTTGAAACTGATGTCACTAAAAAGTGCAGTCTGGTGCATAAACATGCAGTCTGGTGATCGATCGACAAAACCATTTTGGATGTTGTATTGCAGGTGTAGTGATGTTTATAGGGCACTCAAAGGGAAACTGACTTTACATGATTTTTGTCAGGGTACATGATACATGTGTTGCCTTCATGTTAACCAATCAGATCACGAGAAATTTCGTTGCAGTATAATAACTTGTTATGTCCCTGTTATTGCAGAAAATATTTATGTCACTCTTGGAAAAGTTGTTAACAATCAAAAGGAAAGTTGTTAACAATCAAAAGGGTACTCATTCAACAGGGTCAGGTAATTATCAAAATATTCTTGACACAGTTATATATCTTTTTTTGGATATTTTTTCTTTTGAGAAAATCAAGCACTTGCAGTACCTGCATATACTTTAGTTGTTTTGTCTACAGTGCTTTCCATATACCTGTCTTGTCTAGGGCAGTTTTTGAAAATGTGCATTTATGTGTTATAGAAGCATATGGCCTGTAACATGTGAAAAGGGGCATTTGCGCGTTTGCGTAAAGTGTTCAATCCGATCAGTTTGCACAGTCAGCACAGGCCAATCCGAGTGAAGCATTTCAAGATTGCATTTGATTTTGTCCTACAACAGACTTGAACAAAACAGAAAAATACATCAGAATGGAAAGTGCTGTCCCAGATTTGCCTGCGCAGAATGTGCAAGCTGATTTTGGATGACACTTTACGCAAATGCCCGAATGCTCTATTTCGTAGCAATCCATATAGAAGCCAGATCTATGGTAGAACAGCCACACCAGGGATCTTACAAAAATAACTAGTAAGACAAGTGATCTCTTAACTCTTTACCAAACTACAAAATTATGAACTGGACCAAACTAGAAGCATTTGCAGATGATAGATATCATGTTGCTAAATTGATTTCTCTCTTTCAGGTAGAA
The DNA here is from genome assembly GCA_943736015.1 of Tridacna crocea. Lineage (NCBI taxonomy): Eukaryota > Metazoa > Mollusca > Bivalvia > Cardiida > Cardiidae > Tridacna > Tridacna crocea. Next base: position 43,185,891 of record OX031064.1, on the reverse strand, counting down.
AAAATTGTGGGAAAAGGAGAAAATGCCTGTAACAAGCATTTTCTCCTTTTCCCTCAACTTTTTCAAAAGTTTTTTTGGCTCTTGGTCAGTAAAACCAGATTGTTTGGTAAAGGGTTAATACAGAAATTATAGCATTAAAGGCCCAATAGTGGCAAAGAGTAAACAATGCAAGTGTTTATATGTATTTAAATCAGACTATTTTAAAACTGAAAATTAATGTGAAAACAACAATCTGGTATTATAGGGTTGGTCAAAGAATTAGATGCTGGAAAGAAAATAGGTTTTAAATTTAGGTAAAAAGTTGCCAGATCACTCTATTGTTTACTTCATAGCTGGTTTTAAACTTCTTTTAAATTTCATTTTTTGCCAGCAAATAATCTTTGGTTTGAGCATATAATGATATTTTGTCATCGTCACAGTAGTTCTATAGTTTCAGAGGGTGTGGTTTGAATTTAAATGCATTTCAAAACCAGCATTGTTGTTTTGGCAACAACTGGGCCTTTAAAGAACTACTCAAGAATTGTGGTTGTAGAATACAGTCAGCCACTAAACACAAGAAGTGACTAACTTAGACATTTACTGTATTTTGTTCATTTTTACAAGATGGAAATATCTGTATCAAATAAACAGTTGTGTGGAGATGAACATTTTCTTACCTTTATTTTATAGACCCCAAGTGAATCATGCTACTTGCCGGTCGAGGACCTGGAACTTGTGTTCAGTGATAGTGAAGATTTTGATGACTAGACCAGAACAGGATGCTCACACCACTGGACAAAAGCCAAATTAGCAATGCAGTATGAAAAGGGAGACTAACTCATTACCAAACAAAATTAGGTTTGTTGAAATAGAAAGCATTTGCATACAACAAAATAAAAGTGACTGAAAATTCGAAATTTGCTTTGTGAAGGGTAGAAAACATTGTGGGAAAAGGAGAAAATGCTGGTAACCAGCATTTTCTCCTTTTCTCACAGTGTTTTCCACAGTATTCTTTCTCAGGGTCGTCAAAAGTAGGGAATGTGTGGTAATGGGTTAATGCATCTGCAAAATGTATCGATCCAGGTCAGCAAACGCAATCTGCTTAGTCAGTAGGGTACAGGACTTGAGAATAGGAGGTTGAGGGTTTGATCCCCAGTTCTGCCAATTCCTTTCTAGGGATTGATCATATTCATTGGCACAGGATTCATTCCTCTCTCACAGCTGATCATTGCTTCAATGATAGTTATGGGGAAAGCAGCCAGTGGCTTGGAAAGAATACTGTGAGGAGTATGGGTACATTAAACTCCAGAAAAGCATGGATAGGTGTACTGGCTGCTTCGATATAAATGAAATAATGTTGAAAACGGTGTTAAACACCATACAATCAATCAATACTGGTCTATCCCATGGATAAATGTAAATAAATTGCTTGTGTTTGTATAAGGGGACACTTATGCTATAGAGCCATAGAGCTAGCTTTTGTAGCGAAGTGGTTCAATGTTCATCTTGGAACCTAGAGGTCCGGGGTTCCAATCCCACCTTGGGAGGCTTTGTGTCAGTACAGTTAATGCTTTACCACACAACCCGACTTTTAACACCCCTGTGAAAGAAGTCTTTTGAAAACACCGTGGGAAATGGAGAAAATGCTGTATAACCAGCATTTTCTTCTTTTCCCACAATGTTTTCTACCCTTCACAAAACAAACTTAAAATTTTCAGTAACTTTTACTTTGTCGTCTGTGAATGCTTTTGATTAGGACAAACCTAAAATTTGTCATTTGGTAATGAGTTAAGACCTGGAGTTCCTGGGTTCCAACCCTGCCTGGGGAGGTTTTGTGTCAGTACAATTACAAAAAGGTCATCAGGTTACAGGAAAATTTTGAGGATACGCTTTTCAGATTGATTGATTTCTTCTTTTACAATACTGCTCTTTAGATTTTTATCTTGGGGTATCGGTCACTGTTTCAGCATTTTTTTTCTTCCCAAGTTGTCATTGTAGCAGTCAAATTGGGATATGACAATTTAAAAACAATCTAGTTTCTTAGCCATTAATTCTTTACCAAACAACAAAATTTTGGACTAGTCCAAATTGAAAGCATTTGCAGACGACAAAACAAATTTGGTTCAAATGATGAAGTTTGTCATTGATCAGGCAGAAAACATTGTAAGAAAGGAGAAAATGCTGGTTACCAGTATTTTCTCCTTCTCCCTCAATGTTTTCTAAAGAATAACTTTCCAGGGTTGTTAAAACTTGGGATTGTGTGGTAAAGAGTTAGGCTCTGAATAGACAGTTTCATTGATTGATTGATTGACAGTATGGTATTAAACCCTTTGCCACACAATGCAGACTTTTGATGCTCCCGGAAAAGAAGCCTAATGAAAACATTGTGGGAAAAGCAGTTGTCGTTGTTTCTCCTTTTCCCACAATGCTTTCTACTCTATCAAAGAAAAATTACACAATTTGAGCCACATTAAAACTGTTGTCTGCAAATGCTTTCAATTTTGACAAGGCTAGAATTTTGTTGTCTGGTAAAGGGTTAAGGCTTGTCCAAACTGAAAAGCATCTGCAGGTTACAATTGTCAAAAGTTGTAAATATTGGTTGAAGTTCTTTTGCAGGATAGAAAACATTGGGAGTTAGAGAAAATGCTGCTTTCCAGTATTTTCTCCTTTTCCCACAATGTTTTCAAAAGGCTTCTTTCCCAGGGTTGTGAAAACATTGCATTGTTTGGTATAAGGATACATGCAACTCTTTACCACATGACAAAATTTCAGTCTGGTCCAAAATTAACGCATCTGCAGGTGAAGTTCTCAAAATACCAGCATCTAAATACCAGCATTTTCTCCTTTCCAATAATGTTTTCAAAAGGCTTCTTTCCCAGGATCGTTATGTAAAGGGATAACTCTTTACATCAAGACAAAATTTTAGCCTTGGCCAAAATGAAAGCATTTGCAGAAGACAAATGTTATTGAAAAGATAAAATTTGTCTTTCAGACCCTAGAAAACATTGTTGTTTTCTCTTTACCAAATGACAAAACTTTAGACCAGTCCAAATTGAAAGCATTTGAAGACAACAAAAGTATGTGACTCAAAAATTGAAATTTCTTTGTAAAGGGTGGAAAACATTGTGTGAAACGGAGAATATTCTGGTTACCAGCATTTTCTCCTTTTCCCACAATGTTTTCAAAAGGCTTCTTTTCGCAAAAAACTGGGATTGTTTGGTAGAGTTAAAGGAGAAAATCCTGGTTGCAAGCATTTTCTTTTCCAACAGTATTTTTTGTAACCAGCATTGTCTTTTTTTCCCACAATGTTTTTAAAAGGCTTCTTTCACAGGGATGTTAAAAGTCATGTCATTGTTGTAAAGGGTAAACCACTTTCAAAAGATTTAATTCCCGAGAAGTCACTATAATTGTACATGTACTTTTTTCTCATAAAACTACAATACTATTATTGTTGAATAACTGTTTTACACATACAATCCAGACTCTCAGTGACCTGTGGAAATAGCCTTTTGAAAACATTGTGGGAAAAGGAGAAAATGCTGGTAACCAGCATTTCCTCCTTTTCTCACAATGTTTTCTAACCTTCCCAAAACAAAATTCAAGTTTTGAGTTGCATTTATTTTGTCATCTGCAAATGCTTTCAATTTGGACTTTTCTAAAATTTTGTTGTATGGTTTACCAAATGATAAAATTTTAGCTGAGTCTAAAATGAGAGCATTTACAGCCGACAATTTCAATATGGCTTAAATGAAGAAGTCTTTCTTTGATAGGGTATAAAACATTGTGGGGAAAGGAGAAAATGCTGGTTACCAGCATTTTCTCTTTTTTCCACAATATGCTTTCAAGAGGCCTCTTTCCCAGGGTTGTTGAAAGAGTCATACAGTAAAGGGTTAAGAGTTAATCACTTTCAATGGCTGCAATTTTTTTAGTTTAAAGTTATGCATTTGCTTTTCTTGTCAAGGTTATGCAAAACATTACCCTTTATCACACAATCTGGACTTAAAATTACACAGAAAAAGTAGCTTTTGAAAACATTCTTGGAAAGGTTTTGCATCTTCTGATCTACAATTTGTGAAATCGCGTTTTCTGATTAAAAAAATCTGACATTAAAGTTTTGTTGGTATTTGAGATAAATTTTTATCAAACTTGTCATGAAAATATGTTATTAAGCTCTCCAAGAGCTTGCTTAACTCTTTACCACACGAGAAAATTTTAGACTGGTTGAAATTGAAAGCATTTGCAGACGACAAAATAAAGGTGACTAAAAAAATAAAAATTTATTCTGGGAAGGGTAGAAAACACTGTGGGAAAAGGAGAAAATGCTGGTTACCAGCATTTTCTCCTTTCCCCATAGTGTTTTCTAAAGGCTTCTTTCTCAGGGGCGTCAAAAGTAGGAATTGTGTGGTAATGGGTTAAGGTGGTAGACCCTTTTCACTTCTAGTGCAACCTGGAATAAAATTTCTTGATAGTTGATAAATACGGAATTATACAACTCTAGTACCTTTGAACATTTTTAACTAACCAGAAATTCCTTTGATGTCTATCTTGAAATTACTCGAAATTATACTTTTGTTAGTTTCCAGAAAAGAGAGGTACTTATTATCTCCCTTTGTAATGAGAATATAGTGGTTTTATATTTATAAATGATTATTCAAGGAAGGAAAAAATGGCTCGGTTAAAGTAGTATAATCATACTCAATTTCAATCATAGCAAATATTGTAATATAATATTATAGTGAAAATAGCTTTTTTGTAATACAGATCCACTACCTTAGCCCATTACCACACAATCCCTACTTTTGACGACCCTGAGAAGCCTTTAGAAAACATTACGGGAAAAGGAGAAAATGCTGTAACCAGCATTTTCTCCTTTTCCCACAATATTTTATACTTTTCACAAAACAAATTTCAAATTCCTAGTCACTTTTATTTTGTCGTCTGCAAATGCTTTCGAATTGAATAAGCCTAAAGTAACAATTTTCTTAGACTTGTTCGATAAAATTTAACTTAGACACCAACTCATATCAGATCCTATATGTCTCGTGCAAATACTTTCAAGTCGGATAAGTCTTAATTTTTTGTCATTTGATAAAAGGTCAAAGCAGATACATGTTTAGTCTTCAATTTACAATACAAATAAAAGTCTTTAAATCTTTACCAAAAGACAAAATTTTAGACACATTGAAAGCATTTGCAGACAACAGTTTAAATATTTACCAAATGACAAAATTTTAAACTCGTCCAAACTGAAAGCATTTGCAGACGACAAAATAAATGTGACTCAAAAATCGAAACTTGACTGTAGAAAACCTTGTGGGAAAAGGAGAAAATGCTGGTTACCAGCATTTTCTCCTTTTCCCACAATGTTTTCAGATATCTTCTTCCTCAGGGTTGAAAAAACCAGGGATTGTTTGGTAAAGGTTAAATGGGACTGAAGTAATAGAATTTGCTTGTGAACAGCATTTAGTTCTTTTACCACAATGTTTTCTACCCTTCCATAAACAACTTTCAGTTCCTGAGTAATTGTCCTTTTTCTGTCTGCGGATTGACATGTGTGTGGTTTGTGATCATTTTTGCAAGGTCTAAATATTTCCGTAGTTTTGATTTTGGTTGGGAATATATTTGAGCCATGCTCTGTTAAAAGGGGGCTTAATGCATTGGCAAAAAAAAAAAATGGACTGCAATCTGTGCATGCTGACATGTTTTGATATATTTTGCCTTTCGTAAAGTCTATCTCGAGATCTCTGGCTCAGCCAATTTCTTTACGGGGATTGATGATAGTCATTGCGACAGGATTCATTCCTCTCCCATCTCTGACCATTGCTTTCATGGTGGGTGTGTGGTAAAGGAGCCAGTGGCTTGGAAAGAAAATAAATTATTGTGCAGAGTACTGGTAAAAAAATCTCCAGGAAAGCATGGATAGCTGCACTGGCTGCTGCCATGTAACTGAAATATTGTTGAAAATAGCGTTATAGGTCATACAATCAAGCAACACAGAGATGCATTAAACACCCTTTTCCTGGAGCTAGGCTCAGTTGTTATAAGCTGTGGGAAATATGGGTATTAACCATACTTTTGACAACCCTGAGAAAGAAGTCTCTGGAAAACATTGTGGAAAAAGGAGAAAATGCTGGTAACCAGCATTTTCTCCTTTTTCCACATTGTTTTCTACCCTTCACAACACAAATTTCAAATTTTCAGTCACTTTTATTTCGACGTCTGCAAATGCATTCCATTTGGACAGACCTAAAATTTTGTTGTTTGGTAAAGGGTGAATTTTTGGTAGGGATACAATTTTACAGGTAGAAATTTTCCCTACTTTGCATTACAATTCATTGATGCATTTACCGTTTACCAGAAGATGAAATTGTGGTTTACTTTAGTTTAACCCTTTACCAGGCAACAAAATTTTAGCCTTCTCCAAATTGAGAGTATTTTCGGACAACGGCTTCAAAGTGGCTTAATTGGAGCAATGTTTCTTTGACAGGATAGAAAATATTGTTGGAAATGGAGAAAATGCCGGTTACCAGCATTTTTTCCTTTTCCCACAATGCTTTCAAAGGGCATCTGCCTTAGGGTCATTAAAAGTTGTGAATGTGTGGTAAAGGGTTAAACATATTTAACATCGATTTAGAAACAAGTTCTTACAACTTAAACTTATCTCTTTTGATTACCCATTCTTGGAACTACACCTGTATTTGCCCCAAATGCGTGACTCAATGAAATTATTCTGAAGTTGACAACCCCTCCCACGTGTCAAACTCCAGACCTTATTGTGAAGACGCCAATGCTCTACCTCACCACTACGGACACAACATGATAAAATTGTAGACAAGTTGAAATTGAAAGCATCTGCAGATGATATTTTGAGCCTGGTTCTATATATCTAATAATGGAATTTGGATTGAAAAGGTAGCAAAACTTTGAGGAAAAAGGAGAAAATGCTGGTCACCAGCAGTTTCTCCATTTACTACAATATTTTCAAAATTCCTATACCACAGGGTCATCAAATTTTAGGATTGTTTGGCAAATGGTTAACTCTTTACCACACAATCCAGACTTTTAATGACCCTGAGATAAAAACATTTTGAAAACATTGTGGGAAAAGGAGAAAATGCCAGTACCCAGCATTTTCTCCTTTTCCCACAATGTTTTCTACCCTGCTGGAAACAAATTTCAAGTTTTGAGTAATGTTTAATTTGTCATCTGCAAGTGCTTTCAATATGGACCAGTCTAAAATTTTGTACTTTAGTTAAGATTTTAAAAGTCTTGTCAGACAACAAAATCTAATACTTGTATTTTGAAGGGTAACAAAACTTTGTGGGAAAATTTTCAAATGCCTTTTTTCCTAGGGTCATTAAAACTTTGTAATTTTTGGTAAAGGGTTAGAATATGTAGTGGGGATTCCCCAGGCTGGATTTTCTTTCAAGTTATTGAAAAGAGATACAGATGGAAAGAAAAACAAGCTGATAACAGTTTTTTTATCTTAACTGCTTAATATACTTGCTAGCAGTTGAAACTTTATCACACAATGTCGAATTTTGACACTCCTGGAAAAGAAGCCTTTTGCCTACCCGGGTGGCTCAGTGGTGAGTGTGTCCGACTCATGACCTGGTGGTTGTGAGTTTGATACCTGGTTGAGGCAAGCTTTCTTTCCAGCATATTTTTGCCTCTCACCTCTGCTGAAGCATGTGAGAAAAGTAGTTGGTGGCTTTGGAAAGAAAGTTGTGTCAGTACTGGTGTGAGAATGCCAGGAAACATGTGTGTCACCGACCGCCATGCCCTTAGCTGTTAAAGTGGGGTTAAACCCCAATACAACCAATACAACCAACAAAAGAAGCCTTTTGAAAACATTGTGGGAAAAGAAGAAATGGGAAAAGAAGAAAATGCTGGTAACTAGCATTTTCTCCTTTTCCAACAATGTTTTCTACTCTATTAAAGAAAAATAACACCATTTGAGCCACACTGAAATTGTTTTCTGCAAATGCTTTCAATTCGGACAAGGCTAAAATTTTGTGCTTATCTCATTCCTCTTTGTTTTATTACATCAGGCCTGTTTTGTCCACACTTATCAGAAAAAGGATTGGCAGGAACATATTTTAAATATTGGGTAAAAGGTAACACATCAAAATGTTAGCCAATCAAAATTTGTGTTACTTTCAAATTTAAAAACTCTTGAAAATGAGACTAGGGACATTATGAAGAATGGTCAGTGAGTACAGACTAGCTTGCATTTTCTCCTCTCCAATATTTTTAGGACTACTTATGTTATATCCTTGAGAAGTAAAGAAAAAGTAAAGAAAGGCCAAATCTCTTGACATGGACGAATGATTTTTTTGTTTACTTTCAATTACTGCTGTGAATATATACTATATATGTTTATTACATACAACAACATGCCAGTAGTTGTCAAATGAAACTGAGAATTTTATCAGCATGGTTTGTTGTTTAAGACCATTTTGACTGTATCTTATGGCAAAGTTTTGAAGTTGTCCCACTTGAAAGTACATGAGACATTTTTAAATTTGGATGGATTCATGAGATTTGGCTGTGAAAGAGGGGAAAACACTGTGGGAAAAGGACAAAATGCTGGTTTTCTGACAATATTTTGAAAAGCTTCCTCAAGGATCAGGAAGCTGTTCTGGGCTGTCTTTTTTGTTTTAATCCCAAGGTTTAATAATCTACAAGAAAAACAACCTTTGAAAACATTTGGAGAAAATGGGGTTAACCAGCATGACCTCTTTCTCCTACAGTTGTTTCTAACCTTTCAAGTACAAATTTCATAACTTGTGAGACATTTAGAACTATATTTTGCCTGGAAATGCCTTGAATTTGGATTAGTCTAAAATTTTGTCATTTTGCAAAGAGTTAAACCTTGTCAACCAAAACAATTTATTATGTTCTGTACGTTAGCAAAAGGGGGTTTAACTCTACCAACCAATTCCCAGTTTTTCACGACCGAGAGAAAAAGGCTGTCTGAAGATAATGTGGGAAAAGGATAAAATGTTGGTTACCAGTACTTACTCCTTTTCCCTCAATGTTTTCTACCCTTTCCAACCCAAATTTCAACTCTTGAGTCACATTTTTGTCGTCATCTACAAATGCTTCCAAGTTGGACTGGTCTAAAATCATGTTGTTTGGTGAACAGTTCACCCTTTACAGAACAACAGAATTTAATACAAACTTGTCCAAATTGGAACATGCAGGCAACAATTAAATATAATTTATAACTTTTGTCGTTGATAGGGTTGAAAACATTACTAGCATTTTCTCCTTTTCCCACAATGTTTTCAAAAGACTTCTTTCTCAGGGGCATTAAAAGCCATCAACATTGTGTGGTAAAAGGTTAATGCGTAGACCTACAAACTGCATTTTACCTAGCGAGTCATAAAATAATTATTGATCCTTAACTCTTTACCAAACGACAAAATTTGAGACTGGTCCAAATTGAAAGCACATGCAGACAACTGTTACTCAAAAATTGAAATTTGTTTCCAGCAGGGTAGAAAACATTGTGGGAAAAGGAGAAAATGCTTGTTACCTGCATTTTCTTCTTTTCCCACAATGTTTTAAAAAAGGTGTCTATCTATGGTCATAAAAACCAGGGATTGTTTGGGAAAGAGTTTAACCCATTACCACACAATCCCTACTTTTGAAGACCCTGAGAAAGAAGCCTTTAGAAAACACAGTGGGAAAAGGAGAAAATGCTGGTTACCAGCATTTTCTCCTTTTCCCACAATGTTTTCTACCCTTCCCAAATCTAATTTCAATTCTTCATCCACATTCATTTTCTCTTCTGCAAATGCTTTTAATTTGGACCAGTCTATAAATTTATCATTTGTAAATGAGTTAAATCTTTTATGCCTCACAACCAATGAGTTAGAATACTAGTTGTCTTTCGACATGCAAAAAATAAAAATAAATGGCAAACAATTTCAACTCATGTCAGCCTGCATGGACTGTGCAGGCTGACTTGGATTGATAGTTTTTGCAGATTCATTAAATCTCCTCTTCTCAGAGTATGGCTGTTATCTTATCTGTGTCGGTTTTCAGAAGACAGTTTCCTAGAGAGACAGGCGGTCACAGAAGACAGTGAAATAGTGTCCCACTTATTTTCTCTTTTTATTTGAGGATAAATCCCTCCATGACTATGACACTGAACCCTTTATCAGACAATCCTTAGTTTTAGCCCCTTTTAACTCTTTACCAAACAATCCTACTTTTAACGACCCTGGGAAAGAAGCCTTTTGATAACATTGTGGGAAAAGGAGAAAATGCTGGTAACCAGCATTTTCTCCTTTTCCCACATTTTCCACCCTTCCTAGACCAAATTTCAATTGTTTAGTCACATTTATTTTGTCATCTGCAAATACTTTCAGGTTGGACCAGTCTATAATTTTGTTGTTTCATGACTGTCGTTGCGTTTTTGGCCAGTGTAGGTCAAGATCAGGGTGCATGTTTTGTGCAGCCTGATCTTGACCTACACCAGCTGCTTTGCCTAGCCAAGCCCCAGTGGTGAGAGCATACAGGATTCAAGAACAGGTCTCTAGTTTGATCCCCATCCCGGCCAATTTCTTTTTGAGGATTGATGACAGTTATTGCAACAAGGTTCATTCCTCTCTCACCACTGATCATTGTTTGGACAATGGTTATGTGGGAAAGCAGCCAGTGGCTTTGAAAAAATATTGTGTAGAGTTCTTGTAAAAGAAACTTCAGGAAAGCATGGCTAGGGTGCACTGGCCTTTGCGATATTCTATAACTGAAATAATGTTTAACCCATTACCACACAATCCCTACTTTTGACATCCCTGAGAAAGAAGCCTTTAGAAAACATTGTAGGAAAAGGAGAAAATGCTGGTTACCAGCATTTTGTCTTTTTTCCCACAATGTTTTCTACCCTTCACTAAACAAATTTCAAATTTTCAGTCACTTATTTTGTCATCTGCAAATGCTTTCGATTTGGACAAGCCTAAAATATTGTCGTTTGGTAATGAGTTAAGATGGTGTTAAAATACCATGCTATAAATCTGTTTTGCTGAAATGTTATATAAATGCAAACAGTGGAATTGCAATTATTGGAGTTGTATGTCAAGGATGAAAATATCTGACTGGTTTCTTTGATATGGGCGAAGTGCTCAAGGTGAGCTTTTGTGATCGTGTTGTGTCTGGCGTCCTTTATCTGTCATCCATGGTCAGTCGTTAGCTTTTACCTTTGGACTTGGTTATAGTTAAACCTTTCCCAAACGACAAGTTTTGGACTTTTCCAAACCAAAAGAGTTTGCAGACAACAATTTTTGATTTTGAGAAAATGGCAGAAAGTTCTCAAAAAGGGTGGAAAACACTGTGGAAAAGGGAGAAATTGCTTGCGAGCAATTTCTCCTTTTCCCGCAGTGTTTTCAAAAGACTTTTACTGCAGACACGTAAAAACCAGGGCTTGTTTGGGAAAGGTTTAACATATTTTATTGCCAAATTAGGTTACAAGAATGAAATTTGCAATACAGAACAGTATACATAATTAAACGACTCGGCAAAAGGGTCTGACCACAAGTTCTTGCAACTTGGATCCGATCATTCTCTAATACATAACTTTTTTCCAAAATTTGACCTGGTGACCTACTTTTTTTAATCAAACATGAGCCATTTTCAAAGTTTCCCAAGATACCATCAAGACAAACATTCTGACCAAGTTTCATGAATGTTGGATTGAAAGCAGTAGACTTGGTCAGTCTGTGCTTGATGCTGTCTTGGACGAGTTTGAATGTGGGTCATGTCCGGTAAAAAACTAGGTCATTAGATTGAATGTAAGAAAAAAACTTGAGGGCATGTTTTCAGTCCAACATTTATGAAACTTGGTCAGAATGTTTGTTTTGATGGCATCTTGGGCAACTTGGAAAATGTCTAATTTTTTATAAAAAGTAGGTCACCAGGTCAAACCTCGAAAAAACTTGTGTACATTCTACAAACCATATTTTCTGTCAAATCTTTATGAAAGGTGATCAAACTATTTGGATAATTTCTACAAGTGTGAAAGTCGGCAATGTTTAGGTCAATGAGACAAATTCTAGAAAAAGCTTAAGCCCAGAATGAATGAAAATTTGTTAGAATGTTTGTCATTATATCTTGAAACACATGGAAAATATGTTTGGTCAAGAGGCTCAGGTAAGCAACTTTAAACCGATCATGCCCTCTTGTTGTCTTTCATGCAGAGCTCCAGATAAGGGGGAATGATGGTATTCTAAATCCATTATTTCTCTTTCAAACCGTATGTTGTGGGTACTCATCAGAATCGTCTCGATGAGCACCCATAACATATGGTTTGTTGGAGAAAAAAGTATATTTTCAATATTAAAATCAAAATCACTCCGTTTATCTGGAGCTCTGTGAGTAACATTGGAACCTGGCTGGAAAGTTCAGTTGTTAGTGTATAGATCTGACAGTTAATCTGGTGGGTGTGGAAAATTCAATACAAGCTGGCGGAAAATTTTATTTCTTATGAGTTAAAGCCTCTCCTATGATTTATGTTAGAAAACTAGCCATTGACTTTGAAATAAAGTTGTGCCAGTACTGGGCTGAGAAAGCTGGGAAACATGCAGAATGGCAATGGCTGCCTTAATGTGACCTTATCTGTTAACTCTTGACCAAACAATCACAGGATTTACGGCACATTTTGGTAACCAGCATTTTCTCCTTTTCCCACAATGTTTTTTACCCTTTCATGAATAAAAATCATCATTTACATTACACTTGATTTGTCCTCTGCAGAGCACTTTCAATTTGGTCTAGTCCAAAATTTTTGTCATATGGGAAAGGGTTAACCCATTACCATACAATCCCTACTTTTGACGCCCCTGAGAAAGAAGCCTTCAGAAAACATTGTGGGAAAAGGAGAAAATGCTGGTAACCAGCATTTTCTCCTTTTCCCACAATGTTTTCTACCCTTCACAAGACAAATGTCAATTTTTCAGTCACTTGTATCTTGTCATCCGCAAATGCTTTCGATTTGGACAATCCTAAAATTTTGTCATTTGGGAATGAGTTAAAAAGCATAAAATTTAACTCCAATACAAACTAATCATGCAATTGAATGTTTTATCTTTTTAACAAAGGGAAAAGATTTTGAATCTGTCCAAATGAAAAGCATTTGCAGATGACAATATACATGTAACTCAAAAATTGAACTTTGTTTGTGGATGGGTACTAAAAAACACTGTGAGAAAAAAAAGAAAACTACCAGTACCAGTATTTTCTCCATTTCCCGCAGTGTTTTCAAAAGGCCTCTTTATCAGGGTTTTTAAAACTCAAGATTGTATGATAAAAGGTTAGCTCTTTACTAAATGACAAAATTTTAGACATTCCTAAATTCAAACCGTTTGCCAAAAAACTATCAAAAAGTGGCTGTAATTAAAAAATTTGGCTTTGAAATGGTAGAAAACATTGTGGGAAAAGGGGAAAATGCTGTACCAGCATTTCTTCCTTTTCCCATAATGTTTTCAAAAGGCTGAGTCTTTCTCAGGGTCCTTAAAATTCAAGATAGTGTAGCAAAAGGTTAAAACACCACTTTCATAAAACTGTATTTTTACTGGCTGGTCTTGAGAAAAGGCATGGGTGTGGATCTTCACTCTTTACCAAACGAGAAAATTTTAGACTGTTCCAAATCAAAAGTGTTTGCAGACAACTAAGTAAATGTGACTCAAATAATGAAATTTGTTTTATGAAGGGCAGAAAACATTGTGGGAAAAGGAGAAAATGCTGGTTACCAGCATTTTCTCCTTCCGCCAAAACGTTTTCAAAAGGCTTACATTTCAGGGCCGTAAAAACAAGGGATTGTTTGGTAAACGGTTTACTCTTTACTGAATAACAAAATTTTTGACTGGTCCATATTGAAAGCATTTGCAGACGACAAAATAAAAGTGACTGAAATTTTAAGCGTCTTTTGGGAAGGGAAGAAAACACTATGGGGAAAAGGAGAAAATGCTGGTTACCAGCATTTTCTCCTTTTCCCACAATGTTTTCAGTAGTCTTCTTTACCACAGTCGTTAAAAGTCGTGAGGGTGTTGTAAAGAGTTAATTCAAAATTCATGGAGGAAAAGGATGACTTACATGAGTATTTTATAAACTTCCTTCTGTTTATCAACATTCATCATTTACTCTTGTAAACTTTTGTCCCCCTATACAGCTCAGTCTGTAGTATACAGAACTTAAGAACAGGAGTCACTGGTTCAAACCTGGCTCAGCCAATTTCTTTCCAAAGCTTGATGATGGTTATTATGATAGGGTAAATTTTTCTCTCACCACCGGCAAGACCTCCGGCAATAATTATATGGGAAAGCAGCAAGTGGCTCGGAAAGAACATTGAGTTGAATACTGGTAAAAGAAATTCCAGGGAAGCGTGGATAGATACTATGGCTCCAACAAAATAAATGAAATAATGTTGAAAATGGCATAAATTAATCAGTCAATCATTCAATCTTTAGTCTTACTTATGATGGCAGGATTTATCTTTGAAAGAAAACAACATAGGAGAAGGTGGGAGAAAACAACAGGAGGGGGAGAAGGAAAACAAATGCTGCTAGAGATTGTTAGGTACCACTATTTTCTCGTTTTCTCACAATATTGTCAACAGCCGACTCATGACAATGGATGATTGTTTATTTTAAGATTGAAATTTGCAGTGCAGAGAGTTCAAAAAAGCATTTGATGAAAATACAAAATCTATACTCTGGCAAGAAGGGGCTTAATGCATCTCTATGGCACATGATATAAAGGCAAGTCATTACAGGATAATAAATCCACAAACCCTTTTTGTATAACAACTGGCTCATGAGGGAAACTGATCCTTTGACATGCCAAAAATGGAGACAAATAGCAAAAACTTTCGGCCTAGGTCAGCCTGTGCTCTCTGAGCACAGAATGACCTAGACCAAAACTTTTTGCAAATACATTAAGCCCCTTTTTCACAGAGCATGTCTCAAATATATGTAACGCAATTGTATTGAAAGGCTGCATATAACGGAATATCATTAAGTGTTTATTTCCTGATTGTATTACAGTCTCACAGGTTTTGACTAGTTTGATGTGTTTTGGCTTGCTTGTCACACGGGTTCATCGATGTTCAAGTACCTGGTAATGTGGCGAGAAAAATTCTCATGTGACGGTACTGGTTTGAACCATGTTAACTCTTTACCTAACATCAAAATTTTAGACTGGTCCAAATTGAAAGCATTTGCAGACGACAAAATAAAAGTGACTGAAAATTTGAAATTTGTATTAGGAAGGGTAGAAAACATTGTGGGAACAGGAGAAAATGCTGGTTACCAGCATTTTCTCCTTTTCGTACTATGTTTTCAAAAGGCCTCTTTCTCAGGGTTATTGGATTGTGTGTGACAAAACTGTGGGCCCATTCAAATTCAAAGTATTTCCAGACAACAATTTAAAAGTGGCTCAAATGGTCGACTCTACTTTTTGAAATAGTAAAAAACACTGTGAGAAAAGAAGAAAATGCTGGTTTACCAGCATTCACATGTTTTTTGTTACTTTGGGTCATTAAAACTTGGGATTGTGTCTTAACCCTTCCCCAAACAATCTCTGGTTTTTACGGGTCTGGAATAGTAGCCTTTTGAAAACATTGTGGGAAAAGGAGAAAATGCTGGCAACCAGCATTTTCTCCTTTTCCCATAATACTTTCTACCCTATCATATACAGAAATCATCTTTTCAGCAAGAATTGAATTGTTGTCTGCAAATGCTTTCAATTTGGTCTAATCCAAAAGTTTGTCGTTTGGGAAAGGGTTTACCCTTTATCACACAATGCCAACTTTTGACGCTCCTGAGGAAGGAGCCTTCTGAAAACATTATGGGAATAGAAGAAAATGTTTTCTACTCTATCAAAGAAAAACAAGAGGGCCATTAGCCCTGGAATGCTCGCCTTAGACTATAGCCTATGAGTGAAATTCAAGTTTTTGAGCAACTTTGGTAAAGCTTCACCCAAGGAACACCCCTGCCAAGTTTCATCAAGATTGGCCCAGTGGGTTAGGAGAAGATGTTTAAAGAAATTTTTGACGGGCAACAGATGCCGGACACAGGGCAATCAAATATCAAAGCTCTACACCTTCCAGTTTCAAAGAAGAATTTTACATTTTCCTTCTTTGTCCTATGTTCGAGCTTGTGGTCCCCAGGGCTGGGTCAGTTTTAACCAAAGCAGCATCTTGGAACAAACTAGGTAGAGGTCCACTCAAAGATGCTACATACCAAGTATCAAAGCTCTACACCTTCCCATTTAAGAGAAAAAGAAATTTAAAATTTTCCTTCTTTGTTCCTATGTTCCAACCTGTGACCTCCGGGGCATGGTCATATGACCAAACTTGGTAGAGGTCCACTAGAAGATTCTGCATACCAAATATCAAAGCTCTGCACCTTCAAGTTTCAGAGAAGATTTCTAAAGTTTTCCTTCTTTGTTGTTATGTTCGAACTTGTGACCCCCTGAGGCAGGGCCAGTTTTGACCCCAAGGGCAACATATGAACAAACTTGGTAGAGATCCACTAGGAATTGCTACATGCCAAATGTCATAGCTCTATGCCTTTTAGTTTTAGAGAAGAAGAATTTTAAAATTTTCTCTCATTGTTCCTATGTTCGAACTTATGACCCCCGGGGCGGGGCCAGTTTTGACTTCATGGGCATGATTTTAACAAACTTGGTAGAGGTCTACTAGGAGATGCCACATACCAAATATCAAAGCTCTATGCCTTCAAGTTTGAGAGGAGAAGATTTTTAAAGCTTTCCTTCTTTGTTCCTATGCTCAAACTTGTGACCCCTGGGGTGGGACCTGACTTTTGACCCCAGGGGCATAATTTGAACAAACTTGGAAGAAGTCCACTTGGAAATGTCACATACTAAATATCAAAGCTCTAAGCCTTCAAGTTTCAGAGAAGATTTTTAAAGTTTTCCTTCTTTGTTCCTTTGCTCAAACTTGTGACCCCTGGGGTGGGGCCAGTTTTGACCCCAGGGATATAATTTGAACAAACTTGGTAGAGGTCCACTAGGAGATGCTACATACCAAATATCAAAGCTCTACGCCTTCAAGTTTCAGAGGAGAAAATTTTTAAAGTTTTCCTTCTTTGTTCCTATGCTCAAACGCGTTATCCCCAGGGGCTGGGCCAGTTTTGACCCTAGGGGCATAATTTGAACAAACTTGGTTGAGGTCCATTAGGAGATGCTACATACCAAATATCAAAGCTCTACCCCTTCTAGTTTCAGAGAAGGAGATTTTCAAAGATTTCGGGTTTTTTTTTCTTTTTGTTGTCATGGCAACCAGAGTTATGAGTGGAAGTAAATTCTTTGAACACTTTTGGTAGAACTTCACCCAAGGAATATTCCTGCCAAGTTTCATGAAGATTGGCCCAGTGGTTTAGGAGGAGAAGATGTTTAAAGAAATTCTTGACGGATGCTAGACATTGGGCGATCACAATAGCTCACCTTTAACACTTTGGGCTAAGGTGAGCTAATAATACCATATGAGCCACACTGAAATGGTCGTCTGCAAATGCTTTCAATTTGGACAAGGTTAAAATTTTGTTGTCTGGTAAAGGGTTTAAAGGTTAACACATTGTAATCTCTGTTGAAAAATTTGAGCAAGCATCCAATCTTTACCACATGATCCAAAAATTTTACACCTCTAAGATGAAGGCCTTAGAAATATTGTAGGAAAAGAAGAAAATGCTGATAACCAGCCTTTTCTTTTTTCCCCACAATATTTTCTACCCTTCTTAGGACAAAAACCTTTTTGTGAGCCAGATTTAGCGTGTCGTCTGCACTGACTTTGAATTTTGCCATTTAGTAGACATACATACATCTTCGTTATTTTTTACCACATGTTCTTGACTTTTAATGAAACTAATAGCCTGCAATTTCTCCTTTTCCCTTAATCCATCAAAGCTCTATGCCTTCCAGCTTCGGAGAAGAAGAATTTTAAAGTATTTCTTCTTTATTCCTATGTTTCGAACTTGTGACCAGCAGGGCCAGGCCAGTTTGTAACTTAGGGGCAACATATGAACAAACTTTGTAGGAGTCCATTACCAGATGCTACATACTGAATATCGAAGCTCTTCACCTTCAAGTTTCAGAGAAGAAGAATGCTAAAGTATTCCTTTTTTGTTCCTATGTTCAAACTTGTGACCCCCAGGATGGGGCCAGTTTGGACCCCAGGGGCAACATATGGGCAAACTTGGTAGAGGTCCTCAAAGAGATGCTACATACCAAATATTAAAGCTCTACTCCTTCCAGCTTCAAAGAAAAATAATTTTAAAGTTTTCATTCTTTGTATTTATGTTTCGAATTTGTAACCTCTGGGGTGGGGCCCGTTTGGACCCCGGGGGCATCGTATGGACAAATTTGGTAGAGGTATTAATGAATGAATGAATAGTGTTTTATGGCCCGTCGACAACTTAGGTCATATTGGGCGCACTTACTTAGTAAACAATCATGCGAGGTGAAAATAACTTACATGTGCAACAACATAAGACAAACATGATAAATGAGGAATGGATGAAACACAAAATGATGCCCCTTTTGTCGCCTTTTACGACATGCATGCTGTCACTTTTGTTCCGCCAGATGAAATGGCAGATGTGACGATCGCGGGACTGCAGTGGTTTATTCTTATACCCCCGATTAAACCACACGGGGTCCCACAGGCCAATTGATTCCCATTCCAAACCCTATTTACATCAAGAAAAAAATATAGGATTTGGAATTGGTAGAGGTCCATAAGTAGATGCTACATACCAAAAATCAAAGATCTAAGCCTTCTAGTTTCAAGATTTTGCTATTCTTTTTCCTTTTGGTTGCCATGGCAAGCAAAATTATGGGTGGAATTCAATCTTTGGTACAGCTTCACCCAAGGAACATCCCTGCTAAGTTTCATGAAGATTGGACCAGTGGTTTAGGAGAAGATGTTTAAAGGAATTGTGGACGACAGACGCCAGACATTGGGCGATCACAAAAGCTGGAGAAAATGCTGGTTACCTACAATGTTTTCTAAAGGCTTCTTTTTCAGAGTCGTCAAAAGCAGGGATTGTGTGGTAATGGGTACGTCATTACCAAACGACAAAATTTTAGGTTTGTCCAAATCAAAGGCATTTGCACACAATAAAATTGACTGAAAATTTGAAATTGGTTTTGTGCAGGGTAGAAAATATTCTTGAAAAAGGAGAAAATGCTGCTTACCAGCATTTTCTCCTTTTCCCACAATACCCGTATTTTCTAAAGGCTTCTTTCTCAAGGTAGTCAAAAGAAGGGATTATGTGGTAATGGATTAAGATGGCCTTAAACTCCAATTCAATCAATCGATCATTTTGATTATATGGCACTAGTAGGGTCATGATTTATTTTGGTCTAAGAAATAATGTAATAAAACAAAATTACAGATGTACAAAAAACAATTTTTTAAAAATTTAATTTCTATTTTATATACAAACAACTTCTCTATACTTGGATACAAAAATATACTGAAATTTAGCACTATAAATTAATAACTACTTAAAACTACTTTGGTACATTTACAAAATATGATCATAATACAGTTATGTACCTATTCCACAATTTTCATTCACTTTATATCAAACGACAAAATTTTAGACCGATCCAAATCGAAAGCATTTGCAGATAAAAATTTATATATTGCTGAAATGATGGTTATCGTCTGAAAAAGTATAGAAAACATTGCGGGAAAAGGATTAATGCTGGTTTTCAAAAGGCTTTTTTTCTCAGAGTCGTTAAATCTCGGGCTTTGTAAAATGTCCTTCTGAATGTCTGTGCAGAATTAGTATTTCAGAACAAAGAAACAAGCAAACTCTTTTACATTATCAAGAAAACTATTTGTCTAATCATATAAATAATTAGGCAGTAACAAAACTTCTGATTAGCTGAAACATTCTTCAACATGTTCTTTAACCCATTACCACACAATCCCTACTTTTAACGACTCTGTGGAAGAAGCCTTTGGAAAACCTTGTGGGAAAAGGAGAAAATGCTGGTAACCAGCATTTTCTCCTTTTCCCACAATGTTTTCTACCATTCACAAAACAAATTTCAAATTTTCAGTCGCATTCATTTTGTCGTCTGCAACTGCTTTCAAATTGGACTAGTCTAAAATTTTGTCGTTTGGTAAAGAGTTAAAGATACGTCTTTACTTGTTTTCATCCAATTTTTACAGTAATTTTTTAGAACTCTGATCATTTTTTATCTTTGTGTTACCTGCCTCTTTTGAATGGGCTCCCTTCCAGACATTGAACAACTTGTCCCGGTTTAAAGTACATACCTTCAGTAATGACAGAGATATTACAATAATGGCAAAGACAATGCTTTGATGTCTTTAACCCTTTAACTCATAAAGCATTTCTATGGTATCTCTAATTGACCCTAAATAACAGCAAGGATGAAGCCATTTCTTATGTATGTATGACACCTTTTGATAGCATAGAAAATATTGTGGCAAAAGGTGAAATTGCTCATGACAAGCAATTTCACCTTTTGCAACAACGTTTTCCATAGGCTCCTACAAGCAATGCATAGAAATGAGTATCTATGGAGTAAAGGGTTAAAAACAGCGAAAAATTCATAATAATGAAGCCATGAGATAAAGCTAAGAGTGTACATCAAATTGCGGACCATGTAGATCAAGATCAGACTGTAAATAACATGCAGTCTTCATATGACAATGATCAAGTTATTAACAGATCTGAAAAAAACAACAACAAGAAAAAAAACAATGCTGTCATGTCAAGGCAATACATCTGACAAAATCATTTGGCATCTTCATCATCATCATCATCATCATCTCAGTCTTCTTTACGGTCTCCATGTGGCATAAAACCATGTGGCGGGTAGTCATTGGTCTTTTATAGATATAGCATGTCAAAATGTTAATACATGTAGTTTAAAAATAATTTGGCACTCAAAATGTTTTATTTTAGCCCTTTAGCAAACAACCAAGTTTTAGCCTTTACCAAATTAGAAGCATTTGCTGTGGGAAATTTCAATGTCACTCAGTTGAAGCAGTTTTTATTTGATGGGGTAGAAAACATCTTGGGAAAAAGAGAAAATGCTGGTTACCAGCATTTTCTCTCTTTCCCACAATGTTTTCAAAAGGCTTTTTTCCCAGGTTTGGTAAACATTGGCATGGTTGAACAAATTCTTGTAAAATACAAATATAATAATTATGGAGAACTGAGCCATGCTTTCTAAAAAGTGGTTTAATACTTCTATAAAAAGTATCCACCCATGTCGGCGCAGTCTGCATAATGTAAAAAGAAACATTTCTACCTCATGGTTCAACTATCCTTATTGTAATTTTTTATAAAATTTGAAAAAAATAAATACACATACATAAATAGAAATAATACAAATCAACTGGAATGCAGAAATAATTCAAGTCTTAATTAATTTTATATGCCTGTCCAACAACAAGCCATCTTATTGGTTAAAAACTAACAAAAATTCATAGCCAATCAGACAGGCTCTTGCAAACTGACACAAGTCTTTCAGTAATTTCGACCTGTATCCCTGCACTATCCCTCGTAACAACTAATCGTCTTCTGGGGGCGTCGCTCAGATGGACAACCGGCAGCGACGATAAATAAATGCAAATAACCAACCAAATTTATACATATCACTTACATTAAAGCTGTTGATTGATCCATTTCCACACAACAAGTACTTTTTACATTTCAACAATATGCAACTTTTGAAAACATCAAGAATGAAAAAGCCTTTGCTTCTTTTCTCGAAATCCTTACAAAAAAGTGTTAACTAGACAGCTTTATCTTTTTCTTCAAATGTTTTAGTGCAATGTCGCTGGTTCTCCTTTGATGTTTAAGTTTTGGATTAACCCTCTCCCAAAACAACATTACACTCTTCCAAATTCAAAACATTCTCCAGACAATAATCTAAATTTGGCAAAATTGATCTTAACTTCTCTTACAAGGTAGGAAATATTGTGGGAAAAAGAGAAAAATGCTGCTTACCAGCATTTTCTGAATTTCCACAAATGTTTCCAAAAGGCTTCTATCTCAGAATCTCTAAAGGTTGGGATTGTGTGGTGAAGGGTTAGAGATGTGATACAGTATGTGGGTCACTTGAAACTGGATATCCTATAACAAACTTTTCTTAACTATTTACTAACGACAAAATTTCAGACTGGTCCAAATTGAATGAATGAATGAATGAATGAATAGTGTTTTATGGCCCTTCGACAACTTAGGTCATATTGGGCACACTTACTTAGTAAACAATAATGCAAGGTGAAAATATGTGCAACAACATAAGACAAACATGATAAATGAGGAATGGATGAAACACAAAATGATGCCCCTTTTGTCACCTTTTACGACATGCATGCTGTCACTTTTGTTCCCCCAGATGAAATGGCAGATGTGATGATCGCGGGACTGCAGTGGTTTATTCTTATACCTTATACCCCCCGATTAAACCACACGGGGTCCCACAGGCCAATTGATTCCCATTCCAAACCCTATTTACAGCAAGAAAAAAAAAAATAGGATTTGGAATAAGAACAACCCAGCCTGCTGCAATCCTACGAATTACGAGGAAAGCAGCCGTTTGTCTCTAATTTTAGTCGCCTTCTACGACATGCCATAGAGAAAGGCCGAGGTCCTATTCTATAAAGTAAAAAAAACCCCCCGACCCAACGGGGATTCAAATTGAAAGTATGTTCAGGAAACAAAATAAACAGGACTCTAAAAGATTGAAACTTCACTTTGAAAGAGTATAAAACATTGTTGGAAAAGGAGAAAATGCTGGTTTCCAGCATTTTTGCCTTTTCCCTCCAGTTTCCAGCATTTTTTCCTTTTCCCTCCATTTTTCAAAAGGCTTCTTTCTCAGTCATAAAAACAAGGGATTTTTTGGTTAAACGCTAATTCTAACATGATAAGTGAATTTGGCTCTCTAAACAGTGCAAGGAAAGCGTGGTAAAATCTGCGACAATCCATGTAGAGTGATGTCATCCTATATCGAGTGACATCATTCAATGAGTGAGTTATTCAATGGAACATAAACTTCATCCACATTTTTACTCTAAGTTTAAACTTGTCTTCCTTTTATTGAGAACTGCCCATGTCAGAATCAAAATAATCTTCTTTCTATCATGTTTTATCGTTCAATAAACCACGTTGTTAGTTACCGTATGAGGCGCAATGAATAACCCACTCAGGCTATCGCCCTTGTGGATTATTTATTGCGCCTCATAACTCACAACTGTGGTTTATTGAAATATATACCACGATAGAAGATTATTTCTTAAATAACATTTTTTAACTCTTTCAAAACAGCATGGTACCTCTGGAACAACAAATTGTAAATTGATTAAAACAAGCTGTTGTGTTCTGATTGAGTAAAAAATATTGTTGGAAAAGAAGAAAATGCTGGTTAACAGTACTTTCTCCTTTTTTCTCCCTTAATTTTTTTTTTCAAGTGTGGTTAAAAGTTAGGATTGCGTTTTCTCCTTTTCCCACAATGTTTTCAAAGGGCTTCTTTCCCAGGGGTGTTTAAAGTTGGAATTGTCTGATAAAGAGTTAAGACAAATTCAATAATTTACAGTAAGCTACATGCATATTTATTGTAACTTTAAGACAAGTTCTTAATTCATTACCAAACGACAATATTTTAGGCTTGTCCAAATTGAAAGCATTTGCAGACAACAAAATAAAAGTGACTGAAAATTTGAAATTTGTTTTGTGAAGGGTAGAAAACAGTGTGGGAAGAGGAGAAAATGCTGGTTACCAGCATTTTCTCCTTTTCACACCATGTTTTCTAAAGGCTTCTTTCTCAGGGTTTTAAAAGTCGGGATTGTATGGTAATGGTTTAACATCCTTATGTCAGTCTAAAATTTTTTTGTTCTGTAAAGAGTTAATGTAAAGAGTTAACTCTTTACCAAATGACAAAATTTTAGACTGGTCCATTTGCAGATGACAAACTAAATGTGACTGAAAAATTGAAATTTGTTATGGGTGGCAGTGAGAACATTCTGGGAAAAAAGGAGAAAATCGTGGATACCAGCATTGTCTTCTTTTCCCATTATGTTTCCAGTAGCTTCATCTTCAGGGTCGTTAAAAGTTGGGATTGTGTTGTGAAGTGTTAACCCATTACCACACAATCACTACTTTTGACGCCCCTGAGAAAGAAGCCTTTTGAAAACACTGTAGGAAAAGGAGAAAATGCTGGTAACCAGCATTTTCTCCTTTTCCCACAGCGTTTTCTACCCTTTCCAGAACAAATTTTAATTTTTCAGTCACCTTTATTTTGTCGTCTGCAAATGCTTTCAATTTGAACCAGTCTAAAATTTTGTTGTGTGGTAAAGAGTTAAGAACTATTAAAACTAAGGGTTGGTTTGCGTTAGTTCAATGAAATATGAAGGTCACACTGATAGGGCCTTTTCTTCCTTGTCTGACAAATTGATGTGTTACCATATGACACTCTAACTCTTATCCATTTACCACACAATCCGACTTTTAAAGACCCTGTGAAAGAAGCTATTTGAAAACATTTCGGGAAAAGGAGAAAATGCTGGTCACCAGCATTTTCTCCTTTTCCCACATTGTTTTCTACCCTTCCCAAAACAAATTTCAATTCTTCTGTCACTTTTATCGTGTCATCTGCAAATGCTTTCAATTTGGACCAGTCTAAAATTTTGTCTTGGTGATGACTTAACTCTTTACTAAATTAAGTCTTTACCACACAAGAAAATTTTAGACCAGTCCAATGAGTCAACCAGGTAACACTTGCTTCGCATCAAACATAATTTTGCACAAATCAAAAGTCAAAGCAGCTGTAGACAATACCTCAAATGTTTATACGTTTTCATAGAAAGGGTATCACTGATTGATGGTATGGTGTTTATTGCTGTTTTCAACATTATTTCAGTTAAAATGCAGTGGCCAGTTCACTTATCCATGTTTCCTGGAAGTTTTTTTACCAGTACTCCTTACAATATTCTTTCCAAGTCACTGGCTGCTTTCCCAAGTAACCAAGAATTAAGAGTTATTCATGCGATGGGAATAAATCCAGTTGCAACTTGATTGGTTGGTTGTATTGGAGTTTAGCGGCACTTTAACAGCTAAGGTCATATCATGGTGGTCAGTGACGCTTGTGTGTTTTCTGGCTTTGTCACACCAGTACTAACACAACTTTCTTTCCAAAGCCACCCACTACTTTTCTCACATGCTTCAGCAGAGGTGAGAGGCAAAAATACGCCGGAAAGACCGTTTGCCTCAACCAGGTATCTAACTCACAATCACCAGGTCATGAGACTGACACGCTCACCACTGAGCCTGCCCGGCTGGCAATCCAGTTGCAACTAGAGCTATCACTAAATGTGATCATACCCAGACCAGCTCCTTGTCACAAAACAGCTCTTTGTCACAGTATGCAGAATAGTTAAGTACAAAAGTAAGAGTTTCCTGCTGGCTTCATATCAAGAAATTACTGTTAGTCAAGAAATGCACAATGCCTTCATCCTAAGTGTTAACCTATTACCACACAATCCTCACTTTTAACAACCCTGAGAAAGAAGCCTTTAGAAAACACTGTTTGCGTTTTCTACCCTTCACAAAACAAATTTCAAATTTTTTAATCACTTTTATTTTTTGTCTGCAAATGCTTTCGATTTAGACAAGCCAAAAATTTTGTTGTTTGGTAATTAGTTAAGAGACTATTACCAGCATTTTCTTCTTTTCTCACGGTGTTTTCAAAGGGCTTCTTTCTCAAAGTTGTTAAAATTCTGGACAGTTTGGTAAAGTGTTAACATTTCACAGAAGAGCATTAATTTTACAGATGACAAAATGGAAACTTGACTTTGGAAGAGTAGAAAACAGTGTGGGAAAAGGAGAAAATGCTGGTTACCAGCATTTTCTCCTTTTTCCACACTGTTTTCAAAAGGCTTCTTCCTAGGGACTGTAAAATCCAGAGATTGTTTGGTAAAAGGTTTAAATCATTTCCTATATTTTCCTTCTTCCTCATCTAGAAAGAGTGTCAGTGGTATGCTGTAACCTATCAATAATTGACGAAGTGTTGCTATTTGATTGTAGCTAATACACAAAGAGACTGATTGACTGTATGGTGTTTAACGCCATTTTCAACAATATTTCACTCATATCGCCATTTCTGCGGTAGCTAGAGTGCCTATCCAAGCTTTTCTGGAGTTTCATTTCCCAGTGCACTGCACAATATTCTTTTCAAGCCACTGGCTGCTTACCCATAAAACCATCATCAAAACAATGATTAGTCCTATGATAGGAATGAATCCTTTCTCAATGACTACATCTATCCTTGGAAAAAAAAATGGCTGAACTGAGAATCAAACCACCAACTACTTGTTCTCAAGTCCTGCACTCTCCTGACTGAGCAAGCAGAGACAGAGTATTAAATTTGATAAACTGTTCTGTAAATTTTAATTTCATTTACAGAAAAAAAAACCCAGACAAATATGTTGCAATTCTTCAGACTGTTCCAGCAAGACTATCTGCTTGAATGGCAGACAGTGTAAATCAAAATCAGACTGCATTTTCTGCACAAACTAATCTCAATCTACTGCTGTTCAGACAAAGGCTGTACATTATACTCCAAGGATTAACCCATTACCACACAATCCCTACTTTTGACACCCCTGAGAAAGAAGCCTTAAGAAAACATTGTGGAAAAAGGAGAAAATGCTGGTAACCAGCATTTTCTCCTTTTTCCAAAATGATTTCTACCCTTCACAAAACAAATTTCAAGTTTTCATCACTTTTATATTGTCGTCTGCAAATGCTTTGGATTCGGACAAACCTAAAATATTGTTGTTTGGTAATGAGTTAAGTGTATATCACAACATCTTTTATCTACAGTGTTTCTGAAAAGCAGATAGTGTAGATCAAAGATCAAGCTGCATGTTTTGTACAGTCTGATCTTCATCTACACTGGCCACATAGGCAACTGTTGTTATAAAAGGAAATTAAAGGGTTTTAAAATTTTCTTCCTTGATTTGGCTGCCTGTTGAGGTTGAGATTATATATAAAATATTTTTATCACATAAATCCTCTCCAGGCTGATCATGCATATTTGGTAATACACAAATGTATGATATTTTTTTTTTGTCCCAGTTCTCATCAATTTTCAGTCATGAGTGCAAGAAGCCTGAGAAACCAACCAGAGAAACCAACCAGAGCATATCGATAGGTGAGTGCAACACCATTCTAAGTGCCTGTACATTGTTGCACTCACCTATCGATATGTGGAATTTCTACTTCTGACCCGTGTCATAGAAAAATTGTTGCTAAGACATTATCTACGTGGAAAGTTTTTGATTTTCATGCTGGATAAAAACCAAGAAATGCAAGAAACCCTTTACCACAAAATGACGACATTTGGAAAGAGGCCTTTCGAAAATATTGTGAGAAAAGGAGAAAAGCATTTTCAATGTTTTCTACCCTATTAATAAAGAGTTGCTCCATTTGAGCGTAACTGAAATTGTCGTCTGCTAATGCTTTCAATTTGGACAGAGCTAAAATTTTCTCGTCTGGTAAAGGCTTATAGTCAATATTTTTGCATAAATAGGTAGACCCCTCTATATACACTATTTCATTCTTATTTTGGTGTAAATATCAAATAACTATTTACTTGTGTAACAATATACATTTGAAACCAAACTACAACTGTAAACAAGGACCTATGAACAGTATAGAGGCTGGTGATGAAAAATATTTTTCTGCCATTTTTGGGTTTTATGTGATAAATAGAATCTTGCATTTGTGTTTATGTATTATCATTTTTATCAAACTCATTGACTAAAATGTATTTGACGCTCGCCAAGGCTTCCGTTATAGTTTTTTTTTTTTCGTAAAATTGTTTGATAAAAATGATAATACATAAATGCTCGTGTAAGATCCTCTATTTCTTTCATTTTCCTTTCTTTTTCCATTTCAGTTTGTGGAAAAGTTATTTATAGACACCTCCCTGACCTTGTAATATGATAATTCTCGATACACTTAATGTTTTTTAACTTTTTGCCATACAACACAATTTAAGCAAAATCAAAATTGAGAGCATTTGCAGACGACAAAATAAATGAGACTCAAATATAGACTCACCTTTTGAAGGGTAGAAAACATTGTGGAAAAAGGATTTGTTTGCATTTTCTTCTTTTCTCACAATGTTTTCAAATGTTTTTAACGCAGGGTCATAAAAGGGTTAAATCATTTTGTCTTGTAACGCTTTAATACACAATCCTGGTTATTAACATGCATGTAAAAGAAGACTATCGAAAAATTTTGTGGGCAAAGGAAAAACTAGTATTTTTTTCCCTTTCCAAACAAAATTTTCTACCTAAATTAAGGACTTGATTTCAGCCTTATTGGTTTTTTTTCTCTGCAAATAAAATCAAGTTGTCTGGTAAAGAGTTAACAAAGCTGAAGATATAAAGCTTTCTGAAACATTGTAGGAAAAAGGAGAAAACGTCTATAAGGAGCATTAATTTTTCTCCTTTTTTGTAAATGTTTTCTATAGTAATGAATGAATAGCGTTTTAAGGCCTGTCGACAACTTAGGTCATATTAGGCGCACTTACTTAGTAAACAATAATGCGAGGTGAAAATAACATAACAACATAAGACAAACATGCTAAATGAGGAATGGACGAAACACAAAATGATGCTCCTTTTGTCACCTTTTACGACATGCATACTGTCACGTTTGTTCCGCCAGATGAAATAGCAGATGTGTCGGTCGCTGGATTGCAGTGGTTTATTCTTATATCCCCAATTAAACCACACTGGGTCCCACAGGCCAATTGATTCCCATTCCAAACCCTATTAACATTGAGAAAAAAATATAGGATTTGGAATAAGAACTACCCAGCCTGCTGCAATCCTACAAATTACGAGGAAACCAGCCGTTTATCTCTAATTTTAGTTGTCTTCTACGACATGCCGCAGAGAAAGGCTGAGGTCCTATTCTATAAAGTAAATCTCCGGGACCCCACAGGGAGCTTTCTATACTATCACAGACAATCCCAACTGTCTTAAAAAACTGTTAAATGGTCTTCTGTAATAAATTTCAAGTTTTACATGTATGTTTACAATTCTGTCATTTGGTACTAGTTGTAACTCCTTACAAAAGGACAAAACTGCAGACTGGTTCAAACTTTGCAGACGACAAATTAACTCATTACCAAATGATAATATTTTAGACTGGTCCAAATTGAAGGAATTTGCAGATGACAAATTAAAAGTGACTGAAAATTTGAAATTTGTATTGAAGACGAGAGAAAACACTGTGGGAAAAGGAGAAAATGCTGGTAAAATGCATTTTTTCCTTTTCCCACAATGTTTTCAAAAGTCTTCTTTCCCAAGGTAATTAAAAGTCAGGATTGTATGGTAAAGGATTAACTCCATACCAAATCATCTATAACTTTTGTGACATCACAAAGAAGCTTGTTGAATTCAGTGTGGAAAAAGAAGTCAATGCTTCTCAGCCGCATTTTCTCCCTTCCCAACAGTGTTTTCCACATTACTGAATTTCATCGTTTCTGCTATACATAATTATTTTGTCATCTGCAAATATTTATGATATGGATAAGTGGAAAATCTTATGATCTGGTATCGAGTTTAAAAATGTTAAAGCATTTGTAAATTGTAAAAATTATAAATATTCATTAAAGTAACCATAAAGGCCAAATTTAAACAAATCAGATGTTTAAACATCCCTGAGAAAGAAGCCCGTAGAAAACATTGTGGGAAAAGGAGAAAATGCTGGTTACCAGCATTTTCTCCTCTTCCCACAATGTTTTACCCTTCACAAATCAAATTTCAAATTTTCAGTCACTTTTATTTTGTTGTCTGCAAATGCTTTTGATTAGGACAAGCCTAGTTTAGTCATGAGTTAAAACCTACCAGATAGCTGCGTCTTTTGTTCACTTTTTGCTTGATTTTAAATTCTTTTTTCTGCAAGCAATCTACATATGGACCGACCATATGATAACAGACTGTCACCTTCACAGTATTCTTTCTTTTTAACCTTTAACCCATTACCACACGACAATATTTTAGACTGGTCCAAATTGAAAGCATTTGCGGACGACAAAATAAAAGTGATTGAAAATTTGAATTTTTTTTTTTGAAGGGTAGAAAACATTGTGGGAAAAGGAGAAAATGCTGGTTACCAGCATTTTCTCCTTTTCCCACAATGTTTTCTAAAGGCTTCTTTCTCAGGGGCGTCAAAAGTAGGGATTGTGTGGTAATGGGTTAAATGTTATGATTTAAATTTAAATGTATCATAACATTTGCTTTGATATTTTGCCTTTACCAGGCCTTTAACTCTTTACCAAACGACAACATTTTAGGCATGTCCAAATTGAAAGCATTTGCAGACAACAAAATAAAAGGGACTGAAAATTTGAAATTTGTTCTGTGAAGGGTAGAAAACATGGGATAAGGAGCAAATGCTGGTTACCAGCATTTCTCCTTTTCCCACAATGTTTTCTAAAGGCTTTTTTCTCAGGTTCGTCAAAAGTAGGGATTGTGTGGTAATGGGTTAAATGTTATGATTTAAATCTAAATGTATTACCATGTCTGCTTTGATATTTGGCTTTTACTGGGCCTTTAAATAAAATAATAATTCAAAAATATAAAAACGGTGACAAATAAGTAACAACTGACTATGATATCAAGATGTAAGTCAAGCAGTAAGTAGAATATTCAAAGTAAAAAGCAAAACTTCTTAGAATACTTGTAAGTAGAAGCACATGTCAATCCTTCACCACGCCAAGTTTTAATGATCTTAGGAAGATAGGCTTTAGAAAACATTGCTTGAAAAGGAGAAAATGCTGGTAACCAGCATTTTCTCCTTTTCCTACAATGTTTTCTCCTGTTACAAAAATAAAATATAATTCCAGAACTTGAGCTACATTTGTCATTTGCAAACACTTATTTTTTTTTAAAAATTTGCCATGAGGTAATGAGTCCAGTGAATTTACTCAAAACTATATCGGTTCAATTTAACCCTTTACTACACAATGCTGAGTTTTGTTGATCCCACAAAAACATTTTGAAAACCTTGTGGGAAAAGGAGAAAATGCTGCTAACTAGCATTTTCTCCTTTTTCCCACAATGTTTTTACCCTTTCCCAGCGGGATGTGAGAACCCCAGACACATTTGAATTGTAGCAGATGACATTTTTAATGTGGCTTTAATGTAGAAAACTGTATCAGAAAGGTTAGAAAACATTGTGGGAAAAGGAGAAAATGCTAGTCACCAGCATTTTCTCCTGTTCCTACGATGCTTTCATAAGGCTTTCTTTTTTAGGGTCGTTAAAACTCTGGATTGTGTAGTAAGAGCTAAGAATTATTTGGCAAAGGGTGGCAGCATTTTTTTCTCTGTGGTGAAGAAGATAATTATCTCGCCAAGAATAAGCTTACAGAATGTGGACATGCAGCCAAAAAGCATTTCAAAACAATGTGACAAAGACAAAAGAATATGATATACACAAAATACTGTTAACAAATAAATGCT